>CM037094.1:41903752-43103752 GCA_020916435.1 Oxytropis ochrocephala
AAGGTTAGATGGAGCGTTCAGCGGCCAAAATAAAAAGATAAGTTTGGCGAACCAATCTCGGCGTCAATATGGCGACCCGCGCGAGTAAAAGGGCGGCAAGGTATGTCGCCTTTGCTGATGCAGGGGCATAAGGCTCGGCAACGGCGTCTTGATCATATCACGGAGATTCGGATCGACCTCGCCTAATTCCTTGGTGGTGTAAATGTAATCACGGGCCGCCTAAAGAAGTGAGCCTCATTCCACATAATGGGAAAGAAGGGTTCACCAGCCCGTCCCCATCGGGGTTGGTCTCAACTATAGCTCAGTAAGCCTCCTTGGTGGGACATCCCGAAATATTGGCTTTTCCATGCGAGCCCAATGATTCTGGAGCGCTTTGAAATACCAATGTTGAGTCTTACGAGTCTTAAAGAGACTGCTCCCTCTTCTCCTTGTTGGCCTTCTCCTCGGCCCATTTCGGCTCGAAAATAGTGAAAAACAATTGCATCGAAAGCCAGGCCGACCAAGCGGGTTAAAAAGTACTTCAAAAGTCTTCAAGAACGCCCATGCGTTCGGATGCAAGTGAGAGATGGGCGACTCCCGATGTAGCGTGAGCGTCGCGCTTGAAACTCCGTGAAGGGTGGAACGATGTTCATCTTCTCGAACACGATCCGATGCATCGTGAACTTCAAATTTTCAAAATAAGTCGCGATGTCCTCTCCTTCCTTCATGCCTCTCACCCGCCCGGCCGGTGAGGCGGCAAAAGAGAGTTGTAAGGCTAAGGCGGTGCCGATGGTCGATTGCAATTTTGCTCTGTTGGAGGCGAAGGATTTCCGATACGAGGACATGTCGGGCCGGTCCACGAGCGGATCCGGTAAGGCGTCTTCTCCCTCCAAAGGCTCTCCCTCAGTGTAACACCCCTTTTCTACCCCTTAATTTCCAACGTCATTATCGGAGTATTCCACCGTTCAAAAAAAAATGTAAATCAAGTAGTAGAAAGAAATGTTACGTCTTCATTAAATTAAACTCATCGCATGCACCATTAAATTTGTGCAACAACACATACATCATAAAGCTAAAACTTCAAAAATCATCTTATCACGGTGAAATAATTATTGACTCACTAGTCCACTCAAACACGTTTCATAATCCTCAAATACACCTCATACAGTTAAGTAATTTAACATCAAATCCCAAAAATCGCCCCTAGGTGCTACGGTATCGAGAGAAGCGACACAAGCAGACTTCCGACGGCTAACAAGAAAGCGGCTAGACCTTCACTCGCGGTTACTGCAGCGTTGCCACCGTAGAGCAACATTCCAGCGAGAAGGGTGAGAATTTCAATAAAACATAATCGGATACATAATAGAGAAATGAGAAGCGAGCAATCACACGATATCATCATCATCACCAATTCATGATCACACAACAACGGCTCAATCACAAACAACACAATTCCACGATTATAATTATGTATGAAAGTGCAACCCCACTTGTGGCATAATGCATGATGGTACCATATTCATCATAATTAAGAGGTAGAAGCCTATTCTTCACTTGGAGGCGAAGCCTATTCTTCGCAAGAGGTGAAGCCTATTCTTCACAATTATGCACATGCCATGAGATTCTATATACACATGTGCATTTCATCAAAATCCTCACCAGAGTACTCATCATCATCATCATAAAACACTCATGGGAGTGTATTAAAGTATAATTCATCACAATCACACAACATGACATTATTAAAACTATACTGCGTAGAGTATATTCTTCTAAAACATCCTGAGTCATATCACAACATCATGATCACTCATAGAGTGAACTCATCACCTTTCACACAATTCATCCTACAACACCATCATAATTATACTCATAGAGGACATTCCACATGACTCGTCAAAACCATACACACCAACATCATTTAAAGTATATATATTTTTCGGTTATACTCAAGAAATCATCAACATTTATCAATCACATCAAAACAACCTCAAAAGTTATTAAAACAACATCAAAACCCCAAAACCCATCATATACCCAATCACGTTAAAGCGCTCGCCCGCACCTCGAATTTGTATGTTTAGGATTAAGCGGCGGCGGAGTCACGTACAAAACTTCGTGACACAACGAGCGAAGCGTCTCCTTCCTCCTTGAAATCGCGCAGCCACTCTCTCCTTTGATCAATGAGGAATGAACACAATGGGGTTAGGGATAGGCTACAACACTAGGATAATGAAGAAAAAGCGACATGGAAAGGATCAAGAATTCTCACTGAAGGAAACTTGCGAAATTCCCTTCCTTTCCTCTTCTTATTGCGGCGCTCCTCTCTCTCTTTCTCTCGATTCGATTTCTTCCTCGATGCAAGGGTAGGCGCCAAACCCTAATCCCCTTAGCCGGGAGCCCGGGGCGCCTAAGCTATTGGGCTTGGGCTACTGGGCCATTCTTCACCACCCCAGGAGTTGCCAACATTATCCCCGATACTCGTTCCAATTCTGAACCACGCCCGTCATTTTAATTAATTTAATCACGTTTCCAATAATTCAATGAAATAATTTAATTAAATTATTTCCGAGTGTTCTAATTCTCCCCACTTAGGATTTTTCGTCCTCGAAAACATACGATTCAAATAACTCTGTGATCACGACTCTCGCATCTTATCCTCCGGCTCACGTCGGGCTTTCACGCTGCCCCAAACCATACAACTTTCACCAAATTGATTTTCTTACCTCGAAGGGTCTTCACTTCCCAATCCTCAATTCGTGCGAACCACGGTCTCCACGGTGAGATTATCCGCACCTCTACATCATCCAGGTTGAATCACGTGAGGCGAACCGCAATATACTTCGAAGAAAGTGAGACACGTGAAACACGTCGTGCAAGTTCGAAAGATTAGGTGGCAAAGCCACCCGATATGCAACACTTCCAACTCTTTCCGTGTCGATCACGGTCCAATGAAACGAGGAGTCAACTTCTTTGATTTGAGCACGCCGCGACACGATCATAGGTGTGACCTCCGAGAACACATGGTCACCCGCCTCGAACTCTAAATCCTTCCTTCTCTTATCATGGTAGCTCTTGTCTACTCGAGGCGCTTTCATTTTCTCTCGGATCATCTTCACTTTCTCGGTGGTTTCTCACAACCATTTCGAGGTCAAGCACTAAACTTTCCCGATCTCGTACCAACATCACAGGAGTCCTACACCTCAGACCATACAATGCCTCAAAGCGGTGCCATCCGAATCTTTGGGTGATAACTATTGTTGTATGTAAATTCGATCAAGGGAGATGAGTATCCACGCACCTCCACTGCTCTAGAACACACGACCTCAACAAATCTTCCAATGATTGAATTGTCCTCTGCATGCGCGTCGGTTTGAGGATGATAAAATTTGAACTTCGACCTCAATTTGAACCCAACTCTTACGCAAACTACTCCAAAATTCGAAGTAAACCTTGGGTCTCTATATCGACACAATACACAAAGGGACACCATGCGACTTCACAATCACTGAATGTAGACTTGACTAATCTAAACCAGGATACTTAATACGGAAGTAGGAATAAAATGGCCGACCGTTAATCTATCCACAACTACCCAAATCGAATCATGCCTCTCACCGTATTGGGTAACGATCCACAAAATCCATAGAATACTATCCACTTCCGCTGCAGGACATTCAAGCGGTTGCATCATTCCGCGAGCCACGGTGCTCGACCGCCCGATTTACGGCGAGTCAAAGCAGTACCACGAAGCGCACCACATCTCGCTTCAATCGAGGCCACGAGGAAAATCTTTTGAGATCTTGATACATTTTTGTTGCTCCGGATGGATACTCGGCTTACTCTTGTGGCCTCCTCGAGATCGCTATCTTCCTCATTTCTTCATCTTCGGGAACACAAATTCTCCTCGATATCTCGACACATTACTGCGCATCTATCTCAAAGTCCTCGTTCCTGCATGACCAATCCCGCTCATCAAATCAACCAATTTCACATCTAACCACGCGCTTCGCGATACTAGTCATAAAATCATTGCCAATTTTCAACATGCCCAACCGGACACTCACGGTGTGACTTCACAAACTAAACTCATGTCCTGAATTGCTCAATCAACTCGAAGCTCTCAGCCATCAATGCCGAGCATATGCAAAGTCTTAGGCTTCAAGCATCTGCAACCACATTAGCTTTACGAGTGATAACTCAATTCAAAATCATAATCTTTCAATAGTTCCAACCACGGCGTTGCCTCATATTCAATTCTTTACGATCGAGCAGAATCTGTAGACTCTTGTGATCACTAAACACCTCAAATCTCGATCCATACAAGTAGTGCCTCAGATTTTCAATGTAAATACCACGGTGACAAGTTCTAGATCATGAGTAGGGTAATTCTTTTCATGAGTCCTTAATTGCCTCGGCAGCGTGGCGACCACTTTCCGATTCTGCGCATAAGCACGCACCCAAACCCATCTTGGAAGCATCACGTTATACTACAAATGGCTCGGCCAGAACTAGGTAAGGTCAACCTTTGGAGATGTAGTCAATCTTCTTTTCGACTCATTGAAACTTTCTTCACAGCGGTCATCCCGAACAAAAGCTTTGCCCTTGCAAGTTAATTGGGTCAATGGCGAGCCAACCGAAAACCCCTCAATGAATCTTCTATAATAGCCAGCTAATCCCGAGAAAACTCCTTATTTGATGGCGACTTTGGAGACTCCCACTGCAATTGCATCGACTTTGGAAGGATCCACCGCAATCCCCTTCACTAGAAATCACATGGCCAGTAGAAAAGCCCGACCTTTTCAACCAAAACTCACACTTGGACAACTTGGCATATAACTTTCGACTCCTCGGAATTTCTAACACCAACCTCGGATGTTCGCGTGCTCCTTCTTACGACTTAGAGTAAATCGAATGTCATCAATGAAAACCACTACAAACTTGTCCAAGTACTCACGGAAGATTTGGTTCATGTATCCCATGAATACTCCCGGCGCATTAGTCACGAAGGCATAACGGAATACTCATAGTGCCCATATCTTGTCACGAATGCCGTCTTGGAACATCTTCATCCTTGACCTTGATGCGGTAATGCTTGGACCTTAAGTCAATCTTCTTTGAATACTTTAGCACCCACTAATTGATCCATCAGTCATCGATCCTCGACCTTGGTACTTATTCTTGATTGTAACTTTATTTAAGCGGCGGTAGTCTACACACAACCTCGTACTCCCGTCTTTCTTTTCACTAGCAACCTTTGGAGCTCCCAGGTGTGACACTCGGTCTCACAAACTTCTTTTCTAACAAATCTTCAAGTTGCTTTTGCAGTCGCAACTTCGGATCACGGACATTCTATATGGTGCCATAGATACGAGGCTTAGTGCGGGAACCAGTCAATAGTAAACTCCACCTCTCTCTGGTGGTACATCAGGAATCTCATCGGAAACACCTCGAGAAAACTCACGCCTTCACCGCGATTCATCAACCTTCGCTTGGCTCTCAGCGGACAAGCGATGCTATGAGAGAAAGCAATTTGAACCTCTTATCTCATCATTCTATATGGTGACCCGCAGATAGCAAACCGGACTTCTCTTGAGTGAGAAACAAAACTCACGGACCTTTCACGACAATTGATATGAACATGGTTATCAACTAACGATCCATACCCGAATGACATCCATACCACTCAGCGGCAAACAAATTAGATCAACCAAAAATTCCTTACCATACATGGATACAGGACATTTAGCACTGAACAACGGAGGTAGTCAGAACCCTAGGTTGGAGTATCGATAACCATCTCCCTTAACATATCAGATAAAACAAGACTTAAGTTCTCAACACATGCAGCAGCAATAAAGCTATGGGTAGCACCAGTATCAACAATAGCAACAAGAGGAGTATTATTGATATAGCACGTACCTCGAATCTCGTTCACTACGTCGGACCCAGCTAGAGCGAACACCTTTCCATCGACTTCTCCTTCTTGGGTTTAGGACCTTTGTGCCTTGGCGTGACCACTCTCTTCACAATTGAAGCATACCACCTCCTTCTTATCACAGTTGAAGGACATGTGTCCCTCCTTCCCACACTTATAACATCTCTTCTTTTCCTTGTTTGGGCAATCACGGACTCTTATGGCCCGCTTTCCCACACGCGTAACAAGTAACACTTGGGCGCATGACATCTCCCCACTTCGCTTAGACCCCCAACAAATTTACCAACAAACTTCCCTTTGCCCTTACCGGCGGGCACCTCATATGGTTTACCACGACCGAAAAATTCTTTTGCCTTTCCTTCATAACTCTGGAGAAGGCATTATTGTCCTCTTGAAAATTCGCACTATTAACCAACAATGGGAATACACGGATCCGCGATACCCTATGGCTCTCTTAATGTCAAAGACGCAACCCGTTTTCAAACTTGATGCATTTGGAGAACTCGGCACCTCTCCATCATAGTGTGGATAAAACTTGGACGATTCGATAAATTTTGCGCGCATACTCGATTCTGATCATGCTACCTTGCTCAAGTCTCAAAACTCCACCTCTTTCTTTCCGCGGACATCTTAGGATAGTATTTCCTCTTGAATTCCCTCTCAAATACCGCCCAAGTGATCTCCTCATTGGCGATCGTCAACCACGACTAGCTGCCTCCACCAATCATAAGCCTCTTTCTTGACATGTGTGTGTGCCATAGCGAACCTTACGAGCATCGGTAAAATCCATGACACGGAAAATCCGCTCCATCTCACTTAGCCACTCAAGGGCACCATCGAGGATTATACGCCTTCAAAAGTAGGAGGGTTCTCCACTTATTTGAGCGTAGCCAAACTACGCGTTCCATCACCAATAGCATTGGGTATATTACCCACAACTCCGGTGATAGCACGCAAGCAAAGCGGCGAAGTCGCGACATCGTTCCGATCACCGCCATTCTAATGCGCAGCGAGAAAACAAAAATCGAAGCGAGTAACAAAGCTCAAATGTTACTCAACTTGACGACTCGACCACCGTGGACGGCCAGAATCGCTCGATACCACTAATGTAACACCGCTTTTCTACCCCTTAATTTCCAGCGTTATTATCGGAGTATTCCACCGTTCAAAAAAATGTAAATCAAGTAGTAGAAAGAAATGTTACGTCTTCATTAAATTAAACTCATCGCATGCACCATTAAATTTGTGCAACAACACATACATCATAAAGCTAAAACTTCAAAAATCATCTTATCACAGCGGAAATAATTATTGACTCACTAGTCCACTCAAACACGTTTCATAATCCTCAAATACACCTCATACAGTTAAGTAATTTAACATCAAATCCCAAAAATACGCCCCTAGGTGCTCACGGTATCGAGAGCGACACAAACAGACTTCCGGCCACCAACAAGAAAGCAGCTAGACCTTCACTCGCGGTTACCTGCAGCGTTGCCACCATAGAGCAACATTCCAAGCAGAAGGGGTGAGAATTTCAATAAAACATAATCAGATACATAATAGAGAAATGAGAGCAGGCAATCACACAGTATCATCATCATCACCAATTCATGATCACAAAACAACAGCTCCAATCACAAACAACACAATTCACGATTATAATTATGTATGAAATTGCAACCCCACAAGGGCATAATGCATGATGGTACCATATTCATCATAATTAGAGGTAGAAGCCTATTCTTCTTTGGAGTAGAAGCTATTCTTCGCAAGAGGTAGAAGCCTATTCTTCACAATTATGCACATGCCATGAGATTCTATATACACAGGTGCATTTCATCAAAATCCTCACCTGGAGTACTCATCATCATCATCATAAAACACTCATAGAGTATATTAAATGCATAATTCATCACAATCACACAATGACATTATTAAAACTATACTCGTAGAGTATATTCTTCACAAAACATCACAAGTCATATCACAACATCATGATCACTCATAGAGTGAACTCATCACCTTTCACACAATTCATCCTACAACACCATCATAATTATACTCATAGGGGACATTCACCATAACTCGTCAAAACCATAGACACCAACATCATTTAAAGTATATATATTTTTTGGTTATCTTTTGGTTTAGTGTGTTATAAAATAGTGAACTGATTGACTATGGGATTACTCGTAATAGCGATACTACTTGCAACAGGCATTGGCCACCTTTGCAAGGCTCTCGGTGATGCCCTTGTAAATACACCGAGTGAAAGAAATTACGACCTTAGTGGTAAACCACAATTTAGCCATAGTCAATTAGCACACTTAATAGTATAACATTTCATTCTTATATCAACTACCACAAAACAGTTTTATTTTTCCTTAAAAGTAGAATATTCAGTTATGCCTCTGAATAAGCTTTCCAACGCATTTTAGAACGCCTCAATCGGGTTTCGGTTCAAAAGATATTCAATTTACAAAAGCAGTGACAAAAAGCGGCACCAACTTGTGGGAAGCAGAGGACTCGCGCTCTCGGAGTGAGTGAGGCGCAACCAGCGCGAAGGACAGCAACATCAGCCCCAGCGCATCACTCTTGCGCTTGAGGCACGACCGAGAAACACGGCAGGCGCGGTAGGCGGCTTGACTCAAAACGCAGAAACTTCGGAATTCTCGATATTTTTCCATTTCGATTTGATTTCAAAAGCGAGATTTTGTTCATCAAGATATTCATTATAAGATTCATCAATAGATACATCAAAATACCCCAAGGAATCACCAAAACTCATCACGCAACCTTCAAACATTCATCAAGAATCATCGAATTCATCAATTAATCATCAATTTCATCAAGAAATCATCAACATTTATCAATCACATCAAAACAACCTCAAAAGTTATTAAAACAACATCAAAACCCCAAAACCCATCATATACCCAATCACGTTAAACCGAAAGCGCTCACCCTTACCTCGAATTTGTATGTTAGGAATTAAGCGGCGAGATCACGTACAAAACTTCAATGAACACAACGAGCGAAGCGTCTCTCCTTCCTCCTTGAAATCGTGACCCACTCTCTCCTTTGATCAATGAGGAATGAACACAATGGGGTTAGGGATAGGCTACAACACTAGGATAATGAAGAAAAACGGCATGGAAAGGATCAAGAATTCTCACTGAAGGAAACTTAAAATTCCCTTCCTTTCCTTTTCTTAGTGCAGCGCTCCTCTCTCTCTTTCTCTCGATTTCGATATCTTCCTCTCGATGCAAGGAGTGAGGCGCCAAACCCTAATCCCTTAGCCCAGAGCCCGGGGCGCCTAAGCTATTGGGCTTGGGCTTCCTGGGCCATTCTTCACCACCCCCGAGTTGCCAACATTATCCCCAATACTCGTTCCAATTCCTGAACCACGCCCATCATTTTAATTAATTTAATCACGTTTCCAATAATTCAATGAAATAATTTAATTAAATTATTTCCGGGGTGTTACACTCAGCATTTAACCCTCGATTGGAGGAACTTTCGGCAGGACGATCAACATTCTGGTCGACCGCAGCTTGATCTCGGCCGACCTCCTCATTATTCGGTACTTCTTCATGGACCTGTGCAGCTTCCTGTGCCTCCTCAACATCCGCGTCCATATTCTCCACTGGGTCACAGGCAGGCGGTGAGGGTGGAGGCGGTTGAGAAACCGATCGAGCGCTGGAACTGGCGGAGCTCGCGTCGGTGTTGCTCGAAGAGCTGGAACTCGAGCTTGTGCTGCTCGAAGACGACCTAGGGTCTTCTTCGTGAGAGGCGCTCTCAGATGGCCTCGACATGTGCTCGGCAAAGGATTGTGATGGGCCCCAGGATCTGACCCGGTTTGTTTCACCGCTGGCATACTGCGGCTTTTGTGACGAGGGAATCGAGTCGGTCGGTCGAGCGAGTGCACTCATGAGAGAGGCGACACAGTCGTCCCGGACTGACACCCCTATCCAAGCGCGAATTTTGCAATAAAGAAAAGCTATAGAAAGTAAAAATAGAGATCGACCCATACCTTAAAGATGCCTGAAATCGGTCGAGAAGGCTGAAAGGTTCGGACGAAAGAAGCGTCTCAAAATGCGGTCGTGGCGGATAAGTCGGTCGACAGAGCAATTCACGATGCGTGAGGAATAGTTCCCATCGAAGGCGTATTTATAATGCGGGCCCAAAGGTGTAGAAGGGCCGGGAGACGAAACGTTGCAACGCTTCATTTTCTGTGGATCAATGAGGTGTCGTAGTCGTTTGTTGTCTTCGGTCGGTCGTTGAGTAAAGGATAGGACCGGTCTTGGCTTCACGTTGAACGTCTCGGGTGGTACTTGCAATGACACTCCGACGCTCAAGTCAGTGTAGGTCGCTCGGGCAGGGTAACACAAGGTATAGATCGTGCACTGGCGCCGTATGCGAATGGCATATATATCTTTGTAGAGTCAGGCCGCTTTTGCGAAATTTTCGGCGGTTGCGGAAAGTGCGCTCCAAGCAACGAGCTTGGGCCGGTTGCGCTGATGTGGGCCGACGATCCAAATGCTAATGGAACCTGCTGGTTTTGCTGATACACCCCGGAACAGTGGTGGTTTGCGCTTCCCTGTGGTCGCCAATTGATCGTACCTTGGATCAATGAGGTGTCGTAGTCGTTTGCTGTCTTCGGCCGGTCGTTGAGTAAAGGATAGGACCGGTCTTGGCTTCACGCTGAACGTCTCGGGTGGTACCTGCAATGACACTCCGACGCTCAAGTCAGTGTAGGTTGCTCGGGCAGGGTAACACAAGGTATAGATTACGTACCGGACGCCATGTGCGAATGGCATATATATACTGTAGAGTCCGACCGTTTTGCGAAATTTTCGGCCGATTGCGGAAAGTGCGCTCCAAGCAACGAGCTTGGGCCGGTTGCGCTGATGTGGGCCGACGGCCCAAATTCTAATGGAACCTGCTGGTTTTGCTGATACCCCGGAACAGTTGTTTAGTGTAAAAGAAGATTTAATTCAGGTTTGAAGTCATTTTGGCACTTTGGTGCCCCATTTTGTGCTTTTATGTGTGTATTTTATTGCTGCCGCATCAGTTGCCGCAACAATGTGTTCCTGTGAAAGATGAGAGAGAAAATGTTGAGGAAAGTTGTCAAAAAAGGACGGACACGCCCTATTGCTTGTACCAGGTTGTCATATGCTCAGAAAATTCCCTTTTGTGGGTACATTGGCACATGTAATGACAAAAGTAACCTCCAAAGGATATTTCTTGGATCACTAAACCCTAGTACTATTTAAGGAGGCTCATCTTCCTCATTTAGGATGCTGGTTCAAAAAGGAGGCTAGGTTTAGAGATAGCTTTTCTCTCCATTTTCGTTCCAAGTTCCACTTTCACAATAAAAGTAGAAATTCTGCTGCTTGATCTTTGGGAGTGATCTTTGCATGACAATACGAGAGTGACTTACTTGAAGATTTTCGTGGATTTGGGAGGATTTGTTTTTACCTCCATTATCACTGTTCTTGGAGCCAAACTTCAGTCTACCTCTTCTTAGTATATTTCTTCCTTGTAATTTTGGTTTTATGGCTTTAGATTTTGCATCTATGCTTTATTTCTTGTGTTTGTTGTTCATTATGAGCTAAATACTCTGAGTTGGGATGCTAGTAACTATGTAATGAAGTCTTAGTGTGTTTAATGCATGTATTTGATGTTTTAGCATTTTATCGTTTGTGCGATACTATTTCCAAACTTATTTTAGAATTGATTACCTAATATAAGTATCATTTATAGATTCAGAGATGGTTTATAAATTGATCTCAAAGGATAATATGGGTAGTGATCATTAACGAGAGTTCTTGATGTTCCTTGCTTAAACCCTAGAGATAGGAAGGCATAACCCATAAAGTGGACACTGTCGGTGCTCAAGCAACCTAAGAGGTACTTCTTTAGTGTTTAGAGATAAACTCTTGCAAGGAAGCCTAGTGTGAAGTATTCGAGAGAATAACATCTTATTGTTGCAGCACCTAATGTTGTAGCATTAGATACAACATTAATACATTATGATTACATTGCATAAGTGAAAGGCATTCCAGCTTACTCTCTTTCTGAATTTCTACTAATCATTTATCTTACTTAATGTTTGTTGATAAAAATGTGTTCTACAACTTGTTATTTCACTTTGCTTTTAGTCACTAGCTTACTTGCTAATTAAATATACAAAAGAACTCAACAATACTCGTGGGAACGATCTCTACTTACTCTTTATTAATTGTTACGATTGTGTATACTTGCACATATTGTTTTACCGCAACAAGTTTTGGGCGCCGTTGCCGGGGATTGTGATAGTTAATTTCTATTGTTTAGTTAGTAAGTTTAGTTAGTTTTAGGTTGTTCAATTTTTGAGAAATTTTTTTCTATTTTATATTGTGCTTTGTGTTTGTATTGTGCAGTCTTTGTTGTTTTTAGTGTCACAATTTGTGTTTAGTGTTTTGTGAAGAAAAAAAATCACTTTATTCCATGGACCATTGGAGTTTTTACATTATGCAACAACATTGTGAGATTGTGAGAAGTGAGCTTTTATAAATATCTAATAATAGAATTTTTTATGGTCAATACATAAATTTTTTGAAATTTAAAGTATAAAAGAGAATATAAATTTATTAAATTATTTTATTTATCATTTTTTTAAATCAAGCTTTATGTTAACAATAATGTTATATAGAACGCCAACAAACCCAACTATACTAAAAAGCCAACATAATACCCTATCTTGTAAAACGAATTATCAAGTGGCAAAGACAGCGATAAATTTAAGTAAGCTTTTTCTCACCATGGATACTTAAGATATTAGATAAAATATAGAGGTAGAAGCATTATAATATGTGAGTAAGAGATAATTTTTTGTGACATAAGTGTTTTAAGACATAAATAAGAGATGATGTGTATTCACGAAAACATTGTAAAATCTCTTATACTTGTTTGATAAATATTAAAAAAATCAATACTAAATACTTACATGAGTAATACAAAAATTCTAAAAAAAACCATAAAACATCTTTTTTGAAATTTATTTTTAATATATAATTAATTTGTTTTTTATTTAGTTTTGTTTAGTAAAATTTACTTTAAAAGAAAGTTTTAAATATAATTTTTTTTTGTGATTTTTTTAAATAAAAACAATATTTCATTATTGTAATATTACAAATATAGATGAATGAAAACTTAACCTAGTTTGCTCCTTATAAATATATGTTTGTGGTCATCACTTTCAGAACACTTGCATAGATGAGCGCCGCGCCGCAATCCCAAAACTAAAAGCGTATCTCTCTCACTCACTCTCTCTCTCTCTCTCTCTCTATGTGTGTGTTTGTCTTTCGCTCTCTATCTCCTTTACTTTCTTTTGTAGATAGTTGTAATGAGGGTATTTCATTATCTAAGTATTCATTCATATATATGACATGTCCACATATACACAACTTTATCATTGATTTGATTATGCTAATTTGTTAGAGAGAAGTACAACAATTGATACTTTATTCTCCTTAAATCAATACTATATGTATGGCCAATCTTAGGTTATTCATCGCTTTCTGTGATTTATTGCATCTTTATTTTTGTTGACTTTTTCTCCATCTTAATCTTTTGTTGTTTTATTTATGCTAGATCCATAAAGAAGGCAACAGAAGTTGATTGATCGAATGTAAATGGTTGATGTTGTCATATGTGTCCGCACCTTCTCAGTTATGCTTTGCTCTATTGTTTGTTTTGATAATGGTGAAGATAGATCTCAATCGATTGTGATTACCTTGATTAAAATATTATGCTTAAAAGGCAGCGTTATTTTGTCTTTTTTAAATAAGGTAATAATCATGGAGTTTACACACACACACACACACACACACACACACATATATCCTTCCTTATATTTACTTACTATGATTGATTTTCAATTATATGCTTGCATATAGGATGAACTTTTGGCTCGGATCACATCCTTGAAGCATAGGAGGAAAATGATGATAGTTTTACTGCCCAGGTTTCAAATCCTTCTGTTTCTTTGTATGTAGAAGAGGAAGATTATGATGATAACATTACTCCTCTCATCCCTACAATTAATGTGGAGAAGGAAGAGTCCATTTCCATGATTATTATGCCTGAATTGGCAACAGGAATGAAGCCTAGATCCAATGCTCAGTCATATAACTTGCATCAATATACCCTAATTAATACTAATGGTATTGAGTGACGTCAATGCTCTTGTATAAATTTAGTTTGTACAAAACAATAGTTGTGATTATCCTATAATAGACTATGATGTAGTTGTTAGGATTTCTTACTGTAATGTTGACTTTAAAATTGTAATATAAAGTGTCGTTGTTTGTGTTGAGGTTGAATTGTGGGGGAAGTATCATTTATATGGAACCTGATAGTTGGAGGTGAGATGGTTATTTAAAAGACGAACAAGGATAACATGAACATGAATATAAGGGTGCAGATTGTGAATACATGCATAATAAGTTGGGAGATCGACAGCACATTGTGAGTAGGGGTGAGCATTGGACGGGTTGGGACATGTTCCACATGTCCCTTAACTGGCCTTGAATTTTTATAGGGAAATTTATGAGACCCTAACTCGTCCTTAGACTCGAACAAGCCTTATTTTTAGAATCAAACTAAGATCAGGTCTATTTAGGAGGAGACCAGGTTGGCCTGAAGGACAATCAAAACAAAATTATAAGGTAATCACTCAAGTTTGACTAAAAGTTAGAAGAGAATGAACGTAACAAAGGGAGAGTTCATGCTTCCTCCTTGTGGCTGTGGAATGTTTCTATTTACCCTCCCTAGTATGATCCAGGCCAACCCAACCTATTTGGAAGCCTAAAGCATGTTTTTTAGTGAGACCCCTTAAAGGGGAGGATTATATAAAAGTGACTAATGTTAAATGAGGGCATACTATAAAAATTAGTAGTTTTATAAATATCTAATAATAGAATTTTTTATGGTCAATACATATAATTTTTGAAATTTAAAGTATAAAAGAAAATATAAATTTATTAATTTATCTTATTTATCATTTATTTTAAATCAAGCTTTATGTTAACAATAATGTTATATAGAATGCCAACAAACCCCAACTATACTAAAAAGCCAACATAATACGCTATCTTGTAAAAGGAATTATCAAGTGGCAAAGACAACGATAAATTTAAGTAAACTTTTTCTCACCATGGATACTTAAGATATTAGATATCATTTAGAGGTAGATGCATTATACGATGTGAGTAAGAGATAATGTTTAGTGGCATAAGTGTTTTAAGACATAAATAAGAGATGATGTGTATATTAAAATATTGGTAGTAAGCCCATTAGTTATAGTAAGGCCCATTAGAATGTTAGGTCATAGGTCCATTAATTTATTAGTATTTAAGGTAGATGCTAGACCTATTTTGTAATCATCTCTTCTCATTTTGTAACTTTTTAGCACTTTCAATATAATAGACCTTTAAACTTTTCTCTCTAATCCTCCATGGATGCCATGTTTTTCAACATGGTATCAGAGCAAACATGGAATCCTCCGTGAATTTTGATAGTTTCAGGTTCCTATTGTTATTTTATTAGTTTCCTTTTCTGTTTTTCTGTTTGCACTTTTCTTCATTTGTAATTTTTTTTTCGTTTCTTCACTGTTCATCGTTCATCTTAGTTTTGATTTTCTACTTTGATTTCTAATTTGAACCATTTTTTTGCGATCTATGCTCTTTGAGCTTGCCTTCTCCTCCATGAATCTCCTTTCTTCTTCATGTAGACATATTGCTTTTTCTCTTTGATTTTGACTCCGAATCGAAATTGCCTTCTCTTGCTGATTTAGATTCTGAGTCGTTCATTGGTCTAGCGTTGATTTCACCTTTGAATCATTTTTTGGTCTATGATTTCGACTTTTGATCATTTTTTGGTTTTGATCGCTTTTTGATATTGTTTCCTCTTTTGCGATTTGAGTTTGCGATTCTGATTTGTTGATTTCTGGATCGCATAGCATCGTTCCAAATCACATTGTATGGCTATTTTGATTCTGAGTTATGGTCTGCGTTTTGCTCTAGTTACTGCTTCCAATCATCTGTCGCATCTCCGGTTACGATCGCCGGTTTCCGATCTGGTTGTGGTCATTCTTGATTTGTTAAACCTATGTGAAATCAAGCAGGTTGGGGTTCTTCGATCCATTTTTTCATATACCATATGGCTTCCCAACTTAGCATACCTAGTGTTTGTTGAAATGTATGAGCAAGGTTTTCTCTCTTGGGTTGTGTTAATTAAAGGTGTTGTGGCTAGGGAAACAGTTTGGATAGGAAACAAGTTCAGAATAATGCAAATCAGTTTGATTTTATTTTTCTTTGATGTGTTTGTGGGATTTACATTGGGTAATCCATATGCTAATCGTAGTTTGGTGGACCTTGATGTGTTCTTTTGCATGCTTGTCCAAAATGAAGTATTTTAGAATATGTTGAGAGCTCAACAGGGGCATGAAACCAATGCATCTTATGAATGCTTATATTTACCTTGTATCTTGTGGAAAATGTGCAAAGCACATGTGTGGAAAAGGGTATATCTGCTTGCTGGAATTGGATTCTGAATAGGTGTCGAAGGGATTCGACTTTGTCACTTAGCATTTGGAGTTGATAATTTCAAACTCAACATTGATTTTGGCAGAATGGGAACCAATGAGTTCTTCAATTGGTACTTATTTTGGTAAACATTAAATGAAGGATAAAGCAAAAGATAGTCTTGTAACAAGTATAGCTCAAGTCCTCTGGTGTGTTGTCCTTATTGGATGCTCTGGTTTCTTTTGGTGTATATTCATCTTACTACCTACCGGAGTTGAAGAAAACCATTATTGATATGTGTTCAAAATGCAGACGGATGGAAGGTGCGATTACGGTTTCAATTTTGCTGGAATTGATATTGTTGCTTATATTTGTTATGTTATTCTGGATTTGATGGACATTTTGATTAGCCTTAATTGGATTGATTTTAGCTTCTGTTTATGGTGGTTAAGCATGATGCTTATGCTATAAATGGTTAAGCATTAGATTGTTGTGCTTACGCCAAGTGGTTAAACTTTGAGGTATAGTTTTACGCTTGGTGGTTAAGCCTTTAGCCCTATGGCTTTGTTGATGTTTGCTTCTACCCTATGGTGGTAAGTGTTTTGCTTCCTTCAAGTGATTAAGCCTTGAGTTTTGGTTTTGCTTGATGGTTAAGTGTTGGTTTGTTGCTTCCTCGAGTGGTTAAACCTTGAGTTGTGGTTTTACGCCCAATGGTTAAGCATTTGTTGACTTGTTTGGCACTTGGATGGTTATGTCCAAGAGTGAAGTTTGTTGGTTCTTTTGGGATTGAATGTTGTGGAGACATTTGGAAGAAGCTTGAAGGGGGCCCGATAGTTGGTCGAAGACTTCTAGGAGCTATGCACCTCAACTGCTACCAATTCGGATAGTTCTTTATGTTTTTTTTTATATATAGTATCTTTGTATTGCTTATCTCAAGCCGGAAGTGTTGTGAACACCGTCCAGCTTGCGAGAGGCTATTAAAATATTGGTAGTAAGCCCATTAGTTATAGTAAGGCCCATTAGAATGTTAGGTCATAGGTCCATTAATTTATTAGTATTTAAGGTAGATGCTAGACCTATTTTGTAATCATCTCTTCTCATTTTGTAACTTTTTAGCACTTTCAATATAATAGACTTTTAAACTTTTCTCTCTAATCCTCCATGGATGCCATGTTTTTCAACAGTGTATTCACGAAAACATTGTGAACTCTCTTATACTTGTTTGATAAATAATAATAAAAAATTAATACTAAATACTTACATGAATAATACAAAAATTCAAAAAAAAAACAGTAAAACATCTTTTTTGAAATTTATTTTTTATATATAATTAATTTATTTTTTATTTATTTTTGTTTAGTAAAATTTATTTTAAATGAAATTATTAACTATAACTTTTTTTGTAATATTTTTTAAATGAAAACAATATTATAATATTATAAATATAGATGAGTGCCGCGCGGCAATCCCAAAACTAATAGCGTATCTCTCACTCACTCTCTCTCTCTCTCTCATTCTATGTGTGTGTGTTTGTCTTTCGCTCTCTACTTCCTTTACTTTCTTTTGTAGATAGTTGTAATGACGGTATTTCATTATCTATGTACTCATTCATATATAAGATATGTTCACATATACACAACTTTATTATTGAATTGATTATGCTAATTTGTTAGAGAAAAGTACAACAATTGCTACTTCATTCTCCTTAGATCAATACTATATGTATGGCCAATTGATAACTCTTATTTATAAGAGTTATTTATGCCTTTTTAGCTTAAATTATTGGGAGTTCTAAAGTAATATTGTGTTTAATTAATTAAAATAGGTTGTTTAGTGTAAAAGAAGATTTAATTTAGGTTTGAAGTCATTTTGGCACTTTGGTGCCCCATTTTGTGCTTTTATGTGTGTATTTTATTGCTGCAGCATTAGATGCCGCAGCAATGCGTTCCTGCGAAAGATGAGAGAGAAAATGTTGAGGAAAGTTGTCAAAAAAAGACGGACACGCCCTATTGCTGGTACCAAGCTGTCATATGCTTAGAATATTCCTTTTTGTGGGTACATTGGCACATGTAATGACAAAAGTAACCTCCAAAGGATATTTCTTGGATCATTAAACCCTAGTACTATTTAAGGAGGCTCATCTTCCTCATTTAGGATGCTGGTTCAAAAAGGAGGCTAGGTTTAGAGATAGCTTTTCTCTCCATTTTCGTTCCAAGTTCCATTTTCACAATAAAAGTAGAAATGCTGCTGCTTGATCTTTGGGAGTGATCTTTGTGACATCTGAGAACCGACTTACTTGAAGATTTTCGAGGATTTGGGAGCTGTTTGTACCTCCATTATCACTGTTCTTGGAGCCAAACTTTAGTCTACCTCTTCTTAGTATATTTCTTCCTTGTAATTTTGGTTTTATGGCTTTAGATTTTGTATCTATGCTTTATTTCTTGTCTTTGTTGTTCATTATGAGCTAAATACTCTGAGTTGGGATGCTATTAACTATGTAATGAAGTCTTAGTGTGTTTAATGCATGTATTTGATGTTTTAGCATTTTATCCTTTGTGTGATACTATTTCCAACCTTATTTTAGAATTGATTACCTAATATAAGTACCATTTATAGATTCATAGATGGTTTATAAATTGATCTCAAAGGATAATATGGGTAGTGATCATTAACGAGAGATCTTGATGTTCCTTGCTTAAACCCTAGAGATAGGAAGGCATAACCCATAAAGTGAACACTGCCGGTGCTCAAGCAGCCTAGGTGGTACTTCTTTAGGGTTTAGAGATAAACTCTTGCAAGGAAGCCTAGTGTGAAGTATTCGAGAGAATAACGTCTTATTGTTGCAGGAGCTGGCTGGAACCGGGGTCTTGGTAGTACCTGCAATGACACTCTGACGATCAAGTCAACAGTGTGTAGTCGGGCAGGATCACAAGGTTAGATAATGTACCTGAGGTTATGACTGAGTGATGTATTAATACTCTCTGTGAGTGTGGCGCCCTGGCCGTTGCGAGATATGCGGCCAGGTCCGTGTTTTGCGCTGCACGCCTGCTTGTTGGGCCTGTTTGGGCCTGTGTTGCTAAGTTGGTCCGCTAGCCTATGTTGGGCTAGACTACTCATTTGGGTTGTTGGCCCACTCTAGAACAGTTGCCCCTCAAGCCTAAGTCGCTTTAAGGCGGGCTGAGGCTTAATTCATTGCCCCCAAGTCTAGCCTTGCCCAGTCATCTGGGAGTGTGCTCGATTGATGAGGAGATCCTTGCTGCCACCCATGTTAAGTCGTGATCCAAGTTGTGGTCGCTACCACCTATGGTTGTCTGGTGATGTGACGTTAGATTTGACATCATTAATGACAATACGTTTGCGTTTCCCGAGGTGGTACCGGTTAGCTGAGTTATTGCGAAGGTGAAGAGTCGCGTCGTTTCGTCTCCGGCCCAACAACCGTGTTGGGCCTCCCATATAAATAGCCTTCCATACTTGTTCATTTGTAACTTTCTCCCTGAAAAATTCTCTCGCAAGCGATCAGCCTGCTCTAGTAAGCGACCTTCGTGCCCGCTCTTCAGTGGCAGATCTCCGCTCGGTTGTACCCGTTTCCAGATCGGCAACTAGACTTTGTCAGGTACTTGCCGACCTTTTGCTTTTCTGTCTTATTTATTGAAATTCCTCGCCTTGTGAAGGGGATGTCAGGTCTGGGGATGACCACGTCGCCCCCTTTTCTTGAGCGTGCTAGCTCGGTCGACCTCACACTTATTCCCTTCACAGGTGGATCTGACTCGGACGAAGCAAACTCGTCGTATCTCTGGGGCTCCCACTCAATCTATCGCGCACCAAATGACGCGGCCGGCTCGAAATGCCGAGGAGCAGACCAGGTCTGGCTCATCCACGAACGACGTGGAATCCAGCGATTCCAGATCTACAAGTGGGAGCTCATCCAGGTCGACTTCATCTCAATCTTGGTCCCCCCGCCGCCACCCAAGTCTGTTCTTCTTCCAGAGGTTAAGGGGGGAAATAGCCCGATAGATATTGAGGGCGATGTGTCAATGGAAGACGCTGTTCAGGTTGGCACAGAGGATGCCCGCGAGGAAGTGGTCGACGAGGAGGCGGTCGACCAGGGCCACGAGGAGAACGTTGGGTCGCCCGCTGTCGACTGTGATCCTTTGGATATGTCAGCGGTTTCTGAAAAGATGAAATCCAACCAAAGCATCATTAAGCCGGATAGTTATATCTTGGGCCTACTCCAGGTCCACTTCAAGAACAAGCCCGGCTGGCGAGTCAAGGGCATGAAGGAGGGCGAGGACATAGCGACCTATTCGCCTTCGCTCAAGTTTACTATGCACCAAATTTTGTTTGAGAAAATGGGGATCGTCCCTCTCGTCACTGAATTTCAACGCGACGTGCTGAAGCATATTGGGGTCGCTCCGTCCCAACTGCACCCAAATGCTTGGGCTTTCCTGAAGACTTTCGAAGTCTTGTTAGGCTGGCTGAAGAGGCTGCTGTCGATCAGAGTTTTCTTCACCATTTTTTAGCTCAGCTGGCTCGGGGAATATGGGACCAATATAACCCGGAATGAGCAAGTGTTAATTAAGAGTCAAAAAACTCAGCATCGATTCTTCAAAGCGTACTTTGATTCATTGCCCGCTGGCTGGAAGAACCAGTACTTTTGGGTCGTACCCAACACTGAGGCGGCCGCTTCCATTGCAAAAATTATGTCGACCGGCGAGGCGGGTCCCCCTTACTTCCTGGTCATGTGGAATGAAGCACACTTCTACTGCAAAGTAAGTGACTATATTTATACCCCTGAGTACTTGGGCGAGGCTGACCTGGAGACGCTCGCCATTATCAAAGAATTATCAAGCCAACTTCCCCCCGATCCAAGAGGAGATATCTCCTGTCGACCTTTTGTGTTGTACAAGGGGATAAGGCTGTTGGCTGAGCTTGGTCTGTTTATTTATGACAAATAAGATGTCAGGCGCAGCATGGGACACCCTTGAGAAAATTGCTGTGAAATCTGTCTCGAAGATCGGTCAGCCAAAGCCGGTCAACCTGGAGGAGACTAGTAATCCTCAACACACTCTACGCAATCCAAGTGTCAGCGCGAGGCCCCATGGTCGGTCGGCGGCTGGAGAAGATGAGCGCACCCCTAAACATAAGAGGAAGGTCAGGTCGAAGGAGACCAAGGAGAGTCCGGAGGAGTACATTCCATATATTGAAATTGAAGATCTGGGTGAGGCCGACTACGAGCGGTTCAAAAAGGAACCCATGGAGGTATGCGCTGCAATGTGCAAGGCCGCTGAGGATCCGATGAAGAAACTGAAGGAGGAGGGCAATCAACGAACAACGGGTATGTTTATTATGCCTTAGATTCCCTTTTTCCATGCCGTTCTATGGACCATTAACTTGATTTTTCTTTTCACTTCAGAGGTTCGTGCTGAGAGGGATGCTACCCTAAAAAAATAGAGGATCTTAAACCTCAGATCGCTGCTCTGGAGGCCACCAAAAGGAAGCTGGAGAAGGCCATTCTTTGCCAAGACGCGCCAGGAGGCTAAAACTCGTGGTAAAGCGAGGACAAGGCCAAAGCGACCATTCTGGGTGTATCGGCAAATACGAGCGCCAGCGGCAAGCGGGCTGCGGCCCGGCCGACTCGATCGGCGAACGAACACGCTGCTTGAGCGCAATTCTCGCCGCCGAAAACCTCGCAAAGCGGTCGGACCTCGCGGTATATATCGCCATTCGCATATGGCATCGTGCACGTTCTCTAACCTTGTGCTATCTTCGGCGACCTCTCACTAGATCGTCGGAGTATCTTTGCGAGTACCACCGAGGTGCTCAGCGCGTGAAGCGGGGACCGATCCTTTCACTCATTCAACGGCCGGCCCATTTGGCGGAACAACAACTACTTCAACACTTTATTGGTCAAGGTACGATCAATTGGCGACCACGGTGGGAGGCGGCGCTATCCTACTCCATTCATGGCTCCACGCGATCGGCCCCTGCACGCGGGCCTCATCTCGGCTCAACCCTCGGGCAACATCCTCAGCAGCAAACCCCGGAGGGCGTAGCAGTGACGATTCATGAATCTCAAGGGAATCCGCGACAAGAACCCTCGGTGCAGGGTCGCGGACCGATCTTGGAGCAGGTACGACCGTACACTGCACCCCAACTACCGCCCGAGTTGGTTGAGGCAGGCATTGAAGAGCCGTTGCGAGCATGTCACTCGAGTCGTTCTGCAGATCCTCAAAGCAAGAATCGTGTGATCCTTGACGAGACGCGCTCATCTCTCAAGCGAAAGAGGTCGCCGGGCGCCGCGTGCGGAAGACGGAGAACCTTCTGCTCGCCGCCGACCGGCGCGAAGACACCGCTCCCCTCCTCGAAGGAGCACTTCTCGCCGAGAGAGCACTACTCATCGCTCTCCGGCAAGAAGAAGAGGCGAGGCGCCGCAGTCGCCCCGGCGAGAACGCGCGCAGACGCGTTCACGTCCTACGATGACTATGAGGACTCGGCTACCGTCGACTCGCCGCTCACCCACGCAGGTACTCCTCCAATGAGTCGTCCGGTCACGTCGGTCGAAGCGAGATCTTGGGATTCTCGAGAAGAAGCTGGAAGATTACGAGATGGAAGAATCGGGGGCGTTTCGCATCGGCCAAGGAGAGGCCAAAGCGGCGACCCGAAGGCCTCCTCAACTTCCACCAACCGCCCATCCGGAGGATTTTATGGAATGTAAGACAGCGAGGCATGCCTCGCAATGCATCCCTTTGGGTCGAGCGGCATTGAGCGAGCACGGCCCGTTCTCCGTGGGAAATCGGGCATTACAAAATTCCGAGAGATCTCGCAAGCTGCCCGATCTCAACAAGTTTGTGGCCGAGGGGATCCGGACAAACATCTCCGTTACTTCAATAATTCTGCTCTTTGTTATAGGAATTGGGACCGACCATGAAATGCGGGCTTTTTCCCCGATCGTTGGGCGGTAGAGCATTGGAATGGTGGGAGTCTCTGCGACCCAATTCCATCTCCTCATGGGACGACCTGGTCAGAATATTCTTGTCCCACTACACTGCCAACCGCTGCCAATTTCGATATGAAGAATACTTGGACTCTGTTGTTCAAGGAGATAATGAGACGCTGAGGCAGTATATCGACCGGTTTAACACTGAGGCCGAGTCCGTTCGTGACTTGTCAGACAAGGACAAGCTAAAATATTTGAAGCGTGGTATTCGACCGGACCACCGGTTCGTAGAAGAATTCACTCTTAACCATTATCAGGATCTCAGTTACTTCTTAACGAGGGCTAACGTCCACATGGCGTATGAAGAAACTCTGGCAGCAAGAAAGGCCGTCCGTGCACGACCTAAAGAAGAAAAGCGAAAAAGCGGCAAAAAGGGCATGAAGGTCGCCGCGCGACAATCGTTCGACTTTCGAGATAAGAAGTTCGATCATCGCACTTTCGGCTAAACACCTCTATTGCCGCGATCTATAGCGAGTGCAAAATAATGAATTTGTGGGAGTAAAGCGGCCCGATCCACTCGTGCTCAAGAAGGGCACGGCCAGACTAAAAGGTACTGCTAGTTACCACAAGAGAAAGTGGTCATGATACTAACGATCGTATGGCCTCAAAGATGATATTGAAGAGCTCATTCGAGAAAGGCAAGTTGGGAAAGTATGTGAGGTCGGAGGAAGGCGGCCGACCAAGAGAAGCAGAAAGAAAGCGATCCGGACAAAGGAAAGGGCGCTCTAGTTGTGTCAGCGCCCAAGACAAAGACCGATCACGAAGATCGAGACGCTCCCACGGTCCGGAGGTCGCAGCGTTGCAATGGTCATTCACGGTGGAAACCCGTTGGACCGTAGAGAATCAAATAAAGCCACAAAGAGAAAGTGGGACGAGCTCCTGATGGTCGGTTCAACATCAACAATCCCACCGGTCTCGAATAGACCCCTCATCTCGTTCGGAGATAGCGACTACACGACGGCAGGCGAAACGGTTATGTTCCGCTGGTGTCGAGCGATTATGGCCAATACTGAAGTTCAAAGAATTGCAGTCGACGGGTAGCTCGGCCGACATCATGTTTGAAGGCTTGATTGACAAGATCAAGGATGATCGGAGCGAGATAATTCCCCAGGCCGAGCCTACCCCCCTAACGGGCTTCAACGGAGCGATCACCTACCCGTTGGGAACGATTGAACTCATGGTCACCTTTGGTGGCGACCTTTGACCGAGAGAGCACGTGCGGGACGGTCCATACGACATTCTTCGTACTCCCCTCAAATCATGCTATCAGTGTATCATTGGTAGGCGACCCCGGGCAAGCTAGAGGCCGTGGCGTCAACAGTACATCTGAAGATGAAATTCTACAGCAAAGACGACCAGGTAGTTACCCTGGCGGCCGACCTAGAGGCAGCAAGACGGTGCCACGATCTGTATCAGCAAATTTGCGATGAGGTAGACCTTGGCCCAAATGTTCGAAACACTGGTGAAGGCCATCAAGTCAACGTCACTGATTTGGATGCTCGGTATGATCCAGACAGTGACCCAGAGGATAACGATGATGACTTAGCCCGAGAAAGTGAAAAAGCGAGGTTGAAAAGGCCAGAACCTCATGGAGAACTAATAGATGTGCAGTTGGGAGACGACCCAACAAAGATAGTTAAGCTCGGTAGCGACCTACCAGAGCAAGTAAAGCAAGACCTTGTGCAATGTTTGAGAGACTATGCTGACCTGTTCGCATGGCAGGCATCAGACATGCCCGGCATTCCTATCGAAGTAGCCTGCCATCAACTTTCAGTCGATGAAGGGGTCAAGCCGGTCGCTCAAAGAAGGCGTGCTCGAGCGAGGAAAAATCTCAAAGCGTGCAAAGGCCGTTGAGGACCTCATAAAGGCCAATTTCATAGAAGAGATCAAGTACGACACGGCTATCCAATGTCGTCTTTGGTTAAAAAGAAGAATGGCAAATGGAGAATGTGTGTAGACTACACCGACCTAAATAAGGCATGCCGGAAGGATGCCTTCCGTGCGGCCAACATTGACAAATTGGTCGATGGTGCCTCGCTACAAATTATTGTCTTTTGGGCCTTTTCGGGATACAATCGGATCACGATGTATCCCCGATCGACACAAGACAACCTTCATGACAGATCGGGAAATTTTCGGTACAAGGTGATGCCTTTCGGCCTAAAAAACGGCTGGAGGCGACCTACCGGCGAATGATGAACAAAATTTTCAAGAGGGCGATCGGTCGAATCTCGGAGAGGTGTACTTGGGCGACATGATCATCAAAAGTGTGACCGACCCGGATCATGTGAGCGACACGAGGAAATCTTTGAAGAAGCTAGGAAGAATTCACTCGCATGAATCACGAAAAGTGTACCTTCGGGGTGAGGGTAGCGATTTTGGGCTTCCACTTAAGCGAAAGAGGATAGAAGCAAACCACGAGAAATGCGGGCGATCGCCGATATGAGGCCGCCCACAACTAAAAAGAAATACAACAGATTGAACGGCATGGTAGCTGCCTATCGAGTTCATTCCCAAAGCGGCTCGCAAGTCGCTTCCAATTATTTAGGCTATTTGAAGAAAGAGGTGGATTTTGAGTGGGACCAGACCAATGCCGGTGAGCATTGGATGAATTGAAGCAAGCTTTGACCAACCCGCCGATTATGACCAAGCGCTGCCCGGGCGAGGCGTTGTATTTATACTTGGCCATATGAGAAGAAGTTCTAAGTGCGGTGTTAGTCGGGAAAGCGACTGAAGCAAAATCGGTCTATTTCATTAGTAAAGTGCCGCAAGGCCGAGAAGTGAGATACGAGAAAAATAGAGAAGTTTGCCTCGCACTCGATAGTTGCTAGAAGATTGAGACCTACTTTGTGGCCCATCAGTGTCGTGGTAGGGCGACCGACCGACCTATCGAGCAAGTCCTCCATTGGCGGACTGGCGGGGCGAATGATAAAGTGGGCGGTGGAGCTCGGTGAGTTTGGGATTAAATTTGAATCGGATCGCCGCAAAAGCGCAAGTGTTGGCCGACTTTATAGCCGAAATGACTCCTATCCCGGAAGACCAATTTTGAAACGACACGGATCTTGCGTAGATGGGTGCGTCAATAGCAAGGAGTGGAGCGGGCCTAATATTAGAAAATTGAAGGCACTTGCTTTGTGGAGGTCTCTTTAACTTTTGCGTTCGGACTTGAACAATCAGGCGAATATGAGCGCGCATAGTGGGCCTCTGACTCGCGAGATTTCGATGTCGGCGATAAAGTCGAGCTCGGATCGATTCCTTGCTTGTAGTCTCGCAGATCAAAGAATTATACGATGCCAAGGATGACGTCTTTGAAAAGTTATCGGCGAGTAAGAGAAGCTGCTCAAGCGATTCGACCGAGCTGAAATCTTTGCCGCGTGCCTCGAACCGAAAATGTTCGGAAAGCGGATATACTATCAAAAGCGGCAAGTACCAAGACTCGGGAAATCACGAAGTTTGATTCGAGGAGACGCTTAAACCGCCGTGGCGTGTCGCCAAGCCAAGCCGATCGTTGAGTGGATCGCGTGTGTCAATGCGATTCAGATTGGATCGCCCTATCCCGAGATACATTGTTGAAAGGAAGAACCGAAGCGATCCGAAGCAAGCTAAGTTGGTCGGGCTCAGGCGACCAAGTATTCGGTAATAGAAGGAAAGTTATGCGAAGAGGATTCTCCTCTCCATTGCTAAGGTGTCTTCACGTCGTTTACAGGGTTTCACCATGTGTTGAGGATATTCATGAAGGTGTTTGCGGAAGTCACCAAGGTGCACGTTCCATAGCTAAGAAGGCTCTCGGGGCGCACATTCTTGGCCGACCATGGGCGAGGGCGCTAAGAAGCTTGTTCAGAAGTGCAAGAAATGTCAAGTACATGCTGATGTCCACATTGCACCATCCTCAGAATTACAAAGTCTTGTCTCACCTTGGCCGTTCGCTTGGTGGGGCATGGATTTGCTAGGCCCGTTTCCACCTGCTCCAGGCCAGTTCAAGTTCTTGATCGTGGCGGTAGATTATTTCACAAAGTGGATCGAGGCCGAGCCTCTTGCAACCATCACCTCGGCAAAAGTGAGCAAATTTTTCGGCCGGTGTGTGTTGGCCCGTTTTGGGATCCCTCAGCAACTAATAACTGACAACGGCACCCAGTTCGCAGACAAAAGGTTCAGAGAAATGTTGGCCGACTTAGGGGTAAAACAGCGTTTCACCTCGGTCGAGCACCCTCAGACAAACGGCCAAGCTGAAGCGGCCAACAGAGTTATCCTACGAGGTTTGAAGCGAAGACTCGACGGCGGCGAAAGGAAGGCTGGTCGAGGAGCTACGATCCGTTCTTTGGGCCTACAGGGCGACCCCTCATTCAACGGCCAGAGTCCCCTTCGACCAGTATATGGGGCCGTCTTTGTCATACCCATAGAAATGGGTGAACTGAATTGGAGAACCTCAAATCCCCCTACGGTGGTTGACAACGACCGAGCTATTCGAGAAGAATTGGACCTAATTGAAGAGCTGCGCACCCAAGCGTCACTAAGAGAGCAATTGATCAAACAGAAGGTCGCAGCCAGATACAATACTCGCGTGCAAAAGAGAGACTTCACGGTCGGTCAGCTCGTTCTAAGACGGGCCGGCGTAGGAAACAAGAATGCACGCAAGGGAAAGCGGCACCAAATTGGGAAGGTCCATACGGGGTCATCAAAAAAAAGATCGGAAAGGGGGCTTACGAGTGGAAACCATGGATAGGCGACTATCCCGAACATGGAATGCGAGAGAAACTCGAGAAAATATTACGTTTGAATGTAATGAGCGATTTGAATGTAATGAGCGATCGACCTATAAATGAAAAGCGTGGCGCTCTTTTCCCCATCGGGTTTTTACGGAGGCGACCTTTAGAAATATGATGTGTTCTTTACTTTCTCGCAAGAACGTATGACCGTCGCTCCACGATTGCCCGTGGCAAAGGAAGCGATCGAAGATTTATCAAAGTTGATCGGATCGTCGAAGCGATGCGCCTCGAAAGCCATCGAAATGGCCCGGCGGTTAGATAATCCATGGACTTGGTCGTCGAAGCGATCAGTGGCGTGTGCCGCCGAGCCGGCACAAGCAGCGGTCACCGAAGTTGACTCGAACAGCGCCATCGAAAATGGCCCAAGGGGTTAAGTTATAACCCATCGCAATAGGCCGTCGAAGCGACCTACCTCGAGAGATCATCGAAATGATCCCAATGGGTGCCATCAAAATGGCTCCAATCGAGTGCCATCGAAATGGCCCAGCAGTAAGCAGCGCTTCGAAAGCGGCCGCGAAGCGGTCAGCGAGCGACCTATAAGTTCGAAAAAACTTAGACAATAAATGTACGAAATACACAGGCATAACAACGCAAATTCAGGTAGATGAAATGAAAGACAAGTTAAAATATCGTTACAAAATAGAGACGCCCGGTCGAAGCCGAGCGCCCAAATATTCGACTGCTCAAGGCAGCATTTAAATTGTCACGCCCGAAGGCAAGCTAGACTATTACAAAGATAACTCCGCTCGCAGGCGGGCTTCAGAGGCTTCAGAAGAGAACGGTGGCCGGGCGAACAACATTTCCATGTTCATCTTTTTGCTCAGGCAGCATGATCTTGTTGTCCGCAACATAATGGGCGGGATTTATCATCTTCTCATCAAAGTTGATCTTCAGATCTGCGTTCAATGCCCGCGCCTGAGCAAGAGTGTTGTAGAACTGCTCGATTGCTGCCTCCCTACCGGCCTGGGCTACCATTTGAATTTTTGCCTCGGCTCGGCCTTACCGCCTCGGCTGGCGCCTTATCCTTCTCTAGGGACTCAACGTCGGTCTTGATTGGTCACTTGGCGGCAAGTTCCTTGTTCCGTTTGGAGAGTTTGGCGGTCCTCCTCACCCGCCAAGAGCGTCTTTCTTGGCCTTGGCAAGCTTGTCATACTTCACTGCGCCTCGATCAAAGCCTTCTTCTTATCAAAGACGAGCCCTCAGAAGCGAGAGATCGTCCAACTATTAGTCGGTCGATTTAAGACAAAAGAACTAACGGATTTGGGAAAGTAAAGTACCTTCATCTATTCCCAGCGAGAGAAGCCTTGAGACCTCCATTGGCTTCTTCCTGAACCACTCAAGTTCGACTGTCCTAAACCCTCGGCGAGAGGATAGGGATGTTGTCCTTGGCGGAATCCATGTTTTGATTCGTCAAGCCTTATCCGCTTCATGAGCGATCGTCCGCACAAGGGGGCGGCCAGAACAAGCCGGCTTTTCCCTTGGCTCTTGGGAGTGGGGGCACCTTTGAGGACGATTAGGGAACATCCACGGCCGAGGTCCTTCATATTTCTTGCCTGGAATGGTAGCAGTTTCAAAAGCCCGGCTCGAGCACGTCCAGTTCTTACGGGCATTCTTTGCGCAAAATACCAGGAGTCATGAGTTAGAAGAAAAGATTGGCGGCAAAAATATAAAGGCAAAGTTCAAAAGCAAACCGATCTCGGCCTCCGGATCCGGCCCTCGAGCAAGACAAAGGGGCGGCATGGTATGTCGCCGCCAGGAGGTGCGGGCGCATCATGCCCGCTAACGCCTTGATCATCTCCGGGGATTCCGTGTCGGCCTCGCCAAGTCCTTGACCGAGTAAATGTAATCGCTGGCCTCCTGCGAAGTGAGCCTCGTTCCACATGATTGGGAAGTAAGGGGACCAAGCATTCCGTCCGGTTGGACTTCCGATATGGCCTTACCGCCTCCTCGGTGAGGAACGATCAAAAATACCGACTTCTCCGGGCCGCTCCCAAGCGATTCTTGGTATGCTTTGAAGAACCGATGATGAGTTTTTGCATCTTAAAGGAGACTGCTCCTCTTCTCTTTATTAGCCTTCTCCTGAGCCACTCGGATCAAAGAGAGTAAAGAAACGACATGATCGACACCGCCGACCCAACTTAGTCAAAAGGACTTCAAAAGTTTTGAAGCGCCCATGCGTTAGGGTGGAGTTGAGAAGGCGACCCGATGACGCGGGGCGCCACGTTGAAATTCAGTGAAAGGAGGGGTGATATTCATCTTCTCGAACACGAGCCGATACATCGTGAACTTAAGGTTGGCAGAGTAAGTGGCAATGTCTTCTCCGTCCTTCATGCCTCTCACCCTCCAGCCCGGCAAGTCGTCGAAGCGGCTCCGCAGATCGGGCAAGGCAACATGGCCGACGGTAATGATGCTCCTGTGAGAGCGAAGAGTTTCTGATACCCAAGACATGTCAGATACATCTCGGGCTACGTCTGCTTGAACTTCGGCCGACCCTTCGTTCGATCCTCCGATGTTTACCTCTAGACCAAAGTAACTAGCTGCGGGCTGAACCACTTCTTCCTCGTGGACTTCTTCAGCTCGGCCACCTTCGACCTCCACCATCTCTTCGTCCGCGACTGAGACGGCACTCTGCACTTCGTCGTCATCAATGATCACCACGTCAACATCTCCTTCCCTCTCCTTCCGCCCCGAGATACGATGTTCTCCGGGGTGGAGTGTTACTGCGGCCGCTCCTCGAGAATGGGCGGACCCGGGAACGAGCTCTTCGAGCTAGCCGATCCTCGACCAGAAGAGTGGGAACTCGAGCTCGTACTGCTTGAAGAACTGCTTGAGGAACCAGAATCTTTGTCGCCCGAAGACGACCTAGACTCCTCTTCATGGGGATTGGGCTCGCCCGGCCTCGACATATGTGTAGCAAAAGATTGGGACGGTTTACAGGGGATCGAGCCGTCAACTTCGACCGTCCGTGGCATGCAAAAACACTGTGATAAAGGGATCGAGTCGGTCGATCGGCGAACACTCTCATGAGAGGGGCGATTTGGCCATCCTCGACCGACACCCCTATCACGAGGCGTGGAAAAGCACAAAGTACTTTCAAGTAAAAACTCAAGTTTAAAAAGTAAAAGTAGGGATCGACCCATACCTTGAACAGATGTTGTGGATCGGTCGCGAGTAGATAGAAGCAGCTATGGATGCAAGTCGGCGGCAGGCGAGTCGGTCGCTGGCAGAGCAATTCGTGAAAGTGTGAAAAGTGAACTCAGCTGAAGGGCTATTTATAGTACGGGCCCATGGCGCGAAGGGGACCGAAAGACGAAGCGTCGCAACGTTTCATCTTCTCACCAATGGTTGTCTCCAGACAACCTCGGAAACACCAAATGTCACGTCTTAAATGTCAGTAGACCAACCGTCGCGACAGCACGGCCGATGGTTAACAAGCGGTCGGCACCGTCCTATCAAGAAAGCAAACGGCCGCGTCCGTTTCGTCAAAATAACTTCACTCCTGGGGGCATCGATTCAAGCCTCGGCCCCGCTCTTAGCGACCTAGGCTTGGGGGCAGCTGTTCTGGGTGTATCAAAGAAATACGAAGCGCCAGCACAAGAATCGGGCTGCGGTCGAGCCCAACTCGATCGGCCCGAACACGCTGCTTGGAGCGCAATTCTCGCCGGCCGAAAACCTCGCAAAACGGTCGGACCTCGCAGTATATATACGCCATTCGCATATGGCATCAGGTACGTTCTCTAACCTTGTGCTATACGCCCGGCGACCTCTCACTAGATCGTCGGAGTGTCTTTGCGAGTACCACCCGAGGTGCTCAACGCGTGAAGCCAGGACCGGTCCTTTCACTCATTCAACGACCGGCCCATTTGACGGAACAACAACTACTTCAACACTTTATTGGTCAAGGTACGATCAGCGACCAAGAAGAATAAAAACTTGGTGGCTCAAGTGAGAGAGTTGAAGGATTAGATTGCCGGGGTGGAAAAGGATAAGGCGGCGTTAGAAAAGAGGATTCAGGAGGTGGCCGGCCTAGTGAAGGATGCAGCCACCTTTCAATTCCAGAACGCCCTCGACCAAATGAGGGTGCTTAACTCCCACCTCAATGTCCAAGTCGATGACCATGTGATGAAGCCTGAGCACCGTGTGGAGGGCAACGAGATCGTGCTGCCCTTGAAGAAGGATGAGGAGGGTGTGTTTGTTCAGCAGCGATCTGTCATCTTCAGCCATACCCTGAACTCTTAGGCTCAACTTTGTAGTTGCCTGCGAGCGGTTGTCATTTTGTTAAACTTTAATTTTATCATCAAGTACTTTTTTGGCCCGCCTGCGAGCGGTTGAACTTTTGGGCACCCGGTTTCGACCGAGGTGACCCCGTTTGTACCCTTAACTATTTTACTTTTAATGCATTTTGCTTGTCTCGTTTATTAACTTCTAAATCGTTCGCCGTTTAATTAGTTCGCTGACTTAGGCCGATTTATGTTTGCTATCTTAGCTCGTTTGCGAGGCCGTTCGGCCAAGATCCCTAAGTTTCTTTGGATGGGGTCTTCGATTAGTTTTGCCACAAGTGCTTATTGAAATTGTTTCAGATATAGCTCAGTCGTGACCTTGATGGGCCTCTAGCTTAGCAGCCTCGTAGGATGCGTTTGCGCTTGTTAGCAATCGGCTTACTAGATTGGATCTAGACACAGCCCTTATTGCGATCGTTGTGGCCGATCGATGTTGGCCATATTTATTGGCCTTTCGATGGCCCAACGGTCGTTCTTCTGCTACTCGCATGGTGAGCGATAAGTCATACATTCGTGCATGAAAAGTAAATTACAAATACAATTTTTAAAGGTCAGGCCTCAGTAAAAAAACCCTAGTGGGGAAAAAGAGCGCCCGCCTGTCTTTCATTTATGGCTAAATTACTGTTTTGCTCCTTTATCTTTGGCCTTGATTTCATTTTGGTCCTTTATCTTTTTTTTTTCTCGTTTTGGTCCTTTATGTTTTGATTTTGTGTCAATTTGGTCCTTTTTGTAGTTTTCAGTCCAAAATGACACAAAAAAAGGACCAAATTGACACAAAAAGGACCAAATTGACACAAAAAGGACCAAATTGACACAAGCCCGAAACATAAAGGACCAAAGCGAGAAAAAAAAAAAAAGATAAAGGACCAAAATGAAATCAAGGCCAAAGATAAAGGACCAAAACAGTAATTTAGCCTTCATTTATTGATCAATGATTTATTACACTTTTGAGGTACTAGACGTAGTACTTCCTAAGCTTATCTGCATTCTATGTTCTAGGGATGGTCGCCCCATCGATGGTCTCTAGTTCATATAGCCCCCTTGCCGGTCTTGGTAATAATGCGATAAGGTCCCTCCCAATTTGGAGGAAGCTTCCCCTGCCGAACGTTCTTGTTTACTACGTTTGCTCGCCTGAGGACGAGCTGCCCAATTGAGAATTCCCTCTTCTACACGCGAGTGTTGTATCTTGCAGCGACCTTCTGTTTGATGAGTTACTCTCTAAGTGATGCTTTGGTATGCAGCTCGTCCACTAGGTCCAACTCCTCTCTTGTGGATCGCTCGTTGTCGACCACGGTTGGAGGGTTGGTAGTTCGCCAGTTGCGCTCTCCCATCTCTATTGGGATCACTGCGTCTTTCCCATACACAAGTCTGAAAGGTGACTCCCCGGTCGATGAATTAATGGGGGGTCGTTCTGTAGGCCCATAGGACTGATTGGTCTCATCTAGTCTTCTTTTTTGGCCGCGCAACACAACCCTGTTCGCAGCTTCAGCTTGCCCGTTCGTTTGTGGGTGCTCGACCGAGGTAAAACGCTGTTTCACCCCTAGGCCGGCCAACATTTCTCTGAACTTTTTATCTGCGAATTGAGTGTTGTTGTCGGTCACCAACAGTTGTGGCACTCCAAACCGAGCGAGCACATTCTTGCTAAGAAACTTGATCACTTTCGCTGAGGTGAAGGTTGCTAGCGGTTCTGCTTCAATCCACTTGGTGAAGTAGTCAACTACCACGATCAGAAACTTGAACTGATCTGGGGCAGGTGGAAATGGGTGTAGCAGGTCCATGCCCCACCAGGTGAACAGCCAAGGTGGAGTGAGACTGTTGAGGTCAGATGATGGAACAACATGGACGTCGGCATGGACCTGGCACTTTCTACATTTCTGAACTAGTTTCTTTGCATCCTCGTCCATGATCGGCCAGTAGTAGCCGGCCCTGAGCGCCTTCTTTGCTACCAACCGGCCACCTTGGTGGCTTTCGAAAACGCCCTCATGTAAGTCCCTTAATACATGGTCGGCTTCGGCCGCTGTCAGACACCTTAACAATGGGGTGGAAAACCCTCTTCTATACAATTCCCCTTCAATGACAAAGGTTTGGGTCGCCCGCTGCCTCAGCAGCTTTGCTTCCTTTGGGTCGCTCATTTCCTCCCCTGTCAGAATATATTGCAAAATAAGGGCGATCCAGTCTTTTTCCAGGTCGATGGAGAGGACGGCTAGTGGTTGCCCGGGATTTGTTGAAACACTTGGCCGAGTGAGGGTTTCCTGAATCACGCTTTGATGATTCCCAGGGTTCTTCGTGCTGGCTAACTTCGAAAGTATATCAGCCCAGACATTCTCGGTCCTTGGCACTTGGTTGACCTCTGCCTGGTCAAATTGTTGGAGCAGTTCTCTCACTCTAGCCATATAATTCTTTAGAACGTCATCCTTTGCATCGAACAACTCTTGAATTTGAGAAACGACCAGCAGAGAATCTGAGTGGAGCTCAACCCGGTCGACGTTAAACTCTCTAGCAAGCAGCAGCTCCGCTATACAAGCCTCGTACTCTGCCTGGTTGTTGGATGTTCGATATGCAAATGTTAATGATACTTCAACGGTGAGGCCCTCAAAGTTTTCTAAGATTAGACCGGCTCCACTTCCTTTGCTGTTGGAGGAGCCGCCCACATGCAGATTCCATGTTGTCATAGGTCGGCCATCATGGACCGACGTCATTTTCGCGATAAAATCGGCCAACACTTGGGCTTTTGCAGCCAACCTAGCCTCGAATTTTATCCCGAACTCACTAAGTTCCACAGCCTACTTAATCATGCGCCCTGCCAGATCGGGCTTGTGTAGAATTTGACTTATCGGTTGGTCGATCCTCACCACGACCTGATGGGCCACAAAATACTGCCTTAACCGACGAGCGGCCACCACCAGTGCAAGGGATAGTTTTTCAACCTTCTGGTACCTTGTTTCAGGTCCTTGCAGTACTTTACTGATAAAGTACACTGGATTCTGTTTTGAGTCGCTCTCACTGACTAGAACGACACTCAATGCTTCATCTGTGATTACTAGGTATAGGTAGAGTGTTTCTTCTGGTAGCGGCTTGGTCATGATTTGGGCATCTGTCAACGCCCATTTCAGCTCGTCTAATGCTCGCTGGCATTCCTCGGTCCACTCAAACTCAATGTCCTTCTTCAGCAGTTTGAATAGAGGTAGCGACTTGTAGGCCGAATTTGGTATGAATCTGGACAAGGCAGCGACCATGCCGTTCAGCTGTTGAATTTTTTTCTTGGTGGTGGGTGGCCTCATATTCGCGACCTCCCTACACTTGTCAGGATTGGCGTCAATCCCTTTTTATGTTAGATGAAAACTCAAAAATTTGCCCGCTCGCACCCCAAAGGTGCACTTCTCTGGATTTAACCTAAGTGAGTTCCTCCTGGCCTCCTCGAAGACCTCTCTTAGGTCGTTCATGTGGTCCTCACCGGCCTTGCTTTTGATGATCATGTCATCCAAGTATACTTCTGTTGCACGACTGATCTGTTTCCTGAAGATTTTATTCATTATCCTCTGGTAGGTCGCCCCTGCATTCTTCAGGCCGAAGGGCATGACTTTGTAGCAAAAGTTGCCACGGTCGGTCATAAATGTCGTCTTCTGTCGGTCAGGTGGATACATCGTTATCTGATTAGATCCTAAATATGCGTCCAAAAAGGACAGGAAAGGCGTTGTCGACCAGCTTGTTAATGCTAGGAACGGGAAAGGCGTCCTTCGGGCATGCCTTGTTTAGGTCGGTATAGTCTACACACATACACCATTTGCCATTCTGTTTCTTTACAAGGACCACATTGGACAGCCAAGTCGTGTACTTGATTTCCTCAATGAAGTTTGCTTTGATCAGATCGTCCACTGCTTGGGGGACCGACCTAGCCCCCTTGTCGACCGATAGTTGGTGGCAGGCTACCTCTATGGGAATGTCATGCATGTTTGAGGCATTCCAAGTGAACAGATCTGCGTAGTCCCTAAGGCAACCAACTAAGTCTTGCCTCACATATTCGGGTAGGTCACTTTTCAGCTTGACCGTCTTAGCTGGGTTGTCCCCTAGTTAGACATCGACCAACTCCCATGTGGCTCTGGTCGTTTGAGCCTGTTCTTTAGCTCACGGGCTAAGTCATCGTCATCTTCTTCTGGATCGCTATCGGGGTTGTAGCGGGCATCAAGGTCGGCCATGTTAACCTGATGACCATCCCCTGTATCACAAGAGTGATCGCTCGGTATTGGTTCTACGTATACGTCTTTCAGATACAGGTAATGACAACGTCTGGCCGCCTCCATGTCAGCCAAGAGGGTCACCACTTGATTATTTCTACTATAGAACTTCATTTTTAGATGGACCGTGGAAGCGACTGCTTCCAACTTCCCAAGCGTGGGCCGGCCTATAATGCATTGGTAGCATGACCTGTATGGGAGGACCAAAAATGTAGTTTTGACCGTCCTGTAGAGAGTGTTGTCGTTCGTGTCATCTCCGAAGGTGACTAAGAGCTCGAGAGTCCCAAGAGGATAGGTGGCCGACCCATTGAACCCTGTTAAAGGAGTTGGCTCGGCCTGGGGTATGATCTATTTCCTGTCAACGTTCAACTTATCAAACATGTCTTCAAACATTATATCGGCCGAGCTTCCTTGGTCGACTATTATTCTTCTGACTTCAGTATTTTCCATCACCGCTGAGATTACTAAGGGAGCATATATGTTCGTCTTCCCATCTAACAAGTCTTCATCCCCAAAAGAGATAGACGGCCTATTCGAGGCCGACCGGGGGGCAGAAGAAGTAGCGACCATTAATATCTCGTTCCAATTTCTCTTCATCGACCTATTAGATTCGTGGACTTCAAACGGATTTCCTCCATGGATGACCATCACCACATTACGGCCTCTGGATTGCCGAGTATTTGGTTCATCCTTGAATTCATACTTATCCTTCGATGCTTCGATCAGCCCGGTGGTGGCTGCCTTTCCCTAGGCAGGGTCTCGAGCGACCGGCCTATCGGAAGCCTTTTCTTGGGGCTGGTCGTCGTCGTCCTTCCTGACATACTTCCTCAACTTCCCTTTGCGAATGAGGTCCTCGATGTCGTCCTTGAGGGTCATGCACTGATTGGTATCATGCCCTTTGCTGCGATGATACCTGCAATATTTCTTGGTCGCCCGTGCCCCTTCCTTCAGAATCAGCAGGTCAGGTCGCTTTACACTCAGGAATTCACCATTTTGGAACTCCGAGTAAATTTGTGCAATCGAAGTGTTCAGCCTAGTTCGCTGATCATACTTTCAAGGTCGATATTCTGCCCTCTGATCACGAGAGGGATTATCCTGATTCTTGGTCGATCTAGTCAGTTCCTCCCTGAGTCGCGCGCGGGCATCCCTTGTTGCGAGCAAATGCTCCTCATAGGCCATGTGGTCATTTGCTCTTCGGAGGAAAACATTCAGGTCTTGATACCAATTTAGGCCGACTTCCTGTACGAAGAGGCTGCCTGGCCTGAGGCCGCGCTTCATGCACTTTAGCTTGTCTTTGTCAAATAAGTCGATGAATGTCTCGGCCTCTTCATTGAATCGATCGATAAAATGCCTTAACGTTTCATTTTTCCCCTGAACGATACCCTCCAAGGCTTCTTCGTAACGGCTGGCATCTGTTGGCCGTGTAATGGGCCAAGAAAGTCCTAACCAGGACATCCCAGGAGGAGATGGTGTTGGGACGTAGGGTTTCCCACCACGCTAATGCTCGCTCATTGAGCGACTGTGGGAACAGTTTACACTTCATTATTGGGTCACAATTCCAACCCCCCTTCCTTGTGACATTGGTGACTTCACATAGTCCTACTGAAAAGACTATATCTAGTCTACTTGCAGTGAGATATAATAGGGATCCTATCATACCTCTGTACTCTTTTTCAGAAACTGGCTTACCATTCTCATCTTTCTCAATACTTGCAGAAGGATGCATTGGGGTAGCCATGGCTTTTGCATCACTCATTTTATATTTCTTAAGGAGATCTTTTATATTTTTTCTTGAGAAATGAAGATTCCTTCTTTTAGTTGTTTGATTTGTAAACTAAGGAAATACCTCAGTTCACCCATCAAACTCATTTCAAACTCTCCTTTCATTAACTTTCCAAAGTCATTACATAGCTTCTCATTTGTGGCTCCAAAGATGATGTCATCAACATATATTTGAACAATTAATAATTCATCTTTGATATTTTTCCTAAACATTGTAACAACAATTTTTCCTCTTGTAAAACAATTCTCAGTAAGAATTAGCTCAGTCTCTCATACCAAGCACTAGGAGCTTGTTTGAGTCCATAAAGAGCTTTTGTTTGTTTAAAAACATGATTTGGTATTTTCTTATTAATGAAACTAGGAGGTTGATGCACATAAACTTCTTCATTTAGAAAACCATTTAGAAAAGCACTTTTGACATCCATTTGAAAGAGTTTAAAATCTTTATTAGCAGCATAAGCAAGCAACATTCTAATAGCTTCTAGTCTAGCAACAGGTGCAAATGTTTCATCATAATCAATACCTTCCTGTTGATTATAACCTTGAGCAACTAACCTTACTTTATTTCTGATAACCTTACCATTTTCATCCATTTTGTTTCTGTATACCCATTTTGTGCCAATAATTGACTGATGGTTTGGTGATGGTACTAAGTCCCATACTTTGTTCTTTTTAAATTGAGCAAGTTCTTCTTGCATAACTGCAACCCATGAGTCATCAACAATGGCTTCATTTATATTCTTTGGCTCTATTTCTGAGATTAGAGAACTGTGAGAAGCTTCTTTTCTAAATGAGCTCCTTGTTCTTACTGTTTCAGAAGTATCTCTAATAACTTGCTCTTGAGGATGATGGGTAACTAATCTCAAGCTTCTTGGTAACTCAGAAGCTTGAGTTGGTTGGTTTATTGAGTTTTCTTGTAGTTGAGAAAGGTTATTTTTAGAATTGAACTCATCCTTCTCATGTAGATCATCACTCTTCTCATCTATCTTATCTGCACTTGTTTCATCATTTTCTTCTTGTCTTTCAATTGAACCGTTAGTTTGAATAAACATAACATGCATGCTTTCTTATACCTCTTTAGTTCTAAGATTATAAACTCTATATGGTTTAGATATGAGAGAATATCCTAAGAATAGTGTTGGGTCAGACTTAGCATCAAACTTTCCTAGATTATCCGTGTTATTTAAATCATAGCAGTCACAGCCAAACACATGGAAGTAAGATATGATAGGTTTCTTTTCTCTCCAAAGTTCATAGGGTGTTTTGTTCAGAGTTTTTCTTATAGTTGCTATATTCAAAATATAGCAGGCAGTGTTTACTGCTTCTGCCCAAAAATACTTTTCAATTTTTGAATCATTCAGCAATGTTCTAGCCATTTCTTGCAATGTCCTATTTTTCCTTTCAACTACACCATTCTGTTGAGGAGTTCTTGGACAAGAGAAGTTGTGAGACACACCATTCTCTTCAAGAAAGTTTTTAAATAAGGTATTTTCAAATTCTTCTCCATGGTCACTTCTAATTGCAACAATGTTAGAATCTTTCTCTTTTTGAACTCTTTTTAAAAATGCTTTGAAGTTTTCAAAAGCTCCATCATTGTTTTTCAGAAAAATCACCCATGTGAATCTAGAGTAGTCATCTACAATGATAAAACCATATCTTTTTCCACTTAGGCTAGCATGCTTAGTGGGACCAAAAAGATCTGTATGTAGAAGTTCCAATGGTCTATGAGTGGATATCATGTTAATTGGTTTAAAAGATGATTTAATATGCTTTCCTTGAATGCATGCCTCACATGATCTATCCTTCTCATACTTGATCTTAGGAAGTCCTCTGACTAAATCAAGTTTGGATAATTTTGAAAGAGTTTTCATACTAATGTGACCAAATCTCCTATGCCACATCCATTTGTCATCTTTCTTAGAAATAAGACATTTGATTTGGAAGATCATCAAGACAAATACTATAGAGATTATTCGCTCTGACCAGTAAAAATTGTTTTTCCAGACTCTAGACTATTTATTTTGCACACATCAGATTTAAAAGACACTTCATGTCCAGAATCACACAACTGAGTTACACTAAGTAAGTTGTGACTCAATCCTTTCACAAATTGAACATTTTGAATCTGAGCAGAGTTTATTTTACCTACTGTACCTACTCCTTTGATGAAACATTTGTCATTATTACCAAATAGGACAATTCCTCCATCAAAGCTCTCCATGGAGAGAAATTTATTCTTCTCCCCGGTCATGTGCCTTGAGCACCCACTGTCTAGAAACCACAGTGTTTTTCTTGATGCTATTAGGCATTTCTCTTCTTATTGAGAACCTGACATGAGACATAGATTTGCTTCTTCCTCTTCATGCTCACTTGATGATTCTTCTTAATCATCCCAAGTAGCCAATAGAGCTTTCTTTTTAGGTGAAAATCTTTTAGGGCCTTTCTTGTTAAGAAGGGGACAATCTTGTTTCGTGTGCCCAGGTTTCTTGCATTCATAGCATATGATTTTTGACTTGTTTCTATCTCCTTTGAATGTGTCTTTTCTAAATTGAGGTCTTCCTCTTCTTTTGTTTTTAGCCGTCTGTTGATTCTTTTTGAGATCAAGGCTAATTCTTCTCCTTCAGCATCCTCATCATTCTCTTGCTCTTCATCATCCATCTCTTTAGAAGATTTAAGTGCTAATGCTTTTCCTCTATGAGAAGGGTTGCTTTCTTCCTTTTGAGAGGCTTTCAAAGCCACTGCTTTTCTTTTTGGATGTAATTCTTCCATGAGTTCTTGTTCATGGATCTTGAGTGAGTCTAGCAGATGGTCAATGTCAAGTGAAGACAGAGTTTTTGCTTCCTCTATAGCAGTTTTCTTTGGTCTCCAAGCTTTTGGGAGACACTTCAGAAGCTTGCTAACCTTCTCAGCATTGGGGTAGGTTTTTCCCAGAGCACTTAGACCATTTATGATGGTGGTGAATCTACTGGACATTTCATCAATAGTTTCTTCTTCAGTCATTTTGAACATTTCAAACTCATGAATGAGCATTCCTTTCTTGGCTTCTTTAATTTGATCAGTTCCTTCATGAGTAGTTTGTAAAGTATCCCATATTTCTTTTGCAGTATCTTTCCCAACAATCTTGTCATATTCAGTTCTCCCTAAAGCACAAGTGAGATAGTACTTTGCTTTAGCATTTTGTAGCACACGATGCTTCTCATCATTAGTGCGATCAGCCTTAGGCTTTGGAACACGAGTATTTGGAGCAATTCCATCCATAGTGGGAATGAATGGACCATTCTCAACTATATCCCAAATGTCATTGTCTTGAGATTCAAGGAACAATTTCATTTGGCTTTTCCAGTAATAGTAGTGTTCTCCATTAAACCCTGGTGGTTTGTTAGATGAAGCACCTTCTGGTAGGAAGGCAACAAAATTTGGTTTGGCCATGACTTCTTCCAAGATCTTTTCTTCCTGCACTGTTAAGTGAGCTCAACCAAAGGCCAAGCTCTGATACCAATTGAAGTCAATAAAAATCACAAGGAAAGGGGGTTGGAATTGTGACCCTTTTTAAATTCTACCTGAAACACATTTACTTAATATACAAATATTACTATAAGTTAAGAAAGTGATTTTAATTGGGTGAGAAGGGTGAGAACTAATTCCTTCACAAGTTAACAAATGTGAGAAGGTTCGAAATAAACTGTCTTCTCAACTAATTACTTGATGTGAGAAGGGTCAGTTGTTCCTTACTTACTCAGTACCTCTTAATATAAAATTATACCATGTGTGAGTGTTAGATAGATAAAATTAGTTTCTACCTCAAGAGAGTAAACTATTGAATTTTCACAAGTTATCTATTTAGATGAGAAGGTTGAAAACTGTGTTCTGTGAGTAAAAACATTTATAGCAGAGAAGGGTCAATTGCTTGACTTCTCAGTTTTCATAAACCAACTTCTAGAGGAGTGTTTTGTTTTCAAAGTGCTAAAACAGATATTCAAAACAATAAATGACACAATGATATGTATAGTGGTTCACCCAAACCCGGGGCTACATCCACTCCTCACTCCCTATGAGATTTTCCACTATTTTCCAAATAGTTACAACTTTACAACCATACAATGGCTTAAAGTTCTTGTGGTAGTTTTCTTGAAACAACTCTACCTACTGTTTTCACACCTAATACAATCCTTGTGATATATTAGGTAGCTTCTCTAGCAGAAGTAAACTCACTTCTCAAGTCCTACAACAACACATGCTACTTGAGAAGTTTCCTTACAGGTATTCTGTTAAGTGTTTGGGTTTTTGTGATTTCTATGGGATCTGATTGTTATAGAGTGTATAACTTTACAAAACAATAAAATCAAAATGACATACTCATAGATTGAATGAATCCCTTCAGTTGTAGCTCAGCTGAGTATGGATGAGAGAAAACTTTGACAGTTGAGAAGGTTGGAAGATAAGAACTCAATGCACTCTCACACCGATCAGCAGCGCCCAATGCGTGTATTTATAGCTGAAATGATGTGGTTTATCCTCTGGTTAATAGAAAAGAGTCGTTGGTGAAAAATATATTTGTTGTATAGCTGTTGGAGCGTGTTTTGACTTGTGCAAAAAGTATTTCTGCTTTTCTGCAGAAGACAGCAAAACACAGCTGACAGTGACCGTTCTTAACTGTGATGCTTCTCAATAGATCACAGTTTTTTGGAGATGATGCTACTCAAGTTGATGCTTCTCAAGATGATGTTATATGAATATGAATTGACTCTTCTTATCACGACCCTTCTGATCTTGAATCTTCTCAATTCATGATGCTTCTCAACTTGACTCTTCTTATTTTCATGACCCATCTGAGATTGACTCTTCTTATGTCATGAACTTTGTCTCTTTGATGCTTCTCATTTCTTACTTTCTAAGGATACTTCTCATGATGTACTTTACCTTGATACTTCTGAGGTTAAATCTTCTTATCACCCTTCTCAAGTTAGCACAAAAACTTGACAAGTCTCCTCATGATGATCTTTCTCAAGTTTACCAAACATTGGTCTTGACCTTTGATTTGTTTCATGAGAACTCTTTTCTTGAATTAATTGTGTGCAACATAATTCTAAGTCTTCTCTACATGATGCTTCTTATAAGCAAATAACTTCTTGAGATTTGATATGTACCTATTCTTTGTCTTTCACTCAAGAAGAAACATTAGTATCTTTTAAATCAGATAACTTAAGCTTTCTGATTTGAAGTTTGTTACTTATCAAAACTTAGCGTGGGATTTTTTGCCTCAAAAGAAAGTACTGCATCTGTAGCCTCAAATGGCTATGATAGTTGTGAATTACTCTATGTAGCTGAGGAAGATTTCTGTGAAGAAATAGATATTGTCAGTGACTACAAATCAGAAGGTATTGGAACTATAGATGATGACAGGGTAAATGTCATGACTGTAGAAGATAGATAAAGGGTTGAGTCAAATTCAAGTGCTACAACAACTGGTGAAAGTGACATTGAAGATGTTATGGTAGCTGCTGGACAAGAAAGGATTGAATCAAATTCAACAACCTCTACACAGGTGATGATGATTGGGTTTTAGACTCTGGATGCTCGTATCACATGTGTCCTAGGAGGGACTGGTTTTTGGATTACAGGCTCTACAATGGAGGACAGGTCGTCATGGGTAACAATAAAGCTTGTGGGGTCATTGGTATAGGCACATTGAAATTAAGGTTGGCAGATGCTACTACAAAACTGTTGAGAGATGTGAGACATGTTATTGACTTGAAAAGGTCTCTAATCTCTCTAGGAACTTTAGAAGCTGCTGATTACCGTTTTAGGGGTGAAGATTCCATCCTCAAAGTCGTGAAAGGATCAAGAGTAGTTCTAAAGGGCATGAGGAAGAGGAATAATCTGTATGTTCTTATGGGAGGCACTGTCACTGCTAAAGCTCAAGTGGTAACCTCTACAGACAACAAAACACTCATATGGCACCAAAGACTTGGGCATATGAGTGAAAAGGGGTTGAAAGAGCTGGAAAAACAAGGCCTACTAAAGGGGGACAGAATCACCAAGCTAGATTTCTGCGAACACTGCATATATGGTAAACAAACAAGGGTCAAGTTTGCAACTGGTGTCCATAAAACAACTGAGAAGCTGGGCTACATACATTCAGATCTGTGGGAGCCTTGTCAGACACCAACACATGGAGGAAAGAGGTATTTTCTAACCTTTACTGATGATTTTGGTAGGAAGGTTTGGATATACTTATTAAAAACTAAGGATGAGGCATTTAGGACTTTTGTAGAATGGAAAACAAAAGTAGAAAATCAGTGTGACTTGAAAGTTAAAGCACTTAGAACTGATAATGGTTTGGAATTTTGCAATGAGGAGTTTAACTCTGACTGTAAAATGTGTGGCATTTATATAAATCTTACATTGAGAGGAACACCTCGACAAAATGGTTTAGCAGAAAGGCTAAACAGGACTCTATTGGAGAAAGTAAGATGTATGCTTTCATGTGCTAAACTCCGAAAGACTTTTCAGGGAGAAGCAGTGCATACAGCTTGCTATCTTGTCAATAGGAGCCCTTCAACTACTTTAAATTTCAAGACACCTCAAGAAGTGTGGACTGGAAAACCACCAAACTACACAAACTTGAGAATTTTTGGATGCCCTGCATATTTTCATGTGAATGATGGTAAGTTGGAGCCAAAATCAAAGAAAGGGATCTTCATGTGATACCCTGAAGGAGTTAAGGGCTACAGAATTTGGTCGTGTGATGATAAAAGGTGCATAGTGAGCAGAGATGTAATCTTTAAAGAGTCAGAATTTATAATTGAAATGGATAAGACTGAGTCTCTGGGTAAACAAAGCTTGGTTGATGATCTACTAGTTGAGGTGGAGTCTTCAAGTAAGCAACAAGATGAAGTTGTGGAAGAAAATCAAATGCAGAATGATCAACAAGATGAAGAGGTTCAAGTGGATTTTGAGTCTGATGTGGAAGAACAAGTTGATGATTATCTTCTCCGCAGAGATAGAACAAGAAGAACAATTAAACCTCCAAACAGGTTTGGTTTTGAAGCTACTACATCATATGCCCTTAATACAGTTGAAGATGTGATTAATCAGGAACCTAGCTCATATAATGAAGCTATATCTAGTAAGCATTCTGATCAATGGAAATGTGCCATGGAAGAGGAAATGAGAGCTCTTCACAAAAACCAAACTTTGAGGCTTGTCAAGAAACCCATTGGAGCCAAGCTTATGGGATCTAAGTGGGTCTACAAAAGGAAAGAAGGCAACTCTGAGGGTGAACCACCTTGATTCAAGGCTAGACTCGTTGCAAATAAATACACACAAAGAGTAGTATTGGCAATTGTTGCTCAATTTGGTTTATACATAGAATAGATAGACGTAAAGACTGCATTCCTTCATGGAATGCTTGATGAAAATATTTACATGGCTCAACCAAAAGGCTTTGAAGAAAAGGGAAAAGAGGATCATGTGTGTCTTCTACAGAGGTCCCTATATGGTTTAAAGCAATCCCCTCGTCAATGGTACAAAAGGTTTGATACCTACATGATAAACATCAAGTTCAAGAGAAGTAATTGTGACAATTGTGTGTATTACAAGATGCTTGACAATAAGCAATACATCTACCTCCTATTGTATGTGGATGATATGCTTATTGCAAGAAAAGATCAAAGTGAAATCACTAAAGTCAAGAATTTGCTGAAAAAGGAATTTGAGATGAAGGATATGGGGCCAGCTAAGAAGATATTGGGCATGGAAATCAAAAGAGAATGTATGTTGAATGGACTTGTATTGAATTAAGAAGGGTACTCAAGCAAGGTTGTGAAGAGGTTCAACATGAGTGAATCTAAATCTGCAAGTACACCTATGGGATCTCAATTCAAGTTGTCACAAGAGGATTGTCCTAAGACTGAAGAAGAAAGAAATCAAATGAGCAAAATTCCATATGCTAGTGGTGTAGGGAGCCTAATGTATGCTATGGTGTTTACTAGGCCTGATCTTGCCTATGCACTAAGTTTAGTAAGCAGATACATGAGAAACCCAGGTCAACAACATTGGCTGGCAGTGAAAAAAATTCTTAGATACTTAAAAGGAAGCTCAAAGTTGAGTTTGAAGTACACAAAGGAAGAGTGCAGCTTAGGTGGAGTTGTTAGTTTTGTAAATTCTGATTTTGTAGGTGATAGGGATAAGTGGAGATCCCTAACTAGTTATGTCTTCACTCTCTTTGGAAACACTGTGACCTGGAAGGCCTCGTTACAACATGTTGTTGCTCTCTCAACCACAGAAGCAGAGTAAATTGGTGTCACTTTGGTTAAAAGGTCTGCTTAATGAATTGGGAATTGAGCAAGAGCATGTGAAGGTTTACTGTGATAATCAGAGCGCCATACACTTGTGAAAGAATCAATCCTTTCATGAAAGGACTAAGCACATAAACACAAGGTTACATTGTGTTCCGACCTGGGCTGAGAGCCCCGTTGAACGCTTGGGCCTGGCCCGTTATCCATCAAGGAGCTCAGCCCATTAGGCCGGTCCAACGACGCAACGCGTCATCACGCCCTGCAAAAGAACGACGGTTCTGATCCACCGCGAAGATCCAACGGTCAGCGCCGGGCACCCTCGTCTATAAATAGAGCACCCGACCTCCATTTCCAGGTACGTTCTGATTCTTGCGCATTCCGCCTATTCCTCTACTAACTTAGGCATCGGAGTGTCTGCAAGTACACCCCCACCCGACTTGGGACGGATTGCGACTCGGACATCCGAGGACAACTCTCTCATTCCGAAGACAACTGACGAGTCCCGAGAAGTGGAACCCTGCTAGCTCCTCGGACGAGGTAACTTCTCAGTTTAGGACAGAACATTAGCGACCACAGTGGGAGTACTTTAACGTATTCTCACTCGGACCGCTTCCACGGGCGCACCAACATGGAACTAGGCGGAGGCCACCCTTTTTGTTCGGTATGTCGAGACGTGCCGTAAAACGCAAGTGGCGCGAGATTTCACAGGTAGCTACCCTCCCGGGAGGGATTCTCCCGCCAAGGAGGCCACTATGCTTCTCCGAAGAAGATTATCTACTCGGGGAACCCAACGAATACATCCCCTTGATCATCTCGGCCTCAATCTCCGGGGTTGAGATAGAACGAATCCTGGTCGATCAAGGAAGTGCGGCAGACATCATGTTCCAAGATCTCCTTCCCGCATTTGGTTTCTCACCCGAGGGCTTGATTCCCTACTTAGGGCCCGACCTTACCGTCCTCGGTGAAAAGATTCCCAAACCATTGGGGTACTTCAAGACGTTGATCACTTACGGAGATAAGAGGCTTGCCCAGGCGATAAAGACTACTTTTGTAGTGTACCCATGGTCTCCCTCTACCGTTGTATCATTGGGAGGCCGACGTTGGCAAGACTAGGGGCGTAGCCTCAGTAGTACACCTCAAACTGAAGTTCCATTCTCTCGACGACAACGTGATAACTATACCAGCCGACCTGAATGCTGTCAGACAGTGCCACCTACTCACATTCCTCAGAGTTTGGTCCAAACCACTCGAACTACCAAATCTCCCACGCAAGGCCCTGGAGGTAAATTTTTCTGAGGTCGATGCACGTTATGACCCCGACAGCCCCGCAGAGGAGTCAGATGACGAATTGGCCCGAGAAATCAGAAAGAAGAATAAACTCCCAGAACCACAGGGCGCATTCTTTGAAATCCCACTCGGAAGTGACGCGAGCAAGACTGCGAGATAGGGGCCGATCTCAGCCCTGAAGTAAAGGAGGCCTTGATTGCTTGTCTCCAACGCAATGCCGATTTGTTTGCTTGGTTCGCCTCGAAAAAGCCCGGCATCCCACTCGAAGTAGCCTGCCACCACCTAGCGGTGAACATGATCGCTAAGTACGTAGCCCAACGCTGACGGGTTCAAAGTGAAGAGAAAGCAGAAGCGGCATCAAAAGTAGTTAACGATCTCATCTCAGCAGGGTTTGTTAAGGAAGTCAAATACACAACCTAGCTGTCAAACGTCGTCCTGGTGAAGAAGGCCAATGGAAAATGGAGGATGTGAGTCGACTACACAGATCTTAACAAAGCCTGTCCGAAATACGCCTTTCCAGTGTCGAACATCGATAAATTGGTAGACAACGCTTCGGGTTTCCGACTACTCCCCTTCCTTGACGCCTACTCCGGCTACAACCAAATAGCGATGAATCCGGCCGATCAGGAAAAGACAGCTTTCATGACCGACCAGGGGAACTACTGCTATAGGGTAATGCCCTTCGGCCTCAGAAATGCCGGCGCCATCTACCAACGCATGATGAATAAGGTCTTTCGAAATCAGATCGGACGCATTGTAGAGGTCTACCTGGACGACATGATTGTTAAGAGCAGAGTCGATGAAGCTAATATTGTCGACCTTGAGGAAATCTTCGCCGAGGCGAGGAAGAACAACCTCCGCTTTAATCCCGAAAAGTGCACCTTTGGGGTCAGATCCGGGAAGTTCCTCGGATTCTGTATTACTAAAAGAGGAATCGAGGCCAACCCGGACAAGTGTCGGGCGGTAACTAACATGCGCCCACCAACGACTAAAAAGGAGGTGCAGAAACTGACAGGAATGATCGCAGCTCTGTCCAGGTTCGTCTCGAAGGCCGCCAACAGACCCCTTCCGTTTTTCAAAGTTCTTAAGAAAGGAGTAGAGTTCCAATGGACTCCAGACTGCGATAACGCACTTTCTGAGCTCAAAAGAATCCTCTCCGAGCCTCAAATACTCCTGAGACCCGAAGAAGAGGAAACCCTCTACCTCTATCTCACTGTGCAGAGAAGCGTCGGTGCGGTCTTAATCGGGAAAGCGAAGATGCATGAGAGGCGTATACTTTGTGAGCAAGGTCTTGCATGGGGCCGAGTCTCGGTACCAAAGGATAGAAAAGGTCGCTCTCGCGTTGGTAATCGCTGCCGGAAGATTGAGACTCTACTTCGTCGCGCACCAGATCGTGGTGCGAACCGACCAACCCATTAGCCAGTTGCTACACCGACCCGACATGGCAGGCAAGATAATTAAATGGGCGGTCAAACTCTCTGAGTTCGGCATAAAGTACAAGGCTCGAACTTCACTTAAAGCCCAGGTACTCGATGACTTCGTAACCGAGATGACACCCACTCCTCAACGTTCGGAGTTACTCTGGATTCTCCACGTCGATGGTTCCTCCAATTCGAAGGGGAGTGGAGCTGGCTTAATTCTGGAAAACTCGGAAGGGTTAATGATCGAAGTTTCTTTGAGTGTCACTTTCACCACCTCCAACAATCAGGCCGGATACGAAGCCTGCATTGCTGGGTTGAAACTAGCTGCCGATTTTGGCGCTAACATCATTGAGTTAAACACTGATTCCCTACTAGTTGTCTCTCAGGTGAAAGAAGAATTCATCGCGAATGATACGGTCTTGCAGCGTTATTTGAGCCGAGTCCGGGAGTTGCTCCAACACTTCGAGAGGGTAGAATTGAAACACGTTCCGAGGTCTGAGAACGCTCGGGCGGACGTCCTGGCCAAGTTGGCAAGTACCAAGCCCTGGGCGGCCTCCGAAGCATCATTCAGAAAAGCTTGACGAAACCTAGCGTGGATATCACCCCCATTTCCATGACCGGCATCAACATCATTGCTGAAGGAGAAAGCTGGATCCAGCCGATTAAGCTCTACATTGAGACCGGAGCCGAGCCTTCCGACCCCAGGGCAGCAGCAGCAATCCGCAAAGAACGCCCGCCGCGATCCCAGATTCCTACATCCCATCGCGGGGTACAGGCGAGGCCCACAGCGGCTCAGGTCTTAACGACCCCAACGCTTCGCGTCGTCGGCCACTCTTGACTCGTCGAAAACCTCCGAAACGGGTGACTGGCGGCGCGAACCAGTCCCCCCATTGGTTTACGCTCGTGGGCACACCAGAGGCCGGGGGAAGAAGTCCAAGGGCGACTTTGACCCGTGCTCTAATCGGCACAGCCTTCTCGCGTACTGAGGACTTCGCGTCCGAATGCGCGACCGAAGGAAGAAGCTCTCAGCAGCTTCGCCCCTCTCGATTGCGAGCTTAAATGCTCTGTCGAGACCTCGATTCCGAGCTTAAATGCTCTTTCGGGGGACAATTGGCTCCGAGCTTCAATGCTCAGCCAAGATTTACTTGATTCCGAGCTTAAATGCTCTGTCAAACTTTTTCAGGTGCGCATCCGCGCGACTTTCCCGGACTGCACCGCAGACCCCAGCAAGACGATGCAACCTACGAAGTCAGGAACTCGCACTTTCTGATCCACTGAATGACAAGCCGGGGCCAATCTCTTCACTCGCTCATCCCCGACTTGGGGGGCCACTGTTCTAACCTGGGCTGAGAGCCTCGTTGAACGCTTGGGTCTGGCCCATTATCCATCAAGGAGCTCGGCCCATTAATCCGGTCCAACGATGCAGCGCGTCATCACACCCCGCAAAAGACCGACGGCCCTGATTTACCGCGAAGATCCAACGGTCAGCGTCGGGCACCCTCGTCTATAAATAGAGCTCCCGACCTCCATTTCCAAGTATGTTCTCATTCTTGCGCATTCCACCTATTCCTCTACTGACTTAGGCATCAGAGTGTCTGCAGGTACACCCCTACCCGACGTGGGACGGATTGCGACTCGGACATCCTAGGACAACTCTCTCATTCCGAAGACAACTAACGAGTCCCGAGAAGTGGAACTCTGCTAGCTCCTCAGACGAGGTAACTTCTCAGTTCAGGACAAAACACATTGCATAAAAGATATCATTGCTGAAGGCAAGGTCCAAATCCATAAGGTTCACATAGCTCACAACCCTGCAAACTTCATAACTAAGGTTGTGCCTTTGAGCAAGTTCAATCACTGCATGAACTTGCTGAATATTGATGTTGGCTAAAGCTTTGTATTGCTGGATGATGTTACTGGTTTGAATCCTGAATTGAATCACTGTCATTAGGTGTATGTCAAGGTGGAGATTGTTGTATTTGGCATACACCTGTTGGGCCACGTAGGATTACTTATTGTTGAGGTGGCAAGTCAAATTTGGAGCTGAATTGCTATCGGGTCAAGACTTTCAAATTTGTGAGGGAAAAACGGTTGAACACGTTTTGCTGTTAGCTCGGTTCTGTTTTTCTTTCCCTCTCGGTTTCACCTTGCGTACCTGAATAAATTTAGTCCTCTCTTCTCTATTTCTAGTTAGTTGATTCAATCTTGTGATTGGGCGTGTGAATTGAGTGAGACACGGGAACTAAGGGGTTAGGAAAGTGAGGGGGAAATCACAAGGGTGTTCATCTATGTAATCTCATTTCTTAAACTTTGATTGAATGAAGATGGATTCAAGCTATTGCTTGATCCCCCAGATGTAAGTGTCTCATTGACACTGAACTGGGTCAACAATATCTAGTGTTCTTTTAATTTCTTCCAATTTTCTGTTTCTTGTCTTAATTGAGCAATTAGGGTTCAAATTGGGGATTTTGTCAAATCGGTTCAATTTCCCCAAATTGATTCTGGTTTTGTGTTGCATTGTGTTGTTTGTTGTTGCTGAAAATCTCAACAATCCTTATAAAGCTAATGTATTCCAATATATTCCAATAGTGTTTGTGTGCTCTTTCAAGGTGGGTTGGGTGTTCCTTTGTCATGGTTGAATCTGTGTTATGTGATGGTGTAGTCTTTTGAAGGTGGGTTTGTTTTTGTGGCATTTTTGGGTGGAATGTGCTCAGGTGTGATCCAATTAAGACAAATTGGATTTTTTTTTTTTTTGCAAGTTTTGGTGTCTATTGGTGTAGCATTTGTTTGGCCCCGGTGCAGTTTGTTCAAGGTCGTGGTGTATATTATACTATCTTTCTTTGTAAATATGTCCTTTCATTAATAATACTCTCTAATTATTGTGAAAAAAAAAGATTAAATACAAGTGGTAGATTAAAAAGGCAGCAAATCTTAGTGGAAGCCTATCTACTTTGCTCTAACAGCTGCAATGTGATAATAAACATAATGGCATCGCTTTCTTGGTGTTTTTGAATTGCTGTAGTGAACAGCCATTGATGGGGTACATGGTGCTGAAATGAAGCTGGTAACAAATAATGTGTGTTGAGTTGTATTAGATATAGTTAGTGTCTAACTAACTTAGATTAGTTTAGAAGTTAGTTAGTGTCTAACTAACATAACTAGATTAGTTTAGATGTTACATGTGTAGTTAATTTTCTGTTGTAGTTAACTATAGTTAAACACTTATATATAATACCATTGTACTATCAATCAATTGAAGAGAGTTTATTTTTCCAATTTTATCTCTTTCAATTGAAACTCATTCTTGGAACTCTATCATCTCTTTCATGGCCTCAATGGTAAGAAGTTGTACTTAAGCTACTTGTTGCTACTTCAACTATTTGCAGGAACGGCTAAGGACCTACCCAGGTCGAGTCTCTACCTCGGATCCCATTTCATTCATACGAACGAGCTCGTCGCTGAATAGTCTAATCTGGCTCCAATAGCTCATCCTCCCGAGCTCGTCGCTGAAAAGCCTAATCTGGCTCCAATAGCTCATCCTCCCGAGCTCGTCCCTGAATAGCCTAATCTGGCTCCAACAGCTCGTCCTCCTGAGCTCTTCGCAGAATAGCCTAATCTGGCTCCAATAGCTCGTGCTTCCGAGCTCGTCGCAGAATAGCCTAATCTAGCTCCAATAGCTTGTCCTCCTGAGCTCGTCGCAGAATAGCATAATATTTCTCCAACAGCTACTCTTCCCGAGCTCGTCACTGAATAGCCTAATCTGGCTCCAACAGCTCGTCCTCCCGAGATCGTAACTGAATAGCCTAATCTAGCTCCAACAGCTCGTCCTCCAGAGCTCGTCGCTGAAAAGCCTAATCTGGCTCCAATAGCTCATCCTCCCTAGCTCGTCCCTGAATAGCCTAATCTGGCTCGAACAGCTCATCCTCTAGAGCTCGTCGAAGAATAGCCTAATCTGGCTCCAATAGCTCGTCCTTCTCGAGCTCGTCACAGAATAGCCTAATCTGGCTCCAACTGCTCGTTCTCCCGAGCTCGTCGCAGTTAACTATAGTTAAACACTTATATATAATACCATTGTACTATCAATCAATTGAAGAGAGTTTATTTTTCCAATTTTATTTCTTTCAATTGAAACTCATTCTTGGAACTCTATCATCTCTTTCATTGGCCTCAATGGTGAGAAGTTGTACTTAAACTTATTTTGATTGCATCTGCAACAATACTGCCTGTGTGTCACTGAACTTATTCTACTACTCTCCCCTCCATGGATGCCTTATTGGCCTCCATGGATGCCTTATTGGCCTCCATCTCACTCCATGAATTAACTCTAATTGTTATGACTCTAATGTAATCTTTTTGGCTACATGTGTTATTGGTGCTCAGTATCTATCGGTTTTGTCAATGACTAATCTACAAATTTAAGACCAGGGTGGGATTCGAACTTGTTACCGCTCGAACAAGCCTTTGTGAGTTGATTCTAATGTAATCTAATAATAAGTGTGTGGCTGTTTTAATGGAACTTGTAATTAGATAGTCTAGTTTATATCTAACAAATAATAGTTGTAGAGTTGCATACAATGATGGTGAAACTAGACGATATAAATACAATTTTACTAGTCCACAACCTCTGAGAAGCTTGTTTCCATTTATTTTCTAGTTGCCTATATAAACAACTTACCACACTGCATTATATTGGATTTTTTTAAAATAATATAGGAATAAAATGATTTGAAATACGCTATAAAAATAAAGTCATACATGTTACATGATGCACTGGCTGCATGACCTTTCTCAGTAGCTAGCTAATGCACAATAACATGTAAACTAGCTCTCTTTCTATTCCTTCAAATAGAAATTCAATGTCTAAGCTATCTCAGTTGTACGTAGTATTATTGCAAAAAAATTATTGTCAATGCTTAAAATTGAAGTAAACAACATATTAATCATTTGGACATCTTAGCAGCCAATTCTCTGACAAACTTAGCAGCCACCAATGCTGTCATATTATCAGCAGTATCACGTTGTGGATTGTATTCAACAACATCCCCACCAACAATATCACCTTGGAGATTGTGAAGAATGTTCATAACATCCCTGAAAGAAAGACCTCCTGATTCATGGTGAGACACTCCTGGAGCAAAAGCTGGGTCAAGAGAATCCATATCTATTGACACATACACTCCTTTAACACCTTCTCCTAGTTTCTGGAAGGAATAAAAAATGGTTGTTTTTCAAAATTAACCTTATTTTCTTAATATGTAATATATTAATACTTGCACATACATACAGACATAAAAGGAGGGAGGGAGATTGAGAGAAAAGGATAGGGAGTAACCAGGTTCTCTAAAATGGGGCGATCTCTTGAAAATGAGTGCATTTCATGTGTCTCGACCCCGAACTTTTTCACTTGTTCACGCACATCATTAGTTATTGATCTTATGCCAACCTGAAATAATTTCATAAATTAAAAGCATGAAGAATATGTGATAATTTACTACCATAAATGTAATCTGAAACAGAGTAATTAAAAGCTAAAATACTAAACAAAACATAGAAATATTATGAAGTTTTGCAATGAAGCTAAAACACTAGGATAGGAATAGAATGAGAAAGCTCAATTTGATAAATGTTAATGAAGCATGTTGCACTTTCTGTAACTCTGAGGAAGAATCCATTTAGCACATCTTCCTACACCGTAAGAATCCAAAAGTGGTTGAACATTCAATTCCCTATCATTGCAAATTGTGAACAATGGTTTGAAGCCTAGTGTGGGTGGGTTTATTGAAGGAAGCTAGGAACCTTTTGTAAAAGTTGCTGCTTTTGTTTTAGTTAGAGAGTTTAACGTCGAGCCTGAATTCTTAGCAATAATGAAGAGGAGTGGCTTAAAAAGGAAAGCCTAATTGTGGAATCAGACTCCAAAGTAGCGTTTGGATCATGAAGAACGTGTACGTGTCCCTCATCCATGAGAATAAAGAATCCAATCAAATCGTTGATACTCTTACTAAGGAGGGAGTATCTCTAGAGTGCCAATGGGTGTAGCGGTCTGTATGGGAGTGAGGTTTTTTAGCGGGTTCATTCAGGGTGGTTGCCTAACTAAAAAATGCCAAAACTTTTTCTTCAATGTTGTTAGAGTAGTCGGGTCGGGTCGGTTCAAGTGGTTCTTTTAATCACTCCTTGGTTTTATACCACTCCGCTCGTTTCGTTGAAGTCCATTAAACTATTCCTAGCTATCTCTTATTTTTAGCTTAACTTAACTAAACTTAAATCAAGTTATTCCAATTGTTAGTTAGGACCCTAGTTAATTAGTCTAGTTGATTGATGGTTATGATTCTATTAGTTGGTTATTGAATCTCTTAGCTAGGTTAGTTATTGAGATTCATTGTAGTTGGTCTACACACATTGTAAATCAGTTGATTCAGAAATGAAATACAGTTAGAATTTCAGTTGCTCATTCTCTGATATCCAATAAAGTCAAAGTTGCCCTCAAGTCCCTATTTCTTGCGTATTGTGTCTGCTTGTCTATATTGATGTCCTACTTTGTTTTTTCTGTACATGGACCCTTATGCTCAATCAAACTTTAGAAGTTAGTCCACAGACAAACAAATTCATGTTAATATTATCATATTGGAAAACAAATCCTACAACCTGGCCTTTACAGTGGGTAGAATGGTTTCACAGTAATGCTCAAACTTGATTATTTTAATGATATTTTTACTTACCGAAAAAGAAAAACTCGAATACTAGTCCACTCCATCTATTTATATGAAGTGTGTTCGGGTTGGATGTTACACATATAATAACAATCAAGAATAAACACATTTATATAAATTAAGAAATAAAAATTTACCTGCACAAGTCGTCTAGCATAGCCACCTTCCATAATTCTAGCAAAAGGAGAAGCATGTGAATAGTAGTTTCCTTCAAAGTCATGATAAAGATCAGGATGTGCATCAAAATGAAGAATATCAACAGGTCCTCCAAGTTTCTCAGAGACAGCTCTAACAACTGGAAATGATACTGAGTGATCACCACCCAAAACTAAGGGACGCAGTGGAGGCTGAAAGTGTAGACAACACATACAAATTAAGTTCCACAAAAAAATTACTGGAAAAATATGATAATTGATATGATTTAATGATGATTATAAATCTAACAATGAAGAAATTATACCTCATCCATCACTAGCTTGACAGATTCACTAACAACATTCATCAATCTCTCATCATCTACCCCAATATCTCGAATCTCAGCAATAGGAACATCACCAATATTCGATATCACACGAGGGTCTCGTAAATCCTTTCCTGCTAAATCACAATTATGTTTCTGGATTTCTCAGTTTAACAATACTCTTGCCATAATTCCATTTCACATTAATGAATTATTTTTTTTATCGCTTTTAAAGTTTAATTTAACATTACCCCTTGTTTGGTTGACAATACTCATAAATATTTACTACAGAGAAAAAAAATAAGTTTTCTTTATTAAAAACATTAGATATTATATATAAAATGTGTATCAAGGAATCTCAAAAAAAAAATGTGTATCAAGGAACATAGAAAACCTATATACAATAGTATCCAGTCAACCAAGGAGAGGCTTGAAAAGGGACCGAAGAACAAGATAATACATGAAAATTCACCACCATTTTCCACTCTTTAATGGGCATCTCAAAAGCGACATGTAGAAAATTGGGATATTACTAAGGTCAGAACAATACCATACTTATTACCCCACCCATTGAGCCTCCTCCTCATGGTACCAATAAAAGGCTGCCAAGTGGCAACACACCTAAAGCTTGCACCCGCCAGCAACCCAAGGTATTTAAAAAGTAGGGCACCAATTCTACAATGGAGAAAGCCCGCTGCCAACACTAAGAAAGGGGTGGGGACATTAACACCCAATAGATAGCTCTTCCTGAAGTTTATTTTAAGACCGATGACCAATTCAAAACTCCTCAACACAGACTTCAATGCCTACAGGTTAGCTACTGTAGCCTCCCTAATGAGAAGGGTATAATCCGCATACTGGAGGTGTGAAATCTCCACTTGAGGTGAGCCTAACTTGAAGCTAGCAAACCTGTTTCACGTATCTCGCCAGGACAAGACCTACAAGCCCCTAGCTACCAAAAGAAAAAGGAAAAGGGCCAGCGGGTCACCTTGTTTAAGACCCTGATAGATATTGATTTCTTCTGTTGGTGAGCCGTTGCCCAAAACTGATAAACTATCCGTGAAGACACGAGGACAAATCTAATCTCTCCACATTAGGCAAAAACCAATGTCCCCAACATATAGTCCAAGAAATCCTAGTCCAGTGAGTCACATGCTTTCTCAAAAGCCACTTTGAAAATCAAATACTCTCTCCCAACTTTGTTTTCATAATCTAGGACCTCATTCACCACCACCACCCCATCTGCAAGGTTTCTCCCTCAAATGAAAGTTGATTGGTTCATAGATCTCAAGTTATCCATGAACTTTTGAAGTCGTGTTGTCAGTACCTTGGCAACTAGCTTACATAAGCAACATAACAAAGAAATCGTTCTAAAATGCCCAAGAGACATTGGGTAATTAACCTTCGGGACCAGAGTAAGAAAGTATGAAGTATAACCCTTTGGGAGCCTAACATTCAAATGAAATTCTTTGAAGAAAGTCATCACTTCTCTTTTTATCAACTGCCAGTATGCTTTTTTGAAGGAGAAATTAAAACCATGAGAACCTAGACTCTTATTCCTTTAACAAGAGAGGACAACATCCTCAATCTCCAAATTTGAGAATGAGGATGATCTCCAAATTTAAGGACCTTCAACTTCTCCTTTAAAATAACCTCCATCCAACCAGTAAGATTGGGCGAAGCCCAACTCTTTGAGACCACCTCTGAGAAACCATTATGGTTGAATTAGCCAGAAGTTATTAAAACAAAAAAGACTAGGCCCTCAATTAGAGGATACATACTTAAGAAGGATCGGGCAATGGTCAGAGACATCTCTTGGCAGTGGCGAAAGGGGTACATTACCCCATTTCTCATCCCACTCTTTTGAAACCAGAATATGGTCAAGTCTACTCATAGCCAAGGTATTGGGTAGGGTGACACATTAATAGTTAAAGATATAATAAGAAAGAGACAAGTACACTAAAAATAATAAAATTTATTAGTTCTTTAGTATAAATATATATGTCATTCTTGGCGTATAATTCTTTAAAAGATTTGTATTTGCACATTGAAAAAAACTTCTTTGGGAAAGAGATGATGCAAGGTCGACTCTTGGTCGCTTTCTACAACTGCTTTTGTCATATTTTTTGTGTTATAGTGTTAGAAAGAAGAGTGTCCATCTCCCGTTTGTTTTCTAATGTCTTTTTGTGTGACAGAACATTCTCTCATGAGATTTAACTGAGACAAAATAGAAAATGAATCATATACGAATAAAACACTCAATTATTGACGCTAAAGACAAGTGCATAACATTGGCTCAATGGAAACCAACAGCATGTCTTATACCGTTGGTTGCATCGATAATTTCAACATCATGCAAACATCGGCTCTCATTTTTGAATCTGTGTGTGAATGTGTGATACTAATTTGTCATTTTATTTAAGCCGAGAAAGGAAAGTAGAACCAATGGTATGAGGTACCTTTTTCGGTTATTGAGTTAGTGCTATCACACCAAATTGCTTCCCTAATACGAGGAGGTGCAAATGCAGAGCCTTGATGAAATGATGAATTGTGTCCCAAAGGAATTCCAACAAGTGATGAAGTTGCTACAGCACCTCCCAATCCACGCAATAATTCTCCCTGTATCAAAATAAAAAAATACAAAACAACTTATCCATCCATTTATTATTATCAAAATCAACAAACAAAGCCTCTCACTATCTTATCTACAGCATAGAGCTTATAATAAATTATAAAAAAAAAAAGATTTAGATTCTCTACGACAAGGAGAAAGAAAATCATAATATTATTATTATTATTATTAAAACAAATTCAGTCAAAGCAAGATAAATAATATTATATATAAATAAATTAACTTGCATATAAATAAATTAACTTGCCTGAAGCTTTGCTTTTTCTCGAATAAGTGTAAGTGCAGCATGAATTACACGATTTTGGCCATTCTCAAGCGAAGCAGGTGACACATTAGCTTCATTTAGTCTCTGCATGTAATGGAACCCTCTGCGTCCTATTCTCCACATTGTGTTTCTCTATCAAAACAACAAAATTATTCAATGATGTATATTAAATCAAAAATTAAAAAATCTATATTACAGCAGAAATTTTCAATTAATAAATTTTGAATTTAAATTCCACATAAGACTCGAAAAAATACAAAATACAACAAACACAAACAAGTGACGTGCCTAGATTCTCTGTTGTCGTTATACAGTGCAGGTAGATGCAGAGGATCTAAGTCCAACAAGTGATGAGTACCAAATTTCTTAACCAAAATTTATAATACAATGAAAAATTTTAAATAATAAATCTCGAGATTAAATTCACCATAAGACTCGAAAAAATACAAAATTTGACAAACACAAGCAACTGACGTGCCTAGATCCTCTATTGTCGTTATCCGGTGTAGTTATATGCAAATGATCCAAGTCCAGCAACTGATGAGTACCAATCTTTTAAACCAAAATTTATATTAGTCGAAAAAAACCAAAATTCATAAAAATCTATATTACAATGGAAAATTTCAATAATAAATCTTAAGATCAAATTCTACATAAGACTCGGAAAAATACAAAATACAACAAACACAAACAAGTGACGTGCCTAGATTCTCTGTGTTGTCGTTGTACGGAAATGGAAAATGGAAAAAATGTCTTACCAGTACTTCCTCTGCTCTGCCTTTTGGAAATGAAAATGGTAGAACTTCAACTACTTTGTGAAACAATACTCTGTGAAGCAAAGCAATTATCACACTACTTATAATTGGGGGTCACACAGAAACTGCTACCTTCATTTGTAACGTACATATGAGCACTCTTATTTAATTTAGTATTTTTTTTAATTTAAAAATTTGTGTCATTAGATGACGTGATTAATTTCTGTTACAGTAAGGAACAAAATAATATCCGTTAAAGTAATTCTTTTTAGAAAAAGTCGCGAACGGAAAAATATGGAACTGGCCGGCAGTTTTTAAGGTAATAAAAAATAAAGAAAATATGAGAAAGGAACTATATCTAAATTCAATTAATATTTTACTTATTTCTTTTGAAGGATAATATTTTACTAATAAACATTACTGAATTTGTAAATTAGAATAATGATTTAAAAGGAACTATATCTAAATTCAATTAAGATTTACTTTTCATTAATTACCAAAAATCACGAACATAATTATTTAACAAAATAAATTATTAAATTATTAAATATTCCTAATTATAATAGATTTAGATATGATCCTTTTTCTCTATGGGTTGGTGTATACATAGTTGTCAATTCAGGCCGGTGCGATCCTGTTTCGACTGGCTCTAAAGCCCCGTTGGACATTGGGCCTGGCCCAATATATCTCTTCCAGCACGGCCCAAGCATCCCGGCACCAAGCGTAGCACAATTCCTCGGGTGTCACGGTGGCCACGGTCGAGGATCAAATCTCGGGATCCGAGCGACCACAGACGCCCCGATTGCTCTATAAATAGAGGTTCACCTCTCTACCACGATGCACGCTCTGCTCATTTGACACATTTCTTTCATTCGGACTCCCCATACTCTCCTTAGCTCTTTTTCCCTTTCTCTCTTATCTCGGTCACATACTAACTTGGACGTCGTGAGCATCTTGCAGTACCCCCACCCAACGTGGACCTCCATGCTATCTCGGGCACGCCGGGTAGCATCTCCATGCATCAATTCGACAGTCTTTGTAACGCCCCAAAATTAATTCAAGTATTTATTTAATTAAGTGGTAAATTGGTGGGTTAAATTAAAATAATGATAGGGTATTTGATTTAAATGAGGAGTGGTGGTTAGTAAAAAGGAGTGGTAATTTAATTAAAAGATGGAGTAGTGCAAGTAATGGAGGAGGTTTAAATAGAGGCCCGTGATTAATTAGGCCCAAATCTATGATATAAGCTTGGGGTCGATGGTGAGGAAGCTCATTGGCAAACAAAAACAATAGAAAAGTCAAAGAGTAAAGTAAGAGAGAGGGAGAGAGAGGTGCGAAAGCTTAGAGAGAAGAAGAGAAATCTTGGCGTGGAAGAGCTCAAGTTCAAGGAGGAGGAGCTGATTGTTGGTAGATCGTGAAGTCTTGGTGGAGAGAGTACTTAGTCTTCAATCTATTGAGGTAAGGGGGCTCTCTTTCATCTATAATAGAGTATATGATTAGTGTTATGTGTGGGTTAGACTCTAGGATGATTGTTGAGTTGTTTGTGTTGATTGTTGCGTGATTTGATGTTGTGTTTGCTTCACTTTGGTGAAGTTGTGATGTGTGTATGTATTGTTGGTGAGTTGGTCATATGAGAGACCTAGGAGAGAGAGGGGAGCTGAGGAACCCTCAGTCCCAGGGCGTTATTGTTGGTGTTGGCACCTTCGTTGAGTGCTTAGATGTATGTTGAACAAAGTTCAAGTGAATAGGTGTTGTAGTAATTGTGGTTTAAGTTTGATCTTAGTATGAGAGTCAAAGATAAGAAGGAAGATGAGGGTAGGTGTCTAGAGCGCCATTTCGAAGTGAAGTATTACTGGGTGCCGAGAAGGGTAGGTGCGTTGTAGCTTGCGAGGGTCGAAGATGTCTGCGTCGAAGGGTAGTGAGTTGAAGTGAGGGTGTGCCGAAAACCTTAAGTGTGTCAGCGTAAGGGTGTGCGTTGTAGTGGATGTGCGTCGAAGTATGTGTGTGCCGAGGAGAGTAGGTGTTGATGTGTAGTATGTGTGCGTCGTAGTATGTGGGAGTCAAAGAAGTGTAGTGCGAGGGTGAGGTGTTGTGGTTAGGTGTGGAGTGCCTAAGTGTAGTAGCCGAGGTGAAGTGTTGTGCTTAAGTGTTGTGTGCTTAAGTGTAGTGTAACTGAGGTGAGTGACGATGAAGTGAGGAGATGTAGAGTATATATATGCTGAAGTGTAGTTGTTGAAGTGAGGTGTATATAAGCCTAAGTGTAGTTGATGAAGTGAGGTGTATATAAGCCTAAGTGTAGTTGATGAAGTGTAGTGCGTGGACGTCTAAGCTAGTATTGTTGAGGTGTAGGTGTGTTGAATTATGGATGTATTTAAGTAAAGTGTAGTGTATATAATTCGAAGTGAAGCTGTCGAGGTATAGTGTGTATATACCGAGGTGTATGTGTTGAGGTGTAGATGTATTGGAGTGTAAGTGTCGTCTTTTAGACGTGACGAAGCGTAAGTGTATGGGAGTCGAGGTGTAGTTGCCGAAGTGTAGAGTATGGATACCGAAGTGTAGGTGTCCCGAGGTGCAAGTTGGTGCGCCAAAGCGCAGTCTGGTGTAACGAAGGGTAGGGTAGGCGTGCCGAGGTGCAGTGTGGTGCGCCAAAGTGCAGAGTGGTGTGACGAAGGGGAGTGTATGTGTGCCGAGGTGTAGTGTGAGTGTGCCGAGGTGCTGGTTTGATTCCAGTGTAGCGCAGGTTGCTGCCAGGCCAATGTTGGGTGATGTTTGGGTGCCGAGTACGTCTAAGTTGTGAATTGTGAAGCACGTTTAGTCCTTAGGTGACGTTTTGGTCCTTATGTGATGGTTAGGTCCTTGTAGTGACAGTTTAGTCTACTACTTTTGGTGTCGAAGGGCAGTGGGAGTGTGGTGAAGAGCAGGGCGCCATTGCGCACGCCCAAAGTCTTGCTTGTGTTGAATTTTCGGGGAGCCAAGTTGGTGTTGTGGCGCCGTGTTGCGCCCGAGTTGCCCAGGCGTCAAGTTCACTGCTCGCGCAAAGGTGTCTTTGCCAAGTATGGTGATGAGGTTGTTGTTGTTGACGATGATGGGTCTAGTGACCAAAGGCCGATGTGTCCGGTGAGGTTGGAGTTAGCCATAGAGCTAGTGACCAATGTATTGAGGTTAGCCTTAGAGCTATGGATTGGTGTAATGATGTTAGCCTTAGAGCTATGGATTGGTGTAATGATGTTAGCCTTAGAGCTATGGATTGGTGTAGTGATGTTAGCCTTAGAGCTATGGATTGGTGTATTGATGTTAGCCATAGAGCTATTGATGTTGTCTAGGTGAATTAGACGACGGTGTAATGACAGATATTGGGGGCTTCGGCCTACATATCAATAGTGACGATATTAATTCATATATGATGTGATTGTGTGTGGGTGATGCATACCATTAAGCCGGAGACGGTACTGCATGTATACCATTAAGCCGGAGACGGTATCATTAAGCCGGAGTCGATACCATATGCATTGTATCATTAAGCCGGAGCTGATACTACATGCATTATTCCATTAAGCCGGAGTCGGAATCTCATGCATTGTTCCATTAAGCCGGAGTCAGAATCATATGCATTGTACCATTAAGCCGAAGACGGTACCATATGCATTATACCCTTGGTGTTGGGTTGCATTCATGCATATGTTCATGCGTTGTGGTGATGTGTTTTGTTGACTAGGAGTGGGTGTGTTATGACTTGAGGTGGTGTGTTAGCTTGTTGAGCCGAGGTGTTTTTAGTGTCTTCTCTAGCATAATGTTTATCATACATTTTATTATATGTGTTAGAGACTCACCCTTCTGCTTTCTATGTTGCTTCTCATGTCGGCAACGTGCAGGTGATCCTGAGTGAAGGTCCTTCTTTCCTCAGTCTAGTTGTGGCGTCTTGCTCTGTGACGTGGAACTGGGGGGACGAGTAGTCTATTAGTTGTTTTAAGTTAAGTTGTTGAACTGTAACTTAGGGATGTAAGAATTATTTAAAGAACCGATGTTTTGAGGGTTCGCTCATTTAAGTCGTGCTATGTATCACGCAATTATATTTATTAATGAAAAGTATTGTGGACTAATTAAAGTCATGTGTTTGGTGAACGTAGCATTCCCTTGAGGATGTATCTTTTAAAAGAAAAACGATTTTCGAACTCTGATTTTTAAATTAAATTATAGTTAAGAAAAAGGGGTTTTCCTTCGTTTACAACGTTTTAAATACAATGAAGTCGCCACCAATATTTTTTATAAGGAAAATATTGAAGAAAAACCTTTTTGGAAGGCAGATGGTCTTTTGGAAAACTGGGAGATTTGGGTTCGGAATTCGGTTAGGCATGGGGAAGGTATTAGCGCCCCACACCTCCTTTCTGCGAAAGGGAACCTTTAATTAAACGTGTGATTTTAAGTGTTGATTTTGAAAATACTTAAATTTGCCTCTTGGTTGAAAAGACTTAATGAATTTTTTTATTTGCGGCGCGAGAGTTAGCCGCTTTGGTTTTTTTGGAAGGGAAAAATGTTTTTAGTTTGTTGTGCTTGACGGAGGGGATCCGCTCCTACGTATCTCCCGGTGCGATGGAGAATTCAAAGCTACGTAGTTCTGGGTGGTTTTTATTTTGTTTAATTGTGAAAACTGAGCTTTCATGATGATCAATTGAGCAAAGGCTCCAAGTGATCACCACTAGGTCCTCATTGTTAATGATCATGCAAGCAAAGGCTTCGCGAGACTACCAACAAAGTTTTTTGATTTATTGAAAGTTTTTAGAAAAATTAGGCATTCATGATGATCAATTGAGCAAAGGCTCCAAGTGATCACCACTAGGTCCTCATTGTTAATGATTATGCAAGCAAAGGCTTCGCAAGACCACTAGCAAGGTTTTTTTGATTTATTGAAAGTTTTTTTTAGACAAATTAGACATTCGTGATGATCAATTGATCAAAGGCTCCAAGTGATCACTACTAGTTCCTCATTGTTAATGATTATGCAAGCAAAGGCTTCGCAAGACCACTAGCAAGGTTTTTTTGATTTATTGAAAGTTTTTTTTTAGACAAATTAGACATTCGTGATGATCAATTGAGCAAAGGCTCCAAGTGATCACTATTAGTTCCTCATTGTTAGTAAACATGCAAGCAAAGGCTTCGCAAGACCACTAACAAAGTATTTGATTTAATGAGAAATTATTTGAGTTGAAAAAGAATTAAAAAAACGAGAAAAAGGGTGAAAATTGCAAACTGGGGGTGTTATTAGTTACGGGGAGTGGTATAGTTAACAAGAGGTGTATAAAGGAAAGCTCAGTTCACATAGGATGGCCCAGTATGCAAAACTGAGCTTAAGTGGGGGAGGGTGCAGCGAAGTAACAGGGGAGGGGTATGCCTAGTAATTCAGTTTGTGATATTTAATATATAATAATCTGATTTTAAAAAAAGAAAAAAAAAACAAAATAAAATAAACTAAACTAAAAAAGAAAACGTGAGATAGCTGAAAACGTGGGGGGTATAAATACCCAACCCACAATTAACGCAAAAACCCTATAATCCCTCCCACTCACTCTTGCGCCGCTGCTCTCTCTTGTAGAGAGAGAAACGAGACCTCCGGCGCCCGTTCCGCCATGGAAGGAGAGAGAGAGAGGTCCGATGAGAGTGGGAGAAAGAGGGGAACTCGAGAGACGAAGGGCGTGGGGGGAGAAGCACTGCGGGCTTGCGACGGTGGGAGATGGTTCGTGGTGACGTTCGTCGGAGGGGGTGACCGGCGGAGTTCACCGGAGCTTCGCCGGAGAAGACGAAGTCTTCGGCGACGTATTAAAGTTGGTTTATCTTACTTTTTCATTGTTCAGTTTCGGTTTCTCCTCTCTTATTTGCTCTTCTACCTCACTCTCATTCTTCTCATCTCTCTTTCACTGTTAAAACAGTTTCTAGTTTGGTTTCTTTTGTTTTTATTTTTATTTTTATTTTTATTTTTATTTTTATTTTTGTGTGACTATTACTGGTTTTAATACACATCAACATCCAATCTATTCAAAACTAAAAAACACAAAACCGATCGGAGGTCACATTTATTTTACATCACAGATCTGTTAAAAGAGGATAACCCGTCTACGCCGTTTTCTCTTTCTTTTTATCATGGCATATCAAACACAGACTACACAGCACAATTGTTTAGAGATTAAAACATTTACCAACCTGACTTTCGGATTACGGCCTGAGAGAACACGATCTGTGTTGTTGTGGACTGCTATTGTTGTTGATGATTCTACTGTTTCTGTGCTGCTGGTGTTCGAAATTTTGGACTGCTTCTCTGATCTCAAAGTGTGTTTAGGTGATTAGGGTTTTAGTGTAAAACCCTAATCTTTTTTTGGTGATTTTTTTACCTCGAAATTCGTGTCTTTTGACTGACCCTTGAAACTGTTTTTATATTAAAATTCTAGGTTTAGACATTAATGACTTTTAATGGGCTTTGACTGTTTTTTTAGGTTTGGAGTGGAGCGGACCAGGCCCAGCTACTTGGAGAGCAAACACTGAACCCCTGATTTCTTTATTCTTTGCCTTTTATTATTTTTGTATTTTCGGATTTATTTATTTTTGTATATTTTGTGTTATTATTTTTTTGTATTTTTTGGACATTTGGACATTTGAACACTTCTAATTTGTAATAAAAATTAAATAGATTTTTTTGACATTTTTGGACTATATATATATATATATATATATATATATATATATATATATATATATATATATATATATATATATATATATACTCAAAATAAATTAATTGCACAAGATAAGATTAATAATAAGAAAAAGTGGGCCAAACACAAAGACGAGAACGAGCCCGACTAGACAAATACGCTAAAACGAGACCCAAATAGAAGAAATGGACTCATTAACTAAAAACACTAAAATTGACTCAGAATTGCATTCTTAAGCCTGAACTGAAGAGACAAGCTAAATTTCTAGAAAAAACGACTTTTGGTAGACCTACTTATGTACGACTAAACCCAAATACGAAGATTAAATTGAAGAACGCACGAAAAGATCCATCATTCACGTGCCTGCCTAATTTAAAGAACGGTATTTCGATTTAGTTGAGTTGGATTACTGAAATTGGCTTAAGTTAAAAAGGACGGACAAAATTAGGGTATTACAGGTATCAGAGCAGTTCGGTCTGTCCGGTTAAGTTGTCCAGTCGTAGTGTCTCAGAGATCCCTTGTCGATCTCCGACAGAGACTTTGCTGTAGATTTTGCTTGGTTGTTTGCAACTGGTGATTGTAGCATTGCTTGTAGTTGTTGTGACTGTTGTTTGTATCTTTGGGATGTTTGTGATTAAAAAAGGGTTTTAACGACGTCAAAGAGTGGGAGTTGTGACGACGCCTTCGCACTCTAGACTGCGTTAAAAGTCTCTTAGTGGTGAAAATTTGAAAACACGTAGTTTTGTGACCTTAACTAATTGGTTGAGTGAGTAGGAGGGACTGATCACCCCAATAACTCATCCCCGATGAAAGACGTGACAATAACTCGTGGTTATTATAAAATTTTGGATATGTACTAATTTCAACGTGATTAATTGAGTGGTGTGTGCAAGTTTGGTTGATTCTTATTTTTAGATAAGTAGGTGTCTTATGGATGTTGTGTTTTGATTTGGGGATTGATAGTAAGGAGATGTAAAGATAAGGATCGACACTTTGAGTTTGAAGTTCGTGCAAAGTGATAAAGCATGCCTTTTTGGAAAGAGTTTAGAAATGCGGTTTCTAGGAAACCTGAGGTGGAATCATTGTTATTAAGAGAATGGTAGTCGAATAAGTACCTATATAGAATCTGGGTGGTTGTGTGTAACTTTAGTGATTAAAGGATTAGAATTCAGTACGGGGAATAGGAATGCAGAGATGGGAGGGCATTGTTCGTAGTTTGGATATAGATTGATGTAAGAGATGAGCATTAGTACTTTAAGTAATTGCTATGGTGTAATTCCCTAATGGTAGATTAATGGTGTTTGGATGATCGAGTGAGACTTTAGTGACCCTGAGAATAGAGTTTCGGTACAAGATAAGGGCGTAGAGAGGTGTGTATGTCCTAGTACTTAGTGTACAAGAAGGTGTTGTTGATAGTTGGAGCAGAAATAAGATTGAGGGAATTGTTGTGTTCATATAATTGATGAGATTTTCGAGGACGAAAATATTATAAGTGGGGGAGAGTTGTAACGCCCCAAAACTAATTCAAGTATTTATTTAATTAAGTGGTAAATTGGTGGGTTAAATTAAAATAATGATAGGGTATTTGATTTAAATGAGGAGTGGTGGTTAGTAAAAAGGAGTGGTAATTTAATTAAAAGAGGGAGTAGTGCAAGTAATGGAGGTGTAAATAGAGGCCCATGATTAATTAGGCCCAAATCTATGATATAAGCTTGGGGTCGATGGTGAGGAAGCTCATTGGCAAACAAAAACAATAGAAAAGTCAAGAGTAAAGCAAGAGAGAGGGAGAGAGAGGTGCGAAAGCTTAGAGAGAAGATGAGAAATCTAGGCGTGGAAGAGCTCAAGTTCAAGGAGGAGGAGCTGATTGTTGGTAGATCGTGAAGTCTTGGTGAAGAGAGTACTTAGTCTTCAATCTATTGAGGTAAGGGGGCTCTCTTTCATCTATAATAGAGTATATGATTAGTGTTATGTGTGGGTTAGACTCTAGGATGATTGTTGAGTTGTTTGTGTTGATTGTTGCGTGATTTGATGTTGTGTTTGCTTCACTATGGTGAAGTTGTGATGTGTGTATGTATTGTTGGTGAGTTGGTCATATGAGAGACCTAGGAGAGAGAGGGGAGTTGAGGAACCCTCAGTCCCAGGGCGTTAATGTTGGTGTTGGCACCTTCGTTGAGTGCTTAGATGTATGTTGAACAAAGTTCAAGTGAATAGGTGTTGTAGTAATTGTGGTTTAAGTTTGATCTTAGTATGAGAGTCAAAGATAAGAAGGAAGATGAGGGTAGGTGTCTAGAGCGCCATTTCGAAGTGAAGTATTACTGGGTGTCGAGAAGGGTAGGTGCGTTGTAGCTTGCGAGGGTCGAAGATGTATGCGTCGAAGGGTAGTGAGTTGAAGTGAGGGTGTGCCGAAAAGCTTAAGTGTGTCAGCGTAAGGGTGTGCGTTGTAGTGGATGTGCGTCGAAGTATGTGTGTGCCGAGGAGAGTAGGTGTTGATGTGTAGTATGTGTGCGTCGTAGTATGTGGGAGTCAAAGAAGTGTAGTAACCGAGGTGAGGTGTTGTGCTTAGGTGTGGAGTGCCTAAGTGTAGTAGCCGAGGTGAAGTGTTGTGCTTAAGTGTGGTGTGCTTAAGTGTAGTGTAACTGAGGTGAGTGACGATGAAGTGAGGAGATGTAGAGTATATATATGCTGAAGTGTAGTTGTTGAAGTGAGGTGTATATAAGCCTAAGTGTAGTTGATGAAGTGAGGTGTATATAAGCCTAAGTGTAGTTGATGAAGTGTAGTGCGTGGACGTCTAAGCTAGTATTGTTGAGGTGTAGGTGTGTTGAATTATGGATGTATTTAAGTGAAGTGTAGTGTATATAATTCGAAGTGAAGCTGTCGAGGTATAGTGTGTATATACCGAGGTGTATGTGTTGAGGTGTAGATGTATTGGAGTGTAAGTGTCGTCTTTTAGACGTGACGAAGCGTAAGTGTATGGGAGTCGAGGTGTAGTTGCCGAAGTGTAGAGTATGGATACCAAAGTGTAGGTGTGCCGAGGTGCAAGTTGGTGCGCCAAAGCGCAATGTGGTGTAACGAAGGGTAGGGTAGGCGTGCCGTGTAACACCCGGATTTTCGTTCGTTGAGTTTCCTTTAGTGTGTACTTATCTATTACTCATTTTAAAGTATTAAGATTAAATTATTTTATTATATTGTGTGTTTTGAGTTATAAAAATTAATTAAAATCACTTTTAAATGTATTTTTATATACTCTTGATAATATGTGATTGTTACTATATATTTATATTTATTCCATTTATTTGATTATTTGTTTTATAAAATATATTACTATTTAGACGTTAATTATATTTAAAAAGTCATTTGGTGCTATTGAAGTGTTAAAATAATAGTTGCAGTGAGTTTTAAAATGAATTAAAATGGATTAAAATCAGTATTTAGACATTTTTACTTATACAACTCTCTTTCTTGTTGCTTGCACCCCTGTTTTTAAACCAATTCTTCATGGACTAGCGCCCAGCCCAGTTCACGTGCAGCCCACGCGAGACGGATCCCTTGTTTGACCCGACCCAAACTTATTCTCCTTCTTCCTCAGCAACAAACGCTGTTACACGCAAAGGTAGAGCAAACCCCAATGGCTTCCCTTCTCCTCTTCGTTCTCCATCTCTAAGCCGCAACCAACACTCAAATTTCACATTCTCACTCGAAAATGGACATTGATTTTGAATATAAACTCAGTTTCCCCGATCGTGGTGCCATTTCGCGAGTTGCAGCCACGCCCCCACCACTTGCAAATCACGATTCTTCTTCTCCATGGCTAGATGACCGTTGTGAACTGGATCAAAAACAGCTTGTCACCACCATCCTTCACCTCGAACCCGGAACAAAATCTCCACTGAACAATACGAACAAAAAATCACCATTTATGGCAGCCACACCTTTGAGCCTCCTCCATGAACCACCGTGACCAGCCCCAAAAATCTTAGTCGCGTCTGTTCTTGTTAATCGCTTCTCTCTATGTATCAAAAATCCACATATTATATTCCTTCACAAATCAAAAAGTGAGAAGTGTGTTAGAGGGAGGCGCGATCGGCTAGGAGAAAAAGGAGAAGGAGGAGCGCAAGAACTCGAGGGAGGAGGAATCTTGGATCGTTGGTCTTGGAGGAATTGCTAGAAGCTTGGGTGTCTTCTTCAATTAACAAAGGTAAGGGGGCTCTCTTTCATGATTAATAACTCATAGAACTAGTATCCATAGGAGTTAGGTGTTAGGAGAGATTGCTTGAATTAATGTATGGTGTGCTTGATTGATTGGTATTATTGTATGATTGAATATGTTGATTTGGGTTGATTATTAGGTGAAATTGAATTGTTAATTTTATTCGAATTTGGTGTCAATGTGTTATTGCCTTGATTTAACGAAAAATCAATAGGAGAAATTATGGTGCTTGTTAGGTGTTTGGTTGATTGCCTGAATGAAGGTGTTGTGGTGGTGTTGTGTTGGGTGATGCTATCGGGTTTATGCTGTGGGACAGGGGGGCGCCAAATTGGCCTGAATTGTGCGCCTAATGGCGCCTGGGTGTTGCTGCGTGGGGGGTGTAGCGCAGGCAGGGGCGCCAAATTGGCATGCCCTGCGCGCCTGTTGTAACACCCCCTTATATTTAAAGTTAATTCAATTAATAAAATCAGAGTTTTTCAAATAACTTCCACGCACCTCGAAGAGGGTGGTACATTTCAAATAAAACATCATCAACATAATTAAAATCCAAACGCATCAACGCGTATCATGCATCACATAGTCAAGTGGGTTACAATCCTCAAAATAACCTGTTTAACGTTTACATTAATCCATCAATAGTTTGCAGCACAGCGGAAATAAAATTGAGTTCACATACTCGATACATAGGTTCAAAATAAGTTTAATACATATCCATAAATAATACTAAGACCCAACCCCGGTGTTACTATCGTGAGTGACTCAATAAAACCCTGAGGCACAAGCACCATCACTCGGAATCACCTGTTTGTCGCCACGAGAGCAGGCAACAAGAAATGCTAGGGTGAGTCTCTTTACATAATTTATAACAGGTAAAATAAGCATTATAATTAGGAAGCATCTAGCAATAACAGTACATAGTAATCATGCTAATTGCCATTCAATTATAATATCCACAAACAGTAAGATTCAGTCATTTAAGCATCAACAAGATTTCTATGAATGTATGAATGTGAGCATGTATGCAATATGCATGTGGATCCATACTCACCACCAAACCCCGTCGAAGGCAACACACCACCATTTTGGCGAAGCCACATCACCATCCTCACCTCGGCGTAATGCATATGATTTATGTGACAACATGACAAATGCATCATCACGGTCCATCAAAATATATATTAAATTACCTTTGGGACCGAAGCCCACGTCATTTATTAACTCACCACCATTGTCAATCCTTGACCATCACCATCTCAATTATTAGTCATCACCACCTCAGTTATTAATTATCACCACCTCAGTTATTAATCATCACCACCTCAATTATTAATCATCACCTCATCATTTATTAATCATCCTCCATCATTTATTAATTTAAATCACACCTAAGGACCTTTTCTTCACTTAGGGACCATTTTGACACACTAAAGTAAATTTAAGAACTTAGGAATTCAACAAAGACAAGGTTTTGGAAGATCCCCACTTGGGCGCGCACTCTGCGCGTTAGAAGAAGAGAGGCGCAAGCAAGAAGGCGCGCGGATAGGTCGCTCTAACTCTCAAAGTTTACGTCCTTCAGTGAGAGGTGTGCGCGACGAGGTTACGCTGCAGGACCTTGCGTGCAAGATGGCGCTTGATCTTGATCAAGCCTTGGCCATCTTGCGCGTAAGTTTCTTGTGGCGCAAGATGGCGCGCAAAGACACCATTTCGGACACAGCGCCAAGTTGCCAAAGAATCGACGCCCCCGCCACACGCACTCCACACACCGTTCTTGGACACAGCGCCAAGTTGCCCAAAGAATGGGCGCCCTCCTCGCACAACGCACGCACACACATATTCAAGCACCAGCGCCAAGTTGCCCGGCTGGCGCGCCCCCGCGCAACTCACACACACACGTTTTAATCCCAGCGCGCAAGTTGCCCAAAGAATCGCGCGCTTCGCACAACCCCCACGCGCGCAAATTCAGCAACCAGGCGCCAAAATGCTAGGCATTTGGCGCCCCCCCTTCCAACCTATACTCAAACACACTTCAAAACCTAATTCCTCCCAACCAAATTATTTCTCATATAACCACACCAACATAGCCTTTGAATTATTAATACTAACCATCACATTTACATGCTCATACTCATATAATCCAATCATCAAACATATAATATGCATTAATTACAACTCATGTTTCCATAGCAACAATCAACATGTCATAACCAAAACAAACATTTCAAACATAAATCAACATGTAAGCAACACAAGTTCACACAACACATTATTCCTAGAATTATTCCTACTACAACACACATCCTACAAGTTATCAAAAATGTAATGGAGATTCCCCTAACCTTGGGTGAGCTAGGAATCCACTCCAACACCACAAATTAGCCAAAAGAAGCAAGCCTCCTACTAATTCCCAGCTAGGCCGAAACCTCCTCTCACTTGGGTAACCATGGAAAAATCAAAATAGTGGAAATGAGCTTATGGTACTCTTAGAAATGGAACAAGGAAAGAAAATAAGGGTGTCTAGGACCAAAGCCTTCACTTACCAACACAAAACTTGAGCAAAGTCTCTTCCTTTTTCTCCCTCAATGCTGAAAACGTGACTCTCTACCTTTGGGTGGCCATGGAAATTCAAAATGGGAAGGAATAAGCTCAAGGAATTAAGGAAATGGAATGGGGAAGAAAAATGATGAAGAAGGAGATCAAAATCTCACTTACCAACCAAGAACTCAAGCAAAACCCTCACCTTTTTCCTCCCTCTCCCTTACGCAGCTGCTGAGTTCTTCCTCCTCCTCTATTGTTTCGAATGTTCCTTTCAATTTGGGGGTTATGTGACCTTGTGTAGGGTTTTGGGGTTTTAAGGTAATTGGGCTTGGGTCATTTAAGTGACTTGGGCCCTTTTATTTGCATCACCCATTTTACTTATTCACATACTCCCTGAAATTAAAATAAAATAACTCTAACTCAATTATTCCACTTAATAAACTAAACCCCTATTTGATAAAATAACTTTGACTATTTAATTTAACTTAATTAAATGTTGCAAGTTCCAAATAACTTAATTAATTAAATAATTAAATTATTTTGGGCGTTATAACTCTCCCCACTTAGAATATTTTAGTCCTCGAAAATACTCACGAATCAATACCCAACATTCTTCATACCTCTAATCGTACTCATCATCAACTATCGTACACTAAGGTAATAAGACACACACCTTCTCTACACTCTTACCCTTAGCAGATATTCTAACCTGTAGGGTATCCAGATCCTACTCGACTACTCAAATGCCATCTATTCCGATGTAGGGACACTATGCCCTCAACTACGATTTGCGATTAGCTTACCCTCTTTAATTTTCCAATCTCTGGTGCTCACTTCCGAACTCAACCTACTAACCCAACCTATCTCTTTCATCTACTTGACCTACTCGTCTTCATTACTAATAATTCCACACCGAAGTTCCCTAACAACCGCACTCCGGTGCTTAGCAACAATCCGAATCATGTTAACATCCAACGGCATACGTACTTAGGTGTATGCACACTACAAAGAATTACCCTTCCTTACTCCCTCGATTACTCACCTTGGTTACACTACGCTTGAGCACAACACTCTTAAACGCAACATTTCATCCCGGTAGATATACAAAGATACTTAAACACCCACCCTTACACTTAGTTTATATACATCCCACTATACTGACAACTTCAATATTTCGACACTTCCACTCTAACTTAGAGAAATATACTTAGACATTACTCATGTCGACAACTCAATACTTCAACTTACCTACGTTTCGACAAACACTAACTTCGACTTACACTTTACCTCAATATCTCCATAACTGAACCATACTAGATTTCGATATACTTAATTGCACATACCTACTACTAGATTTTCGGCAATATATATACTTCCGGCTGGACATACTCCTCACTTAGATATTTACACCTATTTCCACAACTCGCTCCTCGACCATGCTTACATTTCGACTCATCCATACTTAGTTAACACCACACTTCGATACCTATACACTTCGACACTCACTCATCAATCACCTTTGTATTTATAAAGACAGCAATGAACCGCACTCTTTTTCTTTTTATCTATAAAGACGGCCGAAAATTCAATTCAAAAACAGCAACGCTAAGTTGCAAACCAAAGAAACTTTTAAATAACAAAACAGCGTACAATTTAAATCACTACACATAACATTTTCTCAATTTCATTTACCTTCTAATCACACAATTCAATTACCACTTTGAACATGTATCAAAATTCCTAACGAAAATTCGGCAAAGCTTCCTCTGAAATATGGACATTCCAAAAATATTTTTACCTGTATAACCAGTCCAGACATCAATTCTTGTTCAAAACTCATTAATTCTCGCACATATATAAAATTTACGGTTTTCCAAAAGTTTTGTAAATTCAACCCACGAGACCACATAATCGAAATCCATATTCAAGCATAACAATTAAACAATCAAATCTTTATGGTTTCGTTCTTAAGTTTTCAACAAACATGATTTCTCAAAATAGCGTTTTTGATTCGAAAATTCACGAAACTCCAATTTTCGAAAACCGTTCAAACATAACATAAACAACATTTTAATATTTCCCTAAACGTGAGTAAAACTCACCTTTTTGTTTCAAAAGATTTTACCTCATCAAACCATGAAATTATTGTAAGACCTCGTCATTTTCAAACAACATCAATCCATGACCTAATCGGTCCTAAAGCTAAAATCACGTCACATCTCGTAATAAAATTCTAGACAACCTGGAACAGAATTTAACACAATTCTTGACATTACGTTCATTCCCAAAAACACAGAATTTTCCAAGTACCGTTTCTTTTCGAAAATTATAGAATTCACAATTTTGTCCAAAAAGGAAAACTATACGTAACCCCAAATCTCTTTATAACACGAACACGTTGCCACACAAAACAACCACTTATTATTTTCAAAATTTAGTTTCCCGACATAAACTCAGAAATTAGAAAAGTCAATCATTTCATCTTTGCCCAAAAAGGAGACTATACGCGAATCCTAACCTTACTTGTTATAACCAAGCACCGCATTTCATTTCAGTACATAACTTCAAAACAATTTAGCGCAAATCAAAATTAAACTCATGTGCATTACAGGAACAATCAACCTATAGCAAACTGTCAATCAAGGGTAACAACATTCACAAGCAATCCTTCAAATATTGTCTATCCACTACTCTTAGGCTTATTCACAACTCACTTCATCAACTACACTTAGTCACTTCACCTTTTACTATTACACTTAGGCACACTACACCTAAGCACTCCCTAACCTCGACCATTACACTACACAACACCTCGGTACACTCTTTTGGTACCTCGGTTCTCTACACTACGTCACGCTAAGCTTCACTACACTTACTATTCAAACGTACCTAAACCTCGGTACTACATACTTTGACTCCCACATACTACGTCGCATGCCTATTACACTTCAACATACCTATGGTTAAGCACTACACCTCAGCTCATATGTAGTCCTAAGTACCTAGCCTTCCTCTTCCTTCTTTCCTTGGATCTTCATACTATGATCATACTTAAGCCAACTACCAAACACCTTCCCTTCACAACTAGTCCAACACTCATTAAGAATTTCACGAAGGTTACAGCACCCTTAATACCTCTTCACCTTGACCGTACATACCTTGATAAAAATATACCTCACTTAAATAGCTACCCTTAGGCATACTTAATCTACACCTTTACTTTGTATCAAAACTCCATTTTCAGGTCACCAAGTCTCACTTGATTATCCAAACACCATTAATTTATCGCTAGGGAACTACGCCATATCAATCATTTTAAGTACTAATGCTCCTATCTTACGTCAATCCATATCCCAACCACAAACAATGCCTCCCTCAGCTCGGCACTCCTACTTTTCGTACCGAATTTTAATCATCTAATCATCAAAGTTACACACTCTCATCTAGATCCTATATAGGTACTCTCTCGACTACCATACTTTTAAGAACAATTTTTCTACCTTAGGCTTTCCAGAAACCATATCTTTAAACTTTTTCCAAAAAGGCATGCTCTATTTTCTTAGCATTAACTTCAAATCCAAAGTGTAAATCCTTATTTTGACATCTCCCTACTATCAAACCACAATTCAAACTCAAACTTCCATAAGGCACCTATTTTTTTTTCTAAAAATTAATGGTCAATCAACTTGCACACACCACTCAATCAATCAAGTTGAAATTAGTATATATTCAAAATTTACAATAATTACGAGTTATTGTCGCCTCTTTCATTGGGGATGAGTGATTGGGGTGATCAGTCCCTCCTACTCATGCAACCAACTAATTAAGGTCACAAAAACTACTTTCTTTCAATTCTATATCTACCGCATTAAAAGACTTTTAACGCAGTCCGGAGTGCGAAGGCGTCGTCACGACTTTCACTCCTTTGACGTCGTTAGAACTCTTTTAATCACAGATACCCGAATGATGCGCATAACCGTCACGCAAGCGAGACAAGGTCAATGCCACAACTACGATTACGGTTGATACCACGAGGCACGCCAATGAATGAACAAACCGACAAAAGTCACGCGATAATAAATATCAACATAATTATGATTCGTAAGCGAGTGCTAAGACTCGAGGGTTAACACTTCGACAACTTGGCCGGACGGACGAATCGCGCTCGATACCACTAATGTAACACCCTTATATTTAAAGTTAATTCAATTAATAAAATCGAGTTTTTCAAATAACTTCCACGCACCTCGAAGAGGTGGTACATTTCAAATAAAACATCATCAACATAATTAAAATCCAAACGCATCAACGCGCGTATCATGCATCACATAGTCAAGTGGGTTACAATCCTCAAAATAACTCGCTTAACGCTTACATTAATCCATCAATAGTTTCGGCAAAGACAAATGAAATAAAATTGAGTTCACATACTCGATACATAGGTTCAAAATAAGTTTAATACATATCCATAAATAATACTAAGACCCAACCCGGTGTTACTTATCGAGTCGACTCAATAAAACCCCCAGAGAATCAAAGACCATCACTCGGAATCACTGTTTGTCGCCACGAGAGCGCAGCAACAAGAAATGCTAGGGTGAGTCTCTTTACATAATTTATAATGTAAAATAAGCATTATAATTAGGAAGCATCTAGCAATAATAAAGACATAGTAATCATGCTAATTGCCATTCAATTATAATATCCACAAACAAAGAAGATTCGATCATTTAAGCATCAACAAGATTTCTATGAATGTATGAATGTGAGCATGTATGCAATATGCATGTGGATCCATACTCACCACCAAACCCCGTCGGGCAACACACCACTATTTTGGCCGAAGCCACATCACCATCCTCACCTTCGCGTAATGCATATGATTTATGTGACACTATGACAAATGCATCATCACAGTCCATCAAAATATATATTAAATTACCTTTGGGACCGAAGCCCACGTCATTTATTAACTCACCACCATTGTCAATCCTTGACCATCACCATCTCAATTATTAGTCATCACCACCTCAGTTATTAATTATCACCACCTCAGTTATTAATCATCACCACCTCAATTATTAATCATCACCTCATCATTTATTAATCATCCTCCATCATTTATTAATTTAAATCACACCTAAGGACCTTTTCTTCACTTAGGGACCATTTTGACACACTAAAGTAAATTTAAGAACTTAGGAATTCAACAGCACAAGGTTTTGGAAGATCCCCACTGGGGGCGCACACTCTGGCGCGCAGAAGAGAGGCGCGCAAGAAGGCGCGCGGATAGGTCGCTCTAACTCTCAAAGTTTCTGTCCTTCTGTGAGAGGTGTGCGCACGAGGTTACGCTGGCAGGACGTGCGTGCAAGATGGCGCGTGAGCCTTGATCAAGCCTTGGCCATCTTGCGCGTAAGTTTGCGCGCGCGCGCAAGATGGCGCGCAAAGACACCATTTCCAGACACAGGCGCCAAGTTGCCCAAAGAATCGACGCCCCCGCCACACGCACTCCACACACCGTTTTGGACACAGCGCCAAGTTGCCCAAAGAATCGCGCCTCCTCGCGCACAACGCACGCACACACATATTCAAGCACCAGCGCCAAGTTGCCCAAAGAATCGGCCCCCCCGCACAACTCACACACACGTTTTAATCCCCAGCGCCAAGTTGCCCAAAGAATGGCGCCCCGCACAACCCCACGCGCACAAATTAAGTGCAACCAGCGCCAAAATGCTAGGCATTTGGCGCCCCTTCCAACCTATACTCAAACACACTTCAAAACCTAATTCCTCCCAACCAAATTATTTCTCATATAACCACACCAACATAGCCTTTGAATTATTAATACTAACCATCACATTTACATGCTCATACTCATATAATCCAATCATCAAACATATAATATGCATTAATTACAACTCATGTTTCCATAGCAACAATCAACATGTCATAACCAAAACAAACATTTCAAACATAAATCAACATGTAAGCAACACAAGTTCACACAACACATTATTCCTAGAATTATTCCTACTACAACACACATCCTACAAGTTATCAAAAATGTAATGGAGATTCCCTAACCTTGGGTGAGCTAGAATCCACTCCAACACCACAAATTAGCCAAAAGAAGCAAGCCTCCTACTAATTCCCAGCTAGGCCGAAACCTCCTCTCACTTGGGTAACCATGGAAAAATCAAAATAGTGGAAATGAGCTTATGGTACTCTTAGAAATGGAACAAGGAAAGAAAATAAGGGTGTCTAGGACCAAAGCCTTCACTTACCAACACAAAACTTGAGCAAAGTCTCTTCCTTTTTCTCCCTCAATGCTGAAAACGTGACTCTCTACCTTTGGGTGGCCATGGAAATTCAAAATGGGAAGGAATAAGCTCAAGGAATTAAGGAAATGGAATGGGGAAGAAAAATGATGAAGAAGGAGATCAAAATCTCACTTACCAACCAAGAACTCAAGCAAAACCCTCACCTTTTTCCTCCTCTCCTTACGCACTTCTTTGAGTTCTTCCTCCTCCTCTATTGTTTCGAATGTTCCTTTCAATTTGGGGGTTATGTGACCTTGTGTAGGGTTTTGGGGTTTTAAGGTAATTGGGCTTGGGTCATTTAAGTGACTTGGGCCCTTTTATTTGCATCACCCATTTTACTTATTCACATACTCCCTGAAATTAAAATAAAATAACTCTAACTCAATTATTCCACTTAATAAACTAAACCCCTATTTGATAAAATAACTTTGACTATTTAATTTAACTTAATTAAATGTTGCAAGTTCCAAATAACTTAATTAATTAAATAATTAAATTATTTTGGGCGTTACACCTGTGTGCGTTGTGTGTGTGTGTGTTGGTGAGTGGCGCAGGCAAGGGCGCCGAATTGGCGTGCCCAGTGCGCCTAGTGTGTGTTGCGTGTGTGCTGGTGTTGGCACAGGCAGGGGCGCCAAGTGTGGCAGCCCCATGCGCCTGTGTTGTGTGTGTGTGTTGCTGTGTTGCGCATATGGGCGCCATTTTGGCTGCCCAAGTGCGCCTGTGTGCTGGTGTCTAAGTGCAGGGCGCCAATTGGCTGCACAAGTGCACTGTGTGTGCTGGTGTCTAAGTGTAGGGCGCCATTTTGGGCTGCCTTGTGTTGCTTGTTGTGCTGGTGTCTAATGGCAGGGCGCCAACTTGGCTGCCCTGTGTTGCTGTGTGTTGCTGTGCTAGGTGAAGGCGCCGGTGATGCTTCAAGGCGCAACATTGTGCGCTGTGTCCAGTGATGGGCGCCGGTTGGCGACCCATGGTGCAAAGAAGTGTGCGCTCGTGTTCAGGTCTTCGTTTTAGTCCCTAGGTGTTGTTTCAGTCCCTAGGTGTTGTTTTAGTCCTTGATGTGGTTTTAGTCCTTGGTGTGGGTTTTAGTCCCTGGTGTGATTTTAGTCATTGGTGTGGGTTTAGTCCTTGTTGTTCTTTTAGTCCTTTTGGTGTTGTTTTTAGTCCTTGTGGGGCTGTTCTTTACGGTGATGTGTAATAAATGGTGAATGAATATTGGTGATTGGGGGTCTATGACCTTTCTTGGTGTTGGTGAGTAAATAAACTATTGGTGAGCATGCTAATGCATATTTTGGTGATTTTGGTGTTATGGTGCATAGTCATGGTGTCGCATAATCATATGCATTTTTTGTGAATAGGCTTCGGCCTCATTAAATATTTTGGTGAATGCCCTCAAGGCTATTTTGGTGATGGATCCACATGCATATGCCCGAGGAGTTTTGGGCTGCATCTCATACACTTACATGCATCTGGTGATTTCTTTGGTGATTATAAATTAATGGTGTATTGAATATGATTGTATATTGGTGTGTTAACTACCTGCTCTATTGCGTTGCTTGTTTTATTTGTTATTACTTATGTAAAGAGACTCACCCTACTGCTTTATGTTGCTTCTCATGCTCGCAACGCACGGTGTGACAAATGATCAAGGTGTTTCGGTACCTTCTTCTAGTTTGGTTGAGTCATCTCTGATACGTAGCACCGGGGGGCGTTTTAGTACTTGTCGTTTCATTTTATGCTTGAACTTCCATTTGGTTTTGTAATTCCATACTTTAAGTTTTGTTATATTTCCGCTGCGATGGTTTTACTTTATGTTAACTAAGGTGCTATGTATCTCGTACTTGGAGTTTATTTTTATTAATCATTTTAGAGTTATTAGATATGTTTTGTTTAAATGTGGCACCCTCGTGTGGTCGCACTAAAATTTTTCGGATACTCTGATTTTCAAATTAATTAAATAGTAGCTTATGTAGAAGGGGGTGTTACATGCCGAGGTGCAGTGTGGTGCGCCAAAGTGCAGAGTGGTGTGACGAAGGGTAGTGTATGTGTGCCGAGGTGCAGTGTGAGTGTGCCGAGGTGCTGTTTTGATGCCAGTGTAAGCGCAGGTTGCTGTTGCCGCCAGGCCAATGTTGGGTGATGTTTGGGTGCCGTACGTCTAAGTTGTGAATTGTGAAGCACGTTTAGTCCTTAGGTGACGTTTTGGTCCTTATGATGATGGTTAGGTCCTTGTAGTGATGTTTAGTCTACTACTTTTGGTGTCGAAGGGCGCGTGGGAGTGTGGTGAAGAGCAGGCGCCATTGCGCTACGCCCAAAGGCGCCCGTGTTGTTGATTTCAGGGAGCCGAGTTGAGCCGTTGTGGCGGCGTGTTGCGCCAGTTGCCCAGGCATCAAGTTCACTGCTTCGCGCAAAGGTGTGTGCCGCCAAGATATATGGTGATGAGGTTGTTGTTGTTGAGGACGATGGGTCTAGTGACCAAAGGCCGATGTGTCCGGTGAGGTTGGAGTTAGCCATAGAGCTAGTGACCAATGTATTGAGGTTACCCTTAGAGCTATGGATTGGTGTAATGATGTTAGCCTTAGAGCTATGGATTGGTGTAATGATGTTATCCTTAGGGCTATGGATTGGTGTAGTGATGTTAGCCTTAGAGCTATGGATTGGTGTATTGATGTTAGCCATAGAGCTATTGATGTTGTCTAGGTGAATTAGACGACGGTGTAATGACGGATATTGGGGGCTTCGGCCTACATATCAATAGCGACGATGTTAATTCATATATGATGTGATTGTGTGTGGGTGATGCATACCATTAAGCCGGAGACGGTACTGCATGCATACCATTAAGCCGGAGACGGTATCATTAAGCCGGAGTCGATACCATATGCATTGTATCATTAAGCCGGAGCCGATACTACATGCATTATTCCATTAAGCCGGAGTCGGAATCTCATGCATTGTTCCATTAAGCCGGAGTCAGAATCATATGCATTGTACCATTAAGCCGGAGACGATACCATATGCATTATACCCTTGGTGTTGGGTTGCATTCATGCATATGTTCATGCGTTGTGGTGATGTGTTTTGTTGACTAGGAGTGGGTGTGTTATGACTTGAGGTGGTGTGTTAGCTTGTTGAGCCGAGGTGTTTTTAGTGTCTTCTCTAGCATAATGTTTATCATACATTTTATTATATGTGTTAGAGACTCACCCTTCTGCTTTCTATGTTGCTTCTCATGTCAAGAACGCGCGTGATCGGTGATCTGAGTGAAGGTCCTTCTTTCCTCAGTCTAGTTGTGGCGTCTTGCTCTGTGACGTGGAACTGGGGGGGCGAGTAGTCTATTAGTTGTTTTAAGTTAAGTTGTTGAACTGTAACTTATGGATTATTTAAAGAACCGATGTTTTGAGGGTTCGCCCATTTAAGTCGTGCTATGTATCACACAATTATATTTATTAATGAAAAGTATTGTTGACTAACTAAAGTCATGTGTTTGGTGAACGTAGCATTCCCTTGAGGATATATCTTTTAAAAGAAAAACGATTTTCGAACTCTGATTTTTAAATTAAATTATAGTTAAGAAAAAGGGGGTTTTACAGTCTTCCCTCTGACGACTTACACACTTTCCTGGAACTCCACGTGCAAGTACTTCGGACCGAGGACTAAGTCCGAATTCCAGGTACCGAACAATGGCGACCACAGTGGGAGGAAAATCACTGTCTTCTAGGACTCATCACAATTCAATTCCTCCTCGGACATCGAATGATCATCTACTAAGAAGCACACTGCAGCGGCGAACTCGGATGAGCTCTTACCGGTACTGGACCAACCGAGGTATGTCCCTTTCATTTAACACTTGCTGCTACTTCAGCTATTTGCAGGAACGGCTAAGGACCTACCCAGGCCGAGTCTCTACCTCGGATCCCATTACATTCATACGAACGAGCTCGTCGCTGAATAGTCTAATCTGACTCCAATAGCTCATCCTCCCGAGCTCGTCGCTGAAAAGCCTAATCTGGCTCCAATAGCTCATCCTCCCGAGCTCGTCCCTGAATAGCCTAATCTGGCTCCAACAGCTCGTCCTCCCGAGCTCCTCGCAGAATAGCCTAATCAGGCTCCAATAGCTCGTCCTTTCGAGCTCGTCGCAGAATAGCCTAATCTGGCTCCAATAGCTTGTCCTCCCGAGCTCGTCGCAGAATAGCATAATATTTCTCCAACAGCTAGTCCTCTCGAGCTCGTCGCTGAATAGCCTAATATGGCTCCTATAGCTTGTCCTCCCGAGCTCGTCGCAGAATAGCCCAATTTGGCTCCAACAGCTCGTCCTCCCGAGCTCGTAACTGAATAGCCTAATCTGACTCCAACAGCTCGTCCTCCCGAGCTCGTCGCTAAAATGCCTAATCTGGCTCCAATAGCTCATCCTCCCTAGCTTGTCCCTGAATAGCCTAATCTGGCTCGAACAGCTCATCCTCCCGAGCTCGTCGCAGAATAGCCTAATCTGGCTCCAATAGCTCGTCCTCCCGAGCTCGTCGCAAAATAGCATAATATTGCTCCAACTTTCTTTATTATGTCACATTATATTTTGTTGTTTTTTATCCTTTATATATTGTAAAAAAAAATTAATTATCTATTTAATCAATTTCGGTTCGACCCGATTCAACCGGTTGAACCTCAATAACCCTGAACCAATGTTATTAAACTCGACCCGGAGGTCGACCCGAGCAAGTCACTGGGTCACTGGGTCAATGGTCGGACCGAGGGGTCACTAGTTGACCCGCATGACCCGTGACACTACTAAAACCTGTTAAAATTAGGCATGTTGTATATTCACATATCGCAGAGCTATGAATTTTTTTACCATACAATAAAATTGTCCAAAACTCACTACTCATTCATCATTGAAAACAAATAAAACCTTAAAGTTAAATCGAACAAGAAATATTGAATTCAAATTTAGCTTTTGTTTTAAAAAAATAGCAAAACAAATAAATGTCGTTTTACTTAAAAATAAAAACAAGCACAAATCAAGAACCGGACCGGGTCAACACCGGTCGAGCCGATCAAGGTCAACACCGGTCGCACACTGTTCGATGCCTTCCGCTCACGGTCGCCCGGTCGCACCGGCTCAAACACCCACGATCCAATAGGTGACTCGGACCGATCACATCACCGCTTTTCGGCCCGACCGGTCCGACGGCCACGGGTCGGTCGGGTTTAATAACATTGCCCTGAACGGCTACCTCTTCCGGTTCAATGTCTGATGCGGTTTTGATTAGATTGCTTAGTTGTATTCTTCCTTTTTTAATGAGGTATATTTGTATTCTTCCTGGCAATAGAAAAGAGTGGCATTTTCTAGAACTCTGTCTCCCATATCCATGGAGACACCAAATTCATATTCGAAATAAAGGAGTCTCAAACTATCTTCGATTCTAACCTTTTAAAAGATGCTATCCCCTCTTCCTCTCCGTAACTGCAAGCCACTTCCATTCTTCAATTTCCTTCCTTCAACTTTCAACAATAATAGTCACAATCACCCTTTGTTTTTAACTCAATCTATGGCTTCCTTCTCTTCATCTTCATCTTCATCTAAAAACCCCACACAACAACAACACCATCAAATTGAAGACATTGAAGAACAGAAACTCTCTCAAGTTCTCAAATACCACAACCAAACCAAACACAATTTCAATCACTATGCTAGAGGACCCCATGGTTTGGATTGGGCCAATCAACCCAACCCATTTCGAAGGTACCAATCTTCCCCACTTCTCTCTCTTCTCCATTTCCCCACTTCACAAGAAAAAGATAAAGAAGAAGAAGAAGAACCCCTTTACTCTTCTCTCTTTAATTCTCTTCCTTCACCAAAACCCATTTCAAAATCCACAATTTCTAAGTTCCTCTATGATTCCCTTTCCCTTTCGGCTTGGAAAAGTACTGGCTTTTCAACTTGGTCTTTAAGGGTTAACCCTAGTAGTGGAAATTTACACCCAACTGAAGCTTATATCATTGCCCCATCAATTGAATCACTCTCCCATTCCTCCTTTGTTGCTCATTATGCTCCAAAGGAACATGCTTTGGAACTTAGAACTGAAATCCCATCTGGGTTTTCGTTTTTTCACAAATTCTTTCCACCTAACTCCTTTCTTGTTGGTTTTTCCTCTATTTTTTGGCGTGAGGCTTGGAAATATGGTGAACGTGGTTTTAGGTATTGTAATCATGATGTTGGTCTTGCCATTGGTGCTGTTTCAATGGCTGCTGCTGAACTTGGTTGGGATGTGAAGGTTTTGGACTCTTTAGGGTGTGAGGAGTTGAAGTTTCTTATGGGGCTTCATGTTTTTCCTGAATTTGAAACACCTTCACGTGCTGTTAAAGGTGATGTGGAAAAATATTGTTATAAACTATGAAGCACAAACACGGACACCAGACACTTAGATACTGGTTTTATTTTGAATTTTTTTGAAAAATACAAGTAATTGAAGTGTTTGTGTCGGTGTGTATCCGGCCTGTTAGGTTTATATTTAGAATAACCTATTTAAATGTAATAGCGCTTGTACTCCATACACAATTCTAATATTATTCGAAATATTTTTTCACAGGTAAGATTCCTGAGATTGAGTTTGAACATCCTGATTGTGTTATGCTTGTTTTTCCAAGTGGGGTTAGTGGGTTTGATGTGGATTATAAGGAATTGAGTTCTGCTATATTGGAGTTTTCAAAGTTGGAATGGAAAGGGAAGCCTAATTCTCTTAGTAAAGAGCATGTTTGTTGGGATATTATTTATAGAACTGCTGAGGTTGTGAAAAGCCTTTGACTTTGGGACAAAAGTTCTTGGTTGATCCATTTCAAAGGAGTGGTATTTGTAGTGAAAATTCTTACACGGGGTTTAGTATGAGGCAAGTTGTTAGGAAGCGTAGAAGTGCGGTTGATATGGATGGAGTTACAACAATGGAGAGGGATACATTTTATCAGATTTTATATCATTGTCTTCCTTCGGGTTCTCAGAGTGGAGAGAAGCAAAGGAGACAAGTTTCGTTGCCATTTCGAACCCTTCCATGGGATGCTGAAGTGCATGCTGCTTTGTTTGTTCATAGAGTGGCGGGGTTGCCTCAGGGATTGTATTTTCTGGTGAGGAATGAAAATCATTTTGGTGAGTTGAAGAAATCTATGAACCCTGACTTTGTCTGGACAAAACCAGAAGGCTGCCCTGATGATCTTCCTCTGTATGAACTTCTTCGATCAGATTGTAGACGTCTTTCCATGCAGCTTTCGTGCCACCAGGTATGCAAATAGTGGTGATTTTACCTGCTTTTGCATTTTCACATTGCATTATGTAGGTTCTTAAAATCTATGGAAGCTATGTTGTTTGTCACAACTTCAAACATTAGTTAAATTGTTACTGTGAGACAGAGGTACTGAGGATATGAAAACAATGTTACCCTTTATTTATGATCATGGTGTTGAGGATTTGTTCTTGTTGCTTTCAATAGATATCTTATGTGTTCTGAATTTCATTTTTGCTTCAAAAGAAATTACTATTGAAATTTCAGTTTACTAGAGTAGTAATAGTATTTAACCATGTTACGACACTAACATTCTAATCCTCTGCTGTTTTTTTCCCCTTACTATTATAGGCTGTTTTGTTGTTAATCGCATCATAATAATGAATTTGAATTTGAGAGTATCAAAACTTTGTTAATTTTTTGCTTTTATTATCCTAAGAGCTATTGTAAATTAACTTTTACCCATTCATGATGCTAGTCTTGTTTTTCATACTAAACTGATACTCAGCATCTCCTGTTTCAAATTTTACCTACAGGAAATTGCAAGTGATGGTTGCTTCAGCCTTGGTATGTTGGCTCGCATGGAACCTACGTTGCGTGAGAAGAACGTGTGGATGTATCCACGTTTATTTTGGGAGACTGGTGTCCTTGGACAGGTGTTGTACCTGGAAGCACATGCAGTTGGAATCTCCGCAACTGGAATTGGTTGCTTCTTTGATGACCCAGGTACAATTCTTTTTTTTCTCACCGCTGCTTTGAGAATTTCAGTCTGGTGGCAGTTATTTGTGTTGACTGTTTAGTGTTTTGCTGAGTCCAGTGAGATATGAGTTATTACGAATACTGAATTTACCTAATTACTATTACTATTAGGGCAGTTGCACTTTCATCATCTGAGCTTTGAGAAATTGGCATTGTACTTTGATAGAAACGTGGTGTAACAGAGAAAAGAGAAATAACAGAAATGGTAAAAGTGTAGTATATTACTTGTTGATTTCAGTGAGAATTACAGAGAATTAAGCATATGATATTCTGGAAAACAAAAGGAACCAAGTGATATTCTAAAATGGTTCTCTCCCTCTCTTTTATTCCCTCACGTACAACGTGAGCATATCTTCTTTCTCTCTCCAATCCTGCCAACTCAGCATGTTGGTGCAGGATTCCCTCCACTACTTGATAACATTTACTCTTCTACCCTTTCTAGAATAGACCTTCCCAAACCTATTAGTTTCTCCAGGATTACTCATGCCCAGCTTCTCATCATACTTTCAAGTTCTATCACTGACTAGTATTGGAGTTTAGTCATTATACTGAAACAACATTTTCTGATTCAAGCATCAAATCAGGTTGAATTCCCTCTTACAAGCCATTAGGAAACTTGGTATATTTTGGATAGAGGGTTTCAGTCGTTTAACCTTCATGTGTTGGATTCTAGATTATGCTAATGATTAATCATATCTTATAAAAATATGATTTATTCCCTCTTCCAAGCCATTGGGAAACTTGGTATGCATTTCACATGAATCATAATACTTTTAAGATGGAGAACAAAATTCTAGGATCCTAGGGGTTCTAACTTTATCTAGCAATTGATCTACAGAAGGATTTGCTAACTCCTTATGAGTAGTTACAATACTTTTTAGATGGAGAATCAGATTGCTAGATCCTTTGAGCTACAGAAGCTTGCTTGCTAAGGAGTTTTGGCTCTGTAAACTTGTTAATATTCAAACTGTACATTTCTCCTTACAGTATGTTTTCCTCTTTAGTTGATTTTATTGATGGAGAATTGTCAAATTGCATTCTTAAGTGACAAGTAACAGTCTTCAATAATATTCCAGTTCTTGCTGCAGCCCCATGAGCATTATTAAAACCCAGGCGTATCCATCATTATCAATACTATTATCACGAGAAATACTAACGTCACACTCTGTAAATCACTCTCTTTTCTACAAACTCTCTTTAACTTTTGAAATTCATATGGGCCCCACCATATTACATGAAACCCACATAATTTAGTGGAACCCATTTCAGTGTTATCAAATAGCAGCCAAGGTGGAATGCAGTGGCGGAGGTTTTTGCCAACCTCTATGACCATTTTTGTGAAGGATGGCAGCGCCATGGCGTTTTATGGCTGAAATAGTAGATTCAAATAGTGGTTTGTTTTTGGACAAAACGCAATGGTCTGCCATCCGCAATCATAACACTAACCATTTTGAATTTCAACTAATAAGGAAGAGTGTGTTGGAAAATGAGTGTCTGAGAGTGTGTTGGGCCAAATTTTTATTGCATTTAGATAAGATTATTTTACTTTAAATATCCTTGATTATACTTGAAAAAACCAAATAAAAATGTAAATATTGACTTGTACTCTGTATTCTAGCATTAATGTAGTAAACAAAAATGTTTGTGTTATTTTGCAGTTCATCAGTTGCTTGGATTAAAAGGATCAACATTCCAAAGCCTGTATCATTTTACTGTTGGAGGTCCTGTGATAGACAAACGTATAATGAGTTTACCACCCTATCCTGGCCCTGATGATGTTGATGCTTGATGCTTGATGCTTGATGTTTGATGTTACATCATCACTTTACAAAACACTTTTAGATTGTTATAACACACACCTTTGTATATCTGAGTCCTCTGCTTAGTTATAATCTGTTTCACACACATTCACACAAATACAATAGATAGTTTATGGTCACTATCATAGTAATAAATTCATAGTTACAGGATTAGATAATGTATAAATGGAACATCATACTTTTGTATGATTGAGATTGGTTGTATTAGTTTGATCAATCAGCATTAATAATTTAGTTTCCTTCTTTTACATTGCCATTTATTGTCTCTTCAAAGCTCAAACTGTTGGCGAAACTACTTATACTTATCAGCAAAATAAATTTCAAGTGTTTTCCCATTTATTGCTTAAATACCAATTTTATCTTCATTCAATGTTTTGTCTTTTCAACTTTCAAGGTGAGTGAGTGAGAGTAGTGCACATAAATCTATTGAGTTGAGTGGATAGTATTTTGGAGACTTAACTTAAAAAAGATAAAAATTAAATGAGCTCATTATTAGGTAGTGAATTTTTTTGTATTTTCTTCTTTTAATCGGGACCGGAGTGAGTAAGAGCAAAGTTTCCAAACTTTGGTGACTACTTATTATATTCATATAATTCAGAGATCAAGAGTATCATTTTATGAACTAAAATTAGTGTTCACTTCATACATATCCCTGCACCCTCAACCCATGGGGATGAAGGAGAGTGAACAAAAAAATATATCTTGAGACTCATGTTGATGAAAAAATTTATCAACCTTTATAACACTAACTAGCTTTCATTATGTTTTAGTGTTCTACCTTAACTAATGATATATTCTCTCTAACCTTTCTCTAACTTAGCCGGCCCAAGTTTATCTAACCTTCCTTCTTCCATTGGGGAGGGGTGGTTTTGGGTCATTTTTTGACCCGAAATCACCCCTCAACATCGTTTTTAATCTTCTAAGTGTTATTCACTTAGTTTTGAGTTTTTTGATTTCATCGTCTAAGTGCAGTGTCGTTTGTTTTATTTGTCATCTTGTGCGACTCATTACAAATTCAACTAATGAAGACTTGGCCATCAATGTTACAGATCCGGAGGCATGGGTTATAGTGGCTTTAATTTTATCGCTTTTGTAGGCATTTTGTTGTTTTATGCTATTAACTTGACAAAACAGTAACCAAACGCACACGAAAGTGCTAGTATATAACTTGTTCATCAAGCTAAGCTGAAAATTGACATATGCACACATAGTATCAGTCCCAATGCAATTTTCTTAACATCTTCTGCACAGTCCAGGCACAACGACGCAATTATCAAGGGCGCGCTCTACCGCTGAGCTAATAGCCCGTTTTTGCGGGCCCAAGTTCATCAAAGTTATTTACATCAATCAACACCAAACATAACTTTAAAGAGGTGTAAATGTACATCCAAAATGCAAAATCTTCTCTTCAAACATCAAAGTTATATATTGACATGATGGGTAGCTTTGTAAACAATTCTTGAGTCTTGTACCGATATAAACAAACAAATAAATGAATCAACAAATGGCATTATATACTGCTCTTGACGGCACCTCGAAGACATACACCTGGAGTATTGTCAAAAAGAGTTGTGTGATAAGGATGCTCCAAAATCACTCATCTAAAGTTGTATGATTGCCAAATTGCACAATTTGAATTGATCTAAATCACCAATCTGGCAGCAGTTTGAGTTTCCCTCTGTATGGAAGAGTTACATCTTGTGTTGTAGAGCAACGACATTTCTTACAAAAAAGTACAAAATTTCACATCAATGTACACCATAGGCACAGACTCAGTGTTTGTGCCTGCGTCGTGTCTGTGTTTAAGTCTGTGCTTCATAACACTTTAACAACTATCACCAGTTTATGTTTAGATACATGTATCATTCATTGCTGTGATGGATAATTGCAATAACTGATTCTATTGCATTAAAAAAACCACTGAGAAATCTGATATGTATAAAAGGGTTGTTGCGTCGATTATAGAATAAATTAATATTTGAAGGAATCCAAGAAAAGCCCGAGTGTAAGGCCGGCCTTCCAATAATTAAATACCGAAATTATGCTCTTGGTAAATAAAGGAACAGAAGCTGTGTACATGAGAGCACCAATGCCTTCCACAATAACCACAGCCAAGGCAGCTGATAGAATATCCCAATCCCCAGTTTGTCCAATAACAGTAGAAAAGGCTGTTGCGCAGTAAAATCCAACCAAAAAGAAAAGTAGCTTCATAGGAAGATTTTTCTTTACCTTCTGAATTTTAGAACCTAACTTGGTCTGAAACTCTTGAATCACGCGTATTATGCGGGTCCTTCCATTAGTGCCATTTGAAGAAGGACTAAAACTGCTGTCGTTTATGCTGCTTTTAACTGACCAAGTGATCCTCCTGAAGAAGAATAAGAGGACTTAATATCCCAATAAAAGCTCACACTTCAAAAAATATATGTTGCGGTTCAGATGATTAACTATGATATTTACATATAGTGTTTAAGTAGTAGTTCAAAGTTCAAACAGCATGCATATTGCTAACAAATATCGATCGTTGTGAATTACTAATAGAACAATGTTGCCCTAGTGTTTAAGAATGCAACCTTTTGAAAGAACACAGATATTGCATTTTTTATAATTTTAAGGCACTGCTTGTTTCAGATTCTTGGCCTCAAAATCGTGACCAGTTTTCTCGTTCAGCAAAAGCTACACTTAGGTTGCTCCAATTCCCGCAAAACCACATTTTGCAAACAGTATGGCATGGTTTGTTTATCATGCACAGCCCTATTTGGACGAGTTATATCCAATTTTGCGGCCAAAAGAATCTGAACCAAATAGGCACTAGATCAAATTAAATCTATCTAGATTTTAGTAATAAAAAACATTCCATCCATCAAGTTAACTATCAGCATATTAAAACTTAAAAGATACACCTTGCTAACAAGATCGTTTTGTATGACATTGATTACTTAATTACATCTATCCAAAGAATCAATGTCATATATATGGCTGCTTTTAGTTGCTACAGAACCTCAAACTATGCAATATATACTAAAACAGCTACTGACTTACTTGAAATCGACCATTAAATAAGGTTGAGGAAAATTAAAAGAGAAGCATGGAGAGCATTGCTTCTGGCGAAAAGTGGTTTTGTAAAAGAAAGCAGCAAAACCAACATTAGAAACTCCTGAACTGATGTAATCAAGTGATATTACTTTGGATAGCATCATTCTAGCTGGAAATAGTATGCAGAGTCCTTAATCCTGCAGATGATACAAAATGTAAGAATCATAAATAGACACAACACTCCCAATGTATCGAATGACGACACCGCGTCTAATTATTAACAACTGAAAAGTTCCAAATGAACTAGCATTATATTGGACACAATTAATTTAACCATTAAATAACTAGAAATAAACAGTCTCTCTACAAGTAGAAAGGCAAGAGCGGGATCCAATGGTAGAGTAAAATGGATCCTTTCACGCAGTGTTATCAAATAGCGGCCACAGCGAATTGCGGTGACGGATTTTTTGCCAATCGCTATGATCAATTTGGGAAGCATGGCAGAGCCTTAACGTTTTATGGCGGAAATAGTGGCTTAAACTAGCAGACTTTTGACAAATCGCTATGGTCCGGTCCGCCATCTCCAATCGCTATGTGAGTTTCCAACCTAACAGGGTTACATAATGTGGGAGGTAGATATGAAGACTGAGCAGGGCATCATAAATTTTAATAGGGCTCCACCAATTCAATAGTCTTGAATTATTATTTCCAATCATTTCGGAATAAATACTAAGCTCTCTCAAAATGCTTCCTGTTATGTCTGAAGCTTTATATAGCATTTGTATTATTCATCTGGTTTATCCATCCTTTCTTATGCAAATAAATCCTTGTTTTAATGAGTTATAGAACTAATGAGTTCATGGCAAAAACAATAAACATTACAACTAATTCAATTTCTACCATTATCCGCCTCAATTCAACTTCTTTTCCTCATTGATAGATTATGATATGTGATTTCCATGTTAACTTTAGGTTAATTGGGTTTCATATCACACACCTTTGATATAAATAAGGATTCAATTAGTAAGCTATATAAACATATTTTAACAGTTAATCAATTAGAAATTAACATGTCATAAAAATAGATGACTTTAATCCTAATCATTTAGAAATTCATTTATTCTTCTATGATTTTGGATTGGTTAACAGTATAAAACAAGTTTACGCTAGCTACTAAGGTGTGCATACCAATTAACATGTTAAAAAAAAAAAAAAAAAAAAACGAGTGTAGGTTTTTGCAAAGAAAAGAGAAGATTAAAAGAACTAAACTTCAGCATTGAAACCCGTTGAAAACAGCAAGAGGGGTGGGTAATTTTCTGAAACATAGCGTGAAAAGCTAAAAAGTGCAGTTAGAAGAAAACATACTGTGTATTGGTGTGAAGTTAGAGTATGAAGAGATTGCTGCTTCGTTCAATTCAACATTGTTTATGCGCTTATCATTTCCGGAGAGAGAGGAGTGTGTCGCTACGCCCTTTCACGAATCTTTGTTTTCTTTAGTTTTATGCTTAAATACGTATTTTATCCCCAAAACATAGGTTTTTGATTTTCAAATATTATTTTTTTTAATTTTGATTTTGATCTTTACAAAGTTTGGCAAGTCGTGTAACACCCCCCTTATATTCTACTAAATAATTAATATTTTAAGAAAAATCAGAGTTTCAAAAATCTTTACTCGAGAGAGTGCTACACTTATTCACAGAAAATAACGCAAGCATTTATGGTGCAAAACACCAACATAAGTATGATATATAACACATCGGCCACAGGGACGAGTTCACAAAAAATCACATGTTTAAAGTTTACACCACAACGGAATTTAAACGGTTCTTAAAAGTACAAATATTACAGTTCAAAGGCTAATACACAGCCTACTCTCCTACTCGGCCCCCCAGTGTTACATATCAGAGCAACTGACGCCAACTACCAAAAGAGTAAGGAAAGACCTCTACTCTGAGGAGTACTGCGCAAGTTACCACATAAGAGCAACATAAAAGCGAGAGGGTGAGCCTCGTTTCATAAATAATAATCGATGAAGACAAGTATTATCATAGAGAAATCACTAAAACAACTCGGTCAGTGAACACTCACACAGACTCACGCCACACCACTTCAACTCACCTTCAATAAACACATCAACAAGCGTATGAGTATATGCATGAAATGCAACCCAAACTCCACGGGTAATATGCATGTGGATCCATAAGACCAAGTCTTCTCGCTTCATCAATAAGACCAAGTCTTCGCTTCATCAAATAGATCAAGTCCAACCCAAACTCCACGGGTAATATGCATATGATTTATGCGACACAATGAAACATGCATCCTAACACACCAAGCCAATTTTAATGCGCACAATGCATACTTACCAACAATGCCTCAAAGGCACATCACCGGCATCGCAAACCTCTACACAAAAATATCGGTCATAGACCCATCACCAAGACCGCAACCTTTTCGTCAAAACATCAAGTCCCTACTAGGAACCTCACCACTCAACACCCACGGGTATAGCCCTAAGGCTAGCGCCAACACCTCAATTTTAACGTTTTACCACCGGGGCGCACCATATCGGCCTTAAACAAAGAATCCTTCGGCATCAAGTGATGAACTCAAACATCACCACAAGGACTAAAAGCGTCACCTAGGGACCAATGGTCACCTAGGGACCAAACGGACTACCTCATGTCGATACTTAGGCGTTATTAACACCAAACAAGACTCCTCCCGATTGCGCTGGCGGCGCTTTGCGCAAGTGTGGCTTCGCACGTAAAACTTCGGCACCTCTCCGGGCAACTCGGTACTCGCGCCCCTCAACTCGGCACACGTGCACTAAACCTCCTCTCTCGCACCATAAATCATCTCGGTATCTACACTTATACCACAACTACGGACTTACCATTCAACATACCTAGACCTCGGTACACTCACTCGGCTGGTTCCACACCTCGACATGCTTATATTTCGACAACTACTCTTAGTCTTAGATACTCTACACTTTGACATGCTTACTATAACTCGGCTCGCTCACACCCGGTAGCTTTACACTACAACACAACGCCCGCTCTTCCGCAATCGTCATCGGGTTATATACTTAACACTACACTTTGACCCTCCACCTCGGTTCGGCTATGCTACATCTAAGCAACCATAATTCGACACCCCAATGGGACTTAACCATTTTTACGGATCATCACCTATGCCGCACTCCTAACTTCTCCCTTTATCAAGCCTACAACTTACGCCGTGACACTTACGTTATTCACTCGTTATCCCACACCGGCAAGCCAACTCGGTTTCTCTACGTGCTCGTGCGCCTAACCTTCCTCTTCCTCCTTTGGTTACTTCTCACCGAGATTCACTTAAAACACACTCTTCACTCCTGAATACTTGCTTCGGTTGGTGACAACGTCACCAACACCCCATGGGACCGAGGTTCCTCGCCTCCCATTTCCTCCACTTGATCCTCACATTACGAACGCTCCAAAATCATCATCAAAGGGAAGCAAAAACACAACATCAACACACATAAATCATACGAAAAATAATTTCAAGATCATTTTAGACTTAACTCACACATAATACATATCATAAGGACTATTATGAACAAAAGAGAGCCCCCTAACCTCAAATTGTTGAAGAAGCAGCACTCTCTTCACTCAAACTCTCCGATCAATCAACGATCGCCTCTTCTTCTGTGGATTCCTAGCTTCCTTCAACGTCAAGTTCTCCTCCTTCTCTCTAGAATCACTATTCCACCTAACTTTTCCTTCTCTCTTACTTCTCTTTGACTTTTCTTTAGAAATGTTGCATGAGTGAATTCAATCCTACGGCTCCTTTCTCTTTATTACATGCAAAAATGGGCTTCAATTGAGCAAATGGTCCTCTAATGGATCATGGGCCTCTAATCCCACCTTCTCCATTACTTACACTTCCTAAACACAAATACAATTCTAGCATTAATTACTTGACTCAAGTGAATTGTTGTAAACCTTAAATAACTCAATTAAATAATTAATTGAACTATTTTGGGGTGTTACAAGTCGCATACTGAAAGCGAATTTGACTAGCAGATGACGTATTGGAGAGTTTAATAAGTATTAGCGTTTAGCATTTTTTTTCCAAATGCTACTTATAGTGTATTACTTCTTTTGTCATTTTTACTTCCAATACTTTTTTTAAATTTCTTTTTTATTCTCATTAAAATAAACGAAAGAATTTTAAATCTCTACTTTTTTATGCGTAAATTATCTTTAATTTTATTTTAATTATATTACTATTTATATATTTTTGGAGTTTTCAAGCGTCATATGTCAATTATTATAATGCTGTACGTAAATAATGCTATGTATATTTAACTATATATATATATATATATATATACATATATATTAAATAATACAATTTTTATCCAAGATGGACCAACAAATCTCTCTTATTAGCGATCACAAGATTGTTAAGAGAGAAAGGAACATCGTCAAAAATACAACAAATTGCGCCACTAGTAAGGATATCCTTAGCTGGCCAATCAGCAAACTTACTAGTCTCTCTCAAAATATGCTTTCAGCTAATCTTATGTTGAGTAGTCATGATGTTTTTAATCCCATTGGTTAACCGATTCAAAGGGTGCAGCTAATCCCACCATCCCTTGAGTTCGATATAGATCTATCACAGCTAAAGGAAAATGTACCCCTTGACGGCGGGCTCCACGAATCAATTCTACTCCCGTTCTAGCAATTAGTAGAAAGAAAATCCATTCCAAACAGAGTAGGAAACATACATATTACCAATGTTTGAACAACAAAAAATACCTTCCAAAAAATTTCTAAAGGTAAAAAATGGAATGATCATTTAAACAATATTCATGTGAGCTATATATTGAAAATTGGGTCGAATTTAATTCACCTACTACTTCCATTGGCAAATGTAAAGAACATCTCTTTGGGGGCGTTTGTTTTCTGGTTAGAAATTACATTCCAGGAATTATACGCTTCGGAATCTATCGATTTGGGAATGTGATCACGAAAGATTTTTTAAACGTGTTTGGTTTGTTACAAGTTTAGAAATCCAATTCTTTAACAATTTATAAAACTTGTTTGGTTGGTCATCATACATTCCTTTAATAAACATTATAATTATCAAAATACCCTTGTTTATATTTGTGTTTTGTTACAATGCCCTTGTTTATATGACATGTTATTTTAACTTTCTAAGTTATTAAAGATGAAATAAAAGTATAAAATTAAAGTAATTATTAACTTATAATTTTCTTACAATAATCTTTTGTAATAAAGTTTATTGTTAAAAAATATATATATATATATATATATATATATATATATATATATATATATAAATAATGTAGTGGGTGAGTGAGAGTTAATAATGTAATTTCGTCTTTAAAAATTGAAACCACTCTACTTTGGAATGGAAGATTACCACCACCAATTATGGGAGGCATCGATTCCAAAGATAAGTGGGAAAATAGTTTCAGACTAAACATAATTCCTGGAACGCACTTTCTTTTTTCTCTTACTCAAACACTTTAATCTTCCATTCCCAACCCAGATTCCTGAACCCTTTTGTCTCCCAAACAAACGCCCACTTTCTCTTTCTCTTTCAGTGTCATTTCTGAGTATTGATGAGAGCCTATGGTTGGTTATCAAGGAACAAGGAATACAAATTCTGGAATAGTGATAGTTTCCGCCATCTAAGGGCATATTTGAATTCACTTTGGAAGAGCTAAAAATGATTCTATAGACATAAAATTACGTTTGACATGGTTAGGTGTTATCTTGTAAATTTGATTTTGCCTCTAGAATTAATTATAACTTGAAGCTAGGATTTGTAGATCCCCCGTTTAAAACTGGTTTCGACTCCCAAATTTATTGTTCAACTCACTTTAACGTGAATTAACACAAATATAAATGACTTTATACTCAACTCAATGTCATTTCAAAATCAATTTTACAAATCAAATTCATCCCAAATCAAAATTCTCTACCGCAAAATCAAACACAAACTAATTAGTCAATCTCAATCTAGATACTGATCTATCTCCTTCCAGCTTCTACAACCAAGCCCTTCATTATATCTGTTGTTTGCTACAAGATTCCTGAGATGTAAAACTTGGCCCTCCTTCACTCATTAATAGAGGACAATTTGGAGTCCAAAAAAAATGGCATTTTGGAACATTTGGCAAAATGTTTTTGTTTTAAGGCTTAAATATATGTTACCCCTTATAAATGTTGTCATCATCCATTTACCCCTTGCAAAAAAATAATTTAAAAAACACTTTGCAAAATATAGCATTATCCAGTTACCCACTGCAAAAATATAAAATTATCCATTTACCCCTTAAAAAAAGGGAAGTAATTGGATAATTTTATATTTTGCAAGGTTTTTTTTTTGCAGGGGGTAAATGGTGACAACATTTACAGGTGGTAACATACATTTAAACCTTGTTTTAATATATAAATCCTCAAAAATAAATATAAATATTTAAAATTATCACACTGTTCCACAAGATAAATGGCATCTTGTGTAATAAATGTCAGAGCAGCAATCAGTTGCTTGATAATATGATTACTAAATACAGCTATCATATCAAAATCTACATGGAGAGGATATTACTAAACTAACCCTTCTACAATAGAATCCCAAAAAATAATACAAATCTCCTTGCCTTTGTCTGAGTCCTCAATAAGAAATGCAGAGGATCCTTCACTTTCTGGCACGAGTCAACGACACACCAAAGAGAAAACTGTCACCTATCTGAACTTGAGGAAAAAATGCCATTTAGTTGTCGAAGCCATTTTGCGTCGAGCGAAGCACATTTAGTGGTTTGAGGCCATTCCGAGCTATTTTTCGTGTCCTTTTTCGTAGATTCGATTCAGACCTTAAACTTTTGTCCGTCTAAATTTAAACCATATCTCATAGTGATTGAATAGCAAACTATCATGTGTATGCTTCCCAAGATACTCAAGCCCTAAACTCATAAGCCTCTTTGTGCATTCCTCTCCTCCCAACCTTGAACAGAACTTTATATTATGCGATACAAAGATTCGTCCATCATAAGGTTTCAACTTCGATGCTAATCTTTCGAGTCCAGTCCACACGAGTTTATCGGGCATATGAAGAAAAACAGCACTTGCATAAATCAAATTGTACATTACGTCTGAACCAAACTTGCTGAAATCCATGTCGTCCCCCTTAACTATCAAAGGTCGTTTGTGTAAGAGGCCTTGGGCAGGAAGCTCGTACCTAAATGCGGCCATCAAAGAGAGCTCATCCCTTTCGAGACAATGGAAATGTCCAGGATTTAAATATCGAATGAAATGCGAGCCAACTCGAAGTGTGCCACATCCGATCTCCAGCACCTGAGAGTCTGGTCTGAGTTGAACAGCTTGAGCAAGAAACTCAAACACATCTCTTCCACCTGCCCAAGGTTCACCATAGTTGCTATGGTGCTCTTCAACTAGAAGTTCCCCAGGACATGGCAAGGCTGTGTGATTATCTGATTCAGGTCCCTCATAGTGTGATATCCCCTTAAATCTGCACTTTAGGGAAGAAATTGTAATCAGAAAATCCAAAAGGGAAATCATACATTCATGAACAAACAACAAAATGAAACTAGAGATTTCAACCATTGCTTCAAATGTATGTATTTGAGTTTCACTCCAAAATGAGAAATTAACTTTAAAGGATAAAGTGTGAAAGTATATCCCTTGAAAAAAACCTAAACGGCTAAAATTTTAACAACTTCATAGTTATTACATAACAATCTCAGTTGATGATTTTTAAACCACCTAGTGTTCCCTCTAATTTGCAGGAGTGAATTCCAAAAGAATATATATACTAAGCGGCTACCAGTGTTGTCAATCGCGGATTGTGGAAAATAGCGGTTTGCTCAAATTCTGCTATTGTATAGTGCTATAGCGCCACTGTAGCTGCTATTTAACAGTACTAATAAGCATATCGCGGATTGCGGACAATGGCAGTTTGTCCAAATTCTGCTACGCTACAGCAGTATAGCGCCACTATTGCCTCTATTTGACAACACTGGCGGCTACCAAAACAATGAGATCCTTTGTTTGGAATATTAGGGAGATAAAGAGACAGACATGGACAATAAACAAGAGTTCTCTAAATCACATCATAATGCAAGGCCAAGACCATAAAATTATGTGGTTCATTAGGATAAAAGTGTGCTTCAAGATGAAAAAAATATACAATAATCCAAGTTTGAGCGATGTTATCCTTGTTTTTTGACTTTGAAAAACCCTGCTCTTATTGACAAATAGATCAGTACTGCAAGGGCCAGAAAGAGAGAACCCTCTAACACTAAATCGCAAATTAAAAATGTAAAGACAGTGTTCAACTTCAACACACATTTTCACAGAAAGATGTATATAACGCAAACAAACTTCAGCTTGAAGCATACTGGAGGGACCAGAAAAAGCAGAAGCATCAACATTTTCAGAACTTCAATTTCTAACTAATAAAATGAATGGCACTAAAAGGTGATATCCATAATTTAGATTTACTCATACACATGCATGGATAAGCCAAATCAAAAGAAGAATCTTACTGTTTAAGATCCTCTAGTTGTTGAGCCCTAGTGCGCGGGTTGATACCCTTGCGGAGCACATTATCATGCATATGAAGTCCATTTGCGTGAATTTGATCTTTCACCCATTCAACATCCTCCTTCCTTGTCAATAAAAGACCATTATCTGTGCTACGCTCAGAAACGCCATTATCAACACTCCTAGCATTGGAAACAGGAGTTGCTGAAGGTGGAGGGCAGGAGCAAGAAGAGAGCGATGACAATAGGAAAAACAGAAAAACAGCAGCCACTGAAGCAATGAGAACCAGAACAGGCACAGTTAAAACCACACCCTTTGACATAGCCCGAGATACTGAGATCGCCATATATGACTACTACACCCCTTAATCTCACCCTGTGAAGCAAGAAGTAGCAGGAAACTTAACACTAAGTAAACATGCTATTGCTCATATAGACTTAAAATAATCATCTCAGATATTCTCAATACACAAAGAACCACAATACTAGGGTTTAAAAAGAGTAAAACTTATATACAGAGCTATAGGCATCGGTGATCCGGTTCCTCACATAAAAAAATTAGGCAACTGCTAGAAACTACTCAATGGGTGTATTTTTATTAGCAGCTACTATATCTATTAGCAAAAAAACCAGCACTTTCTCGAATAGGACGTACAACACCTATAGAACTGTACCTAAGTAATGCTCTTTAAAAAAAGGTTTCTGGCCGCAGCCTAGGCCGTGGTATCATGATTTTTGATGTCTCTGTGATCGTTATTGAGGCCATATCATCCGTATTTGACAACAATTCTTCAAAAATATCAAGGATCATGACGAATCTTGCACAATTCTATAAAATTCTAAATGAATGGCATCAAAAATTTCAATTTTTTATTTTTCTTAAACAGTTGCATATCATGAACAAAAAAATAATAGCATTAAATCCAACCCCATTTGAATATTCCATCTATGGTGCAGAGAATAATGAAGCATCCAGTGAGATATATTCAAACAACCTTTTAGTGAGTTAGAAAGTAACCCAGTTGGATAATCAAAGTGAGGAGCAAGTAAATGAAGTGAATTAGTAAATAGAATGAGAAAAATAAAAAGGTTAAGTGGAAACCCCAAATGCTGGAAAGCAAGGACGAAGACAAATCCAATTCAGCCGAAAGCGTGAGCACAAATCATGAAATGGGTAAAGAATAGAAAGACTCTGAAGAGGTTAAAGAGAATAATTTGCAAATTAAATTCAGAGAAAAGTGAGAGTAAAACATTCCACTGAATCATGGATAAAAAATTAGGAGTATAAAAATACGTACCCTTTTGAGAGTAGATCTAGAGGGGGGTATCGCCAGAGACGTCTAGAGAGAGAGAGAGAGGGGAAAGAGGAAGAAGGAGTGAGTGACTGGTCACACGACAGTGAGAGAAGCAAGCAAACTCATCGTTTATGCGAACCGGTCGGTGATTTGGAATCGTGAAGATGAAGAAGGACTGATCCTCCAATTTTATTTTACTTTTCAAAAACTAAAATTTTATTTATTCTATCATCGATAAATAAACATTGGGTTTTTTCTTTTGTACCCCCACCCCATCCCCTCCCACCCCCACCCAATACCAAAAACTCCAAAATGCCCTTTGAAACTTAATTTTTTTAAAAAAAAAATAAATAAATCGATATACCCCTTTTGGTGACGTATATACGATCATTATTTTTTGTCCAATCGTATATACGCTTTCAAAGGATATATACGATGGCTTTTTTAATTTTTAATAATTTGTTTTAATTTTTATTACTAAAAGGCTACTAAAAATTCGTTAAATAGTCAAAACTACTCCAAAAATTATAAAAACACCACTAAAAATCTAACAAAACCAAAATAAGGCTATACAAATTTTTTCAGATTTTTTGGAGACTATGAAAAATTAAAACAAATCGTAAAAAATAGTAAACGATGGAATTTGGGATTTTGAGGCCGTAGTCCCGTAAGAAGCCCCTTCTAAGGGAGTCTTGATTCTTGATTTTTTTCAGATTTAATGGCTGTGGTTTCATTACGATCGGAGTATGTTGCCCGAAAACCGATTTTTTAGCCTAAATTATACGCTCGACGATAACATCGCCACGCGTTTTAACGAACTACACACAAAACCTATTTTCGGGACTTATATAATTTTTATTTGACTTAAAAAAATTTAAAAAAATACAATGGGGGTCGTATATACACCTGAGGGGGGTATATATACGACCCTATTTTTTGCCCATCGTATATACACCTCCCAAGGCATATATACGATTGAGGGGTTTTCCAATCGTATATACGCCTTGGGGGGTGTATATACGATGCCTAAATACATAGGGTCGTATATACACCCCCCCAGGTGTATATACGATTGGTCAAAAAAATTTAAAAAAAAATACTTTTTCAAAAGGGCATTTTGGGGTTTTCAGTGTGGGTGGGGGTGGGAGGGGATGGGGTGGGGGTACAAAAGAAAAAACCCATAAACATTTCGTTATGTCAAAAATTATCAACATATTTTTTTAGGGTATTTTTTCTACCCCACTAGTAGCCAAAATACCCCACCCAAATGTGTAGGTTTAAATATATGCTACCCCTGCAAATATGCACATTATCCGTTTACCCCTCTGTAAAAAAGAAACTCTTAAAAAAGACCTTGCAAATATAAATTGTTTCTAGTTACCCTCTCTGTTAACTTTTCTATTAAAAAAATGACGTTACTGCCTTTTCTATTAAAAAAATGACGTTACTGCCATGTGTCACCATATTATTGGACAGTCATGCCACATGGCACTCAATGTCACGTCAACACCCACATCATTAATCCCACATAGCACGGACATGTGCCATATTAGCAACCAATGAATGGCTGCCACGTGGCACTAGCTTGGCAATGGAGCAAAGTGTGTTACTAACAAAATTACAAATTTTGGCTTATGGGGGATTCGAACCCTTGACCCCTTGATAATGCAACTCAATCAATACCACTGAGCCACATGCATTTTTGTTATCTTAATGACAGCCACAAATATATAGGTTAGCGGAGTGATGAGTCCGGTCTGTTACCCGCTAGTCAGTGTCTAGGTTAGCGGAGATTTATATCTGGGAGGTTGTGAAAGTTTTTCGAGTACGAAAATATTCTAAGTGGGGAAGAGTTGTAACGCCCCAAATAATTTAATTATTTATGTAATTAAATTATTTAGGTATTTTATCACTTATAATTATATTAAAAATAATAATATGGTGTTTTATTAAATCAGGGAGTAGCGTAAGTAACTAAGTAGGTGGTAAAAAGGGCCCAAGACACTAGAGCCCAATGATATAAGTACTAAGGGTTAGAGTTATTTACACAATTGGAGAGAAAAAGAGAAAGAAAGAAAGAAAAGAGAAGGAGAGCGCTAGAGGGAGGGGGAACGACGCGCAAGGGAAAGAAAAAGGAGAAGGAGAAGAAGCTTGTTGCTGTGGTCTTTTCAGAGTTTCGTGGGAGGAATCTCGTAATTCGGCGAAAAACTAAGGTAAGGGTGGGTTCTAATATTATAATGGGTTGTATGATGGGGTGTATGTGGGAGATTAGGAACTATAATGCATGTGATGTGTTTGATAATATGTATTGAATGATTTGTGAGTGTATACATGTGGTTTTGATTTCGTTTTGGTGTTATTGATTTATGAATGAATTGATGGTGAATTGATGCACATTAGGTGTTTGATAAAATGTGTAAGTGGTGTATAGGGTGCATGTTAGGTGTTTGATGAAATGTGTTGTTGATTTTTATTGGGTGTTTGGGGATGGTAATGGTGGAAGATCAATAAAGTTGCTTGTTGAGTCATTAGGCGCTGCTAGGCGCCATTTATGTTGTTGTTTGGCGCCCTGCGCGAAGGTCGCCATCGGGCGCCATTGCCCTATTTGTTTGGCGCCCTGTGTGGCTGTGTTGCCACTGGGCGCCAGTTTTCCTGTGTTTTGGCACCCTGTAAGGCTGTGTTACCACTAGGCGCCAGTTTTCCTGTGTTTTGGCGCCCTGTGTAACACCCCCTTATATTTAAAGCTAATTCAATTAATTAAAATCAGAGTTTTTCAAAATACTTTCCACGCACCTCGAAGAGGGTGGTACATTTCAAATAAAACATCATCAAAACATAATCAAGTGGTTACAATCCTCAAAATAACCTGTTTAGCGTTTACATTAATCCATCAATAGTTTGCAGCACAGAGGAAATAAAATTGAGTTCACATACTCAATGCATAGGTTCAAAATAAGTTTAATACATAACCATAAATAATACTAAGACCCAACCCCTGTTACTATCGAGTGACTCAATAAAACCCTGAGGCACAAAGACCATCACTTGAATCACTGTTTGTCGCCACGAGAAGCAGCAACAAGAAATGCTAGGGTGAGTCTCTTTACATAATTTATAACAAGTAAGATAAGCATTATAATTAGGAAGCATCTAGTAATAACGGTACATAGTAATCATGCTAATTGCCATTCAATTATAATATCCACAAACAGTAAGATTCATCATTTGAGCACCAACAAGATTTCTATGAATGTATGAATGTAAGCATGTATGCAATATGCATGTGGATCCATACTCACCACCAAACCCCGTCGGGCAACACACCACCAATTTTGGCCGAAGCCACATCACCATCCTCACCTTCGCGTAATGCATATGATTTATGTGACACTATGACAAATGCATCATCACATCCATCAAAATATATATATAATTACCTTTGGGACCGAAGCCCACGTCATTTATTAACTCACCACCATTGTCAATCATTGACCATCACCATCTCAATTATTAATCACCACCACCTCAATTATTAATCACCACCACCTCAATTATTAATCATCACCTCATCATTTATTAATCATCACCTCATCATTTATTAATCATCACCTCATCATTTATTAATTAAAATCACACCTAAGGACCTTTTCTTCACTTAGGGACCAATTTGACACGCCAAAATTAATTTAGGAACTTAGGAATTCAACAAAGACAAGGTTTTGGAAGATCCCCATCGGAGGCGCGCACATCGGGCGCGAGAAGAGAGGCGCGCGCAAGATGGCGCGCGGATAGGTCGCCTAACTCTCAAAGTTTCGTCCTTCGTGAGAGGTGTGCGCGCACGAGGTTACGCTGCAGGACGCGCGCAAGATGGCGCAGATCTTGATCAAGCCTTGGCCTTCTTGCGCGCGAAGTTTGCGCACAAGGCGCAAGATGATGGCGCAAAGACACCATTTCAGCCACAGCGCCAAGTTGCCCAAAGAATCGCGCGCCCCCCGCCACACACACACACACGGTTCTTGACACAGCGCCAAGTTGCCCAAAGAATCGCGCCCCGCACAACTCACACACACACGGTTCTTGACACAGCGCCAAGTTGCCCAAAGAATCGCGCGCCGCACAACTCACACACACACAGTTTCAGCAACCAGGCGCCAAAATGCTAGGCATTTGGCGCCCCCCCCTTCCAACCTATACTCAAACACACTTCAAAACCTAATTCCTCCCAACCAAATTATTTCTCACATAACCACACCAACATAGCCTTTGAATTATTAATACTAACCATCACATTTACATGCTCATACTCATATAATCCAATCATCAATCATATAATATGCATTAATTACAACTCATGTTTCCATAGCAACAATCAACATGTCATAATCAAAACAAACATTTCAAACATAAATCAACATGTAAGTAACACAAGTTCACACAACACATCATTCCTAGAATTATTCCTACTACAACACACATCCTACAAGTTATCAAAAATGTAATGGAGATTCCCCTAACCTTGGGTGAGCTTGAAAACTTCACACAATCACCAAAATCACCAAACAAAGCAAGTTCCCCTCAAATGGTGGCTATGGCCGAATGCTCCCTCACTTGGGTAACCATGGAGAATTCAAAATAACAAGGATGAGCTTATGTAACTCATGGAAATGGAACATGCAAAGGTAATGAGGGTGATTAGAACCAAGGTTTTCACTTACCAACACAAAACTTGAGAAAAGTCTCTTCCTTTTTCTCCCTCAATGCTGAAAACGTGACTCTCTACCTTTGGGTGGCCATGGAAATTCAAAATGGGAAGGAATAAGCTCAAGGAATTAAGGAAATGGAATGGGGAAGAAAAATGATGAAGAAGGAGATCAAAATCTCACTTACCAACCAAGAACTCAAGCAAAACCCTCACCTTTTCCTCCTCTCCTTACGCAATTCTTTGAGTTCTTCCTCCTCCTCTATTGTTTCGAATGTTCCTTTCAATTTGGGGGTTATGTGACCTTGTGTAGGGTTTTGGGGTTTTAAGGTAATTGGGCTTGGGTCATTTAAGTGACTTGGGCCCTTTTATTTGCATCACCCATTTTACTTATTCACATACTCCCTGAAATTAAAATAAAATAACTCTAACTCAATTATTCCACTTAATAAACTAAATCCCTGTTTGATAAAATAACTTTGACTATTTAATTTAACTTAATTAAATGTTGCAAGTTCCAAATAACTTAATTAATTAAATAATTAAATTATTTTGGGCGTTACAACTCTCCCCCACTTAGAATATTTTCGTCCTCGAAAATACTCACGAATCAATACCCAACATTCTTCATACCTCTAATCGTACTCATCATCAACTATCGTACACTAAGGTAATAAGACACACACCTTCTCTACACTCTTACCCTTAGCAGATATTCTAACCTGTAGGGTATCCAGATCCTACTCGACTACTCAAATACCATCTATTCCGATGTAGGGACACTATGCCCTCAACTACGATTTGCGATTAGCTTACCCTCTTTAATTTTCCAATCTCTGGTGCTCACTTCCGAACTCAACCTACTAACCCAACCTATCTCTTTCATCTAATTGACCTACTCGTCTTCATTACTAATAATTCCACACCGAGTTCCCTAACAACCGCACTCCCGGTGCTTAGCAACAATCCTGAATCATGTTAACATCCAACGGCATCTGTACTTAGGTGTATGCACACTACAGCAATTACCCTTCCTTGCTCCCTCAGTTACTCACCTTGGTTACACTACGCTTGAGCACAACACTCTCAAACGCAACATTTCATCCCGGTAGATATACAGTATACTTAAACACCCACTCCTTTACACTTAGTTTATATACATCCCACTATACTTCGACAACTTCGATATTTCGACACTTCCACTCTAACTTAGAGAAATATACTTAGACATTACTCATGTCGACAACTCAATACTTCAACTTACTTACGTTTCGACAAACACTAACTTCGACTTACACTTTACCTCAATATCTCCATAACTGTACCATACTAGATTTCGATATACTTAATTGCACATACCTACTACTAGATTTTCGGCAATATATATACTTGATGCACATACTCCTCACTTAGATATTTACACCTATTTCAATAACTCTGCTCCTCGACCATGCTTACATTTCGACTCATCCATACTTAGTTAACACCACACTTCGATACCTATACACTTCGACACTCACTCATCAATCACCTTTGTATTTATAAAGACAGCAATGAACCACACCCTTATTAACTATAAAGACGGCCGAAAATTCAATTCAAAAACAGCAACGCTAAGTTGCAAACCAGCAGCTTTTTAAATAACAAAACAGCGTACAATTTAAATCACTACACATAACATTTTCTCAATTTCATTTACTTTCTAATCACACAATTCAATTACCACTTTGAATATGTATCAAAATTCCTAACGAAAATTCGGCAAAGCTTCCTCTGAAATATGGACATTCCAAAAATATTTTTACCTGTATAACCAATCCAGACATCAATCCTTGTTCAAAACTCATTAATTCTCGCACATATATAAAATTTACGGTTTTCCAAAAGATTTGTAAATTCAACTGACACAGACTCGCAATCGAAATCCATATTCAAGCATAACAATTAAACAATCAAATCTTTATGGTTTCGTTCTTAAGTTTCAAACAAACATGATTTCTCAAAATAGCGTTTTTGATTCGAAAATTCACGAAACTCCAATTTTCGAAAACCGTTCAAATATAACATAAACAACATTCTAAAATTTCCCTAAACGTGAGTAAAACTCACCTTTTTGTTTCAAAAGATTTTACCTCGTCAAACCATGAAATTATTGTAAGACCTCGTCATTTTCAAACAACATCAATCCATGACCTAATCGGTCCTAAAGCTAAAATCACGTCACATCTCGTAATAAAATTCTAGACAACACGAAATGTAATTTAACACAATTCTTGACATTACGTTCATCCCCAAAAACACAGAATTTTCCAAGTACCGTTTCTTTTCGAAAATTATAGAATTCACAATTTTGTCCAAAAAGGAAAACTATACGCAACCTCAAATCTCTTTATAACACGAACACGTTGCCACACAAACAACCACTTCATCAACTACACTTAGTCACTTCACCTTTGACTATTACACTTAGGCACACTACACCTAAGAACTCCCTAACCTCGGCCATTACACTTCACAACACCTCGGTACACTCTTTTGGTACCTCGGTTCTCTACACTACGTCACGCTAAGCTTCACTACACTTACTATTCAAACGTACCTAAACCTCGGTACTACATACTTTGACTCCCACATACTACGTCGCATGCCTATTACATTTCCACACACCTATGGTTAAGCAACTACACCTTAGCTCATATGTAGTCCTATGTACCTAACCTTCCCCTTCCTTCTTTCCTTTGATCCTCATACTATGATCATACTTGAGCCAACTACTAAACACTTTCCTTCACAACTAGTCCAATGCTCATTAAGAACTTCACGAAGGTTACAACACCCTTAGGCATACTTAATCTACACCTTTACTTTGTGCCAAAACTCTATTTTCAGGTTACCAAAGTCTCACTCGATTTATTCCAACCATCATTAATTTATCGCTAGGGAACTACGCCATATCAATCATTTAAATACCAATGCTTCTATCTTACGTCAATCCTTATTTTGACATCTCCCGACTATCAAACCCCAATTCAAACTCAAACTTCCATAAGGCACCTATTTTTCTAAAAATTAATGGTCAATCAGCTTGCACACACCACTCGTTATCGCTAGGGAACTACGCCATATCAATCATTTAAATACCAATGCTTCTATCTTACGTCAATCCTTATTTTGACATCTCCCGACTATCAAACCCCAATTCAAACTCAAACTTCCATAAGGCACCTATTTTTCTAAAAATTAATGGTCAATCAGCTTGCACACACCACTCGATCAATCAAGTTGAAATTAGTATATATTCAAAATTTATAATAATTACGAGTTATTGTCGCCTCTTTCATTGGGGATGAGTGATTGGGGTGATCAGTCCCTCCTACTCATGCAACCAACTAATTAAGGTCACAAAACTACTTTCTTTCAATTCTATATCTACCGCATTAAAAGACTTTTAACGTGATCGAGTGCGAAGGCATCGTCACGACTTTCACTCCTTTGACGTCGTTAGAACTCTTTTAATCACACATATCTTAATGATACAAACAACAGTCACGAACAGACAAAATCAAGGCTACAACCACCAGTTACGCAGTTCAGTCACATATACCTCAATAATACAATATCATTTCCAATCGTAATCTAACAATTAAGTCACAAGGTACGTCAATTAATGCACAAACCAACAAAATTAACAGTAATAAACAGCAACATAATTATGATTGAAAACGAGTACCAAGACTCGAGGGTTAACAGACTCGACAACTTGGCCGGACGGACCGAACTGCTCTGATACCACTAATGTAACACCCCCTTATATTTAAAGCTAATTCAATTAATTAAAATCAGAGTTTTTCAAAATACTTTCCACGCACCTCGAAGAGGGTGGTACATTTCAAATAAAACATCATCAAAACATAATCAAGTGGTTACAATCCTCAAAATAACCTGTTTAGCGTTTACATTAATCCATCAATAGTTTGCAGCACAGCGGAAATAAAATTGAGTTCACATACTCAATGCATAGGTTCAAAATAAGTTTAATACATAACCATAAATAATACTAAGACCCAACCCCGGTGTTACTATCAGAGCTGACTCAATAAAACCCCAGAGTACAAAGACCATCACTCGGAATCACTGTTTGTCGCCACGAGAAGCAGCAACAAGAAATGCTAGGGTGAGTCTCTTTACATAATTTATAACAAGTAAGATAAGCATTATAATTAGGAAGCATCTAGTAATAACGGTACATAGTAATCATGCTAATTGCCATTCAATTATAATATCCACAAACAGTAAGATTCAGTCATTTGAGCACCAACAAGATTTCTATGAATGTATGAATGTAAGCATGTATGCAATATGCATGTGGATCCATACTCACCACCAAACCCCGTCGGGCAACACACCACCAATTTTGGCCGAAGCCACATCACCATCCTCACCTTCGCGTAATGCATATGATTTATGTGACACTATGACAAATGCATCATCACAGTCCATCAAAATATATATATAATTACCTTTGGGACCGAAGCCCACGTCATTTATTAACTCACCACCATTGTCAATCATTGACCATCACCATCTCAATTATTAATCACCACCACCTCAATTATTAATCACCACCACCTCAATTATTAATCATCACCTCATCATTTATTAATCATCACCTCATCATTTATTAATCATCACCTCATCATTTATTAATTAAAATCACACCTAAGGACCTTTTCTTCACTTAGGGACCAATTTGACACGCCAAAATTAATTTAGGAACTTAGGAATTCAACAGCACAAGGTTTTGGAAGATCCCATCGAGGCGCGCGCATAATCGCGCGCGAAGAGAGGCGCGCAAGATGGCGCGCGGATATAGTCGCTCTAACTCTCAAAGTTTCGCGTCTTCGTGAGAGGTGTGTGCGCACGAGGTTCTGCTGCAGGGGCCAAGCAGCGCAAGATGGCGCGTGAGCCTTGATCAAGCCTTGCGCTTCTTGCGCGTAAGTTTGCGCTACGCGCAAGATGGCGCGCAAAGACACCATTTCAGCCACAGCGCCAAGTTGCCCAAAGAATCGCGCCTCCCGCCACACACACACACACACGGTTCTTGACACAGCGCCAAGTTGCCCAAAGAATCGCGCGCCGCACAACTCACACACACGGTTCTTGACACAGCGCTAAGTTGCCCAAAGAATCGCGCCCCGCACAACTCACACACACACGCTAAGAATGACAGCGCCAAAATGCTAGGCATTCGCGCCCCTTCCAACCTATACTCAAACACACTTCAAAACCTAATTCCTCCCAACCAAATTATTTCTCACATAACCACACCAACATAGCCTTTGAATTATTAATACTAACCATCACATTTACATGCTCATACTCATATAATCCAATCATCAATCATATAATATGCATTAATTACAACTCATGTTTCCATAGCAACAATCAACATGTCATAATCAAAACAAACATTTCAAACATAAATCAACATGTAAGTAACACAAGTTCACACAACACATCATTCCTAGAATTATTCCTACTACAACACACATCCTACAAGTTATCAAAAATGTAATGGAGATTCCCCTAACCTTGGGTGAGCTTGAAAACTTCACACAATCACCAAAATCACCAAACAAAGCAAGTTCCCCTCAAATGGTGGCTATGGCCGAATGCTCCCTCACTTGGGTAACCATGGAGAATTCAAAATAACAAGGATGAGCTTATGTAACTCATGGAAATGGAACATGCAAAGGTAATGAGGGTGATTAGAACCAAGGTTTTCACTTACCAACACAAAACTTGAGAAAAGTCTCTTCCTTTTTCTCCCTCAATGCTGAAAACGTGACTCTCTACCTTTGGGTGGCCATGGAAATTCAAAATGGGAAGGAATAAGCTCAAGGAATTAAGGAAATGGAATGGGGAAGAAAAATGATGAAGAAGGAGATCAAAATCTCACTTACCAACCAAGAACTCAAGCAAAACCCTCACCTTTTTCCTCCCTCTCCCTTACGCATTCTTTGAGTTCTCCTCCTCCTCCTCTATTGTTTCGAATGTTCCTTTCAATTTGGGGGTTATGTGACCTTGTGTAGGGTTTTGGGGTTTTAAGGTAATTGGGCTTGGGTCATTTAAGTGACTTGGGCCCTTTTATTTGCATCGCCCATTTTACTTATTCACATACTCCCTGAAATTAAAATAAAATAACTCTAACTCAATTATTCCACTTAATAAACTAAATCCCTGTTTGATAAAATAACTTTGACTATTTAATTTAACTTAATTAAATGTTGCAAGTTCCAAATAACTTAATTAATTAAATAATTAAATTATTTTGGGCGTTACACCCTGTGTAGCTGTGTTGCCACTGGGCGCCAGTTTTCCTGTTGTTTGGCGCCCTGTGTGGCTGTGTTGCCACTGGGTGCCAGTTTTCCTGTTGTTTGGCGCCTGGGCATGCTGTGTTGCCCCTAGGGGCCAATTGTGTTGCTGTTTGGCGCCCTGAGTGGCTGTGTTGCCACTGGGCGCCAATGTCCCTGTTGTTTGGCGCCTGGGCATGCTGTGTTGCCCCTAGGCGCTAGTTGTGTTGCTGTTTGGCACCCTGGGTGGCTGTGTTGCCACTAGGCGCCAGTGTCCTTGCTGTTTGGCGCCTGGGCATGCTGTGTTGCCCCTAGACGCCAGTTGTGGTGCCGTTTGGCGCCAGGGGGTGCTGTGTTGCCCCTAGGCGCCAGTTTCTTGCTGTTTGGCGCCCTAGGTGTGCCTGTGTTTCCACCAGGCGCCATTTTTGTTGCTGTTTGGCGCCAGGGGGTGTTGTGTTGCCACTAGGCGCCAGTGTCTGTGCTGTTTGGCGCCCTGTGTGTGCTGGTGTTGCCACCAGGCGCCAACTATGTTGCTGTGTGGTGCCAGGGGGCGCTGTGTTGCCCCTAGGCGCCAGTTTTGTGTCTGTGCGCGCCCCGAGCATGCTGTTGTGTAAACTAATTGGTGACTTAGGTGTTGGTGTGGTTGGGGAAATTGGTGTTGGCTTCGAATGCTATAATTGATGTTTTGTATTAACTACGGTGATAGACGATGGGTCAAATCTGACCACTTATTGTTGATGGTGTTGTTGGGTCAAATGTGACCACTTAACGATGATGGTGTTGTTGTTGCATGATGTTTGACTGTTGTTCATGGTGTCGCATGCATTCATATGCACATTCCGGTGATGTAGGGCTCCGGTGTAACACCCCCTTTCTAATACAACTATCTAAATGAATAAAAATCAGAGTTTTCGAAGTCCTTTTCAATGCAACCACAAGAGGGTGCTACACTTTCACCAAAGTACATAAAACAACACCTGAATGCTCATAAAACAATAGAGTATGTGATACATAGCACATCAATCGGGACGAACCCTCAAAAACACCTGTTTAGTGACATTACATTCCACTTAATCACCACGCAACAGAATAAGACATGTTTCATAAAACATATTCAAATACATCACCAAATAAACAGTTCAAACAACTTCAATTAAAACAACTAATAAACTAATCGCCCCCTGATGCTACGTATCAGAGCAAGACACCACAACCAGACTAAGGTAGGTAGAACCTTCACTCGGGATCACCTGCACGTTGCCGACATAAGAAGCAACATAGAAAGCAGAAGGGTGAGTCTCTAGCACATATAAAAGAATGTATGATAAACATCATGTTAGAGAAAGGCAACTAGAAACATCACTGCTCAATAGACAAACACACATCAATTTATAACACATCAACTCATAATCATCAAGAGACATCACCAATTGCATGAGTATATGCATGAATGCAACTCAACACCAAGGGTATATGCATGTGGTACCATCACCGTCACAAATATCGCCATTCGGGCATGTCCGTCATAATCATTAATAATATCAAGGCCGAAGCCTACACCGTCACTTTGATGCATATAAGGCATGTGACTCCATGAACAATGCATCAACCACAAACAATCATATCATGTATGAATTAACACTGTCACTAGATTCATCACCGTCATTTAATCCACCGTCATTAAATACACCGTCATTAAATACACCGTCATTAGATACACAGTCATTTAATTCACCAATACATCATCAATTAATAGCTCTATGGCTAACACCAATACATCAATCAATAGCTCTATGGCTAACATCAATACATCAATCAATAGCTCTATGGCTAAAATCAATACATCAATCAATAGCTTTATGGCTAACATCAATACATCAATGAATAGCTCTATGGCTAACATCAAACTCTTCGGATACATCAACACCAAAAGTCATGGACTAAACTGTCACTACAAGGACCAAACCGTCACACAAGGACTAAACCGTCACATAAGGACTAAACTGTCACATAAAATGGCGCCTGGTGGCAACACAGGCACCACCGGCAGCCACACAGCACAAGTGTAGCAAACGACATCAGATTTCAACAAAAGACCACTCATTGGAAAGCTCTCTGAGTGTAGTTTCAACCTATGACTTTAGTTTTTCAAAATAAGTATCCAGTTGGTACAGTTTTTCAAAACACTACACTGAGGTACCAAAATCGGACATAACTCTTTACCCAACTTGCAACCAAATTTTCTTTCTCATTTCTTAATGAAATTTCGTGAAACCAGTGCCTATTTCGTAGAGAATTAAGTCTACTTTTCAACGAAATAAGAATCATTCAAAACGGAGTTCAAATGAGAACACAAAACCTACGAAAACCGAACCTACTCACAGTTTGATTCCAGAATTTTGACCTAACTTTGGAGACTCATAACTTGAGCTACACAACTCCAAATTGAACGAAACCAGTGCCAAAACGACCGGACTTAAGTCTATTTTCAAAAACAATCAGCCACACAATTTTTGGATCAGCCAAACAGTACCAGTTTCAGAAAGACCGAAACAGCGTCCAGAAACGCACAGAAACCATAAGCAAGTAAAACTCATCATGATCATTCACCAAAACCAATTATAATTGTAACACTGTCATACCCCAATTTTGTCCGACTAGTTGAAAATCAAAAAAATTGTATCTTTGTAAATACTCAATGTTAATAAGCATTTTTCTCGTTTTTAGAAAACCCCAAAATATGTGGCTCGTTTTGTAGATCTCGGCTGCACAAATGTGTTCGTCATCAATTTAGCATTTCTTATTCTCACCGTGCGCGCGTATTCATTTCGAATCGTATGCTTGTACCTAGTCTCGTTGTTGCGCGTATTACTTCTGCTCGTGTGCGTGTTTTAATTCTTGTGGGCGCGCGCTCGCGTCTCGTCGTGTGCGCGTAATGATTTCGTTATTTATGTTAGTGGTATTTAGTCGTTGTTAGTAGTTACCAAAATAGGAGACATAACCAAGTAACCAAATGTAATCTATTTATTTAAATCTGCCCTCATTTGTTAAAAAAAAAAAGAGGAGAATCAAATAATTATACATTAAATAAATAACAAGGGAAGTCAAACAAAAAAAAGATAGAACAGCAGATGCTCTTGTTGCTGCCAACGTATGGCATTTAGAGCTACATGCTCAAGCTCTTTCACCTTGTCTCTTTGGCTCTTTCACATTTTGAGAAAAAGCATTGACTTTCACAAAGAACCACCTCCACCCTTTGTTGGTTGCTCTGCAACCCCTTGATCCTTGTCCCCTATGAGAAATTTTTCCCTGCTCAAATACCACACCTACACCACAATAAGAGCACTATTAATACAGCTTCACAGAGCAAGCATAAGGAGGAGGGGAAAAACAGCAAAGAAAGCACAAAATTAGAACCAGAACTGAGATTGAAAAAAAAGGGAAATTTGTGAGTGTTTGAATGTGAGAACAGCAAGGAGAAGGGAAAACAAACACACACCTCCATCACCTTCCTTCTCAGTCACTGCCTCACCATAACCACCACCGCAACCACCACGCAGAACAACCTCAAAACCACTGCCATCTTCGCCGTCACCGTCACCATCTCCAGCGAACCACACCACCGGTGAATCCGCCGCTCAAACCACCGAGAACGTTGCCGGCGAAGCTTTCCCCGGACGCCTCTCTCTCTCGCGCCACTCTCTCTCTCACGGTACCCTTTTCTCTTTCTCTCCCGATCTGCTCTCTCTCTCTCGCGCAAAGACGTTCCTCTGGTTTCTCTCTCTCGCGCAAAACGCTTCTCTGAATAAAAAATGGAACGGCGCAGTATGATAGGTTTAGTTTAGTTTTTTTTTTGGTTGAAAGTTGGTTTACAGCCCAATGGGCTTGCTTCGCTTTTTTTTTTTTTTTTAGTTCCTGTTTATTTAACATCTGATTATTAACCACACACCCCCATGTTTTTTATTACAGCCCGTTTTTTTAAATAAAATGTGGACTTATGTTTCCTTTGGTTCTCATACTTATGATTAAAAATATTGTCAAGTTGATTTTGTTGTTGTTCCTTGCTTGATGATGTTTAAGAAATTGTTGCTCACATGTCATTAGTTCAACTAAGATCATTCTATGCCTATAATCAATTGTTTACTTGTTTTCGATGCTACTTAAATTGTCTTGACTTAACTGTGTGCCGTTCCCTCAACGTGTATGACCTCCTAATGAAGACGTAAGCCTGCATGCCTGTTGTAGCATAGAGTCATTAGGGTAAATGCACTTGTCCTCACACACACGCATTTGTTTTGAGAAATTCACCTTGCATCCTTGACAATTGAATCTCTTGATTGTATTGGCATGCTTAATCTTAGTTGATGATCAACATGTTCATGATTACTTGATTACTGAATGTGTTTGAATTTTGTAAACAATCATTGATAATAACTTCACCCTTTTCCCAAAAATCTTTCAAACTCTTTTCTAATTAATGCAAGTTATTAGTGACTATCACCCAAAGCCTTGGCTTGTTTGATTGTCACGAACGCTATCAAGAGTTATTAGTAATGATCACTCAAAGCCTTTGCTTGCTTGGTCATTATGAAAGCTCTTCCACTTTCCAAAACCATTTCAAAAGTCATTTTCATAAAACAAACAAAAAGAATCATTTTCGAACCCATTGTTGCTAGTGGCTAATCAGAACTTTTGTTCGTCTAGCCATTGGTGACAATGTCTTTTCCCAAGAGAACAATAAAGCGGTGATCACCCATAACCTCTGTTAGTTTGATCATTCGTGCCAATCAATCTTTTTTTTTTCAAAAAATCATTTTCAAAAGAACAAACAAAAACGAGTCGCTACTAATAAATCAATCGTAACCTTTGTTAAATCGACCGATGGTAGTGACTCTCATTTTCAAGAGTACTTAGCGGTGGTTACCCATAACCTTTGTTAGTTTAATCATTCGCTGAATACTCGTCCTATTTCGAAAACTCATTAAACAAGATAAAAAAACAAAAACCTTTTCACGATAAACAAGAACTACGTAGCTTTGAATTCTCCATCGCACCCGGAGATACGTAGGAGCGAGAGGCTAACTCTCGTCAAGCGTCAAAAACAAAATTTTCATTAAGTCTTTCCATTTATCCTTAAATAAGAAATAAATAGGCAAATCTAGGTATTTTTCAAATCAAACGTTAAAACCACACACTTAATTAAAGGTTCCTCTCGAGAGAGGGCGCGTGAGTGCTAACACCTTCCCGCACGTAATCGACCCCGAACCCATATCTCTAGTTTTCGACAGACCATCCGCCTTTGTTCAAAAGACCTTTTTTCAATGTTTTGGTCTTAAAATTAAAATATTGGTGGCGGCTCCATAATTTTTCCACGTTGTACATTGAAAAACCCAAACCGGATTTTTCGGGGTGCAACAGCTGGCGACTCCACTGAGGAGCTTTTTTTAAAAGACGAGGGTCAAACCTAACTAATTAAAATGTGTGGTTTAATGTATTGTTGATTTGACTAATACCTTGTTTGCCTTCATTTTTATTGTTTTTTTCTTCTTATCATTGATTGTAGGCATATGCCTTTGTCTTCTTCTATGTTTATTCCTTATTTCCTCTTCTACTCCTTTTCTTATTGCTTATGCCCGTGCATTCTTCCAATCCCCATGATCCCTTCTTCTTCGCTCCCTCTCTTAAGGTAAGCTCATGCATTTCCCCCTCTCTTATCATGTTCCCCTCTTCTCAGCTCCCTTTCTTAAGGTAATAAGTGCAATGTTGTTGGCACCCTAGGCTAGTTTATAGTGGATTGATATTGAACCCTAGGATAGACAAACATGTTATTGCTTGCAATTGTCTGGACTGCTCTGGTTTTCATTTCAGGTGGGGTAGTGCTAGGGAAAATGCCCTTTGACACACACTACACTTATACCTTGTGATTACATGTTTTGAGTGAGACCATAACCCAGGTCTGCAAAAATTTAGGAGAGTGGATTCGAGTAGTGAGAGCCCATCAGGACCTTTGTCCGTTTGGCTACTTGCGAAAGTTTCAACCAGAGTTGTGCTCTTTCATGATGCCTCACACCTAGCAATTTCTTTGCATTTTCAGGGGAGTTTTGTGAAAGGGGCGTGGCTCGTGGCCTTGTGAGGAGTGAATAGAGCTACATGGGAGGATTACCCTTTAAATTGCCCTAGATCGTAGGTCTCACCCTTTTTAGGTCACAAGGGCTTTTCCAAAATTGTGTGTTGCATTATTACATCTAGCTTAGTTCTTTTCCTTCAACAATTTTCGAAAAAAAAAAACAAAAACAAAAGAATATATTTTTCCTCCTCTTTCATAAATACTTATATGAGGTGGCAATAGGTATATCTCGCCTAAATTTTTCAAACCACTACTGTAAATATCTTTCTTTATGTAAATAATATGAAAAAGCATCCTCATCATCCGCACTTTGCATCATAAAATCATGCATTACATAAGCAAAATTCTAAAAAATAAACTAAAAAAGGACTTCATGTAGCATTCTTCATGCATCTAAATTATTTGCCGGTGATCTTGGAGTAACTTGGAATCTTGTCATAGGCGTGAAAAGCGAGATAACATGGGATCAAGGAGCGAGGGTATGCTAAATTCGAGATTTCCGAAGAGTAAAGAAAGCAGATGTGACCGGTTTGTGAGTGCGCCTCTACTAATGGGGCGGATGAGCGTGGGATGTTTGAAAAGGCTTATGGGAATATTCTTCGGTTGCTACAATTGGATCTTCAAGAAAATCTTTGTGAAAGCCCTCGGTCGAGTTCTATGATCCGGATATCCGCTGTTTCATCTTCAAGGATTTCCAACTCTCACCAACTTTAGAGGAGTACGAGCAAATTTTGGGTTTCTCTAGGTCGGAGGCGACGCCCTATCAGTGTCAGGGGCATCAATATTCAGATAAAAGACTCTCTTTGCTATTGCAAGTTGGAGTGGGGGAGTTAGAGCTCCGAAAAGAGAAAAAGAACCGTATAATGGGGTTTCCACTGAGTTATTTTGAAGACTTAATGAGGTCCTATGCTCAAGCTAACAGATGGGGTCCATTCAAGCCGTTACTGGCACTAACCATTTTCGGGATTGTCCTTTTCCCACAAGTTGAGAAGTTCATCGATGAGACTGCCATTGGGGTGTTCTTAGCCTTCATAAGCAAGGATAATCCAATCAACCCAGTACCAGCCGTCCTTGTAGACACTTACTACTCCTTTACTCATCATCGGGTGTTGGGGAAAAAGAAGATTGCCTGCTCTCTTCATGTACTATATGCCTGGTTCCTCAACCATGTCATTGCTCACAAGGGGCAAGCTACATATCTGTTGGGTTATGCCTTGAGTTGTGAGGTAGAGGTCAAAAGTGCTCAGGAGTGGGTGCACACCTTAGGGAGTCTCAATGCCCTCAAGGTCCGCTGGTACACTCATTCATGTTGGAAGAACAGACCTCTGGGTTGTGTTTGGTGTGGAGACTTTGAGAATGTGCCCCTAATGGGGACTCAAGGCTGCATCAACTATAATCCTTCCTTGATTATCCGGAATGACTTGGGTACCCTATGAGGAATATGCCTCATCGAAGACATGTTGGCTCCCATTTTCCTAGACATAGAAGATCCAACGAACAAGGGTTTACTTGAAAAATCTCAAAGGCATGGGAGGCGTGGTCCGTAAAGATAAAGATGAGCTCATGAAAAGGTTGGTGATGTCACTTTTTACCAATGGTTGCATGAAAGGATTCAAAGTGCTCGCCCACCTTTCCAAGAGGCACTACGATCGAGAAAGAGATGCGAGCCTCGCCTTCCTACCCCGAGGAGTTGAATGAGGTTAAATCGCGCTTTAGCAAAAGCGAGAGGAAGAAAAAAAGGCGTTTGCAAGCGAGTTGGAGAAAATAACCCTACGAGAAAAGGAAGTTAGAGGAAGAGAATGAGATTAAGATGATATTTGTTGAGGAGAGTGTCAAGCGATTCAAGGCGGAAGAGAAGAGTAAAGCTGGAAGCTCGAGAAATACCTAAGGGGGCTAGAGATGAACTCCAAAGGTACAAGCAGAAAACAAGAAAGGCCCTTGAAGAAGCCAAAGAATGGAAGATTGTGGCGACTGAGCCCAAACAAGAACCTCACTTGGTGGTGGAGTTGAAAAGTCGGTGAGGAGTCTTGAACAAGAAAGAAATTCCATTGGGAATGTTCTCGGGGAATATCAAGAAATGCTGAGGTATGAGCAAGGAAGGTCTGATGAACTGGAAAGGAATCTTTGGGACCTAGGGGAGTCTTATAGGCAGGTGCAAGCGGAGAGCCAATACTGGGAGCAGCGTTTCCTAGCACTAATTGGCAAGATAGAAGAGCAAGAGATTGTTAAAGAGCTAAGAGATGAGGCTGAAATGCTTCCTTTCAATACCCCGGTACATGTGTATGAGTTTGTAAACTTGTGCAAGGCCCTGACTGAAGAGCTCATGGAAAAGGCCGAGGGAGCTGCTGCTGCAAGCAAAGAAAGAGAAAAGAAAGAGGAGTTGAAGGCAATATGTTACTAGATTTCAGCGTATTGTAATTTTCTTTTTAGAATGTTCTCTAGGAAATTGTAATTTTTCTTTGGAATATTGTAATTTTCTAAGAGCATTGTATTTTTCTTTGAGAGATACTTGTATTGCACTCTTAATGGTATTGTACTCTTTTTCTTTCTCATGAATGGTTTAAAACTCGAATGGAGTATGCTCATATCGCTTGTTGATCCCAATTCTAAATCCACGATCTTAATTTTTTTCAGATTTGACTATGACAAGAGTGAGTTATCTCACGATCCCCCGCGCTAAAACACAAAAAATAATAATAATAATAATAAAGTCATGTGCATATGCTTTGCATTCATTTACGCACTCATACTTGTACTCATAAAAATGTTCTACCAAATGTAAAAGAAAGGCAAGTGGTTCGCCAACAAACATCGCACTCGTCTACAAGCAAGATTGATGGCTAGCAATCGAGATTTCGAGATTGAGGACCGCCCGGTCAAGATGAGTGGGTGTGGAGATTCTTAACCACGAGCGGTGGCTCAAGAGAATCGAGCTTTGAAGACCAAAGTTCGGGCTATGGAAGCCTGAGATGGCGAAGTAATGAGTATGCTACAAAATCGAGGGTGGGGTGCGCTACTGGGCTGCCATCGTTATGAATCTGAAAGGGGTTGTTACTTCGTTTCTCCTCGGTGGCCGCTGAAGTTACAACTACTCACACTCTCTCCGGACTGAGGGTCGATCACTTTGCCCATTCTCCGGGGTGAGCGGACGAGAATCACCGAATGCATGAGCATATCCACGGGGATGCCAATGGGTTATGTCTGCCGTCATTTCTTTGAAGCTATTCTGTGGGGTCTAGTCAACCTACCATGGTTATACCTAGTGGAGCCGCTATTGGACCACAAATTCATACTCCTAATCCCGGTATTGTCTTTGCCCAAGAAGTTCACCTAGTCCTACTCGGGAGTTGCTAGTGAATCCTCGAATGTTGTCCATCATATGGGAAACCCTCCTCAGTATGGGGGTTATTATCACAGTCTGGGGAACTATCCACAAGGCCATTTGTTTGAGAACACTCAGCATAGGGATCGGTATCACTTGCTTGAAGAGCGTTTAAGAGCTATGGAAGGATCGGGTACTAGAGCCAAGGATGCCCGAGATTTGTGCCTTGTCCCAGATGTTGTCATCCCTCCTAAATTCAAAGCACCTGACTTTGATAAATATCGCGGCACTGGATGTCCATCGAGCCATTTGACAATGTATGTTAGAAAAATGGCCGCTTATGCTCATGATGACAAGGTTCTCATTCACTATTTCCAGAACAGTCTGACTGGGGCATCGTTAGATTGGTATATGCAGCTACAATCCTCCGATATTCACAGTTGGAAGGATCTCTCTGAAGCATTCCTGAAACAATACCAGTATAACATGGACCTTGCTCCCGACCGGTCTCAATTACAGCACATGAGTGAAGGAGATAGAGAATCATTCAAAGAATATGCTCAAAAGTGGAGGAGCATAATTTTGCTCAGTGAAGCCGCCATTGGTGAAAAAGAGATGGTGTACATGTTTATGGAGACTCTTTCGGGCTGTATTATGATAGGTTGGTGGGGAGTGTTTCATCCAGTTTCTCAGATATGGTTGTCATTGGAGAACGATTGGAGCACGGATTGCGCAGCGGAAAGATTGCTGGAGGTTTTAACAATTCTAGTGGACAAAAGAAACCCTTTTCCAACTTCCCCAAGAAGAAGGAAGGGGAAACCAATGTTATTGCTGCGCGAGGGAGGCCCGTCTTTCAGCTCTCCACAACAAACAGTGCCATTTTCTGTTCCAGCTCAGCCACATCAAACTAATTCAGGTCACAAAGCCCAGAACTATCAGGAGAAGAGGCGTGCTAGTTTTGATCCGATTCCAATCACCTATACTGAGCTGTTCAATCACCTTGTCTCAAAGAATTTGGTCAATACTCGTCCCATGAAGCCTATGCAACCTCCCCTTTCCTAGGGGATACAATGCTAATGCTACTGTAACTTTCATAATGGAGAATTCGGTCACACGGTAGAAGATTGCAAGGCTTTCAAACATGTAGTCCAGATTTGATTGACGCCAACTGGCTCTCTTTCAAGCAGAATGGTCCAAGCACAACTACAAACCCCCTGTCGGGACATGGGATACCATCCGCTAATGCGGTAGAAGATTCTGTGGGACAGACAATGATAAAAGATGTTAAGTGTATCCAGACCCCTCTTGAAAATATACATGCCGAAATGTGTCTGCGTTGTGGTGTTATCAAGAAAGGTGTGTATGTCTTTGATCCTTCATGTGTAGGCGCTGCGAAGTTTTCAAGCCGATTTTGCAAGACTTGATGGATCGTTATGTGGTTCGAGTGGGAGTGGTTGAAAAGGAAGAAAGTGTGTTGATGTTGCAGTCTAATTATGGTAAAGAGGCTAGGAAGCCAATTGAGATATTATACAATCCAAAACCAGCCCAAGTCAAGCCTCGGCCCGGTGGTTATTGAGATTCCTGCTCCATTCCCATATGAGAAGGACAGTGCAGTGCCATGGAAATACAATACCCTGCCTCCAGTAGAGAGTTCTCCAAATACCTCTGTTGTTACCAATATAACCGGGGCAAGCGGAATTACAAGGAGTGGGCGTGTATATGCCCAGAGTTCGCTCGGGGTGAATAAATCAAAGAAGTCAAGACGGGGCTCGTAAGGGAAGGATAAAGAAGCGGAGAATGCTCAAAAAAAAAAAGAGGCGAGAACAAGAAATTGATGAGTTCTAAAAATTGTAAGGCAAAGTGACTATAAGGTGGTTGACCAGATGAATCAGACCCCAGCAAAGATTTCAATGCCTTGTCATTGTTGCTAAGTTCAGAAGCGCATCGAACCGCCCTAATGAAGGTACTGAATGGGGCTCATGTTGCTCAGAATATTTCCGTGGGCCAATTTGACGAAATAGTCGGGAATATCGTGGGCTGCGAACCATGTGACTTTTTTTGCGACGACGAGCTTCCCCAGGAAGGAAGGAAGCACAACCAAGCCCTACACATCTCTCGTTAAATGTGGGGATTTCGTGCTAGCTCGTGTCACGATTGATAATGGTTCTTCTCTAAATGTGATGCCAAGGTCCACTGTAAGCAAGTTGGATGTAGATTGCTCTTTCATGAAGCCTAGCTCGACATTGGTGAGGGCGTTTGATGGATCGAAGAAAGAGGTAATAGGGGAGATGGAGTTCCCCATTCAGATAGGTCCTGAGACATTCTGCGTTAATTTTCAAATCATGGACATCTCCTCGTCAAATGCGGTTATGCGCTCGGAAGGCCATGGATTCATATGGCGGGAGCCATTCCTTCCTCTCTGCACCAGAGAGTCAAGTTTGTGGTAGATGATAAAATTGTGGTAGTGTTCAGGGAGGAAGAGATGTTAGTTAACAAACCTTCTCCTTTCCGCTATGTGGAAGTAGCCGAAGAGTCCCTGGAAACTTCTTTTCAATCTCTTGAGATTGCCAATCTTTGTGTTTGGAGGAGTGAATTGCCGTCGTGCTTTGTGATAAAGTTGTCGAAAGATGAAAAGATGGTTGCAAGGATCATGATGGGTCGGGGATACCAGTAGGGACGTGGTTTGGGGAAAAGCAGGACAAGGAATTCTTGCTCTGTTTGAAAGAAAGAAAACAAGGGTCGTTACGGGTTGGGATACCACCCAAGTGAGAAATTTGAAAGGAAGAAGTTGGCTGAAGAGAGAAGAGGTGAGTGGTTGGCCAAGCTGGGAGGCCAGGACCCACGGTCAAAGAGGATCCCCATCTGTGACATCCGTCAGAGCTTCAAGAGTGCAGGGTTACTAGACCCAGATCAAGTTACTGCTGTTGAGGATGGTTTAGAGGATGAAGAGAGGTCATACCGGCTTAGTCGTCGTTGCCTTGCTAAAGAAGAGCTCAAAATTGGGAAGCTGTCGACTTGCCCATCACTTTTAGTTCAAAGTAATGATTGTAATGCACTCCTTTGGCTCTGCCCAAGGCCTCAGGATAGCTTGTTAGGGCATGCATGTTTTTATTTTCAATGACACCATCATCAATAAAAACACTTGTTTTGAATTCCATCAATAAAATCTCTTTTTCTTCATTTATCTTTTCTTTTCTTGCGCTTTATTTTGTTTGTTTCGCTTTTCATTCTACTTTCTGCTTCTACGAATGCAGATCAAAAGTAATTATCTCTGAAAATAACAGTGCCAATGATTCCTATTATGACTTTGATCACCCAATTAACCAAAGCGAAGGGGTGTTGAGGAAGGGTGGAAACTCCTCCGAATTGATGAGACTAATAGAAGCGGGAAGAAAAGATCATTCAGCCTCATGGAGAGTCGATTGAGATAATCAACTTGGGTACAGAAGAGGATAAAAGAGAGGTTAAGGTCAGTACTGCCATGGAAGATAGTGAACGCAAAAGGCTAATCCAACTCTTGCATGATTACGCTGATGTCTTTGCGTGGTCATACAAAGATATGCCAGGGCTAGATACCGACATTGTTAAACACAGGTTGCCAGTGAAGCCAGGGTGTCCACCGGTCAATTAGAAATTGAGAAGAATGAAACCTGAGATGTCATTGAAAATCAGGGACGAGGTAAAAAAGCAGTTTGATGCGGGGTTTCTAGCAGTGGCCAAGTATCCACAATGGGTAGCAAATATTGTCCCCTGTTCAGAAAAAAGATGGCAAGGTCGGGATGTGTGTCGATTCTGAGGATCGAGCGAGCTAGCCCCAAAGATGACTTCCTACGCCCATATTGATATTACGGTAGACGAGATGCCCCAACATTCTCTATTCTCCTTCATGGATGGATATTCAAGGTACAATCAGATAAAAATGGCTCCAGAAGATATGGAGAAAACCACCTTCATAACTCTCTGGGGAACGTTCTGCTACAAAGTGATGCCTTTTGGACTCAAGAATCTTTGGTGCGACTTATCGAGAGGGCAATGGTGACATTATTCCACGACATGATGCACAAGGAAATTGAGGTGTACGTAGATGATATGATTGCAAAATCCAAGACTGATGAGGGGCACATTGTTAATCTGCAAAAACTCTTCGAACGTCTACGGAAGTTCAAGCTCAGGTTAAACCCAGCGAAATGCACCTTCGGTGTGAGATCCGGAAAGTTACTGGGATTTATCGTCAGTCAGAAAGGGATAGAGGTCGATCCAGATAAAGTCAAAGCAATCCTCGAAATGCCAGCACCAAAGACCGAAAAAGAGGTCCGTGGTTTCCTTGGGAGACTGAACTACATCTCAAGGTTCATATCCCAGTTAACCGACACCTGCAAGCCTCTCTTTAAGCTGCTGTGCAAGAACCAAAAACTAGAGTGGAGCGATGATTGCCAAAGAGCATTTGAAAGGATTAAAGATTATCTTCAGAACCCACCAATTTCGATCGATGCGCGGTGTCAGGAAGACCACTTATCCTCGTATCTAACCGTGTTGGACAATTCGATGGGATGTGTGCTGGGGCAGCATGATGAATCGGGAAAGAAAGAGCATGCTATATACTACTTGAGTAAAAAATTCACTGATTGTGAGACGAGATATTCAATGCTAGAAAAGACTTGTTGTGCTTTAGCATGGGCCGCTCATCGTTTAAGTCAGTACATGTTGAGTCATACAACCTGGTTGGTATCTAAAATGGATCCAATCAAGTACATTTTTGAAAAGCCAGCACTCACAGGACGGATCGCTCGTTGGCAGATGTTATTATCAGAATATGATATCCTGTATGTCACGCAGAAAGCAGTCAAGGGCAGTGCACTTGCCGAGTACTTAGCATGTCAGCCGATTCCAGACTACCAACCAATGCGACATGATTTTCCTGATGAAGATATCATGGCACTGTTCGACGAGGGGAAGTCCCAAGAAAATGAAAGGTGGAGAATGATATTCGACGGTGCATCAAATGTATGGGGGCATGGGGGGGAGAGGCGTGTTGATGATCTCTCGACAACCGCTTCATTCCTCCATCGCAAGACTAAGCTTCTATGTCACAAACAACATAGCGAGTATGAAGCATGCATTTTGGGTATTCAAGCAGCCCTAGAATGGAAAGTTAAAAGGCTAGATGTGTATGGGGATTCACCTTGGTTATTCATCAAGTAAGAGGCGATTGGGAGACCGAGAGATCCCAAACCGATTCCTTATTGTGATTATGTGCAAGAGTTGATGGAGTCTTTCGACGAAATCAACTTTAAGCATATCCTCGAGATGAAAACCGGTTGGCCGATGCATTGGCAACACTTGTCTTCCATGTTCAATGTTAAGCGTGACAAGAGTTTGACCAATATCGAATTCAAAGACCGGAGCCTCCTGCGCATCATTGCGCTGACAACCCAATAGATGAAGAGTCGATGACAAGCCATGGTATCATGATATCAAACAAGACATCACTAATCGGGAATACCCACAGGGCATCGAGAGAATGACAAGAGAACTCTCGAGAAGATTGTCAAGGAATTTCTTCTTGAGTGGTGAAGTTCTCTACAAAAGAAACTATGATATGGTTCTCCGAGGTGTGTTGCCAAAGAAGAAGAATGCGAAGAAAGAATCATGAGAGATGTGCATGAAGGTTCGTTTGGAACCCACTCCGAGTGGACACACTATGGCTAGAAAGATTTTGAGAGTGGCTATTATCGGTTGCAAATGGAGTCGGATTGCTACTGGTTCGTGTGAGGAAGTGCCACAAGTGCGGATCTATCCGATCACATTCATGTACCGCCTGCTAAATTGAATGTCTTGACTGCGTCTTGGCCGTTCTCAATGTGGGGCATGGACGTCATAGGTCCAATTGAACCTAAAGCATCAAATGGGCATCGTTTCATCTTGGTCGCCATTGACTATTTCACAAAGTGGGTTGAAGCTGCCTCCTATTCAAGTATAACCAATTCAGTGGTTGCCAAGTTTGTCAAGAAAGGTCTGATCTGCAGTTACGGTCTTCCCGACAAGATTATCACTGATAATGGCAGCAACTTGAACAGCAGAATGATGAAGGACCTGTGCTCCGAGTTCAAGATTCAGCATCACAATTCCTCCCCGTACCGTCCCAAGATGAATGGGGCAGTTGAAGCGGCCAACAAGAATATTAAGAAAATAGTGCAAAAGATGGTGGTGACCTACAAGGATTGGCATGAAATGCTTCCCTTTTCTTTGCATGGCTATCGTACCTCGGTACGTACATCGACTGGGGCAACCCCTTTCTCTTTGGTGTATGGGTCGGCAAAGTGCTCCTATCGAGGTTGAAATACCCTCCCTGCGGGTACTAATGGAAACTAAGTTGGAGGAAGCAGAGTGGGTACAAGCTCGCCTAGATCAACTAAATCTCATTGAGGAGAAGAGAATCACAGCCTTGTGTCATGGGCGGCTATACCAAAGAAAGGATGAAAACCGCTTTTCGACAAGAAGGTTCGTCCCGAGAATTCAACGAGGAGACCTAGTGCTCAAGAAGATCCACGCCTATTCAAAGTGATCCCCGTGGAAAATGGACTCCCACCTATGACGGCCCATATATAGTCAAGCAAGCCTTTTTCGGAGGAGCGAGCGATACTCACAAATATGGACGGCGAAGATCCGAGGAACCCGATTAATTTCGATCGGTGAAGAAGTATTATGCACGAAAGAAATAGGCGAAAAAAGAGAAAGATAAGCCAAGTAAAAATAGCTCGCTAGGTTGAAAACCGAAAGGGCGGCCTAGGCAAAATCAGAAGCGACCCGGTGGATTGAAAACCCGCAAAGGGCGATCCAGGCAAAAATTAGGGTCAGAAAGCTTGGGCATGAAAAGTAGACAAAGGCATACAACACCCCGAAAGTCTGGATAAGAGGGTGGTCAAAGTCATGGAAATAAATGGTTGGCACTGTCCCCCAGAGATGGACAGTCAGAAATTAGCTTCTCTCTTTTTCGTGTCTTTTTGTAGTTTAAACTTTCAAATGTATTGAGCGATCGGGCGTAACTTTACAGACGACCAACTTTTACATCAATAAAGTTCACTCTTTCTCATATCCATTTGTTTTTCTATTTTCGCTTTTTCTGCTCAAAATAAGCGTTTTATGATGATGGTGACATTGATCTGTAAAACATGTGCATAAATCATAAAGCATCACAATCATTGCGAAATTTCTAGAAGTCATGGAAAGGAAACAACTTTTCAAAGCAAATTAAGTTCGCAAGCAAACAATTATGCTCGTAATCATTCTCAAAGGGCAAAATTATAAAGCAAATCTGCACTTGGCTCATACGCCACCACAATCCTAATCGGTTCCACAGTTGTGTCACGGGTTGGTCGAACCAGCAAAAGAAAAAGCCAAAAGAGCAAATGAAAAACAGATGATCAGAAAAAAGAAAGCTGATCAGGAAAAATCAAATCAAAAGGAAAACCTCAAGGGGATACGCCACATGCATCATTACACCAAAAATCATAGAATTGCATGCACTCGCATAACATGCTCCTGTATAACATGCCTTTGCATAACATGCACCCATGCTTCATGCACCACCCCTTGCATCAACTGACGTATGCAGGTACCTCAATTCAATACGCCAGCATTGGCCATCTCAATCAGTCAATCAACAGATTTGTGAATCCCCTTCGGAGACCACGTGTCCGCCGGGACCAATGTGTCCCGCCAGATCCGTCGTTATCGAGCACCGACGAATCATCGAGACCCTAGGGTCCTTGATGCAGTTCAAATCAACGATCCAAGCAAATAATTTGAACTCGACCTTCATTTCGCCAAGTCATCACTAAACATGACAGATCGGCCCCCCCAGACTTCGTGTCCTTCAGACTAGCTGTGTCAGTATAAAGCATAGCGTAAGTCCATCAAGGTAAAATGTATCAGTCCCACAACTTGATATTGAACCTCGAGCCGCTCGGCGGGCCACCTTGAGCAAGTGCTCGCTTCAGAGCCACAAGTGCTCCTTCGTAACCAAGTGTTCCTTGAGCCACAAGTGCTCCTTCTTTCTTTGCATTCTTTATCACTTTCTTTACTTCCGCGCGGTGTCGGCTTACCAGAGGTCGATACCATCTTTACTGCTTTACTTCTTGTTTTTTTTTTTTGCTGCCTAAGGGCTAGCGCCAATTCATTTCTGTTCGCTTGGCCTCTACCGAGGTTGGCACCAATTTATTTCCTACCAAGATGAAACTGCGAGGGTCGATACCTTCTTTACTGCTTTATTTCCTGTTTTCGCTGCCCGAGGGCTAGCACCAATTGATTTCCCGTTTTCTTTATCGCTTTCGCCAGCTTACTGAGGGTTGGTACCAAGCTTATTTTCTGCTTTTGTTGGCCGAAGGCTGACACCCATTCAAAAAAGAAAAATTCAGATTTCCCCAAGTGGACAAAATTGGTATAATTTTTGAGTTCTTTATTTCTATTTTGCCTTAGAATATGTTTCGGCCAATTCATATTCCTTGTCAAAATCCAAATAAAGAGGGGCAGCTGTCATACCCCAATTTTGTCCGACTAGTTGAAAATCAAAAAAATTGCATCTTTGTAAATACTCAATGTTAATAAGCATTTTTCTCGTTTTTAGAAAACCCCAAAATATGTGGCTCGTTTTGTAGATCTCGGCTGCATAAATGTGTTCGTCATCAATTTAGCATTTCTTATTCTCACCGATGCGCGTATTCATTTCGAATCGTATGCTTGTACCTAGTCTCGTTGTTGCGTGCGTATTTACCTCGCTCGTGTGCGTGTTTTAATTCTTGTGGGCGCGCGCTCGCGTCTCGTCGTGTGCGCGTAATGATTTCGTTATTTATGTTAGTGGTATTTAGTCGTTGTTAGTAGTTACCAAAATAGGAGACATAACCAAGTAACCAAATGTAATCTATTTATTTAAATCGCCCCATTTGTTAAAAAAAAAGAGGAGAATCAAATAATTATACATTAAATAAATAACAAAGGAAGTCAAACAAAAAAGATAGAACAAATAGATGCTCTTGTTCTTTGCTAACGTATGGCATTTTGAGCTACATGCTCAAGCTCTTTCACCTTGTCTCTTTGGCTCTTTCACATTTTGAAAAAAAAGCATTGACTTTCACAAAGAACCACCTCCACCCCCTTTCTTTGGTGCTGCGCAACCCCGATCCTTGTCCCCTATGAGAAATTTTTCCCTGCTCAAATACCACACCTACACCACAATAAGAGCACTATTAATACAGCTTCACAGTGCAAGCATAAGGAGGAGGGGAAAAACAGCAAAGAAAGCACAAAATTAGAACCAGAAGTGAGATTGAAAAAAAAGGGAAATTTGTGAGTGTTTGAATGTGAGAACAGCAAGGAGAAGGGAAAACAAACACACACCTCCATCACCTTCCTTCTCAGTCACTGCCTCACCATAACCACCACCGCAACCACCCACCTGAACAACCTCAAAACCATCGCCATCTTCGCCGTCCACCGTCACCATCTCCAGCGAACCACACCACCGGTGAATCCGCCGCTCAAACCACCGAGAACGTTGCCGGCGAAGCTTTCCCCGGACGCCTCTCTCTCTCGCGCCACTCTCTCTCTCACGGTACCCTTTTCTCTTTCTCTCCCGATCACGCTCTCTCTCGCGCAAAGACGTTCCTCTGGTTTCTCTCGCGCAAAGCGCTTCTCACAATAAAAATGGAGCAGTAGCGATATGATAGGTTTAGTTTAGTTTTTTTGGTTGAAAGTTGGTTTCTGACCCAATGGGCTTGCTTCGCTTTTTTTTTTTTTTTTTTTTTTTTTTTTAGTTCTGTTTATTTAACATCCGATTATTAACCACACACCCCATGTTTTTGATTACACACGCTTTTTTTTAAATAAAATGTGGACTTATGTTTCCTTTGGTTCTCATACTTATGATTAAAAATATTGTCAAGTTGATTTTGTTGTTGTTCCTTGCTTGATGATGTTTAAGAAATTGTTGCTCACATGTCATTAGTTCAACTAAGATCATTCTATGCCTATAATCAATTGTTTACTTGTTTTCGATGCTACTTAAATTGTCTTGACTTAAGCGTGTGCCGTTCCTCAGCGTGTATGACCTCCTAATGAAGACGTAAGCTCGCATGCCTGTTGTAGCATAGAGTCATTAGGGTAAATGCACTTGTCCTCACACACACGCATTTGTTTTGAGAAATTCACCTTGCATCCTTGACAATTGAATCTCTTGATTGTATTGGCATGCTTAATCTTAGTTGATGATCAACATGTTCATGATTACTTGATTCATTGAATGTGTTTGAATTTTGTAAACAATCATTGATAATAACTTCACCCTTTTCCCAAAAATCTTTCAAACTCTTTTCTAATTAATGCAAGTTATTAGTGACTATCACCCAAAGCCTTGGCTTGTTTGATTGTCACGAACGCTATCAAGAGTTATTAGTAATGATCACTCAAAGCCTTTGCTTGCTTGGTCATTATGAAAGCTCTTCCACTTTCCAAAACCATTTCAAAAGTCATTTTCATAAAACAAACAAAAGAATCATTTTCGAACCCATTGTTGCTAGTGGCTAATCGAACTTTTGTTCGTCAGCCATTGGTGACAATGTCTTTTCCCAAGAGAACAATAAAGCGGTGATCACCCATAACCTCTGTTAGTTTGATCATTCGTGCCAATAAATCTTTTTTTTTTCAAAAAATCATTTTCAAAAGAACAAACAAAAACGAGTCGCTACTAACAGTCAATCAGAACCTTTGTTCGTCTGACCAGTGGTAGTGACTCTCATTTTCAAGAGTACTTAGCGGTGGTTACCCATAACCTTTGTTAGTTTAATCATTCGCTGAATACTCGTCCTATTTCGAAAACTCATTAAACAAGATAAAAAAACAAAAACCTTTTCACGATAAACAAGAACTACGTAGCTTTGAATTCTCCATCGCACCCGGAGATACGTAGGAGCGAGAGGCTAACTCTCGTCAAGCGTCAAAAATAAAATTTTCATTAAGTCTTTCCATTTATCCTTAAATAAGAAATAAATAGGCAAATCTAGGTATTTTTCAAATCAAACGTTAAAACCACACACTTAATTAAAGGTTCCCTCTCAGTAGAGAGGACGCGTGGGGTGCTAACACCTTCCCCGCACGTAATCGACCCTCGAACCCATATCTCTAGTTTTCGAAAGACCATCCGCCTTTGTTCAAAAGACCTTTTTTCAATGTTTTGGTCTTAAAATTAAAATATTGGTGGCGGCTCCATAATTTTACACGTTGTACATTGAAAAACCCAAACCGGATTTTTCGGGGTGCAACAAACACCCCCTTTCTATTACTATTAATTAGTCGATTTTAAAATCAGAGTTTTCAAAAACATAATATTTTTCCACGCACTACAAAGAGAGTGCTACATTTCTTCAAAACACCTTACATAACTCTAAAATAGTAATTTAAATAAACTCCAGAATACGATACATAGCACCAACAAGTCTGAGATTCAAATAGTACAACAGCGGAAGATGATAGCTTAACATATTAGTTCAAAGCATAATAAAATAACAACTACTAAATATTCCCCCCCGGTGCTACGTATCAGAGCCGACTCGACCACACTAGAAGAAGGATCTCTAAACACCTTCAGTCACCGTCACCTGCAGGTTGCCGACATACGAGGCAACACGACGTAGTAGGGTGAGTCTCAATACATAGATAATAATAAATAAAACAAGAAACACAGTAGACTAGGTACACCAGATATACAGTCAATCCTAATACACCATTAACATAGTTACACCATACGCCAATATACAATTATGTCAATTATACAGTTACGTCACATATACAGTTACACCAAATACAATTACACCGACACACCATTAATTCATGAACACCTAATCAATCACCAGAGCATGCATGTAATGCATGAAATGCAATATGCATGTGGATCCATCATCACCTCAATAACCCCGTAGGGTACTCACCTCTTTTGGCCGAAGCCACATCACCTCTTTTGGCCGAAGCCACCACCACCTCTTTTGGCCGAAGCCACATCACCTCTTTTGGCCGAAGCCACATCACCTCTTTTATATGCATATGATTTATGTGACACCATGACAATGCATCACCCACAATACACCTACCACAACAATTATTAAACTCACCACTTTTCATCCCACACCTCACCTCTGTTCACAATATTTGGCCGAGGCCTACTCACCGCTTTGGCCGAAGCCTACACACCTCAATGGCCGAAGCCCACACACCGCTTAATCATCACCACAACACAACACACCTCATATTGGACCACATGTCACACCAAGGACTAAACCCACACCTAAGGACCGAATCACCTCTTAAGGACCTTTTCAACACCCAAGGACCATTTTGACACACCAAAGATTAATTTAGCACCTAAGGACCATTTTAGCACTTAAGGACTATTTTGACACATCGGGGACCATTTTGACATCTAGGGATCATTTTGACACCATAATGATTATTTTAGCACCTAGGGACTATTTTGACACCTAGGGATCATTTTGACGCCATAATGATTATTTTAGCACTTAGGGACTATTTTGACACTTAGGGACTAGTGTGGCACCATAAGGATCAAATTAACACTTTAGGGACTATTTTGAAACCCACACTTAGACACCTTGCACACCTAATTTTAACTTCTCCACAACAACCTACACCCTCCAACCAACTCTAAATCAAATAATTTATTAAACACCTAATAACACCAATATTTCTCCTAATCAATTATGTCAACTAACAACCAAACACCTCATTATTATTTAGCACTTATCACACTCCATATGGCATTTAATTCATATAACTCACCTTAGCAAACACCCACTTCAACAACACTCACTTAGACATTTTATCAATATCATAAAATCACATATTCACATATTTCTTCACATTGAAGCATTTTACCAAACATATGGCATGCACATTTAACAACACATTTATTTCCAACATCAAGCATCATGGTATCACCAAATTAAATACAAATACAACAATAAACATAGAATTAACACAAACTCAAACAATCAAATAAATAATCCTAACCCTAATCTCTATGATTTCAAGGTTTATAAATTATTAGCCATGAAAGAGAGCCCTCATACCTCCAAATTGAAGAACCTAGTAGCCTCTCCTTCAAAAACACAAGAACCACCAAAAATGGATACTCTCCTACTTTGAGCTTCAAAAACCCATTTATGGCAAAGTGAAAATGGGAAGGAATTAGGGTGTGAAATTTACACTAAAAGATAGAGGAAGAAAAATGGAGAAGATTGGTACCAAAATCAACTTACCCAAGAAAAAAAATGAATTTTCCTCCTCCCTTGGTCACCCAGCACCGTCAGCCCCCATGTTCTCTCTCCCTCTCCTTTCAGCCGTAGGTTTCCTCTCCTTTTTCAAAATAAACCAAATGAGCCCTCCACAACACTTATCCTTATTAAATTGGGCCTATGGGATTTGGCCCTCTACTCACACCCCTCTCAATTACTTCAACTACTCCCTAACATAACAAAACTACCACCCTCGTATTTACCCACCTCCACCTCCTAATTTAATTAAAACACCCTATTATTCTTTTAATATAACTAATCACTATAATACCTCCTAAATAAAATAAAACTCTAAATTAATTATCTGACTTAAATAAATGTTGCAAGCTTTAAATAACTTAATTAAATAAATAATTAAATTATTTTGGGGCGTTACAATAATCATCACAAATACAATCAAAATCATCAATTAGAACATAAAACATAATCAAATCGCAACCTAGGACCTAACATGCACTCTAGACACCACTTACACATTTTATCAAACACCTAATGTGGATCTATTCACCATCAATTCATTCTTAAATCAATAACACCAAAACGAAATGAAACACAACATCAATCACACAATTAACAATACAATCAATTCAATAATCATCCTAGAGTCTAACCCATACATAATCCTCATCATATACTCGATTATAGGTGAAAGAGAGCCCCCTTACCTTAATGGATTGAAGAAAACAAGCACTCTCTCCACCAAGAATCCAAGAATCACCAACAAGCAAACTTCTCTTCCTTGCCTTGAATTCTCCACGCCAAAATCTTCTCTTCCTCTCCCTTGGAGCCGTCGCACCCCTCTCCCTCTTCTCACTTTCTATTTTTTTTCTTTCCTTTGGTTGAAATGAGCACTCACCCTAGACTCCTAAGCTTATTACATGAATATGGGCCTAACTAATGGATCATGGGCCTTTATTTACACCCCCCAATTACTCAAACACCTCCTGAATAAAATAAAACTCCAAATTAATTATTTGACTTAATAAAATGTTGTAAGACTTAAATAACCCAATTAAATAAATAATTGAATTATTTTGGGGCGTTACAACTCTCCCCCACTTAGAATATTTTCGTCCTCGAAAATCTACGTCAAACTCATGAAAGCAATATCAAACTTAAGTCTTGCTCAAGCTATCAACAAGGTCTTCTTGTGCACCGAGTAATAGAAGATAGACACCTCTCTACGCTCTTACCTTTGTACCGAATTTCTACTCTCAGGGTCACCAAAATCTCACTCGACCATCCAAACACCATTATTCCACTATTGGGGAAACTGCACTATAGCAATTACTATGAGTTTACTCAATCAAGCCTCAACCTTTAGGGGTTACGTTCTATGCTCAAAATCTAAATCCTACTTACCTCATAAAGCATCGAACTACTTATCACCGTGTACAAATGATGCTATATTGGATTTGTGAAAGTAGCATATTTAAAATTTTCCAACAAATGTATGTTTATACTATTACTTAAGGTACTAATGCTCATCTCTTACGTCGATCTATATCCAAGCTACGAACAATGCTCTCCTCATATCTGCATTCCTATTCCTCGTACTGAATTCTAATCCTTTAGTCACCAAAGTTACACACGACTACCCAGTTACTATATAGGTACTATTCGACTACCATACTCTTAATAACAATTATTATCACTTTACTTGATCATTTCTAATGTCTTAACGGTCGCCTCATAAGCTTCAATTCTGAAATCTATTCCGTGCCGCAATTACCTACTTCTCACAAGTACCAATTATTCTAGATCAGGTTTCCCAGAAGCCGCATTTCTAAACTCTTTCCAAAAAGGCATGATTTATTACTTTCCATGAACTTCAAACTTAAAGTGTCGATCCTTGTCTTTACATCTCCCTATTATCAACCCCCAAGTCAAAAGACACAAACATCTATAAGACTCCTAATTATTTAAAAATTAAGAGTCAAACAAGCATGAACACACCACTTAATTAATCAAGTTGAAATTAGTACATATCCAAAATTTATAATAACCACGAGTTATTGTCGCCTCTTTCATTGGGGATGAGTTATTGGGGTGATCAGTCCCTCCTACTCACGCAACCAATTAGTTAAGGTCACAAAACTACTTCCTTTCAAATCTACACATACCACACTAAAAGACTTTTAACGCAGTCTAGAGTGCGAAGGTGTCGTCACAACTCCCACTCTTTTGACGTCGTTAAAACCCTTTTAATCACACATATCTCAATGATACAAACAACAGTCGCAAACAACTAAAGCAATGCTACAACCATCAGTTACATATTTTAATTACACATACCTCAATGATACAAACAACAGTTGCAAACAACCAAACAAAATCTACAACAAAGTCTCTGTCGAAGATCGACAAGGGATTCTGAGACACTACGACTAGACAACTCACGAACCAAACAACAATCACAGTCAACATCAAACGGCAACATTAAACAGTCAACATCGTTATTTGGTCAAGGACCCATCGTGACACAACGTCATCTACCTCAACTTTTTGGTCATATTAGACCCAACAACAACATCATCAACATGTGGTCATATTGACCCAACAGCATCATCATCAACATGCGGTCATATTCGACCCAACAACATCATCATCGATTAATTATTCATATTTGACACAACGAAACATCACGGCACCAAGGCAGCACTATGTGGCGCCTTAGTGCAACACCAGCAACACGGGCACAGAGCATTGGCGCCCGCAAAGAACGCAACAGTAAACACGCATACTCGGCAAAGACACATTTGGCGCCAGATAAAGAACACAACACACGCGACAGCGCCAAACCGCACTTCCAAATCTGGCGCTCGCGCGCAACTCGCTTCCCCCACTAGGCGCAACACGACACAACTTGGCACCAGGCAGCAACACAATTGCACACCGGCACCACAAACCACACAATTGGGCGCCAGGCAGCAACACAGTTGCACACCGGCGCCACAAACCACACAACTTGGCGCCAGGCAGCAACACAGTTGCACACCGTCGCCAAACAGCTCACCAAAGTTGAAGCAAACCACGTCCTTGCGTTCACAGTCAGCAGCCATGTGACCCTCCTTGCCACACCGGTAACACTTCTTCTCACCAACCTTGCACTCATTCCTCTTGTGACCAGGCAACCAACACTTGAAACACACTACGCTAGTAGGAGCATCTCCCCCACTAGGCTTCTTTCCCGAACCAACTTTCGACTTACCTTTGCCACCAGAAACATCATAAGGCTTACCACGATGTTGAGACTAATTCCTCTTGTCCTTCATCACCCTGAAATGCACATTGCTATCCTCCTCAAAAATTCTGCAACTGTCAACCAACTCAGAAAACACCCGGATATTTTGGTATCCAATTGCCTTCTTGATGTCAGTCCTCAGACCATTTTCAAACTTGATACATCTAGAGAATTCTTCATTAGCATCATTGTAGTGAGGGTAGAACTTAGCTAACTCCACAAACTTCGCCGCATACTCGGCCACAGACTTGTTCCCCTGTTTCAATTCCAGAAATTCAATCTCTTTCTTGCCCCGAACATCTTCCGATAATACTTTCTCATAAATTCTCTCTTGAAGACATCCCACGTGATCTCTTCACCAGCATTCTCCAACCTCTGTAGAACCTCAAGCCACCAATCATCGGCTTCCTCAGCCAACATGTGAGTACCATACCTCACCTTCTGAGCAGGCGTACAATCCACAACTTGGTCGGACAGACCAAACTTTTTCTCTGATACCACTAATGTAAATGCAACCACAAGAGGGTGATACACTTTCACCAAAGTACATAAAACAACACCTGAATGCTCATAAAACAATAGAGTATGTGATACATAGCACATCAATCGGGACGAACCCTCAGAAACACCTGTTTAGTGACATTCTGATCCACTTAATCACCACATAGCGGAATAAGACATGTTTCATAAAACATATTCAAATACATCACCAAATAAACAGTTCAAACAACTTCAATTAAAACAACTAATAAACTAATCCCCCCCAGTGCTACGTATCAGAGCAAGACACCACAACCAGACTAAGGTAGGTAGAACCTTCACTCGGGATCACCTGCACGCGTTCTTACACATAAGAAGCAACATAGAAAGCGAGAAGGGTGAGTCTCTAGCACATATAAAAGAATGTATGATAAACATCATGTTAGAGAAAGGCAACTAGAAATGTAACGCCCCAAAGATTATTGGATATTTATTTAATAAATTATTGGGGATTAAATTGTGGAAAAATATTAGAAATAAAAATATGGTATTTTTATATGCTATTGGTAATATATGACTAATAATATTATATGTTTATTTTATTTTTATTAAATATTAGTGTTTGAGATATTATCTCTTTAGAAATTATTTTGGGCTATTGAGGTGTTAAAATAATAGTTATAGTGATATTGGGCTCTAAAAATATTTAAAATGAGTTTTGGGTCGTTTTACTCGTGATACACCCCTCGCCGCTTGCTTTGGACGCACTCCCACCGCAACTCACTTAAGCCCACACTTGCGCAGCCTTCACTTAACGCGCGTGACCCGGAACCCGACGGCGCGGCGCTTCTTCTTCCTCGCGTGAACTGCTGCGTGAAACAGCAACCCTCACGCCGTTCTCTCTCTCTCAGTCGCGTTCTCCCTCCTTAAGCCACGGCTAGACCCGAAACTTCACTCTCCCACTCGAAAATGGCCGCTGAGCATGAATATGGAGTCGGTTTCTTCAATCGTGGTCCCGTTTCAAGCCTCTCTTCACCCACGCACGCGTAGCAATGGAGGACTCGCGGTGTTGCTGCGTTTTCTGACTCGAAACGCTCAAACCGTAGATGCACGTCTCGTTCAGACTCTCACGGTCATGTTCCATTGGAAGCTTGTTCAGATCTGGATTTGAGTCTTTCGGTTCCAACTTCGAATCTCGTTCGGGTACTTTCCGATAGGTACTCCTTTTTCCAAACATTAGTTAATAATTGTAAACGAACGATTTCGTATTTCCAATAAACTGTGATTGGGGAATAAATTGATTGTTCTTGTGTTTAATTGTATGTGCACGAGTCAAACATTCCGCCGTCGAAATTAGAGCACGCTCGAGATTTGTGGCTCGTCCTTGCATTGTGTCAAAAGAAAGAAAGAAGGAAGAGAGGAGCTCAGTTGATGTGGTTCTGTTGGTGACTCCGTAGAGAGAGCTCCGTCTTCGGTTTATTAGAGATAAGGGGAGTCTCACTCTATAATAGAGGGTATAATAGGTCGTATGTAGGTCATAGGGTCGTTATTTGTTGATATTGGATTGTTGTATGCTTGATTTGATGGATTGGATTTGAATGAGGCTTGAAATCGATTTCTATGATAGAGTTAGGGTTTATAATATGTTGATTTTGTGTTGTGATGTATTCGATGATTTGAACGTGCAATTGGTTGTTAAAATATGAAATTGGAAGTGTTAGAATGGTTATAAAATGAATTAAGGTTGTCATTGATGAATTAGTTTAAGAGAAATTGAAGGAATTGAGTTTTTGAGGTATGGGCGCCAAGTTCTTTGGGAAAATGGCGCCACGTGTAATCGCTCATGTGTTGTGTTGTGGGTTTGTCTTGGTGGTTGTTCTTTGCACGGGCGCCATATGGCTAGGAAATGGCGCTGGGTTACCTGTTTGGGTGTCGTGTGTGTGCAGTGGTCACGCTTGAGGCGCCAAGTTCTTTGGAAAATGGCGCCCTGTGCACTGTGTAGTGTTCTGGGTGTGTGTGCTAGTGTCAGGGGCGCCAAATGGCTGCCCTATTGCGCCTGTGTTGCTGCCTGTGTCTAGGCAGAGCGCCAGTGTGCTGCCCATGGCGCCAGATTGATGTGCAGGGTGTGTGTGCGCATATGGCGCATCACAGGGCGCCAAATGGCCATCTGTTGCGCTCGTGTTGCCGCTCATGTGTCTAGGCGCGGCGCCATGTCTTGCCCATGGCGCTGAGAATGCGCGTGTCCGTGTTCAAAGCGTGTCTCGATTTGTGTCTTAGTTTGTGTCTAAGACTGGCAGTCTTTGGGGCGCCAGATTGTTGTGAAAATGGCGCCCGATGGGTGTGTTGCTCTCTGGGGCGCCAAGTTCTTTGAAGTTTTTGGCGCTAGTCTTTGTGTTGCATGTGGGGCGCCGGTTGTGGGGGAAAATGGCGCCTAGTGCTGCCTTGTGTCTAAGTGTGTGCTGTTTTGGTCCCTGGGTGACAGTTTGGTCCCTAGGTGACAGTTTAGTCCTAAGGGTGTGGTTTTGGTCCCTAGGTGACAGTTTGGTCCAAAAGGTATTGTTTTGGTCCCTAAGTGATAGTTCGGTCCTAAAGGGTGTTTTAGGTCCCTGAGTGAGGTTTAGTCCTCTAGTTGTGATTAGTCCTTGGGACATGATTTGTGATGAGCTAGTGAATAATGTAATTAATGATGATGCCATGGGGGCATGGGCCATGGGGACTAAAGCCATGGGGGATAACATTAAAATTGGCCATGAGATGGGAGTTGGTCTGAATGATGTATAAAACGGAGATTGACAATGAGGTGAGAAATAATGTGTAGATTGTGATATCATGAATTGTTCTTGTGGTATGCTCATGGAGTCTCATGCATACATTCTTTTGCATGATCGCGACGTTTATAAACTGATTGTGAGGCCATGGGGGCCAGAGTCATGAGGACTCAATTTGATAATGATACTGCCATGAGGGCAAATGGTACCACATGCATGACTACATTGCATACATTCTCATAAACGCATAAGTGCTATTGATTAATAAATGGTTTGATTTTGTGTCAGAAATCAAGCGTGCTGTGTGATGCTATGATTGTATATATATTGCTTATTATCACCTTTATTATATAGTTCGAGACTCACCCTTTCTGTTGTTGTTTACCACAGGTAGCCATGAGTGAAGGCTTATCTCCTTCACTTTCCCCGAGTCGGTCTGCTCTGATACGTAGCACCTAGGGGATGGGATTAGTTTCTAGCTGTCTGCTTTGTTTATTGTTGAACTGTTATATTATGAGATAATTATATGTATTGATGAGACTATTGTTTGTCTCTTTGGAACTGTTTTTATTTCCGATGCGTAGTGTATGATGTTATTTCCCAGTGCGTGGAATTATTTAATAAACTTTTGAGAAATTCCATCCTATGATGGTTGCTGCGTATTATATTGATGAGATGAAGTAATTGTGTTATAATTGTATTGTTTTGTGCTGAATTAAGTGTAGCACTCCATTTGGAAATAATATTTTTATACTCTGATTTTATTATAAATTGCCGGGTAGAAATGGGGTGTTACACACAACATCAATTTATAACACATCAACTCATAATCATCAAGAGACATCACCAATTGCATGAGTATATGCATGAATGCAACCCAACACCAAGGGTATATGCATGTGGTACCATCACCGTCACAAATATCGCCATTCGGGCATGTCCGTCATAATCATTAATAATATCAAGGCCGAAGCCTACACCGTCACTTTGATGCATATGAGGCATGTGACTCCATGAACAATGCATCAACAACAAACAATCATATCATGTATGAATTAACATCGTCACTAGATTCATCACCTTCATTTAATCCACCGTCATTTAATCCACCGTCATTAAATACACCGTCATTAGATACACCGTCATTTAATTCGCCAATACATCATCAATTAATAGCTCTATGGCTAACACCAATACATCAATCAATAGCTCTATGGCTAACATCAATACATCAATCAATACCTCTATGGCTAACATCAATACATCAATCAATAGCTCTATGGCTAACATCAAACTCACCGGATACATCAACACCAAAAGTCATGGACTAAACTGTCACTACAAGGACCAAACCGTCACACAAGGATTAAACAGTCACTACAAGGACTAAACTGTCACATAAGGACTAAACCGTCACATAAGGACTAAACTGTCACATAAAATGGCGCCTGGTGGCAACACAGGCACCACCGGCAGCCACACAGCACAAGTGCTGAATTACTACAGCAGCACACCTACTTCGGAGAATTAATTAAAATAGCAAACGACATCGGATTTCAACAAAAGACCACTCATTGGAAAGCTCTCTGAGTGTAGTTTCTACCTATGATTTTAGTTTTTCAAAATAAATATCCAGTTGGTACAGTTTTTCAAAACACTACACTGAAGTACCAAAATCGGACAGAACTCTTTACCCAACTTGCAACCAAATTTTCTTTCTCATTTCTTAATGAAATTTCGTGAAACCAGTGCCTATTTCGTAGAGAATTAAGTCTACTTTTCAACGAAATAAGAATCATCCAAAACGGAGTTCAATTGAGAACACAAAACCTGCGAAAATCGAACCTACTCACAGTTTGATTCCAGAAATTTGACCTAACTTTGGAGACTCATAACTTGAGCTACACAACTCCAAATTGAACGAAACCAGTGCCAAAACGACCGGACTTAAGTCTATTTTCAAAAACAATCATCTACACAATTTTTGGATAAGCCAAACATTACCAGTTTCAGAAAGACCGAAACAGCGTCCAGAAACGCACAGAAACCATAAGCAAGTAAAACTCCTCATGATCAATCACCAAAACCAATTATAATCATCACAAATACAATCAAAATCATCAATTAGCACATAAAACATAATCAAATCGCAACCTAGGACCTAACATGCACTCTAGACACCACTTACACATTTTATCAAACACCTAATGTGCATCTATTCACCATCAATTCATTCTTAAATCAATAACACCAAAACGAAATCAAACATAACATCAATCACACAATTAACAATACAATCAATTCAAAAATCATCCTAGAGTCTAACTCATACATAATCCTCATCATATACTCCATTAAAGGTGAAAGAGAGCCCCCTTACCTTAATGGATTGAAGAAAACAAGCACTTTCTCCACCAAGAATCCAAGAATCACCAACAAGCAAGCTTCTCTTCCTTGCCTTGAATTCTTCACGCCAAAATCTTCTCTTCCTCTCCCTCGGAGCCGTTGCACCCCTCTCCCTCTTCTCACTTTCTATTTTTTTTCTTTTTTTTTTGGTTGAAATGAGCACTCACCCTAGACTCCTAAGCTTATTACATGAATATGGGCCTAACTAATGGATCATGAGCCTTTATTTACACCCTCTCAATTACTCAAACACCTCCTGAATAAAATAAAACTCCAAATTAATTATTTGACTTAATAAAATGTTGTAAGCCTTAAATAACCCAATTAAATAAATAATTGAATTATTTTGGGGCGTTACATTCGGCCTTTGAGCTATGCTCAATATTGGTGATGATGCCACGAGATGGCTATTTTTCGGTGATGGTACCACATGCATATGTCCGTCAGTGTGGGTTGCATTTCATTCCCCCACTAGTATTTTACCCGTGCATACGCACGGGTGATACTGTATTTATTATAATTTTCTATGAAGTTATTAATAAGTTAAAAGTTGCAAAATGTAATAAAATAAAATAAAAAAAAGGAAAAACTCCATAAAAGGCGATATTTCAAATTTATTAAAATAGTTGTGTTGCAAAAAGTTTTTTAAAAAAAGTCGGTACTATCTTATAATATAAATAATAGAGTAAAAATAAGGAAAAAAAGAAAATGAGGTGTAATAATAGCGGTATCTTCTTATAATAATGACGCTCCCGTTGGCGCGCCTATTGGCGCTCTCGTTGGCGCTTCTGTTGGCTTTTCCATTGGCGCTCCCGTTGCTTCTCCCGTAAAAAGTGGATGGATTTAATTATTGATTTTTTTAGAAAAAATAATTTTGAATTTTTTCTTGCGGTATCACTTATTTTGACTATCAGTAGTGGTTAAATGAATTGAACTTATTAGTTTTGAGTAAATTAAAGTAAATAATAAATTCAACATGATTTAATATTAATTTTATTAAGTTTATTTAATTACTGATTTTGTAGACAAAAAAAATTTAAAAATAAAGTGTTTTTTTTAAAAAAAAATTGTCTGCGTGTGTTAGTGCGACAGGCAGTAGGCAACTTTTGTTGCTTTTTGGCACTCCCGTTGCGCTTCTGTTGGCATGTTGGCGCTTTTGTTGGCATTGTCGTTGCTGCTCCCGTGTGCCTCCCGAAAAAACTGGAAGAGATTTAATTATTAATTTTTTTAGGAAAAATAGTTTTGAAATATTTACCAATGGTATCACTTTTTTTTTGACAAACATTAGAGGTTAAATTAATTGGTTTTAGTAGTTTGAGTAGATTATATACATAATTTAATATTAATTTAATTAATTTTATGTAATTACTGATTTTTTACGAAAAAAATTAATTTTGTAAAAAAGATTTTTGGTAGTGGGTTGTTTGATTATGTTGATAGTAGAGAGAAGTGGAAAGAGTGAGAAAGAGAAAAGAGAAAAGTAGGTTGTAAAGTGAAATAAAAAAATTAAAAGATGATGTGAGAGTGGGGCCCACAAATAATAAAAATGAGTGAGAGTAAAAAAGTGAAAGGAACTTGAAATGACATTTTTATCCCTAGGATTGAGATAAAAGTAAGGGATAATTTGGTATTTTTGGTAGTGAGTTGATTGTTAATATTTATAGTAGATTCATTACATTGATGATTTCCCTTGGGTGATTGACATTGACGATGTTGTTGTATAATGCTGTTGATGTGTAATGATGTTGTTGTTAATGATGTTGTTGTGTGATGATGTGGTAATTATAGTTGCCTGAACTCTAGTCTACTGCTTATCATACATGCTTTTATACTGTTAGAGACTCACCCCTTCTGTTTGAATGTTACCCCTATGTTGGTAACGTGCAGGTGAGAGTGAGTGAAGGCTCGTCTACCTTCGTCAGCTGAGTCGGTGTCGTCTCTGATACGTAACACCCGGGGAGGGGATGAACACTGTTTTATTTATTTGTTTTATGGAATTATTCGATTTGAACTTAAAGTTGTGGATTTTGAAATGTCTGTTATTTTTCGGTGACGTAAACTCAACCGGAGTGATTTTACGTTTTATTTGATTTCATGTTGTTTGGATTTTAAATGTCGAATGTGACACTCCATTGCATGCTTAGTTTTAAATTTCCGCACTCTGATTTTAATAAAACGAACGGGTAGATTTGGGGTGTTACAGCAGCTAGTACAGTTCATTGGCGAACACAGTGCAAGTCACATCTCAAACACTTAGAACCACTACAAGAAAAACTGAAATCTAAGGGCGTGCCTTTCCGGCGGATTTTATTCCCCCAGAAACTTTTCGGGGGATTTATGATTTTCTGGGGGATAACTGCACTGATATACAAAAAAACAAGGGATAACTGCAAAGATATATAAATAAAGACGGAATGAATATTTGCCATTGATAATTAGAATATTTTTTTGACGGAAGATAATTAAATTTTTTTAAGACTACTATAAACCTACTATCTAAAAAGACAAGAAGGCTTAATCACTATTTAAACTTATTAATATTTAAAATACATGTGACAAATATCTGTCATTAATACCTAGAAAATGACAAATAATTGTCACTGATATATAAAAAACACGGGATAATTGCACTGATATATAAAAAAACACATCATTAACATTTTTCATTGATAATTAATTTTTTTAAAGATTACTATAAACCTACTATCTAAAAAACAAGAAGATTTAATGACTATTTAAACTACTGATTAAAATTTAATACACATATTTCTTATTGGTAATCTACTATCTCTCTTTTACTATCTACTATAAGATACTAATCAACTAAAATAATCAATTGACACTACGAGATAACTACATTGATCTATAAAAACACTAGATAACTGCAATAATATATAAAAAAACACGGGATTAATATTTGTCATTGATAATTTTTGAAGACTAATATAAAGTACAAACCTACTATCTGAAAAAAAAAAAAACTTAATGGCTATTTAAACTACTAATTAATATAAAACAAATATTTCTTATTGATAATTAATTACTATCTAACTTTTACAATCTACTTTTATATATATATATATATATATATATATATATATATATATATATAAGCACGGGATAACTACAGTGATAGATAAAAAACACAGGATGAATATTTGTCATTGATAATTATAATTTTTAAGGACTACTATAAACCTACTATCTATAATTTTTGCTCACATTCTTACCTCTCAACCGGAAAACATGCAATGATTTAGTTCATAAAAACTTATTTGTATATATTAGAGAAAATTTGAGCTATCTATCTCTATGGGTATCCATTGCATGTTGTCAATATAAATATTTTTATATTTTTGTACTTACGATATATTTATATATTCATTTATATAAAAAAATATTTGTAGCATATTTTTCTTAAAATAAATATTTGTAGCATATTTGTTGGACTTTGTATCAACTTTACGATAATGTTATAAGTGTGACAAGAACACATTGTAGAGCCAATATTGGTTTTTATATACTTATATTTTGCAACTGATGTTATAAGAATGACCTTTCAAATCAACATTTCTATTTGAATATAATCATGTCACATAACACGATTAGCCCGTGCGGATGCACGGGTAATCTACTAGTTGACGATGATTATTGACGATGAAGAGGCTTCGACCTAGAGCTATTGACGATGAAAAAGCTCACCTATTGACGATGATGCCCATAGTGGCTAAAACTATTGACGATGAATGGTACCACATGCATGACTGCATTACATTGCATTCATTCCCATAAATGATATTTGAAGTGAATGTGACTGTTGTGGAAGTAAACATGTGATGTTGTGATTGATTAACTTCTATGAACTGATTTACTGCTTATTATGACCTTTATTATGTAGTTTGAGACTCACCCCTTTCTGTTGTTATTTACCACAGGTAACCATGAGTGAGGGCATATTCCCTGCATTCCCGAGTCGGTCTGCTCTGATACGTAGCACCTAGGGGATGGGATTAGGATTATAGCTGTTTAGTCCTTTTTGGCTGTTGAACTCTATATTTGATGTTTTTACGTTATTGATGAGGCTGTATTTATTTCCGCTGCGTGATTTATGAAGTTTCCAGTTCATGGGCTAAAATGATTTATTTTTGAGGATCCTTTTTCCACTTGATTTGGTGTTACGTATTCTATGATTAAGAGATGCTTCGTTTTATTTTGTTGTTGTTTTCATGAAGTAAGTGTAGCATCCCGTTTGGATGAATTAAAGAAATAAATTTTTATAACTCTGATTTTATTATAAATTGCCGGGTAGAAACGGGGTGTTACATTAGTGGTATCAGAGCAAAAGTTCGGTCTGTCCGGCCAAGTCTGTCAGTCATAGTATTTATGACAATTAGGTGTTGATAGACTAGTTCTAAATTGTTGTTCTTGCTGCAGTGTTAGGTTGAAATGGCTAGGAGAGATGATGTTGCTCTTGCTGCTGCTTTGCAAGCTATAGCTCAAGCTGTTGGGAACCAGCAGAATGTTGGTGAGAATGCTGGAACCCATAGTCTAGCCACATTTCAGAGGGAGAACCCTCCTACCTTCAAGGGAAGGTACAACCCAGATGGTGCTCTAGCATGGCTGAAAGAGATTGAAAGAATTTTTCGGGTCATGGACTGCAATGATGCGCAGAAGGTTAGGTATGGTACCCACACTCTGGTAGAGGAAGTTGATGACTGGTGGGTGGAGGTCAGAGAGAGGTTAGAGACTGCACATGAGGAAGTTACTTGGGCTGTGTTCCGTAGGGAGTTCTTGAGGAAGTACTTTCCGGAGGATGTCAGGAGGAAGAAAGAGCTAGAGTTCCTTGAGCTGAAACAAGGAAACATGACTGTCACAGAGTATGCTGCCAAGTTCACTGAACTGGCCAAGTTTTATCCCCACTACATTGAGGCTGGTTCTGAGTTCTCCAAATGTATTAAATTTTAGAATGGGTTGAGGGCAGACATCAAGCAAGCTATTGGGTACCAGAAGATTCGGGTTTTTGCTGATTTGATTGATCAAAAACAGCACACTTAGGACCAAAACATCACCTAGGGACCAAAACAGCACACCTAGGACCAAAACATCACCTAGGGACCAAAACAGCACACCTAGGACCAAAACAGCAAAGACACAAGACACATTTTGGCAACACCAGCGCCAAATCCCCCCACACACCGCGCCTCTGTGCCACACGATAGCACACAGCGCCAAAAATCCCACAAACCGCTCGCGCCTGCAACACTCAAAGACACAGCGCTAAAAACGCAAATCGGCGCGCCTCGTGGCAACACATGCCACCACAGCGCTAAAGCTGGCAGCAAGAATCGCGCCTTGCGCAAAGAACATGCACTTAGACACAACTAAGACACAAATTGAGAAATCACTCACCACAGCGCACACACAGCGCCTCGGCAAAGAACATTGGCGCCCTCGCCTAGACACAGTAGCGGCACCACGCGCGGCGGCGCCATTTGGCACCCGTGTTGCGCCACATGCACACACACACCCTGTCACCGAAATCTGGCGCCACACTAGGCGCCATGGGCAGCCAAAATGGCGCCCAACACTTAGACACAGCACACCACCAGCAACATGGCGCCACACCAGGCGCCACAGGGCAGCCACATTGGCGCCCTGTGCTTGGACAGCACACCTGCACGCATGGCGGCCACATTTTGGCGCCCTGCACCTAGACACAACACACACTCAGCACTTGGCGCCTTGCTAGGCGCTTTCTTAGACACTGAGCGCACAGCGCCATTTCGCGACCTTTGGCGCCCAACCCAGCAACACACACACATACTTCACAACACAACAACACAACCAGCACACGGCGCCATCCTGGGCGCCTTGGGGCAGCCATTTGGCGCCCCTGCACACACACACAGTGCCACAGGCGCACACATGCGCCATTCTGGGAAGCATTTGGCGCCCAGACAGTGGCACACACACTGCACACATAGCACAAGGCGCCATTTCTCTAGCAATTTGGCGCCCCGTGACACCTAGGGTTTCCTAAAACCCAAATTTCTCAAATTCTCCTATGATCAATCATCAAATACAATTCCATAAGCACTCTATAATCATCCTAACATTATCAATTACGTTCTCTAACAACAATTAACATGCAAATCGATTTCTTACTCCATTATCATAATCACTCAATCATCCAATCATTCAAAACAATTCAAAAACACATTTTTAACATCAAGAACACATCAAAAATACAAACAACATTCTAATTCTAACCTACAACCCATTATACCCCTTATTATAGAGCAAGACCCACCCTTACCTTGTATGAACCGAAGAAAAACTCTCTCCACGGAGTCACCGACAAAACCACAGCAACAATGGAGCCCTTCTTCTCCTTTCCCTTTGGTGCGATCCAAACTCTCCCTCTTTCTCCTTGCTTGCGCCGTTTTCCTTTCTTTTCTCTCTTCTCTCTTCGCAAGCTTCTCTCTTTCGTTTTCTCCCTTTCTTTTCCAAATGGTGCGAATTGCACCAACCCTAGGAGCCTAAGTCATTGGGCTTGGGCTTTTGGGCCAATCCTTGCCATCCCGGTTTTACCGGTTTCTACTCCCTTCAATTAAAATAAAAGACTATATTATAATTTAATATAATTAAAATAATGCAACACTTTAAATAATTTAATCAAATAATTAATTAAATCATTTAGGGTGTTACAACTCTCCCCCACTTAGTAAATTTCGTCCTCGAAATTCATACCTGAGTCAAAAAGCTCTGGATAAGACTCCCGCATCCTACTCTCCAGCTCCCAAGTCATGCTCTCACCAGCAGCTCCCAACCAAACCACCTTTACCAACGCAATGTCCTTCCCTCTCAACACCTTCACTTCTCTATCATCAATCCTCACTGCATAGTCTCCACAGTGAGATTCTCTCTTACTTCCACATCATCCATGTGAATCACATGAGACGGGTTTGGAATATACTTCCGAAGTTGCGACACGTGAAACACATCGTGCAAGTTCGAAAGATTAGGCGGCAAAGCCACCCTATAAGCAACATTTCCAACCCTCGTGTCTGTGCGGTCCAATAAATCGAGGAGTCAACTTCTTTGCTTTCGGCGCCCGCCCAACACCAGTCATAGGTGTAACCCTCACAAATTAAAGACTGTACGACGCCAAAGACGACGTGCTCAAGAGCTATTTGGCCAAAGTAAGGGAGCTTCTCCTGCAATTTGACCGAGCGGAGGTAAGACATGTGCCAAGAACTCAGAATGTCCGAGCAGACATTCTCTCCAAGCTAGCAAGCACCAAAACCCCTGGAAATCACAGAAGCTTGATCCAGAAGACTTTAAATCGGCTGAGCATGTCGACCAAGCCGAGCCCATCATTGGCCTTTCTCTGTGTTGACCAAGATAATGATTGGATCGCCCCCATTCTGCGATACATTGTTGAAGGGAAAGAGCCAGGCGACCAAAAGCAGGCGAAATTGGTCAGGTTAAGGGCGACCAAGTATTCAGTGATAGAAGGAAAGTTGTATCGAAAAGGATTCTCATCTCCCTTTGTTGAGATAATGCGCCGTCGGTCTTCGAGACCATGTGTTGAGAGACATCCACGAGGGTGTTTGTGGGAGCCATCAAGGTGCACGATCCATTGCAAAGAAGGCTCTTAGGGCCGGTTATTACTGGCCGACCATGGACGAAGACGCAAAGAAATTAGTCCAGAAATGCAAAAAATGTCAAGTGCATGCCGACGTCCATGTCGCACCTTCCTAAGAATTGCAAAGTCTTGTCTCACCTCGGTCGTTTGCCTGGTGGGGCATGGACCTGCTAGGCCCGTTTCCACCTGCTCCAGGCCAGTTCAAATTCCTGATCGTGGCAGTCGATTATTTTACTAAGTGGGTCGAGGCCGAGCCTCTTGCGACTATCACTTCAGCAAAGGTGAGCAAGTTCTTCGGCCGAAACGTCCTAGCCCGTTTTGGAATTCCGCAGCAGTTAATAACAGACAATGGTACCCAGTTCGCAGACAAAAGATTCAGGGAAATGTTGGCCGACTTAGGAGTGAAACAGCGTTTCACTTCGGTCGAGCACCCACAGACAAACGGCCAAATTGAAGCGGCCAACAGAGTCATCCTGCGTGGTTTAAAGAGAAGGCTAGACGAAGCGAAAGGGAATTGGGTCGAAGAGCTGCAGTCCGTTCTCTGGGCATATAGAACGACCCCCCATTCATCGACTGGGGAGTCGCCCTTCAGGCTTGTGTATGGAACTGATGCTGTTATCCCCATAGAGATGGGCGAGCTGAACTGGAGAACCTCGAATCCCCCAGCAATGGCCGACAACGACCAAGCCATACGAGAAGAGTTGGACCTGATCGAAGAACTGCGCACCCAAGCATCACTTAGAGAACAACTGATAAAGCAGAAGGTCGCAGCTAGGTATAACGCTCGTGTTTAGAAGAGGGACTTCTCAATCGGCCAGCTCGTTCTGAGGCGTGTAGATGTCGGAAACAAGAATGCCCGTCAGGGAAAGCTAGCACCTAATTGGGAAGGTCCATACCGGGTCGTTAAGAAGACCGGCAAGGGAGCATACGAGCTGGAAACCATGGAAGGGGCGACTATCCCCAGAACATGGAACACTGATAAACTTAGAAAGTACTATGTTTAAATGTAACGAACGACTTATCAATGAAAGAAAGACAGGCAGGCGCTCTTTTTCCCACTGGGTTTTTTACTGAGGCCTGACCTTTGAAACTTGATTCGTACTTTACTTTTGCAAAGAATGTATGCCTGGTCGCTCAACGTGCCCGTGGCAGAGGAGTGACCGAAGGGTCACCAAACCGAACGTGGGTCGACGAAACGGCCTACAACGAGCGCCACCGAGTTGGCCCAATTAACGGTCACCGAGTTGGCCCAATTAACGGTCACCGAGTTGGCCCAATTGAGCGCCACCAAGTTGGCCCAATTAACGGTCACCGAGTTGGCCCAATCGAGCGCCATCGAATTGGCCCAAGGGTCGAGCAATGACCCACCAACAAGCGCAGACCGCCGAGCGGTCTACAACGAATGCTTTCGAAAAAGCACCAATCATCGACGATCGACCTGAAATTAGAGCCTTCGCAAGGCCCTAAGCAGCGGCCCCTGATCGGCCTAAAGGTCGTAAACTTAGAAAAATGCGAACGAATAAAGCAAGTAAATCACAACGAGTAAAATAAGCAATATGAAAAGTCGTTTCATTACAAAGCGACGCCTTGGTCGAAACCGAAGCGCCCAATGCTTTCCAAGGCGTGCAAAGAATATTCTTATGCCCGAAGGCTAGTCAAAAGGTTACAAGAGATACACCGCTCGCAGGCGGGCTTCAAAACAGGACCGAGTGTGGCCGAATGATGTTACCTTGCTCGTCCGTCTCCTCGGGCAGCACGATCTCATTGCCTTCCACGCAGTGCTCGAAGCCGAAGATCGATCGTCAAAGTTGATGCTCGGTCGGAATTCGGCGACGCGCGACTTGGGCGAGCATTTTGGAATTGGTAGACCGCTGCATCCTTAGCCAGCCCGGCCACCTCCTTCACTCTATCCTCCAGTTTGCCCTTCTCTGTCTCCAGATCGGCCTTATCTTTCTCCAGGGCGTCTGCATGGTTCTTCAATTCCTTCACCTGAGCAGCAAGCTCTTTGTTCCTCTTCACCAGCTTACCCCTGTCCTCCTCGGCCTGGTTCAAAGCTTCCTTCTTCGAAGTAACGGCTTTCTCCAATTTCTTCTTCACGACCTCAAGGTTGGCAATGGCAGTGTCCCTTTCAGCTCGAGCCTCTGCAAAGAAAAGCAACAAAGGTTATTTAAGTCGACCGACAATAAGCAAAATCAAGGCGAGCTAGAAATTTAAAATACCTTGGATCTCGTTGGACATTTCCTGCATGGCTTTCCCAACGCCCATGCACATGGAAGCACAGACTTCAATGGGCTCCTTCTTGAATCGCTCGAAGTCGATCAGCCCCAAGCTCTCAATCGAGACGACAGGAATATCACCATCAGGAACCTCATGGATATGCTCGAGAATCTGCACTCTGCCCCGTTTAGGGGTTCGAGCGTCTTGGTGTGGAGGGGACCGACCTTTGGAAGACGCTTTCTTTCCTTGATTCCGAGGGGTCTGTGGCACCTTAGACGAGCCTTCCAAGTCGACCACTTTGGGATTTGGCCGAGAAGAAGAATGCGTTGATGAGGGTTTCAAGGCATTTTCCAGTTCAGCCCAAGCTTTTCCTGCCATTCTTCCTGCAAAATAGAACGATTCAAAGGTTAGAGAGAACGGTCAATAACCAAAATAAAAGGATGAGTTTGAAAACAAACCAAGCTCGGCCTCCAGAGCACGACCAACGAGCAGAGTGAAAGGACGACAAGGTAGGTCGCCTTTAGGATCAGGGGGCATAAAGCTTGCAAGTGTCTTGATCATCCGCAGAGACTCCAGGTCGACTGCACTTAAATCCTTGGTGGTGTAAATGTAATCACTGGGCCGCCTGAAGAAATGAGCCTCGTTCCACATAATTGGGAAGTAAGGTTCACCGAGCAACCCATCAGGTTGGGTCTCAGCAATAGCCTGGGCAGCCTCCTTGGTCGGAACGACCCAGAAGTAATGACTCTTCCATGCAGCGCCCAACGACTCCTGGAACGCCTTGAAGTATCTGTGCTGAGTCTTCTGCGTCTTGAAGGATACCTGCTCCCTCTTCTCTTTGTTGGCATTTTCCCTAAGCCAACTTAGCTCGAAGATTGTGAAAAACAACTGGATCGATACCGGCCTATTGAGTCGGCTCATAAGTACCTCAAAGGTCTTCAGAAACGCCCACGCGTTCGGGTGCAGTTGTGATGGGGCGACCCCAATGTAGCGCAAGACATCGCGCTGAAATTCAGTGAAGGGTGGGACGATCCCCATCTTCTCAAACACGATCCGATGCATCGTGAAGTTAAGATTCTCAGAGTAGGTCGCAATGTCCTCCCGGTCCTTCATGCCTCTAACCCTCCAGCCCGGTAGGTGGTTGAAATGGCATTGAAGCTCGGGCAGCGCCCAGTGGCCGACCGTGATTATACTTTTGTTGGAACGGAGGGTTTCAGATACCCAAGACATATCGGCCCAGAAGTAATGACTCTTCTCATATACCCAGGACATATCGGCCGGATCACGAGCCACGTCCAGCTGGACATCATCCTCGCCCTCGACCGGCTCCCCATCAGCGTTTACATCCCGGTTAGAAGAGCTTTCCACAGGACGGGCGACGACCTCCTCAGCAGCTACTTTAGCTCGGCCTTCCTCGGCATCGGCCATATCTTCGTTTGCGACCAGGGCAACACCCTGGACTCTATCGCCCTCAATGTCTATCTCCTCATCTTCTCCTGCGTTGCAGGCCGGGGAAGATGGTGGTGGCGTAGGAAACCACGATTCATTCTTAGAATTTGTGGAACTAGAGTCGGAACTGCCTAAGCTGATCGACCCCTTGCGGGAGAATTGGAGCTCGAGTCGCTCGATGACGACGAAGAACTCCCCTCGTGAGTAACGACCTCTGCTGGCCGCGTCATGTTCTCGGCTAAAGACTGCGATGGCCCCCCGGGAAGACGTGCGGTTTGTTTTAACCGTGGCATGCAAGCACCTGTGAAAAGAGGATCGAGTCAGGTCGGTCGAGCAGTTCACTCGTGAGAGGGGGCGACTTGGTCGTCCCCGGACCTGACACCCCCTACCACAAGGCGCGAAACTTTGCAATCGGAAGAAAAACTAAAGAAATTAAAACCAAGAGAAAGATCGACCCATACTTGTAAGAATGCTGAAGATCGACCGAAGAAGTTGGATGCTCGAACACGAAGATTTACTTCGAAAGTAAGTCGGCTGCAGACAGGTCGGTCGATAGCAGAGCACTTCAGAAGAATGCGAGAAATGGTCTCTCGAGGGTTTATTTATAGCTGCCCTGGAGCGCCAGAGGGACTGGGAGACGAAACGTCGCAACGTTTCCCCTTCGCATCAAATCAGCCATTGAATGGCCTCGAGATCACCAAGCGTCACGTCATAAATGACAGCAATCCAACCGTCGTGTCAGAACGGCCGACGACGGACGGCAGCGACCGTCCATCAATACCGAGCGGCCGTGACCGCCTCACTAGCTGAAATTTCGACAAAATAGCATGACCCCTGGGGGCAGCGATTCAAGCCTCAGCCCGCCTTCAAGCGACCTAGGCTTGGGGGCAACTGTTCAGGGGTGTGTATCAGAAAAACTGAGAGGTGCTACTAACATTGGGCGGCCCATATCGCTCCAGAATCGCCCAAGCTCGGTTGCTTGGAGCGCACTTCGCGCTAGCCGGCCGAAATTCTCGCATTACGGTCGGTACTCAACAGTATAAATGCCGCATGCATTCTCACTATCAGGTACGTTATCTTTACCTTGTGATACCCTGCCCGAGCGATCACTAACTTGAGCGTTGGAGTGTCATTGCAGGCATCACCCGAGGCGTTCAGCGTGCAGCCAAGACCGGTCCTTTCCCTCACTCAACGACCGGCCAATCCAGCGAACAACAACACTTTATTGGTCTAAGGTACGATCAAGGTCAAATTCGAATTCTCTTCTGGAAATTTTCTGGATCAAATTTTCTGGTACGATCAAATTTCTGCAGTTTCAGCTTCTTCACTTTGCAATTGTTTGATCCAAAAATTCATATGCAAACTTATAGAAAAAAAAAGGCATATACAAAAATAAGGAATTCAGATATGCAGAAAAATAAATATTAAAAGATAAGTGCTGAAATAAAGTGATTCTACACAAAAGCACTTATAGAAAAAAAAAAGGCATATACAAAAAAAATCCAGAATTGTTCATTTTGATACATCAATTATTTTTGCATCTTTGTTGCTTCTATTAGACATTGCAAGTGGATTTTAGTACCTTACCCTCAACATATTTGAACCACTTGGTCTTTTAGTCTAATCTCTCTTGAGTTGTCTAATTGTTGATCTCTTTGAGTGTCCTTTTCTTTGCCTAGATTTTTCTTGTTTGTCTTTTAAATTCATTTGTTTTGTCTTAGAAGTTTCTCTTGTCTTTATTCGCCTCTTGAATGATAACTTTCATGTGTGTTTTGTCACAATTGTGTAGAGGCTTACCACAAACTTGATTGAGACTTGTTTGGTTTGTTTTAAGAACTTGAAGAGTTGCATTAGGGAGTGGAAAAAGGCTAGAGTGAACATTATAGAAAAAGCCATAATTGAGTGATATACACGAGTGATCATTTCTTGAGCGTAAACACTTAGTGAGTGGTGAGGACTTTGGTTCTTATTACTTGTTTTATCATTTGGTACTTGTTAGCTTGTTGGATCATGAATAGAGGTTTGGACTATAAAAAAGTATGTGTTGCAAAAATTCTTAAGAAGTATAAGGTTGGTGATTTGCTCCGGAAGATGCATGAGAGGTATGAAGAGAATGTGAGAGAAAAAGATAGAAAGTATGAAAAAGAAAGGAGTTATGAGAGGAGAGATAGAGAAAAAGAGAGAAAATATGAAGATTATTTGAGAGAAAATGAGTTGAAAGAAGAAGTGAGCATTCCAAACTTTCATGGAAAGAGTGACCCCGAAGCGTATCTTGATTGGGAGCTTAAGGTAGAACAAATTTTCTCTTGTTGTGATGTTAGTGAAGAACAAATGTTGAAGTTGGTTGTGTTGGAGTTTAGAGGTTATGCACTTGTTTGGTTGGATCAAGAAAAAAAGCTTAGGAGGAATTGTGAACTTGTGCCTATTGAAAAATGGAAAGATTTGAAGGCCGTGATGAGGAGGAGACATGTCCCTTCTCATACCCATAAGGAGTTGTGTGACAAATTGCATAGGCTTACTCAAGGAAGTAAAAGTGTTAATGAGTACTTTGAGAAGTTAGAGGTGGATATGACTAGAGCTAATGTGGAGGAAAATTTGGAAGATACCATAGATAGGTTTCTTGATGGTCTAAATGAAGATATAATGGAGGAAGTTGAGCGTCACCACTTTGTAACGATTGAAGATCTTGTCCACCAAGCCATTAAGGTGGAAAGACAATTGCAAATAAAGAAGGCCACTAAGAAATCCTCTTCAAATTACCACTCTTCAAGTTGGAAGAACAATTCCAAGAAGGAGGGATCTCCACCCAAACCACATGATGTTGCAACTTCCAAGGTGTTCCTGTCAGCAAATACGAGGACTGCCAACAGCAATTGGACCTGCGGCCCAGCCCATCTCGATCGGCCCAAACACGCCGCTTGGGAGCGCATTCTCGCCGGCGAAAATCTCGCGAAAGCGGTCGGACTCTACTAAGATATATACGCCATTCGCATATGGCATCAGTGCACGTTCTCTAACCTTGTGCTATCGCGCGAGCGACCTCTCACTAGATCGTCGGAGTGTCTTTGCAGGTACCACCCGAGGTGCTCGACGCGTGAAGCCAGGACCGGTCCTTTCATTACCTCAACGACCGGCCCATTCAACGAAGCAACCACTACTACAACTCTTCATTGGTCAAGGTACGATCAATTGGCGACCACGATGGGAGGCCCGTGCGCTATCCTACCTCATTCATGGCTCCACGCGACCGGCCCCAAACGCGGGCCACTTCTCGACTCAATCCCTCCGGGCAGAATCAGCAGCAGACCCCGGAGGGCGTGGCCGTCACAGTCCACGAGTCTCGAGGACTTCTGCGACAAGAACTTCCGGTGCACAGCGGTCGCGGACCTATCCTTCAACGATTCAACCGCCGTGCCTCGAGACTTGCCGCCCGGTGATTGAAGCGAGCATTCGAGGAACCTCTGCGGACCATGTCATTTCGCCGTTTTTGCAAATCCGCAAAACAAAAATCGGTGATCGCAGATCGAGGACGCGCTCATCTCTCAAGACGAAAGAGGTCGATTCGGGCGCCGCGTGCGGAAGGCGGAGAACCCTACGCTCGCGCCGACCGCAAGCACGAAGACACCGCTCCCCCTCCACGAAGGAGCATCTCTCGCCGGAGAGCACCACCCATCGCTTCTCCAAGAAGACGGCGAAGGCGCATAGGTCGCGCCGGCGAGAACGCAGCGTAGACGCCGTTCGATGTCCTATGACTATGAAGATTCTAGCTACCGCCCTGACGCCGGCCGCTCGCCCACCAGGTACTCCTCCAATGAGTCGTCCGGGTCACATCGGTCGAGGAGCAGATCTTGGGATTCTCGAGAAGAATTGGAACATTACAGAGATGGAAGAATCAGGGACGTCTCGCATCGGCCAAGGAGAGGCCAAAGCGAGCGACCCAGAAGGCCTCCTCAGCTTCCACCAACTGGCCCATCCGGAGGATTCTATGGAATGCCGGGAAACGAGGCGTGCCTCGCAATGCAACCCTTTGGGTCGAACGGCATTCAGAATGAACACGGCCCGTTCTCCATGGAGATCAGGCGTTACAAAATTCCAAGAGATCTCCGCAAGCCGCCCAATCTCAACAAGTTTGACGGCCGAGGAGATCCAGACAAACATCTCCGTTACTTCAATAATTATTGCTGTTATAGGGAATTGGGACCGACCATGAAATGCGGGCTTTTCCTCGATCGTTGGGACGGTAGGGCATTGGAATGGTGGGAGTCTCTTCGACCCAATTCCATCTCATCATGGGAAGACTTGATAAGAATCTTCTTGTCTCACTACACCGCAAAACCAGCGCCAATACCGGTATGAAGAATACGGATTACTCGTTGTTCAGAGCGACAACGAGGCTGAGACGAGTATATCGACCGGTTTAACATCGAGGCCGAAAGTCTGTTTCGTGACTTGTCGGACAAGGACAAGTGAAATATACGAAGCGTGGTATTCGACGGACCACCGGTTCGTAGAAGAATTCACTCTTAACCATTACCAAGATCTCGGCTACTTCTTAACAAGGGCTAACGCGTCCACATGGCGTGCGAAGAAACCTTGGCGCAAGAAAGGCCGTCTGTACGCGACCTAAAGAAAAAAAAGCGAAAGCGGCCAAAGGGCATGAAGGTTGCGCGACAATCGGTCGACTTTCGTGATAAGAAGTTCGATCATCGCACTCGGCTAAACACCTCAATTGCGCGAGATCTATAGCGAGTGCCAAAATAATGAGTTTGTGGGAGTAAAGCGGCGATCCACTCGTGTGCTCAAGAAGGGGGCACGACCGACTAAAAGATACCGCCGTTACCACAAGAGCAAGGGCCATGATACTAACGATCTGTATGGCCTCAAAGATGATATTGAAGAGCTCATTCGAAAGGCAAGGCGGGAAAGTATGTGAGGTCGGAGGAAGGCGGCCGACCTCAAGAGAAAGCAGAAAGAATCGATCCGACAGAGGAAGGGTGCTCTAGTTGTTTCAAGCGCCCAAGACAAAGACCTGGCCTCGAAGGCGAGAAGCTCCACGGTCCGAGGGTCATAGCGTTGCAATGGTCATTCACGGTGGAAACCCGTTGGACCGTAGAGAGAATCAAATAAAGCCACAAAGAGGAAGTGGGGCGAGAGCTCGATGGTCGGTTCAACATCGTGATCCCACCGGTCTCGAATAGACCCCCCATCTCGTTTGGAGATAGCGACCTACACGATGGTAGGCCGAACAGTTATGTTCCGTTGGTAATCAGGGCAGTTATGGCCAACACTGAAGTTCAAAGAATTCTAGTCGACCAGGGTAGCTCGGCCGACATCATGTTTGAAGGCTTGATTGACAAGATCAAGGTCGATCGGAGCGAGATAATTCCCCAGGCCGAACCTACTCCCCTAACGGGCTTCAATGGAGCAGTCACCTACCCGTTGGGGACGATCGAACTCATGGTCACGTTTGGCGACGACACTGGAGATAGCACTTTATACAGGACGGTCCGCACGACGTTCCTCGTACTACCCCTCAAATCGTGCTATCAGTGTATCATTGGTAGGCCGACCCTGGGCAAGCTAGAGGCCGTGGCGTCAACAGTACATCTGAAGATGAAATTCTACAGCAAAGACGACCAGGTAGTTACCCTGGCGGCCGACTTGGAGGCAGCAAGACGAAGTCACGATCTGTACCAACAAATTTGCGATGAGGTAGACCTCGGCCCAAATGTTCAAAGCACTGGTGAAGGCCATCAAGTCAACGTCACTGATTTGGATGCTCGGTATGATCCAGACAGCGACCCAGAGGATAACGATGATGACTTAGCCCGAGAGCTGAAAAACAGGTTGAAAAGGCCAGAACCTCATGGAGAGCTAATAGATGTGCAGTTGGGAGACGACCCAACGAAGATAGTCAAGCTCGGTAGCGACCTACCAGAGCAAGTGAAGCAAGACCTTGTGCAATGTTTGAGAGACTATGCTGACCTGTTCGCATGGCAGGCATCAGACATGCCCGGCATTCCTATCGAAGTAGCCTGCCATCAACTTTCAGTCGATGAAGGGGTCAAGCCGGTCGCTCAAAGAAGACGTACTCAGAACGAGGAAAAATCTCAAGCCGCTGCAAAGGCCGTTGAGGACCTCATAAAGGCCAATTTCATAGAAGAGATCAAATACACGACCTGGCTGTCCAATGTCGTGCTGGTTAAAAAGAAGAATGGAAAGTGGAGGATGTGTGTAGACTACACCGATCTAAATAAGGCATGCCCGAAGGATGCCTTCCGCACTCCAACATTGACAAATTGGTCGGCGGGGCCTCGGGCTACAAACCACTTGTCCTTTACGGACGCTTACTCGAGATACAATCAGATCACGATGTATCCCCGATCGACACAAGACAGCCTTCTTCATGATGATCGGGAAATTTTCAGTATAAGGTGATGCCTTTCGGCTGAAGAAACGCTCGGAGGCGACCTACCAATGGATGATGAACAAGATTTTCAAAAGGCAAATCGGTCGAATCTCGAGGACTTGTACTTAGACGACATGATCATCAAAAGCGTGGACCGATCCGGATCACGTGAGCGACACGAGGGAAATCTTTGAGGAAGCTAGAAAGAATTCGCTTAGATGAATCACGAGAAGTGTACCTTTGGGGTGGCGGCAGATTTTGGGCTTCCACCGATTGAAAGAGGATAGAAGCAAACCCCCGAGAAATGCAGGCGGTCGCCGATATGAGGCCGCCCACATCTAAAAAGAAATACAACGGTGAATGGCATGGTTGCCGCTCTATCCGAGTTCATTCCCAAAGCGGCGCAAGTCGTTGCGCCATCGCTTAAACTCCTCAAGAAAGATGTGGACTTTGAATGGACCGACCAATGCCGGCGTGCATTGGATGAATTAAAGCAAGCTCGACCAATCCCCAATTATGACTAAGCCGTTGTCGGCGAGACATTGTACTGCACACGGCTATAGCGGAAGAAGTCTCGAAGCGCTGTGTGTTGGTCGAGAGAATGCGATCTGAAACAAAATCCGCTTTACTTCATTAGCAAAGTCTTTGCGGCCCGAAAGGTGAGATACGAGAAAATAGAGAAGTTTGCTCTTGCACTCCTCGATCACGCTTTCGGAGGTTGAGACCCTACTTTGTGGCCCACGGTGTCGTGGTAAGGACCGTCACCAATCAGCAAGTCCTTCATCGGCGGACTGGCGGGACGAATGATAAAGTGGGCGGTAGAGCTCGATGAATTTGGCATTAAATTTGAATCGGATCGCCGCAAAGCGCGGTGTTGGGCCGACTTCATTCTTTGAAATGACTCCAATCCCGAAGACCAAGCGAACGACCGGATCTTGCACGAGCGGGTCGCCCAATAGCAAGGGAGTGGGGCCGGCCTAATACTAGAGAATTCAGAAGGCCTTGCTGTGGAAGTCGCTTTATCTTTTGCGTTCCACACTTCGAACAATCAGGCCGAATATGAGGCGTGCATAGCTGGCCTACAGCTCGCCAGAGATTTTGGTGTCGACCGAGTCGAGCTCAGATCAGATTCCTTACTTGTAGTCTCGCAGATTAAAGAATTATACGACGCCGAGGATGACGCGTCTTTGAAAAGTTATCCGCCAAAGTAAGAGAGCCGCTCAGCGATTCGACCGAAATAAGTTTCGCATGTGCCTCGGACCGAAAATGTTCGAGCGGATATACTATCAAAGCTGGCAAGTACCAAGACTCCGGGTAATCACAGAAGTTTGATCCAGGAGACTCTAAATCGGCCGAGCGTTTCAACCAAGCCAAGTCGCTGTTGGCGGTTACGTGTGTCGACACGAATTCGATTGGATCGCCCCTATCACGAGATACATTGTTGAAGGGAAGAACCGAAGCGATCCGGCAAGCTAAGTTGGTCGTGCTCGAGCGACCAAGTATTCGATTATAGAAGGGAAGTTATGCGTAAGAGGATTCTCCTCTCCATTGTTAAGATGCCTTACGTCGGTCGGCCGACCATGTAATCGAGGACATTCATGAAGGTATTTGTGGGAGTCACCGTGGCGCTGCGTTCCATAGCTAAGAAGGCTCTCGGGCGGCTATTATTGGCCGACCATGGACGAGGATGCCAAGAAGCTCGTTCGAAGTGCAAGAAATGCCAAATGCATGCTGATGTCCACATTGCACCTTCCACAGAGTTGCAAAGTCTTGTCTCACCTTGGCCGTTCGCTTGGTGGGGCATGGATCTGCTAGGCCCGTTTCCACCTGCTCCAGGCCAATTCAAGTTCTTGATCGTGGCGGTAGATTATTTTACTAAGTGGGTCGAGGCCGAGCCTCTTGCAACCATCACCTCGGCGAAAGTGAGCAAGTTCTTCGGCCGGTGTGTGTTGGCCCGTTTTGGGATCCCCCAGCAACTAATAACAGACAATGGCACCCAGTTCACAGACAAGAGATTCAGAGAAATGTTGGCCGACTTAGGGGTAAACAGCGGCGTTTCACCTCGGTCGAGCACCCTCGCATAAAGCGGCCAAGCCGGCGGCGCGGCCAAGCGGCGGCCAGCGAGTAATTCTGCGTGGGTTAAGCGAAGACTCGATGAGGCGAAAGGCGGGTCGAAGAGCTGCGATCCGTTCTATGGGCTTACGGGACGACCCCTCACTCGACGGCCGGGAGTCCCCATTGATCGGTATATGGGGATCGATCTTTGTGATACCCATAGAGATGGGCGAGTGAATTGGTGAACTTCGAATCCCCTACGGTGGTTGACAACGACCGAGCTATTCGAGAAGAGTTGGACCTAATTGAAGAATCTGCGCACCCAAGCGTCACTAAGAGAGCAATTGATCAAGCAGAAGGTCGCGGCCGGATACAACACTCGCGTGCAAAGAGAGACTTCACGGCCGGTCACTCGTTCTAAGACGGCCGGCGTAGGAAACAAGAATGCACGCCGAGGGAAGCTCGCACCAAATTGGGAAGGTCCATACAGGTCATCAACAAGATCTGGAAAGGGGGCTTACGGTGGAAACCATGGATGGGGCGACTATCCCCAGAACGTGGAATGCAGAAAAACTTAGGAAATATTACGTTTGAAATGTAACAAAGATTTGAATGTAATGACCGACCTATGAATGAAAAGCAGGCGGGCGCTCTTTTTCCCACTGGGTTTTTTACAGAGGCCTGACCTTTAGAAATATGATGTGTTCTTTACTTTCTCGCAAGAATGTATGACCGGTCGCTCAAGATTGCCCGTGGCAAAGGAGCGATCGAAGATTATCAACTTGATCAGATCGTCGAAACGATCTACCTCGAGAGCCATCGAAATGGCCCAAGGGTCCGATAACCCGCAAACTTCAGGTTGTCGAAACGACAGATGGCGTGTCGCCGAGAGGCGGCACAAACAACGATCACCGAAGTTGACTTCGAACAGCGCCATCGAAAATGGCCCAAGCGGTTAAGTTATGACCCATCGCAATAGGCCGCCGAAACGACCTACCTCGAGAGATCATCGAAATGATCCCAACGGGTGCCATCGAAATGGCCCGACCGAGTGCCATCGAAATGGCCCAACCATAAACGAGCGCTACCGAAATAGCACGAAACGGCCGCCAAGCGGCCTACAAGTTCGAAATGACTAAGGCAAATAAATGTAAGAGGTACACAGACATAGCAATATAAATTTGAACAGACACAATTAAAGGCAAGTAAAAATTGTCATTACAAACACGGGACGCCCGGTCGAAGCCGAGCGCCCACGAATTGAAAAACTGCACGAAGGCAGGAAAATTGTTGTGCCTGAAGGCAAGTTAAACAATTACAAGAATTACACCGCTCGCAGGCGGGCTTCAGAAAAGGACGGTGGCCGGTTGAACAACATTTCCCTGTTCGTCAACTTGCTCAGGCAGCATAATCTTGTTCTCCACAACGTAATGGGCGGGCTTAATCATCTTCTCGTCGAAGTTGATCTTTAGATCTGCATTCAAGGCACGCGCCTGAGCAAGAGCGTTGTAGAACTGTTCGATCGCTGCCTCCCGACCGGCCTGGGCCACCATTTGGATCTTCGCCGCCAGATCGGCATTCTCGGCCTCCAGCCTGGCCTTATCCTTCTCTACGGATTCAAGGTCAGCTTTCAGACTGTTCACCTGGCCGGCAAGCTCCTTATTCCTCTTGGCGAGTTTGGCCCGGGTCCTCGTCGCCCGCTGAAGAGGCTCCTTTCTTGCCCTTGGGAAGCTTGTCGTACTTCACCGTAGCTCGGCCAAAGACTCCTTAGCAGCGCGAGCCCCTGCAAATAGAGATCGTCCGGCCGTTAGTCGGTCGACCTAAAATGAAAGAAATGACGGATTGAAAAAACAAGTACCTTCAACTTCGGCCCCGACCTCGGCCATGATTTTGTCTATCCCCAAGCAGAGAGAAGCACAGACCTCCATCGGCCTCTTCCTGAACCACTCGAGCTCGACCTGTCCTAGCTTCTCAAGAGAGAGAATAGGGAGGTCGGCTTTGGCGGAATCCATGTTCCGGTCGTCAAGCTTTATCCGCTTGGCGGAGCGATCGTCAGAGCGAGGAGGCGACCGAACAGCTGGCTTTTTCTTTGGACCTTTGGGAGTTGGGGGCACCTTGGAGGACGATTCGGGGGCATCCCCTGGCCGAGATCCGTCATACCTCTTAGCTCCTCGGAATAGCAAAAGCAGGTTGAATCGACTCGATCACGGCCCAATTTTTACCGGCCATTCTTTCTGCAAAATGACGAGCTATGAGTTAGAAGAAAAGATTGACATCAAAAATATAAAGGCAAAGTTCAAAAGCAAACCGATTTCGGCCTCCAGTGCCTGGCCCTCGAGCAAGACAAAGGGACGACAAGGTATGTCGCCCTTAGGATCTGGACGCATCATGCCCGCCAGCGCCTTGATCATATCCAGAGACTGCAGGTCGGCCTCCCCCAAGTCTTTCACAGTATAAATATAATCCCCAGGCCGCCTGCAGAAGTGGGCCTCGTTCCACATGATGGGGAAGTAAGGGGGACCGAGCATTCCGTCGATTGAACCTCGATACGGCCTTACCGGCCTCTTGGTGGGAACGATCCAAAAATCGCTTCAAGCTTCTCGTGCCGCTCCCAAGGATTCTTGGTAAGCCTTCAAGAACCGATGATGGGTCTTTTGCATCTTAAAGGAGACTGCTCTCCTCTTCTCTTTGTTTGCCTTCTCCCGAGCCACCACTCAAAGAGAGTGAAGAACAGCATAATCGATACCGTCCGACCCAGTTTAGTCAAAAGGACTTCAAAGGTCTTCAGAAACGCCCACGCGTTAGGGTGAAGTTGGGAAGGAGCGACCCCAATGTGGCACAAGACGTCGCGTTGAAATTCCGTAAAAGGAGGAGTAATATTCATCTTCTCGAACACGAGCCGATACATCGTGAACTTGAAGTTGGGAGAATAAGTGGCAATATCTTCGCCGTCCTTCATACCTCTCACCCTCCAGCCCGGTGAATCGTCGAGGCGGCTCCGCAAGTCGGTCAAAGCATCGTGGCCGACAGTAATAATGCTCCTATTTGAGCGAAGGGTTTCCGATACCCAAGACATGTCAGATACATCTCGGGCTACATCTGCTTGAACTTCGGCCGACCCTTCGTTCGATCCTCCGATGTTCACCTCCAGACCAGAGCTGCTGGCTGCGGGCTGTGCCACCCTCTCCCCGTGGACTTCTTCGTCTCGGTCGCCCTCGGCCTCCGCCACCTCCTCGTCCGCGACCGGGGCGGTACTCTGGCGTTGGAGTGTTGCACGGCTGCATCAACATCTTCTTCCACTCCATCCGCTCGAGAAACGACGTCCTCTGGCGTTGGAGTGTTGCACGGCCGCTCCTCAGAATGGACGGACCTGGAACCAGGGCTCTTTGAGCTGGCCGATCCTCGACCAGAAGACTGAGAACTCGAGCTCGTCTTGCGCTCGCGACGAATCGCTCAAGAGCGCTGAAGAACTAGAACCTTTGTCGCGAAGACGACTTAGACTCGCCATCGCGGATTGGACTCGCCGGCCTCGACATATATGTAGCAAAGGATTGCGGTGGTTTTCCGGGAATACGGGCGGTCAGTTTCGTCCGTGGCATGCAAAAACACCTGTGATAGAGGGAACGAGTCAGGTCGATCGAGCAGAACACTCATGAGAGGGGGCGATTTGGCCATCCTCGACACGACACCCCTATCACGAGGCGTGGAAAAGTACGAAATACTTTCAAAAGAAAAAGACAAGTTCAGAAAGTAAAAGTAAAGATCGATCCATACCTTGAACAGATGGGGTGGATCGGTCGCTAGTAGACGGAAACAGCTATGAATGCAAGTCGGCGGCGGATAAGTCGGTCCCTGGCAGAGCAATTCTTGGAAGTGCGAGAAATGAACTCAGCTGAAGGGCTATTTATAGTGCGGACTCATGGCGCGAGGGGGACCGGGAGACGAAGCGTCGCAACGTTTCACCTTCTCGCCAATGGTTGTCCCCAGACAGCCTCGGAAACACCAAACGTCATGTCTGGAATGTCAGTGAAGACCAACCGTCGCGTCAGCACGGCCGATGGTTGGCGAGCGGTCGACACCGCCCTATCAAAAAAGCAAACGGCCGCGTCCGTTTCATCAGAATAACCTCACTCCTGGGGGCATCAACTCAAGCCTCAGCCCGCTCTTAAGCGACCTAGGCTTGGGGGGCAACTGTTCCTGGGTGTATCAAGAATACGAGGATCGCCAGCAAAGAATTGGACTGCGGCCCAGCCCATCTCGATCGGCCCAAACACGCTGCTTGGAGCGCAATTCTCGCCGGCCGAAAATCTCGCAAAACGGTCGGACCTCTACAGTATATATACGCCATTCGCATATGGCATCAGGTACGTTCTCTAACCTTGTGCTATCTGCCCGAGCGACCTCTCACTAGATCGTCGGAGTGTCTTTGCAGGTACCACCCGAGGTGCTCGACGCGTGAAGCCAGGACCGGTCCTTTCATTACCTCAACGACCGGCCCATTCAACGAAGCAACCACTACTACAACTCTTCATTGGTCAAGGTACGATCACAAGGGTAAAGGTACAATTTCTAACTTTACTTCTTTGAACCCTAAGTTAAAGAACATGAAATGTTTTAAATGCTTAGAGTATGGGCATATTGCATTAAATTGCCCAACTAAGAGAATTATGGTTTTAAGAAAAAATGGGTGCATTAATTCACAAGAGAGTGAACGTAAGAAAAATCCCCAAGAGGAAGATATGTTCATGGTTAGTAAATTTTGGGAGCCTATGAGAAATGTGAGAATAATTCACAAAGAAATAATATTTTCCAAACTAGGTGTCTCATTCTAGGAAATGTATGTTCTTTGATAGTTGTACAAATGTGGCTAGCACTAGGTTAGTGTCAAAGCTCAATCTTGAAACTACTCCGCATCCTAGTCCATATAAAGTGCAATGGTTAAGTGATCATGGAGAATTAGAGATAAATAGACAAGTCAAAATATCATTTTCCATTGATAAATATTGTGATGAGATTTTGTGTGATGTGGCTAGCCTCCACCCATGGAGGCTAGCCACATATTGCTAGGGAGACCTTGGCAATTTGATAGGAAAGTTATTCATGATGGTGAATCTAACAAATACACTTTTGTTCACAATAAAATTAAATTCACTCTTCACCCTCTTAGTCCAAAGAAGGCTAAAGAAGACATGTTGGCTTTGAAACTTAAAATAGAAAAAGAGAAGGAAGAGTTGAGAGAAAAAGAAAAGGAGATTGAGGTGAAAAGAGCATTGTTGGTAACAATTTTTCTAGTGTTTTTGATCTCTTTTTGAGCATGCGTAGGGATGAATATTCAAGAAAGGTACCCCATGGTTTGGTGCTTTATGGTGCTACTCCTAAGTTGCAAGTTTCCAATGAAAGCCATGTTTTTGAAGAAGTTAATTCCAAGGAAGTTTCTTTTGGTTTGATTCCTTACACAAGTGTCAAATCAATTGAGATTTCAAAATTCATGATGAACAATTTTTTTCTTGCATTGCTTAAGTTTTACTTTTCCCGTGTGCTTCAAAATCTTGCAAATTTGATGGTAGGATGGTCTAACTTTTGCCTATTGTCTAAGTTTGAAAATGAGAGTCCTCCTGTGGGGTCAATTATTCCTCCAACCTTGGAAGGAGAAAGAAACAATGTTGTTATTTCAATGTTCAAGCAAACAAAGGTAAATTTAGTTGTAGGTATCTACTCCCAAAGGTATAAATTGCTTCCTATCATTTACCTTTCATTGTTTCCTTTTGAATGGAGTTGGGTGTTTCTTATATTTGTCAAATGTATTGATTTTTCCCAATTTCCATTTGATCTTGGAGGTACGTTGGTATTGATTTGATTTCTTTCTTTTTGTAGGATACAACAGAGATTAAATTCGAGGTCGAATTTCTTCAAGAAGGAGGAATGATGCATGATCATAAAGAGCGACAAGAAAATCAAATTTATTAAAATTAAGATGAACTTTCTTTTTATTTTAAGATGTAATAATTATACTTTAATTAGGATTATGTTTTACTTTATGATTGAAATTAGGGTATTTTGGTATTTGTGTGTATGCACCTTTGGCCAAGGCACCATGGTGTACAAGGTGTGTAGCTTAGGCACAGCCCTAGTAGGTATTTAAGAAACTTTTGTAAGTTTATTTCACAACTTTGATGAAATAGAATTGTGAGATTAGAGAGTGTTTCTCTAGGGTTCTTCTTAGAACCAAATTTGAGTCTTATCAAGAGCCTCTTACTCTTGTGGTGATTCTACCTTTATCTTATCATCCTCTTGGATGTGGCGATTTCTCAATCTTCTTGCCTAATCCGTTTGTATGTTTCTTTCCCCTTTTATCTCTTTTATCTTGTTTGTCATTTTGATTCAATAAATTCACTTGGTTAGATCCTTTATCTAACATGAAATTGGTTAGATCGTTATCAGAAAATGCCTTTTATTCCGCCGAAAATGACGCCTCGGCTGCCGTGATATTGATTCCGCCGAAACAACCATCTATTCCGCCGAAAATGACTATGGGTGAAATTCAAAATTTAAAATTTCCGCCAGAACTGCTACTAATTCCGCTAGAACCACAGCAGCGTCCTTAATCCGCCGGAACAACAAAAAATCCGCCAGAAATTACTTGTCCCATAAAATACCCAACGACTCTCCTACTTCCTTTATAAAACCGAGTTTACTCCTTCTCACTTTAAAACTTCACTCATTCTCAACTCTTCTCATCACTTCTCTTAAATTTCTTCACTCAAATTTCTTACAAATTCAGTTTTTCTTCTTGTCTCTCAAATTTTTGGAGGTATGTTTTAGTTTATACTATGTTTTAACTTATACTTTGCTTTAATCTATTAGTTACTAATTGTAGTGTTGTTTGGTTAGGAGTTTTTTGAGTTTAGTGCCTCCGTTTCTTTGTTTGAACGACTTCGGTTTAACTTCAAGTCAGAGTCTTCTCAGCACCACCGCTTAGTTATTGAAGTTATTTGTTGTCATTAAACTTATTTGATGTTAGTAGTTAGACATCTTCAATAATTAAATATGAAAAATTATAATATATTAGTTAATATTAGTAAATAAATTTGTACCAAATAATATTAATGTATTTGATAATCTTGTTATTGATGTTCGTTGGATTTTATTATGAATATTTGTGTATTTTGGATTATTATATTTGTCTATTTTGGATTTGGTTGGTTTTGGATATTTGAGTTTTTTTTATTAATTTCTATTTTAATTTATTTCCATTATTTTTTTAAAAAAATTATAATTTTTTTTTAAAACTTTTTTTAAATAATTTTTTTAAAAAAATATTATGGTATTTGCGGCGGAAATTGTATCGTTTGTGGCGGAAATTTTTTTAAAAAAAAAGAAAAATTATATTTGCGGCGGAAATTCTGTCATTTGCGGCGGAATTTTTTTTAAAAAAAAAGATTTTTTTGCGGCGGAATATTTGTCGTTTGCAGCGGAATTTTCCGGCGGATTTTCCACCAGTTCATTTGCGGTGGTTACATTTGTCGCGGATTTCCCCCGAAAATTACCGGCGGTTTTTTTGGCGGAAAAAATCTGCCGAAAAATTTTCGGCGGAAACTCCGCCAGAAACACATTGCGACGACACATTTAGCCGCGAAAAAATCCGTCGGAAATACACGTAATTGTGGCGGATTCGGGTATTTTCTGGCGGAAAAATCCGCCAGAAAAACCCATTTTTCTTGTAGTGAACATACGCCAATGCCTTTGAAACGTCAGACCCATCCTCGCATGGACTCGGTCAGGGCGACCCCACCCCATGTCCGCTCTCAAGTTACTATCCCACCTCCGAGAGAACGAACACCAGAAGGTTTCGTTCAAACACTACCAGTTGATGGGTGGACCAGTCATGAAATTTCACCTCTCACAGCCCTTGTTCTAGTGCAAGGAGAAGCACCACAACAAGTACTTCCCCAAGCCATGCAGAATCTTATCACCTTGCTCAGCAACCAAGCTAGTAGCCTAGCCGACCAAGAGGCAAGAAGGGCCAACACTACCCCTGACCTCGGAATGAGTCGACTTCGGTCCCTACCTCCAAAGACGGTGGCATCCAGACGCCATCACTCACTCAGGCCGAAGCACCGATCTCGGCTGCGTCAATATAAGACAAGACACTCTAGATCCCCACCAAGCTCTCCACCAACAACACATGAATCTTCACCGTACAGGAGAGACTCGACAGGTCGATCTTCCTTCTCGTGGTCCTCATCTCCGACGCCGGAACATGACGAAAGTCACCACCCAGGAAACTCACCAAAAAGCGAAAGCAGACAAAACAGGGACCATTATCTAGAGAGATAGATGAATACCCTATCCTAGGTCCCTGAAAAACCTCCTATGATGAATCTATACGACGGATCCGCGGACCTTGAAGACCATGTCGACCATCCCTGGATTTTGATTCTTGGCCTCACTTTTCCTAGGGTACTCTTTCATCCTTGAGTCTTTTTCCCTGAGGTTTTGCCTCTAGGAGGTTTTAATGAGGCCCCTTGTATATGTAAGGGTTGGGGCACCCCTAGTACTCCCTTATATTTTGCTTAAGGATGTTATTTTTCATCTTAATGCTAAGGTTGTTGTTGATGTGTTTTTTGACCAATTATTGTTGATGTTTTTAATTCTCATAGATATCCCATTTTAGAATTTGGTTGTATTAAGAAATCTTGTGAGAAAATTTTATTCTTATTATAGTAGCAACTATATGCAGAGCTTTCTAAGAGGAGTGCCGACAAAGTCACTCACTGTCTTGCCAGAATAATCTTGTTCGCAACTAGTCTTCGGTTTTATCAGGATATTCTAACATGTATTTGGTCTTTGATTATTAATTAAATGAACTATATTTTCATTGTCAAAAAAAATATTATCTAAAATAAAACCTAAATAATAAAAAATTGACTTAGTTGTAAATGACTTTTTTTTAAAACTCGCTTACAAAAAACCAATTAAAACAAAAACTTATGTCTTATAGATAGAGATGAAAAATAATTTTTTAAAAGGAAAATACTCCATATGTGCCAAAAAAAAAACACATTTAAGTAATTACAAAAAAAAACTTATTTTATATATATATATATATATATATATATATATATATATATATATATATATATATATATATATATATATATATATATATATATATATATATATATATAAATACCAACACTGTAAGTGGTTTTTAACGACAACAACAAATAACAAAATAATATTTCATAAAAACAGTTTGATTTTATGTTTTTGACCACATAAAAACTGTTTGACTCGATCCTATCCATTATAAAATTTACTCGTATTACGATTTTTGATTGTTGGATGATGTTTTTTTTTACCAAATGATTGGTGGATGATGTTAAAAAATTTACAACGAAAATGCTTATCAATTAAAGTCATTACAAAATCAATTTACTTTTTTTTTACTCAAACAAATTCAAAATACTTATTTTTGTTGAATTGTTTAACCCCCTTATACATTTCTTTTCTCAAATGCAGGTGGTGTTAAGTAACGAAGGAGGTGCAAGTAGAACTTTGTTGGCCCAAATGATGCAAGCCTGGTCCACCAAGCTATCTGGTGGATCAAACAAATAAAACACCTCTTTGGTTTCAGGTTAAAGTGGAACTTGAACCCAGTTGAAATGGATATCTCGCGGATCCCTTTGACCCGATATATATATCACAACAACAATTTAGTTATAATTCATAGGAATAGTAATATTAGTAGTAGTAGTGGAAAAGACCTTAGTGGAAGATGTATAGTACCTTATGGAAGCTATATGCGCAGCAAGGGTGGAGAAAAACTTAGTGGTTCCTTAGGGGAAAATATGAAGAAAAGTGAAGGAAGAGTGGAGAAAGTAGAGCAAGTATCAGAGGAGGATTTATGAAAGGAATTTTATTTCTTTCAAGTGGTGAATACAACTGAGGCATTGCATGCCTTATATAGAAAATAAAGGCCTACTATTTAAGCCGGTTAAAAGACTACTATTACATTCGGTAGCCTGTAAACTAAAAAGACAAAATATCATTATTAATGCCAGTACACACTTTTGGGCCCCATCGACACATTGATAATGACTAAAGTAGAAAAAACAAAAATAAAAATAGTAGGAAATATTCCTTTGGTCGACCATATCTTGTATTTTTGGTCCTATCTTTTTGAATCTTTTGATTTCTTTGAATTGTCGGCAATTATTGTTGTCCTTTTCCCTTGTTGATTTGGTGAGTCATCCCTTCTATCATTGCATCCCGTAAATCTTACGGTATAGTTCTCGCTTCTTCTTCTACCCGAGATTCTCCACTAAAAATGATTGTAGGTGTTGGAATCCATTGATCCTTGAGAACTACCTGGTTTTCATAGATACATCATCACTTTTAACTTTAAAAGTTTTAAAAAATTGTTTTTTCATATGATCTAGAGTTCTGATCATGATCTGTTCTTCCGTTTCATTTGGGAAAATTTTCTGAAAGTAATTCTTTAGATTTTCTAAAGATATTTCTTGAAATCCTAATTCTTTAGGTCTGGATTGGTCCTCAGCTATGGCTGTTTCAATTTTTTCTTCCATATGTTGAAGATCCTCTTTAGGCATCTTAGTCCACCATTTGTAGAAGAAATTTCTTCTAAGTATAGGGATATTGAATTTATCCTTAGCAATGGTAATTGTCCATCTCCAAATCCATGGGATTTGAAATTTAATACAATATAAACAAGGTCCTTGCCCTGTAATCATCCTTGAAGCATTCTTCAGAATTAATGGGTTATAATTGCACCATAATTCATATAAATTTAATATATTTTTTGGTAAAATTTCCAAAGAAGGTCCAAATTTTATCCACCAGTTATAAAACCAATTTGGTATAGGTTTTTCCAGAATTTCTGGATTAACACTGAAAAACCAAGAATGCTTATTCTTGGGATTTTGATAATAGAAAGCTAATGTAAAAGCTTGGATATAATCCCAATAATTGAAGTAAACATATTTACCTTCAGCAATTTTGATTGCTTTTTCTCCATTAGGATTTAATCCCCATTCTCTTGGTGATAATATTTTATTAATATGACATTTGCTGAAGTTTATAAAACTTCCTGGGTTATTATTTTGATAATGGTGTGTGATTGTTACTGATTCAGTAACTAATAGAAGTATTTCCAAATGTGGTCTGGACTTACCATAATTCCAGGATATCCTCTTGATTCAAGATATCTTGTTTTAACTGACCACCCATCATTGGGAGTCAAATTGATATCTTCCTCTTCGACATACATTATGTCTTCTGTAACAGGATTTTCATAATAATCTGTTACCTCTTGAGGTGTTTCATTTGTAGCTGCATCTTTATAGGTTGATGCCTTACTTGATGAAGAAGAAGGAATATCTTCTTTCTTCGGAGGTGCAGGCAATTGCTGCAAATTTCTAGTCCAATGGACTGTAGTCCAATCCCCTATTAGAGGAGTGTTTGTTTCCTGATAGGGCAACAAATTGTTGCTTCCTCGGCCACGGCCACGGCCACGACCTCTTCCCCTATTGGGGGTTGTCATTTCCCTGCAAAAATTCACGAGTCAAATAATCAGCAAGAGAATTATTTTCTCCTTTAATATATTGTATATCAAAATCAAATACTGATAATTGAGCTTGCCAACTAGCAAAAATTTGTTTTGATACAAGATTCTTGACATCTTTCTCAATAATTGATTTTGCAGAACTACAATCAATTCTTAATAAAAATTTTTGATTTAGTAAATCATCACGAAATTTTGATATACATTTAATTATAGAAAGCATTTCTTTCTTAATAGTCGAATATTTAGACTGTGTAGGATTCCATTCCCTAAGTAAATCTTACTAAAACTTCTTTATTATTATGCGGTATAACTCGCTTTAAGATACCACCATATCCCAAAGTTAGAAGCATCTGTTTCAACTATTTTGAAATACTTAGGATTTGCTAAGGCTAAAACAGGCAAACACTTTACCTTACTTTTGATCTTTTGGATGACTAGAGAATGTTTCTCTGTCCATGGTCTGGTTTTTCTTTAACCTATTATATAAAATAGTTGTATCCTGAGCTAAATTTTCATAATAGTCTGAAATATAATTTAGACTTCCTAGAAATCTTTGTAATTGTTTCTTCTCAGATATAATATCAGGAAATTTAGAAGCAAATTCAATACTTCTACTTATAGGAATAATTGTTCTTTGGTCTATTTCGTGACCTAAAAATCTAACTTTTGTTTGAAAAAGTTTCATTTTGGGAGCAGATATAACTAAACCATTATGTTTAACCAAATTTTTAAATATTTTTAAATGTTTAAAATGTTGATCAATAGTTTTAGAAAATACTAAAACATCGTCAATATAGACAATCATAAAATCGAATAAGAATCGAAAATATCATTCATAATATTCGAAATTCGGAAGGAGCATTCTTTAATCCAAATGGAAGAACATTCCATTCAAAATGCCCAAAAGGAATCTGTAAAAGCAGTTTTGTATTTATCGATTCATTAATCGAATTTGCCAATAACGACTTCATATCAAATTTTGAAAAAATCAAGGCATCATTGAGCCTATCTAAAAGATCTTTCTTATTAGGAATTGGATATCTTATCCACTTCAAAACTTTATTAAGAGGTTTATAGTTAATAACTAATCTAGGAACACCTCTTTCTTGTTCAACATTTTTATTAACATAAAAAGCTGTACAACTCCAAGGAGATTTGGATTTTCTAATCAACCCTTTTTCTAAAAGAGAATTAATCTCTTTTTTACATAAATCAAGATATTCTTGATTCATCTGAGCTGGTCTAGCTTTAGTAGGAATTTGACTTTCATTAAAGTCATCAATATAAGGTAAAGCAACAACATGTTGTTTTCTATCCCAAAAAGCATTAGGTAGATCATTACATACCTCTGAGACAAATTGTTGTTCAATAATCTTAATTTGTCTCCTAGTTTCTTCTTTATTCAAATGATCATTAATATTAAATATATTAATTTCACTTTTGAGAAAACATATTTGTTTTTCTTTGTTAAGAAGAATATCCCTAACCTCATTAAGCATCCTTGTATGAGGATCGGTAATGAATTTGAAAATAATTTATTTATTATCAATAAAGGTAGTAATACCATTTTGATCAATATTTCTAATAGGCATAATCTTATGTAGAAAAGGAGTGCCTAAGATAATTCTATGAGTTAGATTTTTAACTAAAATAAAATGAGTTGGCAAACAAATATTTTGGTTGCAAATATAAGCATTTGAAAGTTTATAATTAACTTGTAATTTATCTCCTCCAGCTTGGGTAAGAGATTGAGTAGTTTTTGAAAAATATTTTGTAGGGATAATTCCCTCTTGAATACAATTAAGATCAGCCCCACTATCTATGAGGGCTATCTCATTTTCTAAAATAAAATTTTTATTAACAACTAAAGTAATTCTCACAAACCATTTTTGTGAAGTTACTCTGTCTAATATAGACAAATAACTACTACTAGAATGAGTAGTCTCTTTTTGTTTATTAAGACTATCTATAGCAGATATCTTCGGTTGATTATGAATCTCTAAAGAAGATATCCTTTGGAATAATACATCATTATTCTTTTTATCTCGAGCAATTTTTGATTTTAAGAGATTTATTTCTCTTCTTAAATCGATTGTAGAAGCTGGTGTTTCTTTAATATTAGATTCTTGGAATCTAGATAAAACCTCACTCATTTGATAAGGAGCCTCTATAATTACAGGACTTTCCTTCTTAATATATTCTCTCATAAGAGTATCTATCATTTTCCTTTTAAATTGCCATCGATTATGGCTTCTAAAGCTTTTAAAGCTTCATCTTGTTCTCTGTTAGAACATTTAATCCATTCATTTCAACAATGGATTTCCAATAATTCAATTCATTACAATCGACAATCATTATTGTTAGTGGAAGATGATTCACAGAGGTATCATTGATACACTCTATACCTTCACTTGAAGGATCAAACTCTTGTTACGATTCGTAACTAATTAATAAAACTTTTTCTAATTGAGCCCTTAATTGATCATCTTCAATCTCATTTAAGGCTTTTTAGTCCAACATTGGTTGGCATAATGGCCTATTTTGCCACACTTATGACAAAAGTTATGTCCAATTTTTAGCCTTTCTTTTCCTTTTTTCCGAAAAGGCTTATCTTTTGGTTTTCTTTCTTGAAAAATTTTTCTTTTAAAATTCTTTTTTCTAGAACTTTTGTAAAAATTTTTGTTTTATTATCAAAGGGTTTTCTCCCTTTCTTATTTTGGCCTCTCTTGCCTTCTTTAGGCTCTTTTCCTAGATCAAAGGCAAATTGTTCTGAGAATTCACCTAATTGGTGTTTTTTCATTAACTTTTGCTTTTTCAATTGGTTTCTTAACTTTATGTCATTACATAAAGCTAAACCTTCATTAATCTGACAACTAATAATTTGGCCATATGTTAGATTAGCATAATTAATATTTATGCCATCATTCTTATTCCTTAAAGATTGTCTAACCTTTTCGGAAAAGAGATAAGGAAGACCATCAACAAATTTTGCCTTCCAATGGATAGAATTGGGGTCCTTTAATTGAAAAACCCTGGATAAGAAAGTATCCTTATACCATCTAAAATGAGTTAAAGATGGACATCTTAAATTTTGTAAAAGAGAAGCTATTTTTTCTCCTATGGGAACATTAGTTCCTACAAAATGTTTTAATATGGATAAGCAGAGGGTATAAACCGCATCTTCTTCCCCAGTACTAACAATAGTATTATTAGAACTAGATTCTAGCTTAATTTCTTTCTTATGATCAAGAATTTCTTTTTTCTGAACTTCAGTAAGATAATGATCCCACCAACCTCTTAATTGACCAACAAATCCAGTGGCTATGAAAGAGGCTATTGTACTATCGGAATTTCCATGCTGTTTACAAACAGTAGAATACATAATCATTCTATGTATCGTATCTATGATTTGCTTATCATTTAAGCCATCAATATTCCATTCATAAATGGCTTTACCAGAATAGGAATTCTGATATGGTTCGTGTTCCTCATAAAGTAAATCTTGAGGTGAAGGCCTCTTATAATAATATTTTTCTATGGCCTTAGAAGTGTAAATAGGATTAATATTAACATCCTGGTTAATATCCTGGTTAGCAAACATGTTTGTCAAATCATCAATATTATTAATATCTTTACTAAAATCAGAAGGACTCTCAGAGCTATCAGAAACACTCTCTTGAGATAAAACACTTAGAGATAAATTCTTTAATTGTTCTTGAAAAATATGAATAAATTCAGAAGTATTATCTTCCATTTTGAAACCTTTTATTGGTAAAGGAGGTTGTATTATAGGAGTCTCTGTAATCATAGGTGCTTTAGACTCATTTGTTTGTTCAAAAATCATTTTTGTTGAAAAATTTGTTTTTCAAATAATTCCTTCAAAGAAGATAAATCTTTTCAAGAGAAATAAATTGATCTCCTAAGCAATTAAGAAAAGCATTTGTATAATTCAGGTTTTTATCAAAGAATTTAATTCTTTGATAGTAACTTGGTTACATTCTACCTTATGTAAACTATTAAAAGCATTAGCTTCTACGTTTTAACCCAAATTTATAGGTTGTCTTGGAGGAAAAATACTACTAATTTTTTCTCCTTTCATAGTTTCCCAATTCTTTGAATTAAGAACTAGAATCTCATTATCAATCTCATTTTTGATTTTATTAGTAAAATACTTAACAAACCATTTCACAAAAGGAATATAATCCTGTTTTATAGTCATTTCTTCATAATAATCATCCTTAAACTTATTAAGTTCAAGAGGAGAGAATTTCTCAAAATACCATTCCCTAAATTGGGCATATTTATCTGTTGGAACTCATCATTAACGAGTTCTCTCATTCCACTACCGGGAGAGTAATCTAATATGTACCTCATAAATGAAAACTCATTTACGATTGAGTAGGAGATTCCCTACTTTGGGTGGGTTTTTGATATATCCCATGTGGAATTTGATTCTCACTAATTCTAATATTTTCTCTGTCTCTATTTCTTCTATTGGACGAGAAGTAGAAGATCTATGTAGTTCACTAGGAGTTGTATAGAACTCACTAATGTGAATGCATTGCGAGAAAAACTTCTTGGTATTTTATTAACCCTTTGAGGATTAAACTTTACCTCTATATCCCCTTCATTTGTTTGGATAATCTGATCTATCTCTCTATTTAAGATAGGTTTAGGTTCTATTGCTTGTGGTAGCGACCATGACTCAGAAAGTTAATTTCATTCCATTTAATTAACCTATTGGTCACTATATTAGAAGTTAATAAATTAGTTTGGACAAGAGTTGTTGTCCTGGAAAAGATATTTGCTTAACCTTTGGATTAAGTGTATTTAAAACTTTATAATAAACTCTATAACATATTGTTATAACTTCACTACAGTGTAAAATTATACCCATTAGTATTGATAGTGAGTTGCATAGCATCTAGAATATTTCATGAGATAAAGACAAAGTCAAATTTGGAGAAACATTAAAATAAACAGGTCCATGACATAGACTTGTTTCAATTAAAGCAGCTAGAGAAGGCTTGAAATCTCTACATCTACCATCTCTAACATATGCAAGAATACTTGCATTTAACCCCAAACAAAGTTAATGGTTTAAAGGCAATTTGCACAAGTCCAATATGAATAAAATTATAGTCTTTAAAAGGAAGTAAATCTTTTTTACTTAATAATCTTATGGTCTGAGTATTTTCAGAAACTTGAACAGTCTGTTCAATGGTCTTAACAGCATATCTTGATTTGAGATCAAAAAGACCAAATTTATATATTTGGCTAGAAGGAACTGCAGGAATTGTCCATTTGTTTAGTTGATCCAATTTTTTTGGATATTCAGCTAATTCTTCATTTTTAATTGAATTATCTTGATGATTATAATCATCTAATTCCATGGTTAAAGTTTGAATTATTGTTGTGGTTCAGATGCTTAACCAGAATCAGAACTAGATGAGTCAGTTGAAATTATGAATATACTATACTCCCATCATTTTATTTGTCATCTTTGCAAACAGTAAAACTGTTTAACTATCAACCCAAAGGGATAGAAGGATTTCTCCCAAATCAAAGATGTAGAATGTTTTTAGCAAAAATTTTCGAAATCATCTTAATACTTCCTCTTTCTGGGAAAAGATGATGATTTTAAGAAAACACTAAAAACATTCTTTGTTATAATATAACACAAATAAAATGATGTTAGGATAATATATTCATACTAATAACTCACCCATCAAATGGCTCATATATATATATATATATATATATATATATATATATATATATATATATATATATATATATATATATTGTTTCACTTTCTTCTCTCGCTTGAAACTCAGTCTCATCCACCTCATTATCATTAAACACTTCAAAATCTACCAAGCTTCTAGGTGGTTGCCTTTGCCTTTGACCCTTAGGAATTACTTCCACAGTAGGTTCATTAGGCTCAAGCTCACTCCCAGAACTATCATCCTCCCTTAATTGAGGGTTAGGATCTGCCTCAACATTATCAGGCTCATCTTCCTCAGAAATCTCACCCATAGGTGTTGTTACAGTAGGAGCAACTTCATCCACAACAAAATTCTCAATTGAACCACTTGTTCAACTTAATTCCAATTCCATTATTTGTCTTCTAGGATTACCACATCCCTAGAGACCTCTATTTTATTGTTAGTAGGATTTAGTAACCTATAAGCCCCAGTAGGATGATATCCCGCTAGGATTAGAGGTTTACTTTTGTCCTCCAACTTTGTTCTCCTACTATCAAGTATGTGACTATATAATATAGAGCCAAATACCCTCAAGTGAGAAACTAGGAGTATCACCACTCCAAACACATTCAGGTAATTTACCACTTAGGCCTTTTGTAGGACACCTATTTAGTATATAGACAGAGGTAGTTACTGCCTCTGCCCATAACCAATTAGGTATAGACCCTTTGCCTTAATCATACTTCTGGCCATGTCTAGAATTGTCCTATTCCTTCTCTCAGCCATACTATGTTGAGGAGTATAGGGTGAGGTTACCTCATGCACAACACCATGAGTGGTGCAGTACTCCTCAAAGTCCTTTGAGGTGTACTCACCACCTCCATCAGTCCTTAACACTTTGACCTTCTTGCCACATTGATTCTCAACCATTACCTTGAACTTCCCCTTTAGTTTTTAACAGATATAATAGAAAATTCATCCACAAAAGTCATAAAGTATTTATTTCCTCCAATAGAGGGAGTTTCGAAAGGTCCACATAGATCAGAATAATGCAATAGATCTTTAGAGTTATACCTCATTTCAGTTTTAAACTTTTCCTAGGTTGTTTACCCATTAAACAGCTAGTACAAGTTTCCTTAGTGAGGTTAAATTTAGGTAATCCCTTCACCAACCCTTTAGCACTTAGATCACCAAGACACTTAAAGTTTAGTTGTCCATACCTCTTATGCCACAACATGCTTTCAACATCAGCAGTAGCACTGAGACACTCAGCTTTAGTTATGCTAATGCTGGTTTTGAAAGTTCTGTTTGAGGCAAGAGGTGTGGTTAGAATTAGTTTCTCATTAGCATCAAACAGTTTTAATTTTAAGTTTTTTATCAATACAGAAAATCCCTTTTCAACAAACTGACCTAGGCAAATAAGATTGCAACTTATTCCTAGCACATAGAACACCCCTTTAATTATTATTACTTGACCATTCTCCTTTGTAAATCTAATGTCCCCAACTCCTTCAGAAACTATAGATTCGTTAGAGGCACACCTAATAGTAGTCCTTTGACTTGGATTAAAGTTGACTAACCACTCTTTATCACCAGTCATGTGATTAGAGCAACCAGAATCCAAATACCAGATTTCAGTGATGGTCTTTCCATCACTGGTAGTCACTACTAGAACCATATAGTCATTACTAAGTTTTAGGTCTAAGTTTGTTATGACAGAGTCTTCCTTAGACTCTGCCTTAGTTGTTGTTTCATTAGTGACAAAGGCACTACTTGACTCTGTTTCATCAGCAAACATAGAAAACACTACATGTTCATTATCAGAACCAGAATCTTGTTTAGCTATGTTAGCTTCAGGTCCATTAGACTTAGATTTAGGTTTGGCAGGACATTCATTAGCATAATGTCCATATTTATCACACCTATAGCATTGAACATTAAACTTATCCTTTTTCTTAGGGTTATCATTAGCCTTAGAGTGTTCTGCCTTACCAACAAATTTACCAGACTTACCCTTAGGTCCATTACCTTTGCCTTGTTGGTTCTTTTTGTTAGCATTGCCCTTACCCCATTTCTTTGACTTCCCTCTAGCTAGGAATGCTTGATCATCATCACTATCATCATTCATCAGGTTCAGTCTAATTTTCTTAGCTTCCAGCCTACTTTGTAGTTGTTCAACCATTAGGTCCTCTATCTTCACTGTGTCTTCTAAGCTGTTGACACAAACATAGAAACATTTAGTTAAAGACCTTAGAATTTTCCTACAGATCTCCTCATCTGTAAGTGTGGCACCATTTAAATTCATTGCATTTGTGATTTTTTTCACCCGGCCACAATAAGTGACCACATCCTCATCAGTTTTCATCTTCAGAGCCTCATATTGGGCTTTGATCAGTGCTTGTAACTTTTCCTTTTTGGCTTTTGTAGCCCCATTGTAGTAAGAGTCAAGAGTTTCCCAAGCCTTCTTGGCACTCTCTACTCCCCTAAGCTCTATCAAAATTACAATCATCTAATCCTATATGGATTAGATGAAGGGCTTTCCAGTCCTTCTGCTCTTCTTCATCATGTTTTACTTTATCTTCAACATTAGAGGTTGCTGTCAAAGGTGTTACACCATCTTTGACAACCTTTAAGACACCTTGACAGCCAAACACAACTTTCATTTGGTGACTCCATCTGTCCCAATTCTTCCCTGTAAGGGTTGGGACCTGAGTACCAAAACTAGGATTTGTTTGAATATCCTTCTGTGACATTTTAACATACTGTTAGTGAACACAACACATACAATCATTGTGTCTGTGTAAAACCAGATAAAGAAACTTAAAGAAAATGAAAGAAAAGTAAAAACTTAAAAGGGATAGAGTTTAGAAATAGGCCCTGATCGTAATCAAGCTCAATGATACCATGTTGAATTGTTTAACCCCTTATACATTTAGGAATAGGCCCTGATCGTAATCAAGCTCATTATTAATATTAATTGAGACATCAAATGTGTAGTTATAAAATGAGAGGAAATATCATTTCAAAAAATGCAAAGATTGATTTACTTATTAATTGCAAATAATGTAGCATGAACCTCGAATGACAAATGGTCCAAATTCATTTTGAAAATGTTGTAATGGTCATAGCAAAATTGAAATTGCCATTCAATTCCAAAATTTGCGAAAGATTCTGATGGAATGGTAAATCGATTCTGGTTTTTAAGGAAATTAAAAGAGTTGACTACGTTTTTTTATATTGATTTGAATCCCCTATAACAGTTTTCATCGGTAATATTCCTCCCTGATTTAAAGGGATTTAAGAACCAGTCAATAAATTGATTTAATTATGGGTTTTATTGTATTAAATCTTGGGCGTTTATTTCTCAGCCGCAATTTAGTTAAACATCAGCCGTTGATATCGTTTTCTCATCATCTGAATATGTGTAGCTACTTACATCAGCCGTTGATTTGCTCTACCCGAAATCCCACTGAATGATCCAACGGCAGTGATTTTTTTATTGCTTGCGTGGCTTTTTTCATTGACAACGTGGCTTTATTGTGTTGTGACATGACTTTTTTGAAAAACTCTTATTTAAATATAATAAAGATAAAGATAGTAATAATAATAGTTAAAATAATACAAAAGGAAAAAGATTAAAAAAAGAAGCAACTTGTTAACGTTTGGGTTCCTTCCGCATAGGAATAGGGTTTGGTTGGAGACTTGGAGCTTGTCACTATTACCAACAAGCTTTCACTTTACTGAACCTGAAACGACAACTTCATCTTCACTCTCCTTTCCAATTATTCATAAGGTACTACAAATCTCAGATCTTTCCATTTTATTTCTTCGCCACATACCAAATCTGATTTTCGTTGACCGATGTTGATTCTTATGTGCTCACTTGTTTGTTCTCCGAAATCTACTCCTCTGTGTTTTAATTTAGGGTTTGATGGAATTTCTAGGTATGTTTTTTTTGTGACATTGGATCGTTGTACATTTCTGTTTAATTTTGCTTTAGAATTAGGGTTGATTGTTTCTTCTCATGTTAATTTGGTTTATGCTTGCTGGAGTCATTCTCTTGCTGAAATGCAGTGTTTCTAGGTAGAAAGCTCGTTTTCATTCCTATCATTTCGTTTATGCATTTTGATTTTTCAATTTTTTGAGGGTTTGATATTTTGTTAGGAAGACTTACAGTTTGATGTTGTGCAGTTCTGGAATTTGTTGACTAAGCAGCTTTTCTAACATAAATTTCACATCCGTTAAGATTCAAACTAGGTTTTTGCTTGTGGATTAGCCTTGTAAAAACTAATCACTACAATAAGTTCAATTTTTGTTGTTGTAATTGTTGCATCTCATTTTAGTTTCATTTAGATTGTAGTACTATAACAGTATAACTGAAATGTTGAGACACTAGATTCAAGGCTATAAACCATTAGTAAATCCTTGGTGCTACTTTCAAGACTTTCTGGATATAATATAGGTGGAACTTGGAAGTATTTTTGGTCAGTTCATTGTAAATTTGAGGTGAGTAGATGTAAGGAGAAATCTGAGTTGAATAGTTATTAGTCGTGGCTTTCCAATTAGTAGTTTAGAAATAGATTCCTCATGATGATTCAGTGAACTAGCCTTCTGGATCAAGTTACCATGTAAGACAGACCCCTGTGATGTGATTTTAATGAAATCAGGGAACTTTTATTTTTTTTCTTTGTATATTATATTCCCAGAGTTAATTCTTGTGATATTCTGGATGTTTTAACTGTGAGATTGATGGAGTGCAATTAGAATCTTTAGTTTTAGCACTCGTTTGGAAGTTGGAACTTCAGTGACGAGGCTTTTTCTTGCATCCCGAGGGATGTTCACCGCATAAACTATCGCTACTTGCTTCAGATTGGGCGCAGTGAGTGATTTGCGGATATGGTTCTAAGCTTGCACATAGAGTTGCTATTCATGGCTACAGGATTGAATGGTTGTAGACTTGTAGTTATAGAATGATCAATGTCTGAGAAACTATGGAGAAGAGAGGCATTGATATTCCTTAAAATACGGAAATTATCGTAGTGAAAACAATAACTTGCCAGTATATGGCATCTAATGCAGTAGGAGAAGGCTTCAATTAATACGTTTGAGTTTGAGCTCATAACTGTCAGACTCGTAGTTACTTACATATCGCATTCATGAGTTGGTATATTGTTTACTTTATTAAGAATGTCATAATCATTTGCTTTAGTATTTATATCTCTTTTTGCCTTGATGAACATTTGAATGATATATCGGATATCTCTCTTTTCTCAAATTCGTGTGCCCCTAATTTCTTTGCATAAATTAGAATTACTTTTATCGTTAAGGCGCTGCAACATTGTTGGATGAGTTTTTCTCCTGATAAAGTCCTGAAAGCACTACCTAAAATCCACCAAACATGAAACATCATCTCAAGTAGTTCAAGTGTTAAATTTCTAGAAATAAACAATGGCACGTTGCTTTTAGCAGGTGACATTTTTTGATCATTTGAATATGCCACACACATGCATGCGCCCCCACGTGATGCACACACCTTAATGTTTTCTTTTGTACTGAACACCTTGTTTAAACTTCTGTGAATGCTTGCAGGTTGTGTGTTAATTTTGATTCTGTTGACAGAAAGCTTGTTCAGTCCCTTTATTGGCGTTAGCTATGCTACCCACTGGAGCAAAAGAGACCCAATTACGTGAGAGCAACAGTCAGAAAGTCCACCCTCAACCCATGGAAGAGGCCATGAATCAGAATCCAGAAGCTGTGGAAGCCCTAGTATCTAAAGTCTTTACAAATATCTCTTCTCTGAAGTCAGCTTATATCCAGCTGCAATCTGCTCATACTCCCTATGACCCTGATAAAATCCACAGTGCTGATAAACTTGTTATTAGTGAGCTAAAAAATCTATCTGAACTCAAGCATTTCTATAGGGAAAACAACCCAAAGCCAGTGTGTGTTTCTCCCCAAGACTCACGTTTAGCTGCAGAAATTCAAGAACAACAGAGCCTCCTGAAAACCTATGAGGTCATGGTTAAGAAATTTCAGTCTGAAATCCAGAATAAAGATTCGGAGATCCATCAATTGGAACAACAGATTGAGGAGGCTAGTCAGAAGCGAGCAAAACTAGAAAAGAATCTGAAGCTTAGAGGTTTGTCAACTAAAGAATCAGAAGAGGGAAATGGGTTTTTCCCTGTTGATCTAACCCCAGACCTCTTCACCTCTGCCGTGGAAGCAGCTGCCAAAGCAATTCATGATTTTTCGAAACCTTTGATCAACATGATGAAAGCAGCTGGATGGGACCTCGATGCTGCTGCCAACTCAATCGACCCAAATGTTGTTTATGCGAAGAGAGCTCATAAGAAATATGCATTTGAGTCTTACATATGCCAAAGAATGTTTGGTGGCTTCGAGCAGGAAAGCTTCTCGGTCAAATCAGACGATATTACAGTCACTAGAGAGAGCTTCTTCCACCAATTTCTTGCTTTAAGGGAGATGGATCCTCTGGACATACTAGGGCAAAATCCAGATTCCATTTTTGGGAAATTTTGCAGGAGCAAATACCTAGTGATAGTTCATCCAAAGATGGAAGCATCATTCTTTGGAAATCTAGATCAACGAAATTATGTGATGGGTGGGGGGCATCCAAGGACTCCTTTTTACCAGGCTTTTCTAAAACTCGCCAAGTCAATTTGGCTTCTACACAAGTTGGCTTATTCTTTTGAACCAAATGTCAAGGTATTTCAGGTTAAAGGAGGGAGTGAGTTCTCTGATGTTTACATGGAAAGTGTGGTAAAGAATCTGATAATGGAAGACAATGATGAAAAACCCAAAGTTGGATTGATGGTTATGCCTGGATTTTGGATTGGGGGAAGTGTGATTCAGAGTAAAGTCTATCTCTCTGGTATGAAGGTAGCTGAATGATTCCTGAACACAGGGAAGCCTTTCAGAAAATGCATATTTGGTTGTATCTGGTTTGTTTGAGTTGCTTTTTTCTTATCCTGTGTAAGATAATGTTGCTGTTTGTAATTTTTAAGATCTCTGTTATTGTAAGATCAAATGAGCCATTATCTACGTTTACATTTAAGTCCCTTGTTGTAAAGTCAATTCTTGCGTTTGTGAAGGGGGATTGGAAAGGTATATAGAAGTTTTCCCTTTACTTTGGAGTTTCATTGCTCTTGGAAGAAGAAAGATTCTCTCGTGTGCACATTCTTAACAGAAGAGTGAACTAAACCAATCAATAAGCGATACATTATCACTTCAATATATAAAATATTTGTGTAAGTGTAAGACAGATTTATTATTTATTATTCAAAGTTGATTTGCATAGTGCCTTAAAAAAAGTTGATTTTGATGGTGCACAGATCTTTATGCAAGATGGAGAACTGTGAGGGCTCAGGGCTATATAACTTTGATCCGTATATATAACTTGATATACATGTATTTGTTGTCAAAAGAAGATATACGTGTATTTGCATGAGTTGCTTTTATTTTTGATGTATGTTCAAAATAGCTTTTTCATAGATAATCGATTATTATACTTTAATAAGCTCTTCTTTTGGTGAAATGAAGTGGCTACAGCCCCAAAACACAAAGAGCAACTATACTGGGTCGATTAAACATATCTTGTCCTAAACATGAGTCCCCACATTGACTAGTGATAAAGTCTCAAAATTCAACAGATGTCTGAAAGGGTGACAGGTTGGGCAACTCCCATTGAGCAAGTTGATACCTTATTTCCGTTTTGAGACAATGTCGTGACAACACACCGAGATAGAGTTATTAGCAGGTGGTTGCCAGTGCCACACACAAGGATATAACACCGTGCCCAAACTGTGACAATTGGCAGCAACTACTTTCTTTCTAGATGATTGGATTTATGTTTGATAAAGCACTATAAGCTGAAACCGTTGATATACTTCATCAATTTAATTATAAAAAAAATAAAAAATATTTCATGTACAAAAAATCAAAATTATTAATAGTTTTTCTTTCCAAAAATAAACACGCTATAGTTTTTTTATAAGAAAAAGAGTCGAAATCTAGTTTTTTCTTTCTGGATCTTGATTTTTTGTCGAGTTTCTGTCTGGTTCCTGGTTTTTGGTTGGTTATCTAGTTTAACTCTTGTTTTCGTGCAGGGCAATTCTCGGGTTCACCTAAACCAAATAGAGATTCAGTTCCCAATTCAACAGGTCGAACCACCTAGTCCGACCCATTTTTGACAACCATAAATAAAAGCGTATTATTTTTCAAAAACCGAGTTGTCGTTTTAAATTGATATTTATTGTAGTTATAAATTTTTTGGACTTGTTAGATTCAAAATCTCTTTAGTAAAAGATACTTTTGATGAATTTATTTTTCTAAATGCTTGAGAAATCATATTTTAACGAGAGACTCTAAGTTGTCGTTGCAATTAGTTATAGCAAAATAAAACGGTTGTACAAAAGACTTTGAGTTTACGTACGTACAAGTTAATATTTACTTATGTTCACAAATTCAAGCGTTTATAAGAATTCGATTTTCAAAATGAGCAAGGAAAAATGAAATAATATTTTTAATATTGTTCCCAACTGGACCAGCCAGTATATACTAGGAGCGACCTCTTCTCTGCCCAGTCGATTAGAGATAAATTTCCCTATGGAGCTCACCGTTCAGTCAACATCATTCCTCCAATATCCGCTCGGTTAGTCAGTCATAATGGCGGTCAAGACATTCATTAGGATCCCGAATTTTCCTCCCTATGTCTTGTAACAGCCATAACAACCATAATGTGTAATAAACAACATTAACTACCCTATGTACTATATATAATCACCCTCTGAGGCCAATATATAGATCCATAACTCATTTCTTTAACATTATACTTGTTTCATATTCTCAATTATTGTTAGTTATATTATCCTCGTGTTCGGTTGTATTATTAGTTATATAGATCGTGACATTGGCGCCCACCGTGGGGCCTGAGTAAATCTTTTCCCGCGCCTCGCGCAAAAAAATAAAAAAGAATCCCAAGCATTGAAGCAATGTTCACTACCAGGAATGGAGGAATCGGCAGTGGTAGCCATGGCTACCCTAACGACCACCATGACAATGCTGATCCAAGAGTGGAGGAGTTAATGGCGACAATCCAACTCGTTCAAACGGCGGCGAAACGAAGAACAACTACTTTTCTCCCAAGCCCTAGAAGCAAGAGAAACTCAACTACAACAATAGCTAGAAGACAGGAGGAGGTTCAGTCAGGTATTGAAGCCACATATACCCCGCTGCAAGCATTCCAGTCGTTCACGGCAGAGGAAATACCACCCAGATTCTGAGAGCCAGTCATTGGAAGTTACAATGGCACCAATGACTCCCAAAGCCAGGTAGATGCTTTCCAGACTCTGATCTTCATCAACAGTGACAATGATGCCATTAGATGAAAAATGTTCGTAGGGACATTGGCAGAAGTGGCCCTCAAGTGGTTCACGGTCTCCCGATACGGTTTGTGACAGGCTTTGAGGACCTTGGGTAGTTTCGTGCAGCAGTTCTCGGCGAACAAAAAGAAGGGTTAGGATATCTCTTTGATATACACCAAGGGCCGACCGAGTCATTAAAGAACTTTCTCGATCAGTTCAACAAAGCCACTGTATTGGTAGAAGAGTCAGACAAGAGATTCTTCGTGGCCACCTTCAGATACACAGCGGAGCCCTCAGTGAGGCATTGATAATGTTGAAACCCCGCACGATGGATGAAGTACGGGCAAGGGCAGAACAATATATAGAAGCCGAGGAGTCAAACTCAGGGAAAATAGAGAAGGAGAGTGGAAGGCAAGGACCTGCGCCGAGCGATCGGAACCACAACACGCTCAGCCAAGCCAGAGGAGAGACAAAGGAAACCGAGGCAGAAATCGACTGACCAGACTTGGGGTAGGAGACACTTACACCCATTTGAATGCGAAGCCATGAATAATCCTAGACAACTCCCTACACGATGGCACAATAAGGAGACCTGCCTCCTTTGTAGGAACCATGGGTAGGAACCCCGACTCTTATTGTAGGTACCACAGGACAAACAACCATACAACCGATGACTGTTGGACACTAAAAAAACATATTGAGCAGCTAATCCAGAGAGGACACCTCAAGAAATTCATGAAGGCAACTAAAGCAGGGAAGTGCCAAAGAGGAAACTCAAGCCGTCCGCAGGAGGCAAGCGACTTAAAGTGTTACGAGGAATGCTTGGGAATAAACCGAGCACGAGGGATGACAAGGGACTGGTAGGTTGCATCACTGGGGAAGAAGGTATGCTAAATAAATTATGTCAATAAATAACATTAAAGAATTTGCTGTCTAGGAATATCCATGGATAACCTTTGATGTCCAAGACTTCAATGGGGTAAACCTCACGCTGACGACCTGATCTTGATCTTGGTCACCACTAGTGGTTTCAAGATCGCGAGGGTCCAGTTGGATTTGGGTAGCTCGACAAAAGTGATATACAGAAAGTTCTTTGAGGACCTCCAGCTCCCAACCAGTATGTTAAAGGACTACCCCGACACCCTAGTGGGGTTCTCTGGAGAACAAGTAGCGGTCCGTGGCTACTTTAACCTCCACACTACATTTAGGGAGAACGACAGTGCCAAGACCCTGATGTTGCAATATATGGTGATTAACACTCTCTCTTCTTACAACATCATCATAGGGAGGCCGACCGTCAACGCTACTAGCAGCGGTCTCCTACCCGCACTTGTGTATCAAGCATCCCCTGCCAAACGGTAAGATTGGAAAGCAAGGAAGTTCTATGCCTAAAGCGTGTAGGTGAAGATGATATAGAGAGCCAATACCAATAGCGGCAACAACTTAGACATCAAAGTCAAAACAAGGGAAGAAACCAAGTCTTCCGTCGAGCGGCAAAAAGAAGAAGGAAACACCGGCCGACGAGCAGAAGAACTCGAAGATTCCTAGATGAAGAAAGGACCTAGCCTGAAAAGGCACCAAACCGGCCCTCCAAAAAAAAAAACAAAATAAATGTACTTTTGTAAACGGCCAAATAGGCCCCAATTGTATCCAATTAAAATGAAAGCAATAAAGAGGATCAGAAAGTTTCCATACTCATCTTGTGATCAAAATCTAGAATGGACCAATAACCCCAAACATAAGTCCCAACAAGTAAGATCTGAGCAACGTCTCGACGTTACCCTTGGGTACCGAAGACTTAAAGTCACGATACCACACTTGGGCGAACCTTATGTGAAAAAAGCAAGGCTAAAACACTTGCTGTACCATAAGGAGTCCCCTTAGACAAACCGACAAAGTAAGAATCCGCAACACAATCGATCTGTTGTGTTGTTCTAAGGGGAAAAAACTAAAGTTTAGACAGGTGAAGGCTGGTGGAAGGCGGCGTATACCCTTGGGCATCAACGTGAAATAAATATACTCGTAGTAAACAAAAGACCTCACATGTGAAAACTAGAGAAAGCTGACATATGTAACACCCCAATTCTAATAAACGATAATTATAATAAAATCAGAGTTTAAAAATTGTTTTTCAATATGCCCACAAAAGGGATGCTACATTTACGTCAATAAACATCAAAAGTCGGTATAAAATTTACTCAAAAGTCAACATAATGCGTAGCACATTATGGAATGGGATAAACTCTCAAAACAACACCTGTATGGTTTACATAACAGCAACTCAGACAACACACAGCGGAATAAAGTAAAGGTTTCATAAAACAGCCGTAACATCACTACTAACAGTATAATATCAATACATAGATGTCTAACAGTCAAACAGAAATAAAAGAGACGACTAATAGACTAGCGCCCATCCCCCTGGTGCTACATATCAGAGCATGACCGACTCAACTAGGTGAAGGTAAAAGCCTTCATATGCGGTTACCTGCAAGTTACCAACATAAGGGTAACATTCAACAGAAGGGGTGAGTTCTCAAACCATATAATAAAGTTTACGATAGGCAATATACGAGAGTATAACACTACATCGACCACAACAATATACAACTACATCAACATATATATACATATTTATGTAACAACTGAGGTAACATCGCAAATGTTATGAGCATATGAATGAAGTGCAACCCACAACACGGGCATATGCATGTGGTACCAATCAACGTAAAATTTGCCATTCGGGCGACCCACAACAACAGGTATATCAACAACAACATTAGCCTTAAGGGCAACCCACAACACGGGCATATGCATATGGAAACATGAGACACCATGAACGATGCATCACAACACAATCAGCACACAACATATTTTTGGCACATTCATGACAACATTATCAACCTTTGGTCACAAGACCCATCGTTTTCAACAACAACAACAACATTATTCATCTTAGTCCACAACATAGACCACATCAACACAACATTGGCGCACATAAAGACTTAGGATCAAGCGCCAAAGAAGAATTTACAACACATTTCGACACCAAAAACACATTACAGGCAGCACCATGGCGCCAAGACAGCACAAACTGGCGCCCTGGGGCAACCTGGCGCAACACATCGCCACAAACAGCACAAAATGGCGCCCCAGAATTCGACAATGGCACCTAAGAATTCGACACACCATAGAATTCGACTTTGACTGGGCAGCACAAAATGGCGCCCCAATTTGATCGCGCCTGAGTCGAATGGCGCCTCGAGTCGACACACAGGCCCCTTCCTTCCTTTCTCTAGGTTTTCCCCATGATCTAATAGAAGGGATGGTAAAATTACTTCGGTTACACTACCTCGGTTACACTAACCCTCCTCGGTTACACTAACCCACCTCGGTTACACTAACCCACCTCGGTTACACTACCTCACTTCACTCACTCCTCTCACTCGTCACTTTCCCTTTCCCTGCACTGATGGCGACTGGGAGTGACCGTGGCGCCCAGATCTGTGGCGACTGGAGTCGACTAGCGCCTCGAGTCGACTATGGCGCCTTTGTGCAACACATTGCACATAGGCTCAACAACTCGCATCAAACGGCGCCCTAGGCGCCTAAAAATTCAAGTTCTATCCTAGGTCTTTCATATGATCAATCATCAACCATAGATACGCACATCACAATTTCATTCTAGGATCATCAAGATACATTCAACATCAACCAAAACATGGACATAGCGCCTAACCCCACATAAAATCCATCATATGCCCTATTATAAGGTAAGACCCACCCTTACCTTAAGAATCGATGAAGATGAGAATCCTTCCACAACGCACCAAAAACCACAACAACAATTTCTTGCGATTTCTTCTTCTCCTCTTCCTCTCTCACGGCGCCGTTCCTTTCCTTTTCTTCTCTTCTCCTTTCTGTTCTCAAGTGATGCGACTTGCATCACTAACCTTGCGCCTATATCTCGGGCCTAGGGTTCTTGGGCCGCTTCTTTACACTCCGTAGTTACCGAGTACTACTCCCTTCATTATAATGAAACACTATATTAATAATTTAATATATTTAAGTCAGTGTAATACTAAAATAATTAATTAAATTATTTGGGTGTTACAACTCTCCCCCACTTAGAATATTTCGTCCTCGAAATTTTACCCGCTTCAAACTTGACTCGGGATATGACTCCGCATCTTGCTCTCCAATTCCCATGTCATACTCTCTCCAAAGCGGCTCCCAACCAAACTACCTTCACCAAAGCAATCTCCTTTGCCCCTTAGAACCTTCACTTCACGATCCTCAATCTGCATGGGCATCGTCTCAACGGTGAGATTATCCCGTACCTCCACATCATCCATGTGAATCACATGAGACGAGTCTGAAATGTACTTCCGAAGTTGCGACACATGAAACACGTCATGCAAGTTCGAAAGATTAGGTGGCAAAGCCACCCTATAAGCAACATCCCAACTCTCTCTGAAATCTGATACGGGCCAATAAAACGAGGAGTGAGCTTCTTCGACTTTAAGGCACGGCCAACACCGGTCACCAGAGTGACTCTCAAAAACACATGCTCACCCGCTTGGAACTCTAAATCCTTCCTCCGCTTATCATGGTAACTCTTTTGTCGACTCTGCGACACTTTCATCTTCTCACGGATCAACTTCACCTTCTCAGTTGTCTCGTGAACAATCTCTGGTCCAAGTACCACACTCTCACCAGACTCATACCAACATAGCGGGGTTCTACACTTCCGACCATACAACGCTTCAAAAGGTGCCATCCCGATACTAGAATGGTAACTGTTGTTGTATGTGAACTCTATCAATGGAAGATAAGAATCCCAGGAACCTCCTTGTTCCAAAACACAAGCTCTCAACAAGTCTTCCAGTGACTGAATAGTCCTCTCTGACTGACCATCTGTCTGAGGATGATAGGCTGAACTCAACCTCAGCTTACATCCCAACTTCTCATGCAAACTTCTCCAGAAATCTGAAGTGAACCTCGGATCTCTATCTGAAACAATACTACTAGGAACTCCGTGAAGCTTCACAACTTCCCGGATATAAATCTCGGCCAGTCTAGGCACTGAATATGTGATGTTAATAGGAACAAAATGAGACGATTTTGTTAACCTATCAACAATCACCTAGATTGCATCATACCCTTTCGCAGTATGAGGCAATCCCGTCACAAAATCCATAGCAATGCTGTCCCATTTCCACTCTGGGACATCCAACGGTTGCATCAACCCCGCAGGTCTCTGATGCTCAACCTTTGACTTCTGGCAAGTCAAACACGCATACACAAACTGTGCCACATCCCGCTTCATCCCCGACCACCAAAACAACTTCTTCAAATCTTGGTACATCTTTGTAGCCCCCGGATGAATACTCAACTTACTCCTGTGACCCTCCTATAGAATCACTCTCTTCATCTCAGCATCATCAGGAATGCAAATTCTGTCCCTGAATCTCAGCACACCTTGGGAATCCAACCTGAAGTCTCTACCCTCAGATTGATCATCCTCAACCATCAAGTCTACTAGCTTGACATCTGACTTCTGAGCTTCTCTGATGCTAACCAAAAAGTCATTGCCAATCTTCAGCATTCCCAACTTAACACTCTGAGGTGTTACTATGTCTCTGAACTGCTCAATCAACTCCAACTCCTTAATCATCATTGCGGACATATGCAAAGTTTTCCGACTTAACGCATCAGCCACGACATTAGCCTTGCCTGGGTGATAGTTCAAGCCGAAATCATAATCTTTCAACAATTCTAACCAACACCTCTGTCTCATATTCAACTCCTTCTGATCAAACAAGTACTTCAAACTCTTATGGTCGCTAAACACCTCATATCTAGTACCATACAAATAGTGTCTCCAAATCTTCAACACAAAAACAATTGCAGCTAACTCAAAATCATGCGTAGGGTAGTTCTTCTCATAAGTCCTCAACTGTCTAGACGCATAAGCAACTACCTTACCATCCTGCATAAGCACACCTCCCAAACCCATCTTGGAAGCATCACAATACACCACAAAAGACTTGTCCGAAATGGGCAAAGTCAAAATAGGAGACGTTGTCAACCTCCTCTTTAATTCATTGAAGCTCTCCTCACATCTAGCATCCCAAACAAAAGCTCTTCCCTTACAGGTCAACTGTGTCAACAGAAGGGCTAGTTTAGAAAAACTCTCAATGAACCTCCGATAATAACCAGCCAACCCCAAGAAGCTTCTAATCTCAGTAACCGACTTCGGACTCTCCCATTGCAACACCACATCTACCTTGGCTGGGTCCACAACAATGCCACTACCAGAGATAACATGACCAAGGAAGCTCACCGCATTCAGCCAGAATTCACACTTAGACAATTTGGCATATAACTTATTTTCTTTCAACACCTCTAGCACTAACTTCAAATGCTCCGCGTGCTCCTCCTCTGTCTTAGAATAAATCAGAATGTCATCAATAAATACCACCACGAACCGATCCAAGTAAGTATGGAAAATACGATTCATGTAGTCCATAAATACTCCCGGCGCGTTAGTAACACCAAAAGGCATCACAGAATATTCATAATGCCCATAACGGGTTCTGAACGCCGTCTTCTGAACGTCCTCATCCTTCACCTTGATCTGATGGTAACCCGACCTCAAATCAATCTTGCTAAACATTTTAGCACCCACCAACTAGTCCATCAAATCATCAATCCTCGGAAGCGGATACTTGTTCTTAATCGTCACTTTGTTCAATTGCCTATAATCAACACAGAGCCTCATACTTCCATCCTTCTTCTTTACCAACAACACTGGAGCTCCCCACGGCGATACACTCGGCCTTACGAACTTCTTTTCAAGCAGATCCTCAAGTTGCTTCTTCAATTCAGACAATTCAGATGCAGACATCCTGTATGGTGCCATAGAAACATGTCTGGTACTAGGTACAAGATCAATAGCAAATTCAACTTCCCTCTCTGGCGGGACACTTGGAATCTCATCAGGGAACACCTCGGGAAACTCACACACCATCGGAAACCCTTCAATAATAGCTTGATTCTCAACAGACATAGAAGCTACTAACGAGAACAACTGAACTCCTTCTTTCATCAACTTCCGCAACTGGCTAGCAAATAACAGCCCAGATTCATCACTCCCAAAACTCACTGACTTGTTACAGTTAATGTGAACATGGTTACGCTCTAACCAGTTCATACCCAGAATTACATCTAACCCAATCAACGGTAAACAGACAAAATCTATAATAAAGTCCCTGCCGAAGATCGACACAGGACACTAGGAACACACCAGAGAAGTGATTACCGACCCCTTAGCTGGAGTGTCGACAACCATCTCTCCGCCCATAGCAGACACAACAAGACCCAAACGTTCACAACATTCAGCAGCAATAAAACAGTGAGATGCACCAGTATCGACAAGAGACTTTAAAGGAGTACCATTAATGAATCACGTACCTTCAATGAGATTGTCATCTCCCGTAGACTCTTCACCTGCCAAGGCGAACACCTTCCCAATAAACCTCTCCTTCTTCGGCTTCGGACACTTAGTACTAATGTGTCCACCTTCACCACAGTTGAAACATAGCATATCCTTGCGTGCACACTCAGCTGCCAAATGACCATCTTTACCACATTTGAAACACTTCCTCGCATCAGTATTGCATGCGTTGCTCTTATGACCAGGCTTACCACATTTGAAACACACAATATTAGCAGGAGCATCTCCCCCACTAGTCCTCTTACCATCAGAAGCCCTCTGTTTACCTTTACCACCAGAAACCTCATATGGCTTACTACGACTCTGAAACTTACCCCTCTGCTCCTTCATAACCTTATAATGAGCACTACTGTCTTCTTCAAAGATCCTACAACTATCAATCAGATCAGAGAACACCCGGATCTTCTGGTACCCAATAGCTTTCTTAATTTCAGCCCTCAGCCCTGTTTCGGGGTGTATCAGCAAAACCGAGAGGTTCTATTAGCATTGGGCCATCGGCCCATATCAGTAAACCGGCCCAAGCTCGGTTGCTTGGAGCGCACTTCGCGCTAGCCGGCCTAAATTCTCGTAGACGGTCGGTAACCTCAACAGTATAAATGCCGCACGCATTCTCACTATCAGGTACGTTATCTTTACCTTGTGATACCCTGCCCGAGCAATCACTGACTTGAGCGTCAGAGTGTCATTGCAGGTACCACCCGTGTGCAGCCCGGACCGGTCCTTTCCCTCACTCAACGACCGACCGATCCAGCGAACAACAACACTTCATTGGTCTAAGGTACGATCAGTTGGCGACCATAGTGGGACGCCGAACGCCTCCTCGAAGGAGCGTCCCTTGCCAGGGAAGTACTTACCACCGATCCCCGGCACGACGAACCATGGCGCACAGGTCGCCCCCTAGCAGGAACGTGCGCAGACGCCGTTCCTGTAACACCCCCTTTCTATATTAAGCTAATTCAATTAATGAAAATCAGAGTTTTTCAAAAACTTTCCACGCACCTCAAAGAGGGTGGTACATTTAATGAAAAAGACGTCAAACATATTTAACCAATCCAGACTCATCAAATGCATAAATCTCATATCATAGTCATATGGATAAAAACCATCAAAACCACCGCTTAACGCTTACGAGTAATCCATCAAATAGTTTGCGAAAGACAATGAAATAAAATTGAGTTCACATACTCAATACATAGGTTCAAAATAAGTTTAATACATAACCATAAATAATACTAAGACCCCAACCCCTGTTGTTACTATCGAGCCGACTCAATAAAACCCCAGAGGCACAAAGACCATCACTCGGAATCACTGTTTGTCGCCACGAGAGAGCGGGCAACAAGAAATGCTAGGGTGAGTCTCTTTACATAAATAATAACAGGTAAAATAAGCCGTATAGTAAGAACTAGCTAGCAACAGAGATTCACAGAACAAGGCATTTACCATTCACATGAGATATCACTCAAGCAACCATAACAGATTAATTGGACATTAACAAACAGCTAGGGAATGTATGATTATATGCATGTATGCAACATGCATGTGGATCCATATTCACCTCACCACCCCGTCGGGTATTTCATCACCACCCCGAAGGGTATTCCATCACCTCCCCGAAGGGTATTCCATCACCACCCCGAAGGGTATTTCATCACCTGTTGGCCGAAGCCATGCATATGATTCATGCGACTTTATGACAATGCATCACTCCACACCAAGCACACCACATCAATTATTAATTATCACATCATTAATTATCAACACCACCTCACCGATTATTTAGCATCACCTCACCAAATATTTAGCATCACCTCACCAAATATTTATTAATTCTCACCTAAGAACCAACACCACCCCATAGGGGTTTTCTCCTCACTTTAGGACCATTCTGACACACCAATAATTAATTTAGAGACTTAGGGATTTATTTGACACATTTGGACTAATTAGACGTTAAGGGATTATTTTGTCACACCAAGGATTAATTTAATTCTTAGGGACTAATTTGTCACACCAAGGATTAAATTAATTCTTAGGGACTAAAACATCACTTAGATGTATTCTGAGTACCTAGACACTAAGGGGGAGCCAAAAGGCGCCCATGGACCAACACCAAAAGCCCACACTCACACACTTAGTCACACCACTCATGCCACATACCGCGCTGAATGCTAGGCATTTGGCGCCCCGCAACACTCACTTCAGCGCCTAAATGCTTAGCATTTGGCGCCCGCAACACTCAAAGACATAACACACCACACACTTGAGACACAGCGCCACATTCCTAAGGAATTGGCGCCCCCGCCAAAACCAACCGTAGCCAAGAAACACCAGGCCCAACTTAGTCATGGGCGCCAATTTGCCTAGCAAATGGCGCCACCTGCAAAGACAAAACCACGCAACACATAGACACTCCCACCAGCGCTGAATCCTAGTGATTTGGCGCCGCACTCCCATCCTCGCCACCTTTCGTGAACCTCGGCGCCATATTCCTAAGGAATTGGCGCCTCCCTACCAAGACTCACGCATGCTCACAAAATACAAAGCAACATGGCGCCTAAATGCTAGGTATTTGGCGCCCCTTCCAACACCCTTCACCAATTTACTTCAAAACTAATTTATTATTCAACAATTCATTTTCCCCACACACACACACCTAATTATTACTTTATTACCAACAATTCATCATATTCACATACTTACCCTCATATGACCATTCCACCAAACATACACTATGCATAAGTCACAATTCATGTTTTCACAACAACAATTAACATGTTATGAGTAACACACACATTCCAAACATCAATCAACATGTCATCAACACACAATCACACAACAAGTTATTATTAAAGCCATTCCACATATAAAACCTATCATACTAGCTATTATAAACATAAAGGAGAATCCACAACCTTACGAGCTACCGAGACGCTCCAAACTCTCGACCCGAACTTCACGAACTCGCTCCTAACTCGTCCAACCGCTTCAAAACCGAAAACCCAGCTACTCCAATACTCCAACACTTTGAGCAAGAGCCAAGGTGAAGAAAACCCTCCCCCTTCCTTCCTTCTTGCTATCAAAACAGATTTGATCTTCCTTTTTGCTAGGCTTCAATCAACTAATTCCCAACCTCTAAAACTCCAATTATAAGTTCTATTCTCTAGCTTGCCATACCCTCTAAAGGTTCCTTGATTTAATTTGCTAAGATTTCACAAAAATCAACAAATTACATGACCCACAAAGTAGCCCCACACACCGATTTTGCCTGAATTTCAGCTCCTCGTAACTTTTACCTCCTTGTTCTCCACGAAAATGAGTGCCATTTTGCAATGTTAAGCTTGAATAATCATGTTTGCCATGTCACCTAACAGTTAATCAAGCTCTTTGGTACATATCCCTCACCATCCATGACATGCAAGGCTCCCAAGTTGACCACTTAACAACACTTTCTGCAGAAATGTTATTGCAGAATTTTTTTTTTTTTCCAGCAATATGTCTCCTACTTCATGCCCTCTAATCTACACCAAAAAGAGACCTAAACACTCCTATCTTTGCTCAAACACCAAGATTATAACTGATTATAATATCATTGAAGCTCCCAATCTCTAAATCCACCTCTAAGATGAACACACAATGCTTCTCACAAAGATAAAGATTGGTCTTCAAAATTGATATTTGGGGTTTGTTGTTTAGGGGTTCTGATTTGTGGTGAGTTGGGAAGAATTATATAGTGTAGAAATTAGATATATGATGATGGGTTGTAGGTGTGGAAGAGAAACCCAAAAATTTAGCTCACTCTTCAAGCTCCTTCCTTCTCTCTCGGCAACCCTCTTTCTCCCCTCTCTCTCCTTCTATTTTTTTTCTTTTAAAATGGTGGAGACACTAACCCTAATCTCATTTTATTGGATATGGGCCTATTAATGGGTCATGGGCCCTTATTTGCACCTCCTAGTTACTTCAAACACCTCCTGAAATAAATAAATTATCACTCCCTTATTTACTACCCAACACCCCTTAGTTATATTAAATACTTTATTTTTAATATAACTAATCACTATAACACCTCCTAAATAAAATAAAACTCTAAATTAATTATTTGATTTAAATAAATGTTGCAAGCCTTAAATAACTTAATTAAATAAATAATTAAATTATTTTGGGGCGTTACAACTCTCCCCCCCTTAGAATATTTTCGTCCTCGAAAATCTAACTATCATGGACATATAAACTTAAACACTCACCACAACAAACAATAGATTTCTAGTAAAGCACCCTAAATGAAACGCTAACCTCTAAATGTAACCCTCACCCTCCGTAGGCTCAGACACGCTAGGACAAACACTCTCCCGCTAACCGTTATCATCCAAATCTTATCATACACGCAACAAATCAAACACTCTTCCCTACACTCTCACTCCCCAATTAAGTATTCTAACTTTTGTAGGTTGTCAAAATCCTACCCGACTACCCACACAAGAGACAACAACAATTATGGTTAGAAGCCCAACACCCTAACATCGTAATTAACACAACAATACCGGTTTCAACAATTATCATATATTCCACATTATTCACATCAACAATTAACACAATCATAATAACAAAATTCAAGTTCGACCTATTCTACACTTAATCATTTCATTCCACGCTCAAATTATTCTCTTTAAACTCAAAGTGCGAGAAAATTTCGCAACTATGCGCCTACTTCTCGCGAATTAATTGAAATAGTAAACGACCTCGGATTTTGACAAATAAATACTCGTTGGAAAACCACGGATGTGTAGTTTCTGAAAATATCTTTAAAGTTTCAAAACAAGGAGTCAATTAGTACAGTTTTTTTTTTTTTTTTTTAGAAACAACCCAAACGACTTTCGGACTTGGACAGATTACGCCCTCCTATTTCATTTCACGCTAAACCGACTTAAACTTGACCGAATGAGACAAAACTTCAGCCCGGATAAAAGCATTTTGAGTATAGTTTCTAATGAAAAAGAATCGTTCCAAAGCGGAGTTCATTTGAGGACATAAACTTGCAAAAACCGAGCATACTCACAGTTTGACTCTAGAGATTTGACTCGACTGACGGAGACTCCTAAGCGTAGCTACGCAACCCGAATTTAATGAAACTAGTGTCAAACGACCGGCTTTGAGTCTATTTTCAAAAACACTCAGCCACATAATTTTTGACTCAAACGAAGCAGTGCAGCTTTTCAAAAGACTGAAGCGGTGTCAGATTGTTTTCCATAATTTTAACCTAACTTGTTTCCCCTATATCTTGAGTTCTACAACTCGAATCCAACCCAATCGGTGGCAACTTAACAATCATTCAATCAAGTTTTGAAATAACAAACCACATAATTTTTCAACTGACCAAACAATACCAGTTTTTAAAAGACTGAAACAACATCGAAGAACGCACGTAAATCACACGCAAGTAAAACTCATTATGATCAATTAGCAAACCAATTATAATCACCACATACTTTTGCATTTCTTCAAACGCCAAACAAGCATAACCAATCATGCAACTAATTTAAACACACAATCCCAAAAAGATTAACATATAGGTATATCCTTCAATTTTCTCTATTCCGAGGGATTGGCTAACATGTGATTTTACAATTTCCCTAGAAAATATCATGGGACATGTAATCCTACCAAATTGAACCGATTTCATATCACAAGAAGTATAACCGACACATGCATCATAAAACAACTGCTTTGACTCAAGACTTGATATTAATTTAACCAAATGAAATTAATTATCCTTGTTAATACTCAGCAAGGAACACTAGCCAAGTAATAGAAGTGCACAAAAGTCTCGTTGCTCAGTTTTCATCATTAGGTTTTATGAGCCACGTAAAATAATTTTTCAAGATGTGACAATTAATACTAGTGATAGCAACTCAATGCCAAAGTTAAGTCATAAAACGAACACAGTTATATAACTGTAGTTCACAGTCAAAAGTACTTAAAATTGTTTACATTTGTTTCTAAAACCTTGACAGTCATTTTTTTGAACTCACCTCCCCATATCATAAAAAAAATTCTATCTTATCTAACCTTGCAATTAGTGTAAAACTCCATCATTTTCAAACAACATCAAATTATAACCCAATCGATCCAAAGACCTAAGTCATGCCACATTTTGAATTAAGAATCAGAAAACAACTCGGAAACAGAATTCAACACTAACTCTTACATTACGTTCATTCCTAATAGCACAAAAATTTTCCGAGTACCGCTTTTTCGAAAACCACAGAATTCACAGTTTTATCAAAAAGGAAACTACACGGGAACCCCAACCTTACTATCACTCGAGCATGCAACAACTACCTATTAGTTCAAAATTTAAGTTCCGACATACACTAAGAAGGTAAGGAAATTAATCATTTAATTTTGACAAAACACATCATGCTCACGAAACAAGTCAAATCGAAACACTGAAAATGTCAAGATTTCAAGTTATGCAACTTTAATTGAGTTAATGAAAATATAGTCTCACACCACATTCCATTTTAGCATACTAACTTCGAAACAATTAAGCATAAACCGATTTTTAACTCATAGGCATCACAAGAACAATCAACTTATGGCAAAGGTGTCAATCACATGCAACAATATTCAACAAGCAATCTTCAAATATTATTCAGTGTATAATTTACCAAGGTTAGGTCGTATAAAAATTACTGTCTATATTCTAACAAGCTAATCGAGCAATCAATCAAATTAAAATTAGTGCATTGATCCAAATTTAATAATAACCATGAGTTATTGTCGCCTCTTTCATTGGGGATGAGTGATTGGGGTGATCATTCCTCCTACTCATGCAACCAATTACTTAAGGTCACAAAAGCGCTTCCTTTCAAATTTATAATCGCCACATTAAAAGACCTTTAACTTGATGCGAGTGCGAAGACGTCGTCCACGACTTTCACTCCTTTGACGTCGTTAGAACTCTTTTAATCAGACATATCTTAATGACACAAACAACAGTCGCAACCAAACAAAATTAATGCTACAACCAACAGTCACATATTCCAATCACCTATACCTCAATAATTCAATATAACTTTCAATCGTAATCCAACAAATAAGTCACAAGGCACGTTAATGGAAGAACAAACCAACAAAGGTAACAAATAATAAACAAAGAACCTAATTATGATTTTAGAACGAGTACTAAGACTCGAGGTTAATGAGACTCGACAACTTGGCGGATTGCATCGAATCGCTCGATACCACTAATGTAACACCCCTTTCTATATTAAGCTAATTCAATTAATGAAAATCAGAGTTTTTCAAAAACTTTCCACGCACCTCAAAGAGGGTGGTACATTTAATGAAAAAGGCGTCAAACATATTTAACCAATCCGGACTCATCAAATGCATAAATCTCATATCATAGTCATATGGATAAAAACCATCAAAACCACGCTTAACGCTTCTGATAATCCATCAAATAGTTTTAAAGACAAATGAAATAAAATTGAGTTCACATACTCAATACATAGGTTCAAAATAAGTTTAATACATAACCATAAATAATACTAAGACCCCAACCCCGGTGTTACTATCAGAGCCGACTCAATAAAACCCCAGAGGCACAAAGACCATCACTCGGAATCACTGTTTGTCGCCACGAGAAGAGCAGCAACAAGAAATGCTAGGGTGAGTCTCTTTACATAAATAATAACAGGTAAAATAAGCCGTATAGTAAGAACTAGCTAGCAACAGAGATTCACAGAACAAGGCATTTACCATTCACATGAGATATCACTCAAGCAACCATAACAGATTAATTGGACATTAACAAACAGCTAGGGAATGTATGATTATATGCATGTATGCAACATGCATGTGGATCCATATTCACCTCACCACACCCCGTCGTGTATTTCATCACCACCCCGAAGGGTATTCCATCACCTCCCCGAAGGGTATTCCATCACCACCCCGAAGGGTATTTCATCACCTGTTGGCCGAAGCCATGCATATGATTCATGCGACTTTATGACAATGCATCACTCCACACCAAGCACACCACATCAATTATTAATTATCACATCATTAATTATCAACACCACCTCACCGATTATTTAGCATCACCTCACCAAATATTTAGCATCACCTCACCAAATATTTATTAATTCTCACCTAAGAACCAACACCACCCCATAGGGGTTTTCTCCTCACTTTAGGACCATTCTGACACACCAATAATTAATTTAGAGACTTAGGGATTTATTTGACACATTTGGACTAATTAGACGTTAAGGGATTATTTTGTCACACCAAGGATTAATTTAATTCTTAGGGACTAATTTGTCACACCAAGGATTAAATTAATTCTTAGGGACTAAAACATCACTTAGATGTATTCTGAGTACCTAGACACTAGGGGCGACCAAAAGGCGCCCATGGACCAACACCAAAAGCCCACACTCACACACTTAGTCACACCACTCATGCCACATACCTGGCGCCAGAATGCTAGGCATTTGGCGCCCCCCTGCAACACTCAGCCCCAGGCGCCTAAATGCTTAGCATTTGGCGCCCCCCTGCAACACTCAGCACATAACACACCACACACTTAGACACAGGCGCCACATTCCTAAGGAATTGGCGCCCCTCCTGCCAAAACCAACCAGAACCGAAGAAACACCAGGCCCAACTTAGTCATGGGCGCCAATTTGCCTAGCAAATGGCGCCACCCTGCAGCACAAAACCACGCAACACATAGACACTCCCACCAGGCGCCAGAATCCTAGTGATTTGGCGCCCTGCACCCCATCCCTGCCACCTTTCAGCAACCTGGCGCCATATTCCTAAGGAATTGGCGCCCTCCCCTGCCAAGACTCACGCATGCTCACAAAATACAAAGAACATGGCGCGCTAAATGCTAGGTATTTGGCGCCCCCTTCCAACACCCTTCACCAATTTACTTCAAAACTAATTTATTATTCAACAATTCATTTTCCCCCACCACACACACACCTAATTATTACTTTATTACCAACAATTCATCATATTCACATACTTACCCTCATATGACCATTCCACCAAACATACACTATGCATAAGTCACAATTCATGTTTTCACAACAACAATTAACATGTTATGAGTAACACACACATTCCAAACATCAATCAACATGTCATCAACACACAATCACACAACAAGTTATTATTAAAGCCATTCCACATATAAAACCTATCATACTAGCTATTATAAACATAAAGGAGAATCCCCTAACCTTACGAGCTACCGAGACGCTCCGAAACTCTCGACCCGAACTTCACGAACTCGCTCCTAACTCGTCCAACCGCTTCAAAACCGAAAACCCAGCTACTCCAATACTCCAACACTTTGAGCAAGAGCCAAGGTGAAGAAAACCTCTCCTTCCTTCCTTCTTGCTATCAAAACAGATTTGATCTTCCTTTTGCTAGGCTTCAATCAACTAATTCCCAACCTCTAAAACTCCAATTATAAGTTCTATTCTCTAGCTTGCCATACCCTCTAAAGGTTCCTTGATTTAATTTGCTAAGATTTCACAAAAATCAACAAATTACATGACCCACAAAGTAGCCCCACACACCGATTTTGCCTGAATTTCAGTGACTCCTCGTAACTTTTACCTCCTTGTTCTCCACGAAAATGAGTGCCATTTTGCAATGTTAAGCTTGAATAATCATGTTTGCCATGTCACCTAACAGTTAATCAAGCTCTTTGGTACATATCCTCACCATCCATGACATGCAAGGCTCCCAAGTTGACCACTTAACAACACTGCAGAAATGTTATTGCAGATTTTTTTTTTTCCAAAGAATATGTCTCCTACTTCATGCCCTCTAATCTACACCAAAAAGAGACCTAAACACTCCTATCTTTGCTCAAACACCAAGATTATAACTGATTATAATATCATTGAAGCTCCCAATCTCTAAATCCACCTCTAAGATGAACACACAATGCTTCTCACAAAGATAAAGATTGGTCTTCAAAATTGATATTTGGGGTTTGTTGTTTAGGGTTCTGATTTGTGGTGAGTTGGGAAGAATTATATAGTGTAGAAATTAGATATATGATGATGGGTTGTAGGTGTGGAAGAGAAACCCAAAAATTTAGCTCACTCTTCAAGCTCCTTCCCTTCTCTCTCGGCAACCTCTTTTTCTCTCTCTCCTTCTATTTTTTTCTTTTAAAATGGTGGAGACACTAACCCTAATCTCATTTTATTGGATATGGGCCTATTAATGGGTCATGGGCCCTTATTTGCACCTCCTAGTTACTTCAAACACCTCCTGAAATAAATAAATTATCACTCCCTTATTTACTACCCAACACCCCTTAGTTATATTAAATACTTTATTTTTAATATAACTAATCACTATAACACCTCCTAAATAAAATAAAACTCTAAATTAATTATTTGATTTAAATAAATGTTGCAAGCCTTAAATAACTTAATTAAATAAATAATTAAATTATTTTGGGGCGTTACAGTTCCCACTCTTATGACTATGGATACGAAGATTCCAGCTACCTTCCTGAATCCGGTCACTCGCCCACCAGATATTCCTCCTGCGAGTCGTCCGGTTCCCAACGGTCGAGAAGTAGATCCTGGGATTCACATGATGAGTTTGAAGACTATCGAGATGGAGGAATTAGAGACGTCTCGCTGCGACTGAGAAGGGGTAACAGCGAGCGACCCGGAAGACACCCTCCTCAACACCCACCTTTTGGCCAACCTGGAGGATTCTACGGAATGGCGGGCAACGAGGCGTGCCTCAACATGCAGCCCTTTGGGTCGAGCGACATCCCGAACGGCCATGGACCATTTACAAGAGAGATCAGCGCCACAGTATTCCAAGAGACTTGAGGAAGCCGCCAATCTCGAACAAATTTGATGGTCGCGGAGATCCGGATAAGCATATCCGATACTTCAACAACTATTGCAGCTATAGGGAGTTGGGGTCGACCATGAAATGCCGGCTTTTCCCTCAGTCGTTGGACGACCGAGCATTAGAATGGTGGGAATCACTACGTCCCAACACCATCTCCTCGTGGGAGGGCCTGATAAGAATCTTCCTAGCCCACTACACAACCAATCGTTGCGATCACGGTATGAGGAGCACTTGGACACGGTCGTTCAAGGAGATAATGAAACACTAAGGCGTTACATCGATCGATTCAACACTGAGGCTGTAACACCCCAAATAATTTAATTAAGAAATTGATTAAATTGTTTAAGTGTTGCACTATTTTTAATTATATTAAATTATAATATGGTGTTTATAATTTAGTATTTTATTTTAATAGAAGGGAGTGGTATCGTAAATATCGAGTCGCTGTTTTGGGCTCAGGAGCCCAAGCCCAATGACTTAGGCTCCTAGTGGGCTAGTGCATTCGCACCAAAGAGGAAAGAAAGAAAAAACGAAAGAGAAGAGAAAGGAGAAGAGAGAAAAGCGGCGCAAGAGAGAGAGGAAAAGAGAGAGAGCTTCGCACCAAGGAGAAAGGAAGGAGAAGGAGATTTGTTCTTTGAGGTTTTGTAGGTGACTACGTGAAAGAGCTTCTACGGTGTAAAATAAGGTAAGGGAGTCTCACTCTATAATAGAGGATATAATAGGTTGTATAGAGTCATAGAGTCTTGATTTGATGTCAATTGATTGTTAATTGAGTTGTTGTTGGGTGAATTTGAGAAATTGCATGATAAAAATCGATTTAGGGCTTTGATTTGGGGGTTTTATGTTCTTGATTGGTTTTTACGCATGATTGAATGTTATGGTATGCAATTGAGTGTGTTGACATGATTATAATTGGTATTTGAGTGATATAAGATGATTGGAATTGAAAGAATTTGAGAATTTGGAGTTGTTGGTGTTTTGGGCGCGCAAAGGCTAGGATTCTCGCGCCTGTGTCGTTATGTGAAGAGGCTATAGGTTGTGTTCTTTGCTCAGGCGCCACTTTGCTGAGGAATTGGCGCTGGGTTACCGTTCACGTCGCTGGAATTGTGTCTGAGTGCAGGGTGTGTCGGTGTTTGGGCGCCGAGAATGTGGGTGTTGGGGCCCGGGGAGTGAAACTTGTATTTCTGGGCACATTTTCTCGTGCCAAATTTTGTATTCACCTGCCCAAATTCAATTTTAAGTGTTTTGGCTCGAATGGTTTTACGTGGCAGGTGCTATTTTACAAATGTCCGGTGGGGTGGCTTTTGTGTGTAAAGCAGGGTGGGTTGAGTAAAACTTGTATTTCTGGGCACATTTTCTCGTACAAATTTTGTATTCACCGCCCAAATTCAATTTTAAGTGTTTTGGCTCGAATGGTTTTCTGGTGGCAGGTGCTATTTTACAAATGTCCCAGTGGGGGTGGTTTTGTGTGTGTAAATGGGGTGGGTTGAGTGAAACTCACATTTCTGAACATATTTTATTGTGCCAACTTTTGCATTCACCTGCCCAAATTCAATTTTAAGTGTTTTGGCTCGAGTGGTTTTCTGGTTGCAGGTGTTATTTTACAAATGTCCCGGTGGGGGTGGTTTTGTATGTGTAAATGGGGTGAGTTGAGTGAAACTCACATTTCTGAACATATTTTTCCATGCCAACTTTTGCATTCACCTGCCCAAATCCAATTTTAAGTGTTTTGGCTCGAGTGGTTTTCGGTTTGCAAGTGTTGTGTGTGCTGGGTCAGTTGTGGGGCGCCAAATTGTCTTTGCCAGGCGCCTAAGTGGTGCACGTGTTCGAGTTTGTGTCCGAGTGGGTGTCTAGGTTTGTGTCTCAGGGACCTTTGCTTGCAGGGGCGCAGATTGCTAGAAAAGTGGCGCCCAGTGGCTGTGTTGCCACAGGGGGCGCCAAGTTGCTGAGTTTCTGGCGCCTAGTGCTGTGTTGCACCAGGGGGCGCCAGAATGTGGGGAAGTTGGCGCCTAGTGCTGCCAAGTGCCTAAGCGGGTGTTGTTTTGATTCCTAGGTGACAGTTTGGTCCCTAGATGATTGTTTTAGTCCTAAATGGTGGTTTAGGACCTTGAGTGAGGTTGAGTCCTCTAGATGAGATTGGTCCTTGGGACTTAATGGTGTTGAGCGTGTACCTTGAGATGACTGAGGATGCCATGGGGGCATGAGCCGGAGGGCCAAGCCATGAGGGCTATAAAATGAGATTAATACTGAGGTAAGAGTTAGTGCGTGGATTGAGATGTTTGAGAATGTGTTTGTGTGGTTACATGGAGTCTCATGCATACATTCGGCTGCGGTCGTAGAGCTTATAAACTGATTGTGAAGCCTGAGGGCGGCCGGAGGGCCAGAGTCATGAGGACTCCATTGATGATGAGAATGCCGGAGGGCAAATATTGGGAATGCCGGAGGGCAAATGGTACCACATGCATAACTACATTGCATACATTCACATGAGTGCATGAATATTATTGAGTGATGATTGGTGTGATTGATTGTGCTGTGAACTGTGATTGTATATATTGCCTATTATCACTTTTATTATATAGTTCGAGACTCACCCTTTCTGTTGTTGTTTACCACAGGTAGTCATGAGTGAAGGCTTGTCACCTTCACTATTCCCTGAGTCGGTCTGCTCTGATACGTAGCACCTAGGGGATGGGTTATGAACTTTATTTTGATTATTTTGCTCAGTGTTGAGTTCTTTACTGTTGTACCATGTATTTTGAGATTGAGAATTATTCTCGTGAGCTGTAGTTTTATTCCGCTGCATGATATGAGTTATATCCCACGTTTTATATGGTGTTATGTATTGGTTCGTATTTTCTGAGCCGAACCGACTGTTTGAGTGTTTTTGGAGAGAAGTGTAACATTCCATTTAATGAGAAATGATTTTTATTACTCTGATTTTTGAATTAAATTACTGGGTAGAAATGGGGTGTTACATTAGTGGTATCAGAGCAAAAGTTCGGTCTGTCCGGCCAAGTCGGTCTGTCATAGTGTTTATGACAATTAGGTGTTGCTAGACTAGTTCTAAATTGTTGTTCATGCTAATTGATAGAGGTGAGTTAGGAGCCGGAGTAAGCCATATGAGATGTCTCACGATAGAGGAAAGCAGTATCTTTGGTGGTAGTAAGTCCGCCGAGGCAAGAAGCCAAGGGGAGATGCTCCCACCGATGTGGTGTGTTTCAAGTGTGGCAAGTCGGGTCACAAGAGCTTCGATTGCAAGTCGGTAAGTTTCCTTCCTCCGAGAAGAGGAAAGTCTGCATTTCTTTGTCTCACGAGCAATTGCGCGGGGTAATGAAAGAGGGTGGTCACCGTTTGCTTTGATGGCGTCTATGTCTGCTGAGAGCAAGTTTGTAGTTGATGGGTTGCGGCGGATGTTCCTCGATGAGATTCCTAGTGTGCCACGAGAGAGGAAGTTGAGTTCGGGATTGAGCTTGTGCTCAGTACTAGGCTCGTGTCTATGGCACCGTGGGATGTCGGCTTACGAGTTATGCGAATTGAAGAAGCGATTAGAGGAGCTTCTTGAGAAGAAATTTGTGAGGCCTAGTGTGTCACCATGGGAACTCGGTTTTGTTGGTTAAGAAGAAGGATGGGAGTATGCGTGCGTGCGTGGATTACGCATAACCGAACAAAGTAACTATCAAGAATAAGTATCCTCTTCCGAGGATAGATGATCTGATGGATCAGCTGGTGGGTGCTAAAGTGTTTAGCAAGATTGACTTGAGGTCGGGTTATCATCAGATAAAGGTGAAGGATGAAGACATCCAGAAGACAGCGTTCAGAACGAGATATGGGCATTGTGAGTACTCTGTAATGCCATTTGGCGTCACTAATGCACCAGGGGTGTTTATGGAGTACATGAACCGAATCTTCCATAGCTACCTGAGCTTCTTGGGTCACATTATTTCTGGTGATGGTATAGATGTAGACCCAGCCAAGGTTGATGCAGTATTGCAGTGGTAGAGCCCAAAGTCCGTGACTGAGATCAGGAGTTTCTTGGGGTTGGCTGGTTATTACAGGAGGTTTATTGAAGGGTTCTCTAAGCTAGCCCTTCCATTGACTCAATTGACCTATAAGGGAAGAGCCTTTGTGTGGGATGTAAAATGTGAAGAGAGCTTCCAAGAGCTGAAGAGGAGGTTGACCACGTCTCCAGTGTTGGTGTTGCCTGTGCCAGAGCAACCTTTTGTTGTGTACTGTGACGCCTCCAAGTTGGGTTTGGGAGGTGTGTTGATGCAGGATGGGAAGGTAGTTGCTTATGCGTCTCGGCAGTTGAGGACGCATGAGAAGAACTATCCTACTCATGATTTAGAGTTGGCTGCTATTGTGTTTGTGCTGAAGATTTGGAGACACTATCTCCATGGTACCAGATTCAAAGTGTTCAGTGATCACAAGAGTCTGAAGTACTTGTTTGACCAGAAGGAGCTGAATATGAGGCAGAGGCGTTGGTTAGAGCTGCTGAAGGATTATGATTTCGGCTTGAACTATCACCCCGACAAAGCTAATGTCGTGGCTGATGCTTTAAGTCGGAAAACGTTGCATATGTAAGCTATGATGGTGAGGGAATTGGAGTTGATTGAGCAATTCCGTGACTTGAGTCTGATTTGTGAGGCGACACCCCAGAGTGTCAGATTGGGTATGCTAAGGATTGGGAATGACTTCTTGGTTAGTATCAGAGACGCCCAGAAGTTAGATGTAAAGCTGGTAGACTTGTTGGTTGCTGGTGAGCAAGCTGTAGATGGGGATTACAGGTTGGATTCCCGGGGTGTGTTGAGATTCAAGGACAGAATTTGTGTTCCGGATGATGCTGAGTTGAAGAAGATGATACTTGAGGAGAGCCATAGGAGTAGGTTGAGCATTCATCCAGGTGCTACTAAGATGTATCATGATCTGAAGAAACTGTTTTGGTGGCCTGGTATGAAGAGAGATGTGGCACAATTTGTTTATGCGTGTTTGACTTGCCAGAAGTCAAAGATTGAGCATCGAGACTGCGGGCTGATGCAACCTTTAGAGATTCGGAATGGAAGTGGGGACATGACATTTCCATGGACTTTGTGGCTGGGTTGCCAAATCTTTGCGAGAGAAGTCGACCTTATTTAGGTGATTGTGGATAGGTTGACCAAGTCTGCCCATTTCATTCCTATCAACATCACCTATCCTGTGCCAAAGTTGGCTAGAATATATATTCAGGTGATTGTGAAGCTTCATGGGGTTCCAAAGAGTATTGTGTCAGACAGAGATCCGAGGTTTACATCGGAGTTTTGGGGAAGCTTGCAGGAGGCTTTGGGGTCCAAGCTGAGGTTGAGTCCAGCTTATCATCCTCAGACTGATGGTCAGACAGAGAGAACCATCCAGTCTTTGGAGGACCTTTTGAGAGCTTGTGTGCTAGAGCAGGGAGGTGCGTGGGATACACATCTCCCACTGATTGAGTTCACTTATAATAACAGCTATCATTCGAGCATAGGGATGGCACCTTTTGAGGCACTGTATGGGCGGAGGTGCAGGACTCCTTTGTGTTGGCATGAGTCCGGTGAGAGTGTTGTTCTTGGACCAGAGTTGGTTAGGGAGACTACGGAGAAGGTGAAAATGATCAGAGAGAAAATGAAAGAGTCTCAGAGTCGGCAGAAAAGTTACCATGATAGGAGGAGAAAGGACTTGGAGTTTCAGGCTGGTGAGCATGTGTTCTTGAGGGTCACGCCTATGACTGGTGTTGGGCGTGCTCTGAAGGCAAAGAAGTTAACTCCAAGGTTTATCGGACCGTACCAAATCACTGAGAGGGTTGGAAAGGTTGCTTATAGAGTGGCTTTACCGCCTAATCTTTCGAACTTGCACGATGTCTTCCACGTGTCACGCCTTGAGTATATTCGCACCGTCTCATGTGATCCACATGGATGACGTGGTGAGAGTGCGTGAGAACCTCACTTTGTGGAGACTATGCCGGTGAGGATTGATGATAGAGAAGTGAAGGTGTTGAGAGGGAAAGACATTGCCTTAGTCAAGGTAGTGTGGTTGGGAGGCGCCTTTGGTGAGAGTATGACTTGGGAGTGGAGAGCAAGATGCGGGAGTCTTATCGAGTTATTTGACTCAGGTACAATTTCGAGGACGAAATCTCCTAAGTGGGGGAGAGTTGTAACACCCCAAATAATTTAATTAAGAAATTGATTAAATTGTTTAAGTGTTGCACTATTTTTAATTATATTAAATTATAATATGGTGTTTATAATTTAGTATTTTATTTTAATAGAAGGGAGTGGTATCAGAAATACCGGAGCTGCCGTTTTGGGCCCAGGAGCCCAAGCCCAATGACTTAGGCTCCTAGGGCTAGTGCATTCGCACCAAAGAGGAAAAGAAAGAAAAAAACGAAAGAGAAGAGAAAGGAGAAGAGAGAAAACGACGCAAGAGAGAGGGAAAAGAGAGAGAGAGCTTCACACCAAGGAGAAAGGAAGGAGAAGGAGATTTGTTGCTGAGGTTTTGTAGGTGACTACGTGAAAGAGCTTCTCTACGGTGTAAAATAAGGTAAGGGGAGTCTCACTCTATAATAGAGGATATAATAGGTTGTATAGGAGTCATAGAGTCTTGATTTGATGTCAATTGATTGTTAATTGAGTTGTTGTTGGGTGAATTTGAGAAATTGCATGATAAAAATCGATTTAGGGCTTTGATTTGGGGGTTTTATTTTCTTGATTGGTTTTTACGCATGATTGAATGTTATGGTATGCAATTGAGTGTGTTGACATGATTATAATTGGTATTTGAGTGATATAAGATGATTGGAATTGAAAGAATTTGAGAATTTGGAGTTGTTGGTGTTGGGGCGCCAAATGGCTAGGATTCGCGCGCCGTGTGTCTTATGCTTGATAGGCTATAGGTTGTGTTGCTGCTCAGGCGCCACTTTCTTTGAGGAATTGGCGCTGTGTTACTGTTCACGTCTTTGGAATTGTGTCTGAGTGCAGGTGTGTCGGTGTTTGGGCGCCAGAATGTGGGTGTTTTGGGGCCCGGGGAGTGAAACTTGTATTTCTGGGCATATTTTCTCGTGCCAAATTTTGTATTCACCTGCCCAAATTCAATTTTAAGTGTTTTGGCTCGAGTGGTTTTCGGTTTGCAAGTGTTGTGTGCGCTGGGTCAGTTGTGGGGCGCCAAATTGTGCTTGCCAGGCGCCTAAGTGGTGCACGTGGTCCGAGTTTGTGTCCGAGTGGGTGTGCAGGTTTGTGTCTAGGATCGTGGCGCCTGCCCAGGCGCGCCGGATTGCTAGAAAAGTGGCGCCCGGTGGGTCGTGTTGCCACGGGCGCCAAGTTCTTGAAGTTTACGCGCGCTAGTCTTTGTGTTGCACCGAGCGCGAGAATGTGGGGAAGTTGGCGCCTAGTCCGCCAAGTGCCTAAGCGGGTGTTGTTTTGATTCCTAGGTGACAGTTTGGTCCACTAGATGATTGTTTTAGTCCTAAATGGTGGTTTAGGACCTTGAGTGAGTTGAGTCCTCTAGATGAGATTGGTCCTTGGGACTTAATGGTGTTGAGCGTGTACCTTGAGATGACCGAGGATGCCATGGGGGCATGAGCGGAGGGCCTAGCCATGAGGGCTATAAAATGAGATTAATCTTGAGGTAAGAGTTAGTGCGTGGATTGAGATGTTTGAGAATGTGTTTGTGTGGTTACATGGAGTCTCATGCATACATTCCTACGCTGTGATCGTAGAGCTTATAAACCGATTGTGAAGTTCGAGGCGGCGGGAGGGGCAGTCATGAGGACTCCATTGATGATGAGAATCTTGGGAGGGCAAATATTGGGAATCTTGGGAGGGCAAATGGTACCACATGCATAACTACATTGCATACATTCACATGAGTGCATGAATATTATTGAGTGATGATTGGTGTGATTGATTGTGCTGTGAACTGTGATTGTATATATTGCCTATTATCACTTTTATTATATAGTTCGAGACTCACCCTTTTCGTTGTTGTTTACCACGGGTAGTCATGAGTGAAGGCTTGTCACCTTCACTATTCCCCGAGTCGGTCCGCGCTCGATCACGTAGCACCTAGGGGATGGGTTATGAACTTTATTTTGATTATTTTGCTCAGTGTTGAGTTCTTTACTGTTGTACCATGTATTTTGAGATTGAGAATTATTCTCGTGAGCTGTAGTTTTATTCCGCTGCATGATATGAGTTATATCCCACGTTTTATATGGTGTTATGTATTGGTTCGTATTTTTCCGAAAGTGACCGACTGTTTGAGTGTTTTTGGAGAGAAGTGTAACATTCCATTTAATGAGAAATGATTTTTATTACTCTGATTTTTGAATTAAATTACCGGGTAGAAATGGGGTGTTACAGAGGCCGAGACTATTCGCGACCTATCTGATAAGGACAAGCTGAAGTACCTCAAACGTGGTATTAGACCGGACCATAGGTTCGCAGAGGAATTCACCCTGAATCACTATCAGGACCTCAGCATGTTCCTAAGGCGGGCCAATGATCATATGGCCTTCGAAGAGACTCTGGCTGCAAGAAAGAGCACCCGCGCGCGTCCTAAAGAAGATCAGAATAGACCGGCCAAGGGGCAAGAAGGCCACCGAGACAACAAACCGGACTATAGAGAGAAAAAGTACGAGCAGCGCACTCGCTTGAACACGCCCATTGCCCAGATTTACATGGAGTGTCAAAACAACGAATTTGTGGGTGTGAAACGGCCTGACCCTCTTGTGCTCAAAAAGGGGGCACAGCCGACCAAGAAGTACTGCCGCTACCACAAGAGCAAGGGGCATGACACCAACGATTGCATGGCCCTGTAGGACGATATTGATGACCTAATCCAAAAGGGGAAGTTGAGTAGGTATGTGAGGAATGAAGAGAATGAGCGACCTCAAGAAAAGACAGGAGGACCTGCACAGAACAGAGGAAAGGGCGTCATGGTTACAACGACCGCCCAAGACAAAGATGGATCTGAAGAAGATCGAGACACTCGGCAATCGAAACGCCGCAATGTTGCTATGGTAATTCATGGTGGGAACCCTTTGGATCGCAGGGACTCCAACAAAGCCACCAAAAGGAAATGGAACGACATTCTTATGGTGGGGACGACCTCAGCCGAGCGACCGACCTCGAATAGACTGCCCATTTCTTTTGGGAATGAAGACCTGCTCGATGGCAGGACGAACAGCTATGTACCCTTGGTGATTTCAGCAGTTATGGCCAATACAGAGGTTCGAAGAATCTTGGTCGACCAAGGAAGCTCGGCCGATATTATGTTCGAAGAGCTAATCGACAAGCTGAAGGTAGATCGAAGTGAAATAATCCCGCAGGCCGATCGTACTCCGCTAACTGGTTTCAACGGAGCGACCACTTATCCCTTGGGGACAATTAAACTCTTGGTCACATTTGGAGACGACATGGCAGAAAGCACCTTGTATAGGACGGTCCGGACGACGTTCCTTGTACTTCCCATAAAATCTTGCTACCAATGCATCATCGGTAGACCGACCTTGGGTAAGCTGGAGGCCGTTGCTTCCATGGTGCATCTAAAAATGAAGTTTTATAGAAAAGACGACCAAGTAGTTACTCTGATGGCCGACATGGAGCGGCCAAATGAAGCCATTACCTATATTAGGACATTTGTGATGAACTAGACAATGGTCCCAACGCTCAGAGTTTCAGTGAAGGTCACCAAGTTAATCTCGCCGATCTGGACGCTCGGTATGATCCAGATAGTGACCCTGAGGACAATGATGACGACTTAGCCCGCGAGCTAAAGAACAGATTGAAAAGGCCAGAGCCTCATGGGGAACTGATGGACGTTCAGTTGGGCGACGACCCAGCAAAGACAGTAAAGCTAGGTAGCGACCTACCTGAGCAAATTAAACAAGACCTCATGGGATGCCTAAGGGATTACGCTGACCTATTTGCATGGCAGGCATCAGATATGCCAGGTATTCCCATAGAGATTGCATGTCATCAGCTTTCAGTCGACAAAGAAGCTAAGCGGCCGCCCGCAGAAGGCGACGCAAAGTGAAGAAAAGTCTCGGCAGAAGAAAGGCCGTTGAGGACCTAGTGAAGGCCAACCGTCGAAGAGATTTTGTCAATGTCGTCTTTGGTAAAGAAAAAGAATGGCAAGTGGCGTATGTGTGTAGACTACACCGACTTGAACAAGGCATGCCCGAAGGATGCCTTCCGGTGCCCAACATTGACAAGTCGGGTCGATGGCGCCTCGGGCTACAAACTCGCCCTTCTTGGATGCTTATGCAGTTACAATCAAATTACGATGTATCCCCGGACGCGTAAACCGCTTTTATGACCGATCGTGGCAACTTTCAATACAAGGTCATGCCCTTCGGCCTAAAGAACGCAAGAAGCGACCTACCGTATGATGAGTAAGGTCTTCAAGAAAGCAGATTGGCGAGTAGTGAAGTATACTTAGATGATATGATCATTAAGAGTGCGGCCGACCACGACCACGCAAGCGACCTAAGAGAGGTGTTTGAGGAAGCGGAAGAAACTCACTAAGGTTGAATCCAGAGAAGTGCACTTTTGGTGTGAGGGCCGGCAAGTTTCTGGGCTTTCACCTAACAGAAAGGGGCATTGAAGCCAATCCCGATAAGTGTAGGGAGGTCGCCGACATGAGGCCGCCCACCACCAAGAAAGAGATTCAACAACTGAATGGCATGGTTGCTGCCTTGTCAAGATTCATACCCAAGGCGGCCTGTAAGTCGCTTCCTCTGTTTAGACTCTTAAAGAAGGGATGCAGTCGAGTGGACCGACCAATGCCAGCGAGCGTTGGATGAACTGAAAGAAGCCCTGACCAACCCGCCAATCATGACTAAGCCGTCGCCAGGGGAAATCCTGTATCTATTTCATCAGCAAGGTACTGCAAGGGCCCGAGCAAAGGTATCAGAAGATAGAAAAGTTAGCCCTTGCACTTTTGGTGGCCGCCCGAAGATTGAGGCCTTATTTCGTAGCCCACCAGGTGGTGGTGAGAACTGATCAACCAATAAGGCAAGTCTTTCATCGACCAGACCTGGCGGGAAGAATGATTAAGTGGGCAGTGGAACTCAGCGAGTTCGGTATCAAGTTTGAATCCAGATCGGCCGCTAAAGCACAAGTGTTGGCTGATTTCATAGCCGAAATGACCCCAGTTCCAGATGATCAACCGGCGACGACCTGGACTTTGCATGTGGATGGCTCTTCTAATAGTAAAGGCAGTGGAGCGGGCCTGATCTTGGAAAATTCAGAAGGCCTTGCGGTGGAAGTGTCCTTGACTTTTGCTTTCCACACGTCAAACAATCAAGCCGAGTATGAGGCATGCATAGCCGGGCTACAGCTCGCCAGGGATTTCAACGTCGAACGTGTGGAACTGCATTCAGATTCCTTACTGGTCGTCTCACAAATTAAAGAGCTGTACGATGCTAAGGACGATGTTCTCAAGAGCTACCTGGCCAGAGTAAGAGAGCTTCTCCAACAATTCGACCAAGCGGAGGTAAGGCATGTGCCGAGAACTGAGAACGTCCGAGCAGACATCCTTTCCAAACTAGCAAGCACCAAATCCCCTGGAAATCACAGGAGCTTGATCCAGGAAACTTTAAATCGGCCGAGCGTATCGACCAAACCAAGCTCATCACTGGCCGTTCTTTGTGTAACACCCCATTTCTACCCGGCAAATAAATAAAATTAATTAGAGTTCAAAAATTATATATTTTTTTACACATCCAAAGGGATGCTACATTTTCTTCACACAAACAACAACATTATAATAACAAAGCTCTCTTAAAAATTAATACATTTACGCAACACACAAAGACTGGATGGAATCCTCAAAATATATTACTTCAGTTCTCATAACATGAGTTTTCAACGTCTCGCATCAGAATAAAATTAATATCTTATAAAACAAAATACAGTCTTAACAATAACATAATAATCTCCATAAAATTATTCAACAAGGCAAATAAACAAAGACAATAAACTAGCGCCCCATCCCCTGAGTGTTACGTATCTGATCGTACCTTGACCAATGAAGTGTTGAAGTTATTGTTGTCCTGCTGACTGGGCCGGTCGTTGAATATGGGGAAGGACCGGTCCTGGCTTCACGCTGAGCACCTCGGGTGGTACCTGCAATGACACTCCAACGATCAAGTGAGTGGTCGCTCGGGCAGATAGCACAAGGTAAGAGAACGTACCTGATGCCATGTGCGAATGGCATATATATACTGTAGAGTCCCGACCGTTAGCGAAGTTTTAGGCGGCTCGCGAAGTGCGGTCCAAGCAAGCGTGTTTGGGCGGTTCACGTTAAGTGGGCCGACCGCCCAATTCTTGTTGGTAGTTCTTGTAATTCTTTGATACACCCGATGTGATTTCCCCCAAGCCTAGGTCGCTTAAGTGGCGGGTGAGGCTTGAATCGCTGCCCCGGAGTAGCGTTGTTTGAATGTTTTTCAAATGATGGGACGAACGTGGCCGTTTGCTCTCTTGATTGGGCCGGTTTCGACCGTTCGCCAACCGCCCGCCGTTTGGTGTCTCAGGAGGTTTTCTCAAGGCGCTATTGGCGAGAAGGTGAAAGCGTTGCGACGCTTCGTCTCCGGTCCCCTTTCGCGCCTTTGGGTGCGTAGTATAAATACCCCCTTCGGTGGAGACTATTCCTCACACTTCGCGCCAGCTGTGCTCTGCAACGGCCGACTTGCTATGCTGCGCCGACTTACATCCGTAGCTGCTTTCGCATCGCTCGTCTTTGTTCTCGCGACCGATCTTCAACATCTGTTTGAGGTATGGATCGATTTCTGCTTTTGCTTTTTAACTTTCTGCAATACGTCTTCGAATATATTGTTCCACGCATTGTGATAGGGGGTGTCAGGTCTGGGGACGACCAAGTCGCCTCCTCTCACGAGTGCGCTGCTCGACCGACCTGACCCGATCCCCTTATCACAGGTGTCTGTGTATGCCGCGGACGAAAAAGACTGCTCGCATTCCCGGAGGGCCGTCCCAATCCTTTGCTAGCCACATGTCGAGGCCGTCCGAGGCTAATTCCCACGAAGAACCTAAGTCGTCTTCGGTCGACGGAAGTTCTGATTCTTCGAGCAGCTCGAGCTCGGGCTCGAGCTCTTCTAGCTCTTCCAGCAAGCGGTCAGTTAGCTTGGGAAGCTCTGACCCCAAGTCTGTTCATTCTAACGTTCAGTCGTATGATCCTCCACCACCGGAGAATGATGAAGTGGTGGTCATAGAGGATGACGAAGTGCAGAGTGCCGTCCAGGCCGCGGACGAGGAGATGGTCGAGGTCGGAGCAGGCCGAGCTGGAACAGTTAATGAGGAAGTTGTTCAACCTGCAGCTAGTTCCTCCGGTCGGGAGGTAAATAACGAAGGAGGAGCGAACTGTAACACCCCATTTTCTATTTATTATTAATTAATCGATTATAAAATCAGAGTTTTCAAAAACATAATATTTTTCCACGCACCACAAAGAGAGTGCTACATTTCTTCAAAACACCTTACAATACTCGAATATTAATTAAAGTAAAACACCCGTTATATGATACATAGCACCAACAAGTCCGAGAATAAAGTAGTACAACAACGGAAGATAATAGCTTAACATAATAGTTCAAAACGTAATAAAATAACAACTACTAAATATTTTCCCCGGATTGCTACGTATCGAGCCGACTTCGACCACACTAGAGAAAATATCTCTAAACACCTTTAGTCATTGTCATCTGCGCAGTTGCCGACATACGAGGCAACACGGCGCGATAGAGGTGAGTCTCAATACATAGATAATAATAAATAAAACAAGAAACACAATAGATTAGGTACACGGATATACTGATAATTCAAGTACACCATCAACACAGTTACACCAATTACTGATTACGCCAATATACGATTACGTCAATTATACGATTCGTCACATATACTGATTACAACAAATCTGATTACACCGACACACCATTAATTCATGAACACCCAATCAATCACGAGCATGCATGTAATGCATGGAATGCAATATGCATGTGGATCCATAACCACCTCAATAACCCGTCTGAGCAACCACCTCTTTTGGCGTAGCCACCCACCATGTTTTGGCCGAAGCCACCCACCATGTTTTGGCGAAGCCATACCACCTTGTTTATATGCATATGATTTATGTGACACCATGACAAATGCATCACAACACAATAATTACATCACATCAATCATTAACCCACCTCTTTGGCGAAGCCCACATCAATTATTAACCCACCTCTTTGGCGTAGCCCACATCAATTATTAACCCACCTCTTTGGCGAAGCCCACATCACCTCATTATCAACACCTCACCACCACACCTCATTTACTAAATTAAATCCCACCTAAGGACCAAACCACCCCATAAGGACCTTTTCCACACCTAAGGACCATTTTGACACACCAAAGATTAATGTAGTACCTAAGGACTATTTTGACACATTATAGTTAATTTGGTACTTAGGAACTTATATTGCCATATTAGGACTAATTAGACACTAAGGGATTATTTTGTCACGCCAATGATTAATTTAATACTTAGGGACTATTTTGTCACACTAAGGATTAAATTAATTCTTAGGGACTATTCCAACACCATAAAGATTATTTTAGCACTTAGGGACTATTCCAACACCATAAAGATTATTTTAGCACTTAGGGACTATTTTGACACTTAATAATCACATACTTTCCCTTATTTAATTATATTAATTAGCATCTAATTATCTCTATATTGTTTAACAATTCAACACTCACTTTAACAACACTCACTTAGGCATTTAATCAACATCATTAAGTCACATATTTCTTCACATTGAAGCATTTTATCAAACATATGGCATGCACATTTAACAACACATTTATTTCCAACATCAAGCATCATGGTATCCCCAAATTAAATACAAATACAACAATTAATGTAATCACATACACAATCAAACAACCACCCAAACACACAATTACTTCATTAATTAATTAAACAACTACTCCTAACACCTAATCCATATGATTTCAAGGTTTATAAATTATTAACTATGAAAGAGAGCCCCCATACCTCAAAATTGAAGAACCTAAGTAGCCTCTCCTTCAAAAACACAAGAACCACCAAAAATGAATGTTCTCCTACTTTGAGCTTCAAAAACTCATTTATGGAAAGGAGAAAATGGGAAGGAATTAGTGTATGAAATTTACACTAAAAAATAGAGGAAGAAAAATGGAGAAGATTGGTACCAAATACCAACTTACCCAAGCAAAGGTTGAATTTTTCCCCCTCCCCCTTGTTACCCAGCGCCGTCAGCCCTCCATACTCCCTCTCCCTCTCTATTTTCTTTTTCTTTCATTCCCTGATTCTCCTTTCTCTCTCTCTCTCGGTCCTCTTTCACTCCCTTTTCATTTTTTTATTCTTTGTTTGACTTTTCTTTCTTCTTTCATTTCTTTTCTCATTTCTCCTTCCCCCCTTCCCCTATGAACAGTACCGTCGCCTCCTTTCCAGCAGCTCCCCTCCTTTCTTTTTCTTTCACTTTGATTTAAATGAGGCTAAAAACCCTACCCCTAGTTATGTATTGACTTTGGGCCTATTTAGTGAGCTTGGGCCCCTTATTTGCACCATTTAGATACTTACATACATCCTCCCAATTTAATTAAAATACTCCCCACTTAACTAAAATACTCACTATTTATTTACCACACCTCACTCCTTAATTTAATTAATCACTCTATATTTATTTTAATATAGACAACTAAAATATTACTTAATTAAATTAGTCAAGTAATCACTTAATTAAATTAGTTAAGTAATCACCTAATTAAATTAGTTAAATAATCACCTAATTAATTTTGCCCGAACTCTCCTCTCCCTTACCACCTGAAACATCATACGGCTTCCCACGAAACTGAGAACTTCTCTTCTCCTTCACTATCTCGTATGAACGATTGCTATCCTCCTCGAAGATCTACGCTAAACTCATGAAATCAACATCCACTCTTCTTATCTCCTCTAACCGTCATCATCCAAGTCCTATCGTACACACAACAGATCAAATACTCTTCCCTACACTCTTACTCCTCAATTAGGTATTCTAACCTGTAGGTTGTCAAAATCCTACCCGACTACCCAACACAAGAGACAACAACAATTATGGCCAGAGGCCCAACAACCCTAACAACCGTAATTACACAACAATACTAATCCCAACAAGTTATCATATATCCAACATCATTCACATCAACAATTAACACGATCATAACAACAAACTTCAAGTTCAACCTATTCCACAATTAATCATTTTATTCCACGTTCAAATTAGTCCACCTAAACTCGGGTGCAGAAAATTCTGTAACTTTGCGCCTACTTTGGCGAATTAATTAAAATAGTAAACGACCTCGGATTTCGACAAATAAATACTTGTTGGAAAGCCACGGATGTGTAGTTTCTGAATATATCATTAAAGTTTCAAAACAATGAGTCAATTAGTACAGTTTTTAGAAACAACCCAAACAGTTCCCCGACTGGACAGATTCTGTCCTCCTACTTCATTTCACGCTAAACCGACTTAAACTTGACCAAATGGGACAAAACTTCAGCCCGAATAAAAGCATTTTGAGTATAGTTTCTAATGGAAAAGAATCGTTCAAAACGGAGTTCATTTGGAGGCATAAAACTTGCAAACACCGAACCGATCTACAAATTGACTCTAGAAATTTGACTCGACTTTGGAGACTCATAACTGGAGCTACACAACTCCGAATCTAACGAAACTAGTGCCAAAACGACCGGCTTTAAGTCTATTTTCGAAAACACTCGGCCACATAATTTTTGACTCAACCAAACAGTGCCAGTTTTCAAAAGACTGAAACAGTGTCCAGACTGTTTTCCAAAATTTTAACCTAACTTGCTTCACCTATAACTCGAGTTCTACAACTCCGAATGCAACCCAATCAGTGGCAAATTAACAAGCATTCAATCAAGTTTTTTCGAAATGACAAACCACATAATTTTTCAATTAGTAAAACGTTCCCAGTCACTGAAATACTGGACTCATGTCAGAACATCTCAAAACAGTGAATTCAACAACACAAACAACCATCATAATTCAGCCACCATTACTAATAATCCCACACCGAGTTTTATAAAAACAGCATTTTCAGAAAGTTCGCAAAAGTATGCATAGCTTTACCGGTCCCCATGAATCTCAACCTAAGACATTGATTCTGACATCATTCCTATTCCTAAGTTGTATAACAATCATGCTTTCATTCTAAGCACAAAACCGTAAGCAAGAAAAACTCATCATGACCAATTACCAAAACCAATTATAATCATCACATACTTTTTCATTTCATCAACCACCAAATAAGCATAACCAATCATGCAATTAATTTAAACACACAATTACGAAAGATTAAACATATAGGCATCTTCTTCGATTTTCTCTATTCCTAGGGATTTGGCTAACATGCAATTCTTACAACTTCCCTAGAAAATATCATGGATACATAATTCTACCAAATTGAATTGACTTCATATCACAAATAATACAACCAACACATGCTTTATAATACAATTGTTTTGATACAAGACTTGAGATTAGTTTAAACAAATGAAATTAAATACCCTTGTCAACACTTAGCAAGGAAAACTAATCAAGTAATGGAAGTGCACAAAAGTCTCATTGCACAGTTTTCATCATTAGATTTATAAGTCTCGTAAAACAATTTCCAAGAAGTGGCAAACAATACTAATATCAACAACAAAGGCCCACGATTAAATCATAAATCGAACAAATTTTCACATTGTAATTCACACTTAGAAGGTACTTAAAATTAGTTATGTTTGTTTCTAAAACCTTGACAGTCATTTTTGAACTCACCTTCCCATATCATAAAAAAAATTCTATCTTATCTAACCTTGCAATTAGTGTAAAACTCCATTATTTTCATACAACATCAAATTATAACCTAATCAATCCAAAGACCGAAGTCATGTCACATTTTGACATAAAAATCATAAAACATCTTGGAAACAGAATTCAACACTAACTTTTACATTACGTTCATTCCTAATAGCGCAAAAATTTTCTGAGTACTGCTTTTTTGAAAACCACAGAATTCGTAGTTTTGTCAAAAAGGAAACCACACAGAAACCCCAACCTTACTATCACTCGAGCACGCAACCACATACACCACTACCTATTAGTTCAAAACTTATTTTCCGACATACACTCAGAAGGTAAGGAAAGTTAATCATTTAATTTTGACAAATCACATCATGCTCACGAAACAAGTCAAGTTAAAACACTGAAAGTGTCGAAAGTTCAAATTATGCAATCTTAATTGAGTTAATGAAATATAGCATTACACAGCATTTCATTTTAGCACACTAACTTCGAAACAATTAATCGCAAGTCAAACTTAAACTCATATACATCGCAGTAACAACCAACCTATAGCAGAGACGTTAATCAAGTGCAACAATTTTCAACAAGCAGTCTTCAAATGTTGTCCAATGTATATTTACCACGGTTAGGTCATATAAAAATTACTTTCTATATCCTAACAAACAAATCGAGCAATCAATAAAATTAAAATTAGTACACGCATCCAATTTTAATAATAATCATGAGTTATTGTCGCCTCTTTCATTGGGGATGAGTGATTGGGATGATCAGTCCCTCCTACTCATGCAACCAACTAATTAAGGTCACAAAACTACTTTCTTTCAATTTATAACTATCACATTAAAAGACTTTTAACTTGATCCGGTCGCGAAGGCGTCGTCCACGACTTTCACTCCTTTGGCGTCGTTAGAACTCTTTTAATCACACATATCTCAATAAATCAATATAACTATCAATCGCTATCCATCAATTAAATTTACAAGGCAGTGAAGGAATAAACCAACAAAAGTCACCGTAATAAATATCAACATAATTATGATTCAGAACGAGTACTAGGACTCGAGAGTTAACGAGACTCGACAACTTGGCGAGCGGACGAAGCGCTCGATACCATTTGTAACATCCCGGACTACTTCGAAGCGCCGATCGCTTTACGTACCAACACGAGTCTTTTCAAGCATGCTTTGTCCTCACTTGCATGCTTTCCGAAACTTCGAGAAGGTCACCCATCCACTACTACTCAAGCCAAGCACGCTTAACTATGGAGTTCTTATGGGATGAGCTCGAAAAAGAAGATGCACCTTGTTGGTATAGGTAGTCCAAATCAATTCTTTTAAGCCTTCCTTCAATATGCGGTCCCATACCCGCGCGACCTCGAGATTCCTCTCATTCCGGTGCATATTCGGTTCATTCACGCGCCCCTTCGCTTTGAAGCTGCCAGGAGCCGCTCTTTGCCATGCCACCTTTTTGGGCACCGGCGATCACTCCCCGCCCTCCTCGGCCGGATGTCACATGCCCACCAGCTTCCGCTTGGTTCGTCCACGAACCACACCGTACTGAGAGAGGTTTGCTGCTCTGATACCACTAATGTAACACCCCATTTTCTATTTATTATTAATTAATCGATTATAAAATCAGAGTTTTCAAAAACATAATATTTTTCCACGCACCACAAAGAGACTGCTACATTTCTTCAAAACACCTTACAATACTCGAATATTAATTAAAGTAAAACCCGATTATATGATACATAGCACCAACAAGTCTCGAGAATAAAGTAGTACAACAAATGGAAGATAATAGCTTAACATAATAGTTCAAAGCGTAATAAAATAACAACTACTAAATATTTTCCCCCCGGTGCTACGTATCAGAGCCGACTCGACCACACTAGAGAAAATATCTCTAAACACCTTTAGTCACTGTCATCTGCGAGTTGCCGAGCATACGAGGCAACACTACGCGCGATAAGGTGAGTCTCAATACATAGATAATAATAAATAAAACAAGAAACACAATAGATTAGGTACACGGATATACTGATCAATTGGTACACCATCAACACAGTTACACCAATTACGATTACGCCAATATACGATTCGCCAATTATACGATTCGTCACATATCTGATTACAACAAATCTGATTACACCGACACACCATTAATTCATGAACACCCAATCAATCACGAGCACGCATGTAATGCATGGAATGCAATATGCATGTGGATCCATAACCACCTCAATAACCCCGTCGGGCAACCACCTCTTTTGGCGTAGCCACCCACCATGTTTTGGCGAAGCCACCCACCATGTTTTGGCGAAGCCATACCACCTTGTTTATATGCATATGATTTATGTGACACCATGACAAATGCATCACAACACAATAATTACATCACATCAATCATTAACCCACCTCTTTGGCGAAGCCCACATCAATTATTAACCCACCTCTTTGGCGTAGCCCACATCAATTATTAACCCACCTCTTTGGCGAAGCCCACATCACCTCATTATCAACACCTCACCACCACACCTCATTTACTAAATTAAATCCCACCTAAGGACCAAACCACCCCATAAGGACCTTTTCCACACCTAAGGACCATTTTGACACACCAAAGATTAATCTAGTACCTAAGGACTATTTTGACACATTATGGTTAATTTGGTACTTAGGAACTTATATTGCCATATTAGGACTAATTAGACACTAAGGGATTATTTTGTCACGCCAATGATTAATTTAATACTTAGGGACTATTTTGTCACACTAAGGATTAAATTAATTCTTAGGGACTATTCCAACACCATAAAGATTATTTTAGCACTTAGGGACTATTCCAACACCATAAAGATTATTTTAGCACTTAGGGGCTATTCCAACACCATAAAGATTATTTTAGCACTTAGGGACTATTTTGACACTTAATAATCACATACTTTCCCTTATTTAATTATATTAATTAGCATCTAATTATCTCTATATTGTTTAACAATTCAACACTCACTTTAACAACACTCACTTAGGCATTTAATCAACATCATTAAGTCACATATTTCTTCACATTGAAGCATTTTATCAAACATATGGCATGCACATTTAACAACACATTTATTTCCAACATCAAGCATCATGGTATCCCCAAATTAAATACAAATACAACAATAAATGTAATCACATACACAATCAAACAACCACCCAAACACACAATTACTTCATTAATTAATTAAACAACTACTCCTAACACCTAATCCATATGATTTCAAGGTTTATAAATTATTAACTATGAAAGAGAGCCCCCATACCTCAAAATTGAAGAACCTAAGTAGCCTCTCCTTCAAAAACACAAGAACCACCAAAAATGAATGTTCTCCTACTTTGAGCTTCAAAAACTCATTTATGGAAAGGAGAAAATGGGAAGGAATTAGTGTATGAAATTTACACTAAAAAAATAGAGGAAGAAAAATGGAGAAGATTGGTACCAAATACCAACTTACCCAAGCAAAGGTTGAATTTTTCCCCCTCCCCCTTGTTACCAGTATAAGTCGACCCTCCATGCTCTTTTTGCTATCTTCGTGTGGTGGCTCGGGAAAAAGCCAACAAGGAAAAGAGGAGCAAGTGTCCTTCAAAGCCCAAAAACCCAAAGACCAGATTATTTTAAGGCGTTTCAAGAGAGTCATTTGGGAGCGACTGGAAGAGCCACTACTACGGATCGTTCCGACCAAGGAGGCCGGCAAGGCCATATCTGAAGTCCAACCCGACAGAATGCTCGGTCCACCTTATTTTCCAATCATGTGGAACGAGGCCCACTTTTTCAGGAGGCCCGGTGACTATACTTATTCTGTTAAGGATTTGGATGCGGCCGACGTGGAGTCTCTAGAGATGATCAAAGCTTTGGCGGGCATGCTGCCCCCAGACCCTAAGGGCGATATACCTTGCCGTCCCTTCGTCTTGCTCATTGGCCGGGCTCTGGAGGCCGAGATCGGTTCTGTAACACCCCGGGCCCTCTCTCAAGCCCGTGTGTACCTCACGATCTTTTCTACCCCCCTTGTAGAATTTTTCCCTTCCGTGGGATTCGAACCTTGCACATGGGGCTCAAATGCAAAGTTCCACACCTTCCCACTACCAATTGAGCGCGCGGGAGGTGCGTGGGATACACATCTCCCACTGATTGAGTTCACTTATAATAACAGCTATCATTCGAGCATAGGGATGGCTCCTTTTGAGGCACTGTATGGGCGGAGGTGTAGGACTCCTTTGTGTTGGCATGAGTCCGGTGAGAGTGTTGTTCTTGGACCGGAGTTGGTTAGGGAGACTACGGAGAAGGTGAAAATGATCAGGGAGAAAATGAAAGAGTCCCAGAGCCGACAGAAAAGTTACCATGATAGGAGGAGAAAGGACTTGGAGTTTCAGGCTGGTGAGCATGTGTTCTTGAGGGTCACGCCTATGACTGGTGTTGGGCGTGCTCTGAAGGCAAAGAAGTTAACTCCAAGGTTCATTGGACCGTACCAAATCACTGAGAGGGTGGGGAAGGTTGCTTATAGGGTGGCTTTGCCACCTAATCTTTCGAACTTGCACGATGTTTTCCACGTGTCACAACTTCGGAAGTATATCCCAGACCCGTCTCATGTGATTCACATGGATGATGTGGAGGTACGTGAGAACCTCACTGTGGAGACTATGCCAGTGAGGATTGATGATAGAGAGGTGAAGGTGTTGAGAGGGAAGGACATTGCCTTAGTCAAGGTAGTGTGGTTGGGAGCTGCTGGTGAGAGCATGACTTGGGAGCTGGAGAGCAGGATGCGGGAGTCTTATCCAGAGTTATTTGACTCAAGTATGAATTTCGAGGACGAAATTTCCTAAGTGGGGGAGAGTTGTAACACCCTAAATAATTTAATTAAGTAATTGATTAAATTGTTTAAGTGTTGCACTATTTTAATTATATTAAATATAATATAGTGTATTATAATTTAATATTTTATTTAATATGAGGGAGTGGTATGAGTAATGCTGGGATTGCAATTATGGGCCCAGGAGCCCAAGCCCAATGACTTAGGCTCCTAGGGTTGGTGCAATTCGCAACATTCACCAAAGAAAGAAAGAAAACAAAAGAGAGAAGAGAAAAGAGAGAAGGAAAACGGCGCAAGGAGAGTGAGAAGAAGGAGAAGTGGATCGCACCAAGGAGAAAGGAAGGAGAAGGAGATTTGTTGCTGAGGTTTTGTAGGTGACTACGTGAAAGAGCTTCTCTACGATTTAAAATAAGGTAAGGGGAGTCTCACTCTATAATAGAAGGAGAAGGAGATTTGCCTGCCCAAAAACCTTTTTAAACATTTTGGCTCGAGTGGTTTCCTTTTTAAACGTGTTGTGTGTGCTGGGTCAGGTGTGGGGCGCCAAGCAGTCTTGCCTGTGGTGCCTAGGCGGCGCACGTGTATCGAGTTGTGTGTCCGAGTTTGTGCAGGTTTGTGTCTGCAGGGTGTCTTTGCCCAGAGGCGCGCAGTTGCTAGAAAAGTGGCGCCCGAAGTGGTTTGTGTTGTGTTGGGGGGCCAGATTCTTGAAGCCGCGCCTAGTCTTTGTGTTGCACCGGGGGCGCGAATGTGGGGAAAATGGCGCCTAGTCTTTGCTGGTGACTAAGTGAGTCTTTGTTTTGGTCCCTAGGGGACAGTGTGGTCCCTAGGTGATTGTTTTGGTCCTAAATGGTGGTTTAGGTCCCTGAGTGAGGTTAGTCCTCTAATTTTGAATAGTCCTTGGGACTTGAGTATATTGAGCTAGTAACTGAGATGATTGAGGATGCCATGGGGGCATGAGCCATGAGGGCTAGAGCCATGAGGGCTATAAACGAAGTGATATTGTAAATGTGCTTGTGTTGTATTCATGGAGTCTCATGCATACATTCGGCTGCGGTCGCGACGTTATAAACTGATTGTGAGGCCATGAGGGCCAGAGTCATGAGGACTCAATTTGAGAATGATACTGCCATGAGGGCAACTGGTACCACATGCATAAATACATTGCATACATTCTCATGAACGCATAAATATTATTGAGTGATGATTGGTATGATTGATTGAGCTGTGAACTGTGACCGTATATATTGCCTATTATCACTTTTATTATATAGTTCGAGACTCACCCTTTCTGTTGTTGTTTACCACAGGTAGCCATGAGTGAGAGCCTTCTACCCTCACTACTCCCCGAGTCTGTGCGCTCGATCACGTAGCACCTAGGGGTTGGGGTTTAGACTGTCATTTGATTTTGTTTTGCTCATTGTGGAGCCTTTATATGTATTGTGTACTATTTGAGATGTAGCTTTACTTCCGCTGAGTAACATGAGATATGATCCCACGTTTTGTATGGTGTTATGTATTGATGTATGTTTTTCGAAAGTGAAATGATTGTTTGAGTATTTTTAAGAGAGGAGCGTAACACTCCATTTAATGAAAAATGATTTTTTATTACTCTGATTTTTGAATTAAACTGCCGGGTAGAATTGGGGTGTTACAGGTTCGGTTTTAAACTTTGCCTTTATATTTATGCTGTCGATCTTCTCTTCTAACTCTTAACTCGTTGTTTTGCGAGAAAGAATGGCGGTAAGTCATGGGCCGTGATCGATGCGATTCGACCCCAATGAGGAGTGCTCTCAAGCCGCCACCACGCAATGTGGTCGACGTGGAGGGTCGTCGAAGTGCCTCGGACTCCCAAAACCAAGGAAGAAGCCCGCTACCGAGCCCCGATCGCCTCCTCCCCACGCCGATCGCTCTCCCAAGCGGGCCAAGTTCGATGAGCGGAACACGGATCTCACTAAGAGGCGGCGTTCCTATTCTCTCTCGCTCGAGGTCTAGGGCAGGTCGAGTTTGAGCGGTTCAAGAAGCAACCCATGCAGTTCGTTGCTTCCCTCTGTATGGGAATGGACAAGATTATGCAAGAGCTGGTGGACGAAGCTGAAGGTATTTTATTTTTCTAGCCCGTCGTCCTTTTGCTCACTTTCGACCGACTAACCGATCATGACTATCTCTGCTTGCAGGAGCTCGGGCCGAGAAGGACAAGGCCTTGACGGAGGCGCAACAAAAGTATGATAAACTTGCTAAGTCCAAAAAAGATGCTCTGCAGCGGGCCGAGGATGATCGGGCCAAACTCTCCAAGAGGAACAAGGAGCTTGCCGGTCAAGTCGCAAATCTGAAGACTGACCTTGAAGTCTGGAGAAGGAGAAAGCGGGTGGGAGTGCAAGAGAAGGCGGTGGAGGCTCAAGTCGAACAATAGCCGAAAGCGGGCCGGAATGCGCGATCGAGCGGTTCTATAATGCTCTCGGTCAGGTGCGATGAACGCGGATTGAACATCAATTTTGATGAAAAGATGATCTGACCCCCACTATGTTGAGAACAACAAGATCATGCTTTGCCCGAGGAACGCGGCGAGCAGGGTGCGTTGTTCGCCCGGCTCGGTTCTCTTACGAAGCCGCTGCGAAGCGGAGTAAATTTTGTAATAGTTTAACTTGCCTTGGCGGTGAGATATTTGAGCGCTCGGTTTATTTGGCGTTTACGTAACACCCCAAATAATTTAATTAAGAAATTGATTAAATTGTTTAAGTGTTACAACTGTTTTAAATTATAATAGAATATAAAATAGTGTTTATAATTGATAATTTATTTTAATTGAAGGGGATGGTGGAAGAAATGGAGAAGGGGTGTAAAAAGGGCCCAAGGTGCGCTTGGCCCAATATACATATAGCCAAAAGTAGAATTTTCTCTCATTTGGGCAAAAGAAAGAAAGTTGCGAAGGAGAGAAGAGAAAGGAGAGGGAGAACTCGGCGCAAACCCTAGGAGAAGAGGAAGAGAAGAAGAATTCGTGACTTGAAGGCTTGGATTGTTGCGGTGGTTTTGTTAAGTGACTCCATTTCTGGTTCTTACTCTCTACGGTTAATTTGAGGTAAGGGAGTCTCACTCTATAATAGAGGAGATAATGGGTTATATGTATATCATAAATGCATTTTATGTTAATTGATGATTATATGATGATTTGATTTCTTGAATTTGATGAATTCCTTGGTAAAATTGATTTAGAGCTTGAGTTAGGGTTTTATAATATGTGATTTCGTGATTTTGATGTGATTGATGATTTGTACGTGTAATTGGTTGTTAATTCGTGAAATTAGAGGTGTTAAAATGATTAAAGTGTGGATTGGTTTGAGAGGATTTGGAGAATTTGGGATTTTTGAGGTTGGGCGCCAAATGGCTAGGAATTGTGCGCCAGTGCATCGTATGTGGGTTTTGTGAAGTGTTCTTTGTGCGGCGCCAATTTCCTAGAGAAATGGCGCTGTGTCATATGCTTGATGGCCCAGGTGAGAGTGTGTTCTTTATGCAGGGCGCCGGTGTGTCTGGCGCTTGGTGCACCTGTTTGAGTCTTTGTGAGGGTGTGTTCTTTGTCAGGCGCGAGAATGTGGGTATTTTGGGGCCCGGGAGTGAAACTTGTATTTACGAACATATTTTATCGTGCCAATTTTTGTATTCACACGCCCAAATTCATTTTTAAGCGTTTTGGCTCAGTGGTTTTCACAGTTGCGGTGTTATTTTGAAAATGTCGGTGGGGCTCGCTTTGTGTGTGTAAATGGGGTGGGTGAGGGAAACTCATATTTCGAACATATTTTCTTGTGCCAAATTTTGTATTCACCGCCCAAATTCATTTTAAAGTGTTTTGGTTCGAATGGTTTCTGAGTACAGGTCTTATTTTAAAAATGTCTCGGTGAGGGTGCTTTGGTGTGTGTAAATGGGGTGGTTTGGGTGAAACTTACTTTTCTAAGCATATTTCACTGTGCCAAATTTTGTATTTACACTGCCCAAAAACATTTTTAAACATTTTGGCTCGGGTGGTTTTGGTTTGGAAGTGTTGGGTGTCTTTGGAGTCGGTGGGGCGCTAAATTGTCTTTGCCAGGCGCCTAGTCTGCACTGTGTGCGAGATTGTGTATGCAGGCGTATGCGAGTTTGTGTCTAGGTGCGTGTTGTTTGGGGCGCAGTTGCTAGAAAAGTGGCGCCCGATGGTGGTGTGTTGCCACGGGGAGCCAAAATCTTTGAAGTTTCTGGCGCTAGTCTTTGTGTTGCACCGAGCGCGAGAATGTGGGGAAAATGGCGCCTAGTCTTTGCCAAGTGCCTAGGAGTGTCTTTGTTTTGGTCCCTAGGTGACAGATTTGGTCCCTAGATGATTGTTTTGGTCCTAAATGGTGGTTTAGGTCCTGAGTTAGGTTGAGTACTCTAGAGGAGAGTAGTCCTTGGGACTAAATGGTGTTGAGAGTGTATAATGAGGTGATTGAGCATGCCATGGGGGCATGTGTAACACCTAAATAATTTAATTAAGTAATTGATTAAATTATTTAAAGTGTTGCACTAAATTTAATTATATTGAGTTATAATGTGGTGGTTATTTCATTGTATTAGGGAGTGGTGGAAGCGATGGAAGGGGAGTGTAAAAAGGGCCCAAACCTTTTGAGCCCAAAATATAAATAAACTAGGCTTAGTTGCAAAGGAAGGAAAAGAAAAGAAAAACAACGAGAAGAGGAAAAGAATAGGGTTTCTTGTGGTGGGAGAGGAGAGGAAGGAGAAGAGGAAACTTCTCAAGGTTGCTCAAGGTAAGGGTTTTGGTCCTTTCTTTCTCAATTTTTTCCTTTTCCTATTGTGGTGATTTTCAATCACTCATTGCTTATTGTTGTTGGTTCGCAAGTTGCTCAAGAAAGAACATCCATCGTTAATTTGAAGGAGAGGAAGGAAAGCTTGCTACTTGGGTGATTTTGGTGTTAGTGGAGTCCTACGATTTAATTTAAGGTAAGGGTGAGCGTTTCATCTAACATAATTATGTATATGATGGGTTTTGTCGGGTTTTGATGTTGTATGATGTATTGTTGATGTTATCACGTGATTAAAATTATGGGATGATGAATTGAGTTTGAATTTGGTGAGTTGATGGGGTTAAAATCGATTTTCCATGTTTTGGTGATTAAATTGTTCTTTGTTTGCCTTGTTTAATTAGGCGTGGTTCTTTGTTTTAATTAGATATAGTCTTTGTTTTTGAAAATACAAGGTCTTGTTTTTGGTGAATTAAAATTGTTGCTGTTTCTTTGTGTTAAATTGTGTGTTGTTGCTAGTTTTGATTGAATATGGTTGCTGTTTTTCAAGGATATAAGGTGTTGTTTTTGGTTGTTAAATTGTTCTTTGTTTTGTTAACAAATAATTGATGTTTTCATGAAAATATAGTGCGGATTTTTAAATATAAGTTCTTTGTTTTTGGTCACCAAAAATTGATCTTTATTTTTTGTGAAAATATAGTGCGGTATTTTTAAATATAAGTTGCTGTTTTTGGTCACTAAAAATTGATCTTTGTTTTGTGAAAATATAGTGCGGTATTTTTAAATATAAGTTCTTTTGTTTTGGTCACCAAAAATTGATCTTTATTTTTGTGAAAATATAGTGCGGTATTTTTAAATATAAGTTCTTTGTTTTTGGTCACTAAAAATTGATCTTTGTTTTGTGAAAATATAGTGCAGTTTTTTTTAAATGTAAGTTGCTGTTTTTTTCTCTTGTCACTAAACTTGGTGCTGTTTTGCGAAACTATAGTACAGTTTTTCAAAAATATAAGTGGCTGTGTTGTTACTAAATTGATACTGTTTTCTCAAATTGTGTTGCTGGACGAGGATCGAATTTTACGAGTTTATTCTATGATCGAATTCTTTGTAAGGGGTTATACTACTAGTGTACTCATTGACTATGGAAAAATTGTGGTTTCCGCTAAGGCGAAATTTCTTTTCGGTGCATTTACAAGGGCATCACTGAGAGCCTCGCAAATGTGGCCAATGCCTCTTGCGAGTAGTACCAGTTACCTGAGTAATCCCATAGTCAATCAGTTTACTATTTTATAACCCACAAAACTAAAAGATAAGTGATCAATGATGATGTGTTATTTAAATGATTGTGATGTGAATGACGAATGCACTCTACGAGTGTTTTAAGATGATGTGTTATTTAATGAGTATGATGTGAATGACGAGTACACTCTACGAGTGTTTTATGATGACATACCTTGAGTGGTTATTTATTTTATGATGATGATGGTGAGTACCCCGAGTGAATGTTGGTTGAATTGCACATGTGTTATAGGACCTCATGGCATGTGCATACTATGATTTATATTGATGATGTTATGCCTTGAGTGGTTCTCTTCTATAATGAAGATATGCCTTGAGTGGTTTTTAAAGATGATATGGTACCATCATACATATGCCGCGTGTGGGTTGCATCTTCATACATAAACATAATTGTGAGTGGTCTTTGTTGTGATTTGAAATTTGGTGTTGTGTAATTATGATGTGGTGATGATACCTTGTGATTGTCCCTTCTTATTACTCTATTGTGTATCGATTATGTTCCTTTGAAATTCTCACCCATACGCTTGGAATGTTGCTCTATTGTGGCAACGCCTGCAGTACCATGAGTGAAAGTGCAGTGCCTTATTCTTTTAATTTTTGAATTTTGTAATGTTGTGTCGCTCTACGATCTTTGTAACACCTAGGGCGTGGAGTGGGATAATTCGTTTAATAATTGTATGCTGATTTTTATTTGTTACATTGAGGCGTGTGTGAGAGTATTTGGTGAGTTGGTAGTTATCTGCATTTGCTATTGTGTTTTATGAGAATGGGATTTTCCATAACATGATGTTTGATTGCACAAATTGAAGAGTGCATTATTTGATGAGTTTTTAATGAAGTGTAGCATTTCTTTTCTATCAAGTAACGAAATTTTATTTTTAAGAAAAAGGAATTACTCGATAAATGACACGTAATATAAGGGTAGAAAAGGGTGTTACATTAGTGGTATCGAGCGATTCGATGCTGTCCGTAGAGTGGTTGAGTCATCGGTTGAGTAACATTTGAGCTTTGTTACTCGTTTACGATTTTTGTTTTACATTGCGGTACTAGAATGGCGGGGGCGGAGCGATCGCACTTGCTGCGCCTTGCTTGCTATTCTTTGGGGTTGTGGGTAATGCTACGGGTGATGGGCGCGTGAGTGCGCCCGCGTTCGGCGTGAGAACCCTCCTACTTTTGAAGGCGGGTATAATCACGATGGTGCCCTAGAGTGGCTAAGTGAGATGGAGCGGATATTAGTGTCATGGATTGCACCCGATGCTCGAAGGTTCGCTATGGCACACACATGTTGAAGAAAGAGGCTTATGATTGGTGGAGAAACGACTAGTCGGGGTTGACGCAGCGCCGATGAGGAGATCACGTGGGCGATATTTGAGAGGGAGTTCAAGAGGAAATACTATCAGGAAGATGTCAGTGGAAAGAAAGAGGTGGAGTTTTTGAGACTTGAGCAAGGTAGCATCAGTATGCTTGAGTATCTTTGCAAAATTCTTGGCTTGTCCAAGTTTTATCCACACTATGATGGAGAGAAATTTGAGTTCTCCAAGTGCATCAAGTTTGAGAGCGGGTTGCGTCTTTGATATTAAGAGGGCCATAGGGTATCAGTGAGATCCGAGTATTTCCGTTGTTGGTTAATAGTGCGAGAATTTTGAAGAGGACAATAATGCTTTCTCTAGAGCTATGAAGGAAAAGCAAAAGAATTTTTGGTCGGGAAAGCCATATGAGGCGCTCTTTGGTAAGGGCAAAGGAAGTTTGTTGGTAAATTTGTTGGTGGGTCTAAGCGAAGTGGGGAGATCTTTGCGACCGGTGTTACTTGTTACACGTGTGGAAAAGCGAGCCATAAGAGTCAGATTGTCCAAATAATGAGAAAAGAGATGTTACAGTGTGGAAAAGAGGGACACATGGCTTCCAATTGTGATAGGAAGGAGGTGTTGTGCTTTAATTGCGGGGAGAGTGGTCACATCGATTACCACGAGTGTCCAAAGCCAAAGAAAGAGAAGTCCTTTGGGAGAGTTTTTGCCTTTGGCGGAGTTGAGAGGACCCAATGCGATTAAAGGTACATGCTTCATCTATGGTACACCTTTAATTGCTATTGTTGACACTGGGTGCTACGCACTCTTTTATTGCTTACATTTGTCTTTGAAAAGTTGAAATTAGTGTTGTATGTTATGAGAGAGGATGGTTATCGACACTCCGGCTAAGGGTTCGTAACTACTTCTCTAATGTGTGCTAGGTGTCTCTGTCGGTCTTTGCGAGAGATTTTAGTTGATCTCGATTTGTTTGCCTTTGGGTGGGTTGGATGTGATTACGGGCATGGGTGGTTAGTAGATAACCACGTGCACATCAAGCCCATCCTAGTAAGTCTGTTAGTTTTCTTCTTCACGAAGAGGAAGAGTGCGCTTTCTTTGTCTGTGAGCAATTGCGCGGGGTAATGAAAGAGGGTGGTCGGTTGTTTGCTTTGATGGCGTCCATATGCTGAGAACCAAGTGTGGTTGATGGGTTGCGGTGGTGTGTGAGTTCCACTGAAGTGTTTCTGATGAGATTCCTAGTGTGCCACCGAGAGGAAGTTGAGTTTGGGATTGAGCTTGTGCACGGCACTAGGCACGTGTCTCTGGCCGCGCGTGCAGAATGTCTGCATCACGAGTTAGCGGGCAGAAAAATCAACTTGAAGATTTGTTAGAAAAGAAGTTTGTGAGACCGAGTGTGTCACCTTGGGGAGCTCGGTCTTTGCTAGTGAAAAGAAAGATGGGAGTATGAGGTTGTGTGTAGACTACCGTCGGTTGAACAAAGTTACAATCAAGAATAAATATCCTCTTCCGAGGATTGATGATCGATGGATCGGTTGGTGGGTGCTAAGGTTTTTAGCAAGATTGACTTGAGGTCGGGGTATCATCGGATCAAGGTGAAGGATGAAGACATCCGAGAAGACCGCGTTCGGGGGCGAGGTATGGGCATTATGAGTACTCTGTAATGCCGTTTGGTGTCCAAATGCACCGGGGTGTTTATGGAGTACATGAGCCGGATCTTCCATAGCTATTTGGATCGGTTTGTGGTTGTGTTTATTGATGATATCTTTGGTGTACTCTAAGTCCGAGGAGGAACACGCGAGCACTTGAGGTTAGTGCTAGAGGTCTTTGAAAGAAAGAAAGCTTTATGCTAAGTTATCAAAGTGTGAGTTAATTTGAAAGAGGTAAGCTTCTTGGGTCGCATTATCTCTGGTGATGGTATAGCGGTGGACCCAGCGAAGGTTGATGCGATGTTGCGTTGGGAGAGCCCAAAGTCTGTGGCCCGAGATTAGGAGTTTCTTGGGGTTGGTGGTTACTACGGGAGGTTTATTGAGGGTTCTCTAAGCTAGCCCTCCCGTTGACCCAATTGACTGTAAGGGAAGAGCTTTCGTGTGGGACGCCAAGTGTGAAGAGAGCTTCCAGAGAGTGAAAAGGAGGTTGACAACATCTCAGTGCTAGTCTTTGCTGTCTTGGATCGACCTTTTGTTGTGTCTTGTGATGCTTCCAAGATGGGTTTGGGAGGTGTATTGATGCGAGGATGGGAAGGTAGTTGCTTATGCGTCGAGCGATTGAGGATACATGAGAGGAACTATCCTACTCACGATTTGGAACTATTTTGCTATTGTGTTTGCGCTAAAGATTTGGAGGCACTATCTACATGGCACGATTTGAGGTGTTCGGTGATCACAAGAGTTTGAGGTACTTGTTTGACCGAGAAGGAGTTGAATGAGAGGCAGGCGTTGGTTAGAGTTCTTTGAAAGATTACGATTTCGGCTTGAACTATCATCCGGCAAAGCTAATGTCGTGGTGATGCTTTAAGTCGGAAAACCTTACATATGTCGGCAATGATGGTGAAGGAATTGAAGTTGATCGAGCAATTAGTGATTTGAGTCTCACAGTTTGTAAGGTGACACGCGAGTGTCAGTGGGTATCTTGAGGATTGATAATGACTTCTTGATTAATATCGAGAGCGCGTGAAGCTGGATGTGGCCCGGTGGATTTGTTGGTTGCGGGTGATCGAGGCGGTGGATGGGGATTTGAGGTTGGATTCGGGAGTATTGACATTCGGGGACGAGGATATGTGTTCTGATGATGTTGATATGAGGAGAATGATACTTGAGGAGAGCCATAGGAGCAAGTTAAGTATTCATCCAGTGCCACGAAAATGTACCATGATTTGAAGAAAGCTGTTTTGGTGGCTGGTATGAAGAAGGATGTAGCACAATTTGTATACGCATGTTTGACTTGCGAGAAGTCAAAGATTGAGCACCGAAGCCGTGGGGTTGATGCAACCGTTGGAGATTCGGAATGGAAGTGGGACAAGACATTTCCATGGACTTTGTGATGAGGTTGCCAAACACGGTGAGAGGTTTGACTCTATTTGGGTGATTGTGGATAGGTTGACCAAGTCCGCTCACTTCATTCCTATCAACATCACACTATCCTGTGCCAAAGTTGGCTAGAATATACATTCGGTGATTGTGAAGCTTCATGGGGTTCGAAGAGTATTGTGTCGGATAGAGACCCGCGGTTTACATCGAGTTTTGGGGAAGCTTACGGGAGGCTTTGGGGTCCAAGGCGAGGTTGAGTTGACTTATCATCCTCGGGTGATGGTCGAGACAGAGAGAACCATCCGATCTCTACAGAGGATCTTACGAGAGCTTGTGTCTTTGGAGGCGAGGAGGTGCGTGGGATACACACCTTCCAGCGATTGAGTTCACTTATAATAACGGCTACCATTCGAGTATAGGGATGGCTCCTTTTGAGGCCTTTGTATGGGCGGAGGTGTAGGACTCCGTTGTGTTGGCATGAGTCCGGTGAGAGTGTCGTTCTTGGACCGGAATTGGTTAGGGAGACTACGAGAGAAGGTTAAGATGATCGGGGAGAAAATGAAAGAGTCCGAGGCCGCGAGAAAAGTTATCATGATAGGAGGAGAAAGGACTTGGAATTTGGTGGTGAGCATGTATTCACGAGAGTTACGCTATGACGGTGTTGGGCGTGCCCCGAAAGCGAAGAAGTTGACTCCTAGATTTATTGGACCGTACCAAATCACCGAGAGGGTAGGAAAAGTTGCTTATAGGGTGGCTCTGCCACCTAATCTTTCGAACTTGCACGATGTATTCCATGTGTCACAGCTTCGGAAGTATATTCCAGACCCGTCTCATGTGATTCACATGGATGACGTAGAGGTACGTGAGAATCTCACGGTGGAGACTATGCCAGTGAGGATTGATGATAGAGAGGTGAAGGTGTTGAGAGGAAAAGACATTGCATTGGTCAAGGTGGTGTGGTTGGGAGCTGCTAGTGAGAGCATGACTTGGGAGCTAGAGAGCAGGATGAGGGAGTCCTATCCAGAACTATTTGACTCAGGTATGAATTTCGAGGACGAAATTTCCTAAGTGGGGGAGAGTTGTAACACCCTAAATAATTTAATTAAGTAATTGATTAAATTATTTAAAGTGTTGCACTAAATTTAATTATATTGAGTTATAATGTGGTGGTTATTTCATTGTATTAGGGAGTGGTGGAAGCGATGGAAGGGGGGTGTAAAAAGGGCCCAAACCTTTTGAGCCCAAAATATAAATAAACTAGGCTTAGTTGCAAAGGAAGGAAAAGAAAAGAAAAACAACGAAGAGGAAAAGAATAGGGTTTGCTTGTAGTGTGGAGAGGAGAGGAAGGAGAAGAGGGAAACTTCTCAAGGTTGCTCAAGGTAAGGGTTTTGGTCCTTTCTTTCTCAATTTTTTCCTTTTCCTATTGTGGTGATTTTCAATCACTCATTGCTTGTTGTTGTTGGTTACATAAGTTGCTCAAGAAAGAACATCCATCGTTAATTTCGAAGGAGAGGAAGGAAAGCTTGCTACTTGGGTGATTTTGGTGTTAGTGGAGTCCTACGATTTAATTTAAGGTAAGGGTGAGCGTTTCATCTAACATAATTATGTATATGATGGGTTTTGTCGGGTTTTGATGTTGTATGATGTATTGTTGATGTTATCACGTGATTAAAATTATGGGATGATGAATTGAGTTTGAATTTGGTGAGTTGATGGGGTTAAAATCGATTTTCCATGTTTTGGTGATTAAATTGTTGCTTTGTTTGCCTTGTTATATTAGGCGTGGTTCTTTGTTTTAATTAGATATAGTGCTGTTTTTGAAAATACAAGGTCTTTGTTTTTGGTGAATTAAAATTGTTGCTTTATTTCTTTGTGTTAAATTGTGTGTTGTTGCTAGTTTTGATTGAATATGGTTGCTGTTTTTCAAGGATATAAGGTGTTGTTTTTGGTTGTTAAATTGTTGCTGTTTTGTTAACAAATAATTGATGTTTTCATGAAAATATAGTGCAGTATTTTTAAATATAAGTTCTTTGTTTTTGGTCAAAAATTGATCTTTGTTTTGTGAAAATATAGTGCAGTATTTTTAAATATAAGTTCTTGTTTTTGGTCACTAAAATTGATCTTTGTTTTGTGAAAATATAGTGCAATATTTTTAAATATAAGTTCTTGTTTTTGGTCACCAAAAATTGATCTTTATTTTGTGAAAATATAGTGCGAGTATTTTTAAATATAAGTTCTTGTTTTTGGTCACTAAAAATTGATCTTTATTTTGTGAAAATATAGTGCGCTTTTTTTAAATGTAAGTTCTTTGTTTTTTTCTCTTGTCACTAAACTTAGTCTTTGTTTTGCGAAACTATAGTACTGCTTTTTCAAAAATATAAGTGGGCGTGTTGTTACTAAATTGATACTGTTTTCTCAAATTGTGTTGCTGGACGAGGATCGAATTTTCTGAGTTTATTCTATGATCGAATTGCTGTAAGGGGGTTATACTACTAGTGTACTCATTGACTATGGAAAAATTGTGGTTTACCGCTAAGGCGAAATTTCTTTCTTTGGTGCATTTACAAGGGCATCGAGAGCCTCGCAAATGTGGCCAATGCCTCTGCGAGTAGTACCGATTACACTGAGTAATCCCATAGTCAATCGGTTTACTATTTTATAACCCACAAAACTAAAAGATAAGTGATCAATGATGATGTGTTATTTAAATGATTGTGATGTGAATGGCGAATGCACTCTCTACGAGTGTTTTAAGATGATGTGTTATTTAATGAGTATGATGTGAATGGCGAGTACACTCTACGAGTGTTTTATGATGACATACCTTGAGTGGTTATTTATTTTATGATGATGATGGTGAGTACCAGAGTGAATGTTGGTTGAATTGCACATGTGTTATAGGACCTCATGGCATGTGCATACTATGATTTATATTGATGATGTTATGCCTTGAGTGGTTCTCTTCTATAATGAAGATATGCCTTGAGTGGTTTTAAAGATGATATGGTACCATCATGCATATGCCGCGTGTGGGTTGCATCTTCATACATAAACATAATTGTGAGTTAGTCTTTGTTGTGATTTGAAATTTGGTGTTGTGTAATTATGATGTGGTGATGATACCTTGTGATTGTCCCTTCTTATTACTCTATTGTGTATCCGATTATGTTCCTTTGAAATTCTCACCCCCTTACGCTTGGAATGTTGCTCTCTATTGTGGCAACAGCTGCAGTACCCATGAGTAAAGGCCTGCAGTGCCTTATTCTTTTAATTTTTGGGTGTAATGTTGTGTCGCTCTACGATCTTTGTAACACTAGGGCGTGGAGTGGGATAATTCGTTTAATAATTGTCGCTGATTTTTATTTGTTACATTGAGACGTGTGTGAGAGTATTTGGTGAGTTGGTAGTTATCACATTTGCTATTGTGTTTTATGAGAATGGGATTTTCCATAACATGATGTTTGATTGCACAAATTGAAGAGTGCATTATTTGATGAGTTTTTAATGAAGTGTAGCATTTCTTTTCTATCAAGTAACGAAATTTTATTTTTAAGAAAAAGGAATTACTCGATAAATGACACGTAATATAAGGGTAGAAAAGGGTGTTCTGACATGGGTAGGAGGGCAAGCCATGAGGCTATGAAATGAGATTAATACTGAGGTAAGAGTTAATGTGTGTATTGAGTTGTTGAGAATGTGTTTGTGTTGTTGCATGGAGTCTCATGCATACATTTGGCTGCGGTCGTAGAGCTTATAAAATGAACTGTGAAGCCTGAGGGCGGCCGGAGGGCCAGAGTCATGAGGACTCCATTATTGATGAGAATCTTGGGAGGGCAATATTGAGAATCTTAGGAGGGCAAATGGTACCACATGCATGATTACATTGCATACATTCTCATGAGTGCATAAATGTTATTGAGTGATTATTGGTGTGTTTGATGTTGCTATGAACTGTGATTGTACATATTGCGTATTATCACTTTTATTATATAGTTCGAGACTCACCCTTTCTGTTGTTGTTTACCACAGGTAGTCACGAGTGAGGACTTGATATCTTCGCTATTTCCCGAGTCGATGCGCTCTCGTCACGTAGCACCTAGGGGTTGGGGTTTAGACTATTATTGCTTTGTTTTGCTCTTTGTTGAGCTCTCGGATATGATTCTCTATGTATACTTGTGATGTAACTCGATTTCATTGCATGTTATGAGATTGTTTACCACGTGATTATGGTGTTACGTATTTTGATTATGTTTATGAGATGAATTATGCATTCGGTGTTTTAAGAGAGAAGTGTGACGCTCCATTTAGTGAAAAATGATTTATGTTATACTATTAGTGTGCTAATTGACTATGGCTAAATTGTGGTTCGCCACTAAGGTCAGAATTTCTTTCACTGGTGTATTTACAAGGGCATCACTGAGAGCCTTGCGAAGGTGGCCAATGCCTGTTGCAAGTAGTATCAGTTACCTGAGTAATCCCATAGTCAATCAGTGCACTATTTTATAACACACTAAACCAAAAGATGACCAGAAATGATTTTTATTTACTCTGATTTTTGATTTAAATTACCGGGTAGAAATGGGGTGTTACATTAGTGGTATCAGAGCAAAAGTTCGGTCTGTCCGACCAAGTGTGTCACATTTGTCATGTTGCGTATGACAGTTAGGAGTCTTGAATTAGTTACGAATGGTTGTTTATCTTTGCAGTGTTAGGTTGATATGACCAGAAGAGTCGATGCTGCACTTGCTGAGGCGCTGCAAGCCATAGCACAAGTTGTGGGGCGCAACGAGAATCGAGACATGATGCAGCAACATTCGGAGAGAGAACCCCTACCTTCAAGGGAGGTACAACCCGGATGGTGCCTTGACTTGGTGAAGGAGATTGAGAGGATCTTGGGGTGATTAGTTTGCGATGATGAGCGAGAAAGTCAGTCACGGCACTCATACTTTATCTCGAAGAGGTGATGGTAGTGGTGGAGACCAGTGAGAGGTTGGAGTCTTTGCCACAGGAGGAGATCACTTGGGGCACGTGTTCAGAAGGGAATTCTTGAGAAAATATTTCGAGGAGGGCGTTAGAGGTAAGAAAGAGCTGGAATTCCTTGAGGCGAGGCGGGGAAGTATGTGCATCACTTGAGTATCTTTGCCAAGTTCACGGAGTTGGCCAAGTTCTATCCCCACTATCTTTGAGAAGGTGGGGCTGAATTCTCAAAGTGCATTAAGTTTGAGAATGGATCGAGAGCCGATATCAAGCGGTGTGGGATATCGGAAGATTAGAGTATTCTGCCGATCTGGTAGGCTAACTGCAGATTTATGAGGAAAGGCGGCAATGCCCGCTCTAGGGTCATGAGAGACCGGAGGAAATTTCATAACATGAGGGTAAGCCTTATGGGGCGTCTGCGACAAGGGAAAGCAAAGGTATTCGGGTGGTAACAAGTATAATGGTGGAAAGCAGTCTGCGAGGGTAGGAGGTACCATGAGGGCAAGAAGCCAAGTGGGGAGACGCCCCATCTGACATTGTGTGTTTCAAGTGTGACAAGCCAGGTCACAAGAGCTTTGATTGTAAGATGGAAGTGAAGAGATGTTTTAAGTGTGGGAAGGCTGGTCACATGGCATCCGAGTGTGATCGCAAGGAAGTGTATGTTTCAAGCGTGGTGAAAGTGGTCACATTAGCTTCAAGTGCCCCAAGCCTAAGAAGGAAAGATCCTTTGGAAGAGTGTTTGCATTGGCAGGTTCAGAGGACCTAATGATATCAGAGGTACATGTTTCATCTCTGGTACACCTTTAGTTGCTATTGTTGACACGGGTGCTACGCACTCTTTTATTGCATCTGTTTGTCTTTGAAAAGTTAAATTTAGTATTGTCTACTATGGAGAGAGGATGGTTATCGACACTCCGGCTAAGCGGTCCAGAGTAACTACTTCTACGATGTGTGCTAGGTGTCCTCTGTCGGTCTTGGCGAGAGATTTTACAGTTGATCTCGATTTGTTTGCCTTTGGGTGGGTTAGATGTGATTTTGGGCATGGGTGGTTAGTAGATAACCATGTGCACATCAAGCTATTCCGATAAGTCTATTAGTTTCCTTCTTCACGAAGAGGAAGAGTGCGCTCTCTTTGTCTGTGAGCAATTGCTTGAGGAGGTAATGAAAGAGGGTGGTCGGTTGTTTGCTTTGATGGCGTTTATATCTTTGAGAACCGAGCCGTGGTTGATGGGTTCTGGTGGTGTGTGAGTTCCCAGAAGTGTTTAGGATGAGATTCCTAGTGTGCCCCAGAGAGGAAGTTGAGTTCGGGATTGAGCTTGTGCACAGTACTAGGCACGTGTCTATGGCACCGTCTAGGATGTCCGCTTCACGAGTTATGCGAATTGAAGAAGCGATTAGAGGAGCTTCTTGAGAAGAAATTTGTGAGGCCTAGTGTGTCACCATGGGGAGCTCGAGTTTTATTGGTAAAGAAGAAGGATGGGAGTATGCGTGCGCGGCGTGGACTACAGACAGTTGAATAAAGTGACTATCAAGAATAAGTATCCTCTTCCGAGGATAGATGATCCGATGGATCGGTGGTGGGTGCTAAAGTGTTTAGCAAGATTGACTTGAGGTTCGGGTATCACCAGTTAAGGTGAAGGATGAGGATATCCGTAAAAGCAAGCGTTGAGCGAGGTATGGGCATTATGAGTACTACTGTAATGCCGTTTGGTGTCACAAATGCACGGGGGTGTTTATGGAGTACATGAATCGAATCTTCCATAGCTATCTAGATCGGTTTGTGGTCGTGTTCATTGATGATATTCGGTGTACTCAAAATCGAGGAAGAGCATGCAGAGCACTTGAGGTTGGTGCTAGAGGTCTTGAAAGAGAGGAAGTTGTATGCGAGTTGTCAAAGTGTGAGTTCCAGTTGCATGAGGTGAGCTTCTTGGGTCATATTATTTACGGTGATGGTATAGGCGTGGATCCGGCCAAGGTTAATGCGGTGTTGCGGTGGGAGAGCCCAAAGTCCGTGGATCGAGATCGGGAGTTTCTTGGGGTTGGTGGTTACTACACGGGAGGTTCATTGAAGGGTTCTCTAAGCTAGCCCTTCCATTGACTCGATTGACTGTAAGGGAAAGGCATTTGTGTGGGATGATGCAGTGTGAAGAGAGCTTCCAAGAGCTAAAGAGGAGGTTGACCACGTCTCCAGTGTTAGTGTTACTGTGCGGAGAGCAACCATTTGTTGTGTCTTGTGATGCTTCCAAGGTGGGTTTGGGAGGTGTATTGATGCGAGGATGGGAAGGTAGTTGCTTATGCGTCCCGACATTGAGGGCGCATGAGAAGAACTATCCTACTCATGACTTAGAGTTGGTTGCTATTGTGTTTTCTCGAAAATTTGGAGACACTATCTCTATGGTACTAGATTCGAAGTGTTCGGTGATCACAAGAGTCCAAGTACTTGTTTGACGAGAAGGAGGAGTGAATATGAGACAGAGGCGTTGGTTAGAGCTGCTTGAAGGACTATGATTTCGGCTTGAACTATCACCCCAAGCAAAGCTAATGTCGTGGTGATGCTTTAAGTCGGAAAACCTTGCATATGTCGACTATGATGGTGAGGAGTTGGAGTTGATTGAGCAATTCCGTGATTTGAGTCTGGTTTGTGAGGTGACACCCCACAGTGTCAGATTGGGTATGCTGAGGATCGGGAATGACTTCTTGGTTAGTATCGAGGCGCCCAAAAGTTAGATGTGAAAGGTGGTAGACTTCTTTGGTTCACGGTGAGCAAGGCTGAGAGGGGATTACTGAGTTGGATCCCTGTGGTGTGTGTTGAGGTTGAGGACGAGAATTTGTGTTCGGATGATCTTTGAGTTAAAGAAGATGATACTTGAGGAGAGCCATAGGAGTAAGTTGAGCATTCATCCAGTGCTACTAAGATGTATCATGATACGAAGAAATTGTTTTGGTGGCCCGGTATGAAAGAGATGTTGCACAATTTGCTTATGCATGTTTGACTTGCCGAAGTCAAAGATTGAGCATCGAAACTGCGGGGTTGATGCAACCTTTAGAGATTCCGGAATGGAAGTGGGGAATGACATTTTCATGGACTTTGTGGTAGGTTGCCAAACACTTTGTGAGAGGTCTCGACACTATTTGGGTGATTGTGGATAGGTTGACCAAGTCGCTCACTTTATTCCTATCAACATCACCTTTCCGTGCCAAAGTTGGCTAGAATTTACATTCGGTGATTGTGAAGCTTCATGGGGTTAGAAGAGTATTGTGTCCGATAGAGACCCGCGTTTTACATCGAGTTTTGGGGGAGCTTGCGGGAGGCTTTGGGGTCCAAGCCGAGGTTGAGTTGACTTATCATCCTCGGATCGATGGTGGGAGAGAGAACCATCCAGTCTTTGGAGGATCTTCTGAGAGCTTGTGTGATGGAGCAGGGAGGTGCGTGGGATACCCATCTCCCACTGATTGAGTTCACTTATAATAACAGCTATCATTCGAGCATTGGGATGGCTCCTTTTGAGGCACTGTATGGGCGGAGGTGCAGAACTCCTTTGTGTTGGCATGAGTCCGGTGAGAGTGTTGTTCTTGGACCGAGTTGGTTAGGGAGACTACGGAGAAGGTGAAAATGATCGGGGAGAAAATGAAAGAGTCAGGCAGAGCGAGAAAAGTTATCATGATAAGAGGAGAAAGGATTTGGAGTTTCAGTGGTGAGCATGTGTTCTTGAGGTCACGCCTATGACCGGTGTCAGGCGTGCTCTCGAAGGCAAAGAAGTTGACTCAAGGTTTATTGGACCGTGCGGATCACCGAGAGGTTGGAAAGGTTGCTTATAGGGTGGCCTTGCCGCCTAATCTTTCGAACTTGCACGATGTTTTTCACGTGTCACGCCTTCGGAAGTATATTCCGAACCGTCTCATGTGATTCACATGGATGATGTGAGAGTGCGTGAGAACCTCACCGTGGAGACTATGCGGTGAGGATTGATGATAGAGAAGTGAAGGTGTTGAGAGGGAAGGACATTGCCTTGGTCAAGGTAGTGTGGTTTGGGAGAGAGCTTTGGTGAGAGTATGACTGGGGGATTTGGAAAGCAAGATGCGGGAGTCCTATCCGAGTTATTTGACTCAGGTATGAATTTCGAGGGCGAAATCTCCTAAGTGGGGAGAGTTGTAACACCCCAAATAATTTAATTAAGAAATTGATTAAATTGTTTAAGTGTTACTTGTTTTAAATTATAATAGAATATAAAATAGTGTTTATAATTCAATAATTTATTTTAATTGAAGGGGATGGTGGAAGAAATGGAGAAGGGGTGTAAAAAGGGCCCAAGTGCGCTTGGCCCAATATACATATAGCCAAAGTAGAATTTTCTCTCATTTGGGCAAAAGAAAGAAAGAAAGCGAAGGAGAGAGAAGAGAAAGGAGAGAGGAGAACTCAGCGCAAACCCTAGGAGAAGAGGAAGAGAAGAAGAATTCGTGACTTGAAGGCTTGGATTGTTGCGGTGGTTTTGTTCGTGACTCCATTTCGGTTCTTCTCTACGGTTAATTTGAGGTAAGGGGAGTCTCACTCTATAATAGAGGAGATAATGGGTTATATGTATATCATAGGGGCTGTTTTATGTTAATTGATGATTATATGATGATTTGATTTCTTGAATTTGATGAATTCCTTGGTAAAATTGATTTAGAGCTTGAGTTAGGGTTTTATAATATGTGATTTCGTGATTTTGATGTGATTGATGATTTATGACGTGTAATTGGTTGTTAATTCGTGAAATTAGAGGTGTTAGAATGATTAAAGTGTGGATTGGTTTGAGAGGATTTGGAGAATTTGGGATTTTTGAGGTTGGGCGCCAAATGGCTAGGAATTGTGCGCCCAGTGCTATATGTGGGGTTTTTGTGAAGTGTTCTTTGTGCGGGCGCCAATTTCCTAGAGAAATGGCGCCTGTGTCACCATATAGTGATGGCCCAGGTGAGTGTTTTTTTGTGCAGGCGCCAAGTTCTTTGTGTCTGGCGCCCAGTCAATCTTTGTTTGAGTCTTTGTGAGGTGTGTTTTTGTGCAGGCGCGAGAATGTGGGTATTTTGGGGCCAGGGAGTGAAACTTGTATTCGAACATATTTTACCGTGCAAATTTTGTATTCACCGCCCAAATTCATTTTTAAGCGTTTTTGGCTCGAGTGGTTTTTACAGTTGCGGTGTTATTTTGAAAATGTCCCGGTGGGGCTCGCTTTGTGTGTGTAAATGGGGTGGGTGAGGGAAACTCATATTTCTGAACATATTTTACTGTGCCAAATTTTGTATTCACCTGCCCAAATTCATTTTAAAGTGTTTTGGCTCGAGTGGTTTCACGAGTACAGTCTTATTTTAAAAATGTCTCGGTGAGGTGCTTTGGTGTGTGTAAATGGGGTGGTTTGGGTGAAACTTACTTTTCTAAGCATATTTCACTGTGCCAAATTTTGTATTTACCTGCCCAAAAACATTTTTAAACATTTTGGCTCGGGTGGTTTTTGGTTTGGAAGTGTTAGGTGTCTTTGGGTCAGTAGGGGCGCTAAACTGTCTTTGCCTGTGGCGCTAGTCTGCTGCATGTGTCCGAGATTGTGTATGAAGGCGTATGCGAGTTTGTGTCTAGGTCTGTGTTGCCTGTGGGGCGCAGATTGCTAGAAAAGTGGCGCCCGATGGGTGTGTTGCTGGGCGCCAAAATCTTTGAGTTTCTGGCGCTAGTCTTTGTGTTGCACCGGGCGCGAGAATGTGGGGAAAATGGCGCCTAGTCTTTGCCAAGTGCCTAGGAGTGTCTTTGTTTTGGTCCCTAGGTGACAGTTTGGTCCCTAGATGATTGTTTTGGTCCTAAATGGTGGTTTAGGTCCCTGAGTGAGGTTGAGTACTCTAGAGGAGAGTAGTCCTTGGGACTAAATGGTGTTGAGAGTGTATAATGAGGTGATTGAGCATGCCATGGGGGCATGAGCCGGAGGGCCAAGCCATGAGGGCTATGAAATGAGATTAATACCGAGGTAAGAGTTAATGTGTGTATTGAGTTGTTGAGAATGTGTTTGTGTTGTTGCATGGGGTCTCATGCATACATTTGGGCTATGATCGTAGAGCTTATAAAATGAACTGTGAAGCTTGAGGCGGCGGGGGGGCGCAGTCATGAGGACTCCATTATTGATGAGAATGCCTTGGGAGGGCAATATTGAGAACGCCGGAGGGCAAATGGTACCACATGCATGATTACATTGCATACATTCTCATGAGTGCATAAATGTTATTGAGTGATTATTGGTGTGTTTGATGTTGCTATGAACTGTGATTGTACATATTGCGTATTATCACTTTTATTATATAGTTCGAGACTCACCCTTTCTGTTGTTGTTTACCACAGGTAGTCATGAGTGAGGACTTGATATCTTCGCTATTTCCCAGTCGGTCCGCGTCGATCACGTAGCACCTAGGGGTTGGGGTTTAGACCATTATTGCTTTGTTTTGCTCTTTGTTGAGCTCTCGGATATGATTCTCTATGTATACTTGTGATGTAACTCGATTTCATTGCATGTTATGAGATTGTTTACCACGTGATTATGGTGTTACATATTTTGATTATGTTTATGAGATGAATTATGCATTGAGTGTTTTAAGAGAGAAGTGTGACGCTCCATTTTGTGAAAAATGATTTATGTTATACTATTAGTGTGCTAATTGACTATGGCTAAATTGTGGTCGCCACTAAGGTCAGAATTTCTTTCACTGGTGTATTTACAAGGGCATCACTGAGAGCCTTGCGAAGGTGGCCAATGCCTCATTGCAAGTAGTATCGATTATTACGAGTAATCCCATAGTCAATCGGTGCACTATTTTATAACACACTAAACCAAAAGATGACCAGAAATGATTTTTATTTACTCTGATTTTTGATTTAAATTACCGGGTAGAAATGGGGTGTTACAGTTTCTGTTTTGTAATGTCATTTTAACTTGTCTTTTATTTCGTTTACTTGAATTCGCATTGTTACGTCTACCCATCTTGTACGTTTATTCGTCTAAGTTTTCGAACTTGTAGGCCGCTCGACGACCGTTTTGTGCCATTTCGAAAGCACTCGTTAAAGATAAGTTAGAGTAATCCAACGGGGTACCCGGTCGGCTCGGCGACCTTCGATTGGGCCATTTCGATGGCACTCGATTGGGCCATTTGTGATACCCTAATTTTGTCTGTCCTTTAACTTAAGCCAATTTCAATCATCGAGCTCAACTAAATCGAAATACCGCTTTTAAATTAAGCAGGCACGCGAATGATCGATCTTTTCGTGCGTTCTTCAATTTAATCTACATATTTGGGTTTAGTCGTACATAAGTAGTGTTTTTAGTTAATGAACTCATCTCTTCTATTTGAGTCTCGTTTTAGCGTATTCGTCTAGTCCGGCCCGTTCTCGTCTTTGTGTTTGACCCGACTCTTTTTCTTATTAATCTAATCTTGTGCAGTTAATCTATTTTGAGTATATATGTATAGTCTAAAAATGCCAAAAATCCTAGTTAGTGTTATTTACAATTTAAAAGTGTTATATAATCCGAAAATGTCAAAAAATCTATTTAATTTTTATTACAAGTTAGAAGTGTCCAAATGTCCAAATATCCAAAAAATATACAAAAATAATAACAAAAATGTACAAAAAAAATTAAATCCGAAAATTACATAAAAAAGAAAAATAATAAATGTATATAAAGAAGAAAGAAGAAAATGAAGTTCTAACAATTTGCTCTCCAAGCGGTGGGCACAGGTGATCCGCTCCAAAACCTAAAAATAGTTCAAGGCCCAGTCAAAGAGCAGTTAATGCAAAAAAAACCTAGAATTTTAGTATAAAAGAGCAGTCAACAGCAGCAGAAAAGGAGAGGAATTTCGAGGTAAACCAATCACCAGAAAACAGATTAGGGTTTTACACTAAAACCCTAATCACACAAACACTATTTTTGAGATCTGAGCGGTGGAAAAAGGAAGAACTCGAAACACAGTAGAAGAGCAGCAGCAGACCACTAATAACATCAGTATAGAACTCGCTTTCTTTCTCTCAGACTAATCGAAAAACAGGTTGGTACTACTCCTTTTTTTTTCTTCTCTCTCCCAGACATGAAAATATATGTTATAACTAGAACGTGTGAGTTGTGTTTGAAAGGGATCAGATTCAGTTAATAATCTTCAAAACAGATTGATGAGTTAAGGTTTTAAATAAAACATAGAGAAGGTTTGGTTAGGGTTTTAAAACAGGGGAAGCTGAAATCTAAAGAGAGAGTAGAAGGATGTAAAAAACACGAAAAATCAACCAGCCAGAGAACAAAAAAATTTGAAATGAAAGAGGAACAATGAGGTATCCAGAACAGAGGAAGTGAGAAAAAGAACTCACCTTGCGGTTCTGGCCACCGTCTACGGTGGCCGTTGATATCAAATCGTCGCGACCCCCCCAGAACCGAACCACCACCGTGAGCTTTCCCCATTTTCGAGCCACTGCAAAGCCATCTCCAATCGACCCAAAACTGAACCCACCACCGCCGAAAAATACCTGGCCGTCACCACCACCAGAAACCCGTAACCCCCTCCTTCTCTCTCGCCGTGGAAGACGGCGCGAAAACCGCCGTGAATCTCTCTCTCTCTCTCCTAAAAGGCCGCCGTGAACCACGCTGTAAACGTTTCTCTCTCCCGTGAACCGCGCCGTAAACCTCTCTCCCTCCCGTGAACTCAGCTCCGCGAATCTCTCTCTCATAAATGAAGGCTGCTGCGGCGCAACTTTGAAGAGGGAAGGAGAGAAATGAAAATTAGGGTTTTTGTTTTTAGGGTTGGCCCATTTATAGTGTCTCCTAAAATCTATTTTATTTTTTTAATATTCAGATTATTACCCACACTCCCGTTATTCATGCGCAGAACCCCCCATCACTTAAGCCCAATTTCGTTAATTGGGCCCTCCCATGCGAACTGGGCTTTCTGTTTACACCCCCTGTTCAGTTACACAACCCCCCTACGACTAATAACACCCCCATTTTGCAATTTTCACCTTTTTCTCGTTTTAATTCTTTTTCAACTCAAATAATTTCTCAATAAATCAAAAAAACTTTGCTAATGATTTTGCAAAGCCTCTGCTTGCATAATCATTAACAATGAGGAACTAGCGGTGATCACTTGGAGCCTTTGCTCAATTGATCATCATGAATGCCTAATTTTTCTAAATACTTTCAATAAATCAAAAACTTTGTTAATGGTTTTGCGAAGCCTCTGCTTGCATAATCATTAACAATGGGGAACTGGTGGTGATCACTTGGAGCCTTTGCTCAATTGATCATCATGAACGCCTAGTTTTCCTAAAAAACTTTTCATTAAATCAAAAACTTTGTTATTGGTCCTGCGAAGCCTTTGCTTGCATGATTATTAACAATGGAGTGTTAATGGTGGTCACTTGGAGCCTTCGCTCAATTGATCATCATGAAAGCTCGATTTTTCACAATTAAACAAGATAAAAAAACCAAAAAAAACCTAGAACTACGTAGCTTTGAATTCTCCATCGCACCTGGAGATACGTAGGAGCGGATCCCCTCCGTCAAGCACGACAAACTCAAAACAAATTTCCTTCCAAAAACCCAAAGCGGCTAACTCTCGTCAAGCGCCGCAAATAAAAAATTCCTTAAGTCTATTTAATCGAGAGGCAAATTTAAGTACTTTTCAAATCAACACTTAAAATCATGTTTAATTAAAGGTTCCCTTTCAGTAGAAAGGAGATGTGGGGTGCTAATACCTTCCCCATGCCTAACCGACCCCCGAACCCAAATCTTTAGATTTTCCCAAAGGACCATTTGCCTTCCCAAAATGGTTTTTCTTCAATATTTTCCTTATAAAAAATATTGGTGGCGACTTCATTGTTCTAAAAAGTTGTAAACGAAGAAAAACCCCTCGGGGACTTTTTCGGGCGCAACACCATTTCGATGGCACCTGTTGGGATCATTTCGATGATCTCTCGAGGTAGGTCGTTTCGACGGGCTATTATGATGGGTTATTACTTAACCCGTGGGCCATTTTCGATGGCGCTCGTTCGAAGTCAACTTCGGTGGATCGTTGTTTGTCTGCGGCTCGGTGGCACACGCTTCTGCATCGTTTCGACGACTGACGCCATGCGGGTTATTTAACCCTTGGGCCATTTCGATGGCACTTTCGAGGTAGATCGTTTCGACGATCCATTTTACGTTGATAGATCTTCGATCGCTCCTTTGCCATGAGCATGCTTGGAGCGACGCATACATTCTTTGCGAGAAAGTAAATAATAACAATTTTCCAAAGGTCATCCTCGTAAAAAAAAACCCGTGGGAAAAAGAGCGCCGCTGTTTTTCATTAATAATCGGTCGATCGCTCATTACATTTAGACATAATATTTTCTAAGTTTTTCTCGCGTTCCGTGTTCGAGGATAGTCGCCTTCCATGGTTTCCAACTCATATGCCCTCGCTTCGGTCTTCTTAACGACCTGTATGGACCTTCCCAATTTGGTGCGAGCTTTCCTTGTCGGGCGTTCTTGTTTCAACGTCGCACGCCTTAGGACGAGCTGCCCAATTGAGAAATCTCTTCCGAACTCGAGCGTTGTATCTAGCTGCGACCTTCTGCTTGATCAGTTGTTCTCTAAGTGATGCTTGAGTGCGCAGCTCTTCAATCAGGTCCAATTCTTCTCGTATCGCCTGGCCGCCGTTGTCGGCTATGGTAGGGGTTTGAAGTCCTCCAATTTAGCTCCCCATTTCTATGGGTATGACAACATCGATTCCATACACAAGCCTGAAGGGCGACTCCCCGGTCGATATGTAACACCCCTTTTCTACCCCTCAATTTTTCACGTCATTATCAGAGTAATTTCCTTTTCAAAAGTATTAATTTAATTGGTAGAAAAGAAATGCTACCTCGTCATAAAAACTCATCTCATCAATTGCACTCATTAAAGTGTGTGCAAAGAAACCACGTCTTAAAAGTACATGTCATATATATCGGTCATCACAATGGAATAAAATAGTAACCTCACTAAGCCTCTCAAAACACATCTCATAGTATCAACATAGTCATTAAACAGCTTAACTAATAACTAATAATTGTCAACCACGCCCCCTAGGTGCTACGGTATCAGAGAGCGACACAAACAGACTCCCCGACAGCTAACAAGAAGGCAGCTAGACCTTCACTCGCGGTTACCTGCAGCGTTGCCACCATAGAGCAACATTCCAAGCAGAAGGGGTGAGAATTTCAATAAAACATAATCAGATACATAATAGGGAAATGAGAGCAGGCAATCACGTAGCATCATCAACATCACCAATTCACGGTCACATAACAACAGCTCCAATCACAACAAAGACAATTCACACGGCCACACACAACAACAGCTCCAATCACAACAGCACAATTCACACGGTCACACAACAACAGCTCCAATCACAACAGCACAATTCACAGTTATAATGATGTATGAAAATGCAACCCACACGCGGGCATATGCATGATGGTACCATATCATCTTTAAAAACCACTCAAGGCATATCTTCATCATAGAAGAAAACCACTCAAGGCATAACATCATCAATATTAGTCATAGTATGCACATGCCATGAGACTCTATAACACATGTGCAACTCAATCAACACTCACTCGGAGTACTCATCATCATCATCATAAAAGAAATAACCACTCAAGGCATGTCATCATAAAAGAAATAACCACTCAAGGCATGTCATCATAAAAGAAGTAACCACTCAAGGCATGTCATCATAAAACACTCGTAGAGTGTATTCTTCATAATTCATCACAAATACACAACAAAGATTATTAAAACTATACTCATAGAGTATATTCTTCACAAAACATCACAAGTCATATCACACATCATAATCACTCATAGAGTGAACTCATCACCTTTCACACAAATCACACTACAACACCATCCTAATTACACTCATAGGGAACATTTACCGCAACTCGTCAAAACCAATACACACCAACATCATTTAAAATATATATACTTTTCCGTTATCTTTTGGTTTAGTGTGTTATAAAATAGTGAACCGATTGACTATGGGATTACTCGGGTAATCGATACTACTTGCAAGAGGCATTGGCCACATTTGCAAGGCTCGATGATGCCTTTGTAAATACACCGTTGAAAGAAATTTCGCCTTAGTGGTAAACCACACGCCTAGCCATAGTCAAGGAGTACACTAGTAGTATAACCTCTTACAAAGAATTCAATCATAAAATGAACTCGAAAATTCGGTTCTTGACCAAAGACAAAACTAGAGAAAACAAAGAGCTCCTATTCTCGTAAAACAACAACTTGTATTCATAAAAACACATCAATTTAATAACCAACAAAGAACTTATATTTTTGAAAAAAAACTACACTATATATTTCAGTAAAATAGCATTGATTTTAGTGACAAAAACAAAGAACTTACATTTTTAAAATCAGACTATATATTGCGCAAACAAAGACCCATTTTAGTGACAAAACAAAGAACTTATATTCAATTAAAAAAATCGTGCACTATATATATTTTCACAAAAACAGCATCTATACTCAATTATAAAAACTGCACTATATATTTTCATAAAAACAAGCAACTATACTCATTTATAAAATCTGCACTATATATTTTCATAAAAAAAAGCAGCAACTATACTCATTTATAAAATCTGCACTATATATTTTCCCAAAACAAAGAACCATACTCATTTATAAAATCTGCACTATATATATTTTCATGAAAACAGCAACCATACTCATTTATAAAATCTGCACTATATATTTTCCTCGAAACAGCAATGAGCCATACTCATTTATAAAATCTGCACTATATATATTTTCATGAAAACAAAGAACCTTAATTTGTGAAAACAAAGACACATCTATAATAAAAAATTACAAAGAGCCCCAAGACTCAATTTACTAAAACACGCTTTACTTCACATCTCAATTTCATCTCAAATTACTCCATTTACACGCTCTCATCACCATATATTTAAATTCGATTTTAACCCCATAAAATCACCCGTCACATACGCAATTTATATTAAAACACATGACAACATCAACAATCATCAAGCAACATCAAGAAACTCCACAAAACACATCCCATACGCAATTCATACTAAATCACATACTCAATTATACTCAATCATAGATAATCACATGACAACATCAACAAATCATCAAACAACATCAAGAAACCCCACTACACCCATCATATACCCAATTACGTTAAACCGAAACGCTCACCCTTACCTCGAATTTGTATGTTCCGGAATTAACGGCGACGGAGTCACGTGACAAAACTCAAAGAAACACAACGAACTAAACGCCTCCTCCTCCTTGAAATCGCAGCCACTGAAATTGAAGAACTAGGAAGAACTCCAAGCAACCATTAAGGACCACCAAAAGAAATAAGCTTTCCTCTTTCTCCATGAGCCCACGCCATCTCCTCTTTTCTCTCATTCCTCTTTTCTTTTCATCCTCCCCAATCATCCCACGCCACCTCTTCTCCTTTTCTTCTTATTCTCCTTCTTTTCTATTACCCCTTTGACTTTCTTCTTTATCTCTCTTCCTCTCTCCTTCTTCACTCACGTGAGTTTCACTTCTTCTCCCCTCACTCTCACTTTTCTTTCTTTCTTCCTTCCGTATCTACCCAGTACTTAGATCCCATCCTTCCTTCATTCCTTTTTTTTTTTATTTCAATTCTCTTAACCCTAACCCACTTAATTTGGCCTTTGGGCCATAATACCTACACCTCCCTTTTATTTATGCACTTCCTAATACAATAAAACCCCAAATTAATTAAACACCTCCTCCATTTAATTAACTCCACCACTCCCCAATTACTTAAATAAATATTTGCAAGCCTTAAATAACTTAATTAAATAAATAATTAAATGAATAATTAAATAAATAATTAAATTATTTCGGATGCGTTATAATTCTCCCCACTTAGAATATTTTCGTCCTCTAAAATCTACGCCAAACTCACGATAACAATGCCAAATCATCTCTAACCATCTCTAACCATCCTTATCATATAACATAAAATAACTTTAAGATATTCCACTCGTGTACTATACATAACTTCAAAATCAAGCATTTTTCACAACATCACATATTGAGAACCTATACATATATGTATTAATTAGCATGAAGTCAAGTATGAGCACACCACTTAATCAATCGAATCAAAACTAGCACATTTATCCACAATTGATAATACCATGAGTCATTGTCGCCTCTTTCATTGGAGATGAGTTATTGGGGTGATCGGTCCCTCCTACTCATACAACCAATTAATTAAGGTCACAAAGCTACAATCCTTCCAATTTACCCATACCACACTAAAAGGCTTTTAACGCGGTCTAGAGTGCGAAGGCGTCGTCACGACTTTCACTCTTCTAACATCGTTAAAACTCTTTTATTTCCACATATCTAAACAATTAGCAACACAACTTCGTATCACATCAACTAATTAGTTAAAAGGAACAAGCAAACACATCAAACTCCACAAGTTCAACTAGTCATGTATAACCACATACTGTTAAGTACAAAATCAATTCATCAATCTGTATCATTAGACTATTCTTATGACCATACACAATAAGTTTATGAACAAATCATTTTCATTGTCCTAGTACACTAAGCAAATCGTCAATCAATCATAATTATACCTAACCACGTTATCATCAAAACATGCATTTGCCCTACTTATTATAAAGAACTCGTCACTTATGTTTATTTCATTGCTCCTACAATGGTTCTCACATAATACATAACACGTAACACATAAACGCCAAATTGGGGTCACCGGGTACCCCAACGAAAAATTTCCCCTAGAGGTCAAACAATGAGGCATCTTAACACAAGCATCAAGATTAGTCTACAAGGCACCAAGCATACAACATCAACATGTAATCAAGAACATGCTACAGTAAAGTCCATACTACGCTTCCACCAATTCATATAGTTAAAGTAATGACGCTAAATTAACCACATAACAAGTTCATGCTAGACTAAAATTCAACTTAGCCATCTACAAATACGTATGAGAACATACGACAACAAGGATAATATTCATTTATTGGAAATAAATTTAACACTCACATTAATACCCCACCATAAAAAATCGTTTCTCAAAGGTTCACAAGCAACCTCAAAAACCACTTCGTTTTTAGATCACAGAACCACAACGTTTAAATATCAAGGTTCAAAACGTTTTGCTAATCTTCAAAAACTCGAGTGCAGAAAATTCTGTAACTATGCGCCTACTTTGGCGAATTAATTAAAATAGTAAACGACCTCGGATTTTAGCAAATAAATACTTGTTGGAAAGCTCTATGAATGTAGTTTCTACCCAAAATTTTTATTTTTCAAAATAAGTAGCCAATTGGTACAGTTTTTCAAACACTACACGGAGGTACCAAACTTGGACAGAATTTCTTACTCAATTTTCAACCAAATTATCTTTCTCATTTCTTAATGAAAATTTATGAAACCAGTGCCTACCTTGCAGAGAATTAAGTCTACTTTCCAAAGAAACAAGAATCATTCAAAACGGAGTTCATTTGATGACACAAAACCTCCAAAAACCGAACCCACTCACAGTTTGATTTCAAAACTTTGACCTAACTTGAAACAATCATAACTTGAGCTACAAAACTCCAAATTGAACGAAACCAGCGGCAAAACGACCGGCGGTAAATATATTTTCAAAAACAATCAACCACATAATTTTTGAATCAACCAAACGATACCAGTTTTAGAAAAACTGAAACAGTGTCCGAAATGTGCAAAACCGTAAACAATTAAAATTCTTCATGTCCAATCACCAAACAATAATTTTCAAACAACACTCAATTCAACAACTCATATCATTTAAACAACACTTGGGCATTCAATCAACATAAGGCTATTTGGTTAAATACCTATGTGTAACACTTGGACTACTACCCAATCAAACCATCAAGACCCCCACATTCACCCAATCACCAAAATACCAATTCCAACATCAACATAAAGATTTGGTCACATTGACCCAACAACAAGAACAACAACTTTAATATATTTAGACACACGACAACGACAACAAAATCATGGACCAAATCCAAGCCAAACAACAGTCACATAATCAAACATAATTAGTTACTATGGAGCAACTATAAACTTGCTACCGAAACAACATGCCAAGTAAGCAAATGTCACATGAGCACAACAGTCACACAATTGACATATCATTTAATGTGATGCCTCTACCTCAAAATACTTATAAGTGGAAGTGCGAAAATGAGGAAAAATTGTTTTTCAACACAATCAACAATTTATTTTTGGAAATGATTTTCGCAAGTGAAAAGTGTCATCAGCTCTTCAAATCATATAATTTTTTTTTTTTTTTTTTTATTTATAAGAACATCAAATCCTAGAGAGGCAAAATATTTCTTTTGATATGATAACTAGGATGACTCGAAATACAATATTGAAAATTCACCCCAACCCGAAAATATTTTCCTTCGGTTTCAAAAGAGGTTACTAATGCATCTTTCAAAACCAAGCATTTTCCAAACCAAAGAAAGAAAACAAAACAAAGGACACAGAGTTCACACATTGAAAACACAATACAAAGACACATTATCAGCAGGTATCTCCCCACTTATTCACTTACCATCAGCAGCACTCGGTTTGTCCTCCACTGCAGGAACATCACTTACTACACAAACAATGGTTAGAACTAACAGACAACACTCTATTTGTCAACCGACACGACGACTGACGACTTGGCCTATTGCACCGAATCGCTCTCGATACCACTAATGTAACACCCTTTTCTACCCCTCAATTTTTCACGCCATTATCGAGTAATTTCCTTTTCAAAAGTATTAATTTAATTGGTAGAAAAGAAATGCTACCTCATCATAAAAACTCTTCTCATCAATTGCACTCATTAAAGTGTGTGCAAAAAACCACGCCTTAAAAGTACATGTCATATATCGGTCATCACAATGGAATAAAATAGTAACCTCACTAAGCCTCTCAAAACACATCTCATAGTATCAACATAGTCATTAAACAGCTTAACTAATAACTAATAATTGTCAACCACGCCCCTAGGTGCTACTGGATCGTAGAGCGACACAAACAGACTCCCAACAAACTAACAAGAAGGCGGCTAGACCTTCACTGCAGCACTGCACAGCGGCGTTGCCACCATAGAGCAACATTCCAAGCGAGAATGGGTGAGAATTTCAATAAAACATAATCGAGATACATAATAGGGAAATGAGAGCGAGCAATCACATAGCATCATCAACATCACCAATTCACGGTCACACAACAACGGCTCCAATCACAACAAAGACAATTCACACGGCCACACAACAACAGCTCCAATCACAAAGAAGACAATTCACACGGCCACACAACAACAGCTCCAATCACAACAAAGACAATTCACACTTATAATGATGTATGAAAATGCAACCCACACGCGGGCATATGCATGATGGTACCATATCATCTTTAAAAACCACTCAAGGCATATCTTCATCATAGAAGAAAAACCACTCAAGGCATAACATCATCAATATTAGTCATAGTATGCACATGCCATGAGACTCTATAACACATGTGCAACTCAATCAACACTCACTCGAGTACTCATCATCATCATCATAAAAGAAATAACCACTCAAGGCATGTCATCATAAAATAAATAACCACTCAAGGCATGTCATCATAAAAGAAGTAACCACTCAAGGCATGTCATCATAAAACACTCGTAGAGTGTATTCTTCGTAATTCATCACAAATACACAACAAAGATTATTAAAACTATACTCATAGAGTATATTCTTCACAAAACATCACAAGTCATATCACACATCATAATCACTCATAGAGTGAACTCATCACCTTTCACACAAATCACACTACAACACCATCCTAATTACACTCATAGGGAACATTTACCGCAACTCGTCAAAACCAATACACACCAACATCATTTAAAATATATATACTTTTCCGTTATCTTTTGGTTTAGTGTGTTATAAAATAGTGAACCGATTGACTATGGGATTACTCGAGTAATCGATACTACTTGCAAGAGGCATTGGCCACATTTGCAAGGCTCTCAGTGATGCCTTTGTAAATACACCAGTGAAAGAAATTCTGGCCTTAGTGGTAAACCACAGTCTAGCCATAGTCAAGGAGTACACTAGTAGTATAACCTCTTACAGCAATTCAATCATAAAATGAACTCGTAAAATTCGGTTCTTGACCAAAGACAAAACTAGAGAAAACAGAGCTCCTATTCTCGTAAAACAACAACTTGTATTCATAAAAACACATCAATTTAATAACCAACAAACAACTTATATTTTTGAAAAAAAACTACACTATATATTTCGTAAAATAGCATTGATTTTAGTGACAAAAACAAGCAACTTACATTTTTAAAATCATGCACTATATATTGCTTAAACAAAGACCCATTTTAGTGACAAAACAAAGAACTTATATTCAATTAAAAAAACTGCACTATATATATTTTCACAAAAACAGCATCTATACTCAATTATAAAAACTGCACTATATATTTTCATAAAAACAGCAACTATACTCATTTATAAAATCTGCACTATATATTTTCATAAAAAAAACAGCAACTATACTCATTTATAAAATCTGCACTATATATTTTCCTGAAAACAGCAACCATACTCATTTATAAAATCTGCACTATATATATTTTCATGAAAACAGCAACCATACTCATTTATAAAATCTGCACTATATATTTTCCTGGCACAGAGCCATACTCATTTATAAAATCTGCACTATATATATTTTCATGAAAACAAGAACCTTAATTTGTGAAAACAAAGACACATCTATAATAAAAATTACAGCAGCCCCAAGACTCAATTTACCAAAACACGCTTTACTTCACATCTCAATTTCATCTCAAATTACTCCATTTACACGCTCTCATCACCATATATTTAAATTCGATTTTAACCCCATAAAATCACCCCCACACATACGCAATTTATATTAAAACACATGACAACATCAACAATCATCAAGCAACATCAAGAAACTCCACAAAACACATCCCATACGCAATTCATACTAAATCACATACTCAATTATACTCAATCATAGATAATCACATGACAACATCAACAAATCATCAAACAACATCAAGAAACCCCACTACACCCATCATATACCCAATTACGTTAAACCGAAACGCTCACCCTTACCTCGAATTTGTATGTTCCAGAACTGCGCGACGGAGTCACGTACAAAACTCAAAGAACACAACGAACTAAACGTCTCCTCCTCCTTGAAATCGCAGCCACTCGAAATTGAAGAACTAGGAAGAACTCCAAGCAACCATTAAGGACCACCAAAAGAAATAAGCTTTCCTCTTTCTCCATGAGCCCACGCCATCTCCTCTTTTCTCTCATTCCTCTTTTCTTTTCATCCTCCCCAATCATCCCACGCCACCTCTTCTCCTTTTCTTCTTATTCTCCTTCTTTTCTATTACCCCTTTGACTTTCTTTCTTTATCTCTTCTCTCTCCTTCTTCACTCACGTGAGTTTCACTTCTTCTCCCTCACTCTCACTTTTCTTTCTTTCTTCCTTCTCGTATCTACCCAAATACTTTGATCCCATCCTTCCTTCATTCCCTTTTTTTTTTTATTTCAATTCTCTTAACCCTAACCCACTTAATTTGGCCTTTGGGCCATAATACCTACACCTCCCTTTTATTTATGCACTTCCTAATACAATAAAACCCCAAATTAATTAAACACCTCCTCCATTTAATTAACTCCACCACTCCCCAATTACTTAAATAAATATTTGCAAGCCTTAAATAACTTAATTAAATAAATAATTAAATGAATAATTAAATAAATAATTAAATTATTTTGGCGTTATAAATGAGGTAAATCCGAATGCCCAAAGAACGGATCGCATCTCTCGACCCAGCCCCTTTGCTTCGCCCGGTCTTACGTTTCAAACCACGCAGATAACTCTGTTGCCGCCTACTTGGCCGCGTTTGTTCATGGATGCTCGACCGAGGTGAAACTCATTTTAACACCTAAGTCGCCAACATTTCTCTAAATCTTTTATCTCGCGAACCGGGTACCGCGTTGTCGCTTATCAATCGCCGCGGACGCCAAAACAGGCTAGCACACACGGATCAAGAACTTGCTTACTTTTGCCGATGTGATCGTTGCAAAGAGGCTCGACCTCGATCCACTTCGTAAAATAGTCTCTCGCCACGATCAAGAACTTGAAGGCGGCCGGAGCAGTGGAAACGGGCCTAGCAGATCCATGCCCCACGGTGACGAACGCCAAGGTGAGACAAGACTTTGTAACTCGAAGAAGGTGCAATGTGGACATCGGCATGTACTTGACATTTTTGCATTTACGAACGAGCTTCTTAGCATCCTCGCCCATGGTTTGGTCAAGAATAGCGCTACCGAGAGCTTTCTTAGCTATGGAACGTGCACCTTGGTGGCTACTACAAACACCTTCATGAATATCTCTCAACACATGGTCGGCCGACCGTCAGAAACATCTTAACAATGGGGACGAGAATCCTCTTCTGTATAATTTCCCTTCTATTAGTGAATACTTGGTCGCCCCGAGCCCGACTAACTTCGCCGCTCGGTCCCTCGGTTCTTCCCTTCAACGATGTACCTTAGAATGGGGCGATCCAATCGAATCGGATTGACACAAAGAACGGCCGACGACTGGCTTGGCTTGGTCGACACACTCGGTCAATTTAGGGTCTCCTGAATCAAACTTCTGTGATTTCCCGGAGTTTTGGTACTTGCAAGTTTTGATAGAATATCCGCTCGAACGTTTTCGGTCCGAGGTACATGTACCACTTACGCTCGATCGAGGCGCTGAGCAGCTTCTCTTACTCGCCGGATAACTCTTCAAAGACGTCATCCTGGCATCGTATAAATCTTTGATCTGCGAGACAACAAGTAAGTGAGTCGATCCGAGTTCAACCCGGTCGACATTAAAATCCCTAGCGAGCTGCAGGCCAGCTATGCACGCCTCATACTCGGCCTGGTTGTTTGATGTGTGGAACGCTAAAGTCAACGAAACCTCCACGGCAAGGCCCTCTGAATTTTCTAATATTAGGCCTGATCCACTTCCCTTGCTATTGGACGACCCATCTACGTGCAAGATCCAGGTCGTTTGAGCTTGATCCTCTGGGATCTGAGTCATCTCACTATAAAGTCGGCCAAGCACTGCGCTTTTGCGGCCGATCCTGGATTCAAACTTAATCCCAAACTCATCGAGCTCTCATCGCCCACTTTATCATTCGTCCCGCCAAATCGGCCGATGGAGGACTCGCTCGATTGGTCGATCGGTCCTTACCACAACCTGGTGGGCCACAAAGTAGGGTCTTAATCTTCGAGCAGCCACTAGAAGTGCAAGGGCAAATTTTTCTATTTTCTGATATCTCAACTTGGGCCCTTGCAGTACCTTACTGATGAAATAGACCGGATTCTGCTTTAGGTCGCTTTCCCGACTAACACAAAGACTCAAAACTTCTTCTGCTATCGCCAAGTATAAATGATGTTTCGCCGCAGTTGGCTTGGTCATAATTGGTGGGTTAGTCAAAGCTTCTTTCAATTCCTCCAATGCTCGCTGGCATTGGTCGGTCCACTCAAAATCTATATCTTTCTTCAGGAGTCTGAACAGTGGAAGCGACTTGCAGGCCGCTTTAGGTATGAATCTGGATAGGGCAGCTACCATCCCGTTCAGCTGTTGGATTTCTTTTTTGGTGCTGGGCGGCCTCATGTCGGCGACCGCCCTACACTTCTTAGGATTTGCTTCTATCCCTCTTTCAGATAGGTGAAAGCCCAAAAATCTGCCGGCCCTCACCCAAAGGTACACTTCTCTGGATTCAGTCTGAGTGAATTCTTCCTAGCTTCTTCAAAGATTTCCCTCAGGTCATTCACATGATCTGGATCGGTCCCACTTTCGATGATCATATCGTCCAAGTACACCTCAGATATTCGACCGATCTGCCTCTTGAAAATCTTATTCATCATTCGCTGGTAAGTCGCTCCAGCGTTCTTTAGGCCGAAAGGCATCACCTTGTATTGAAAATTGCCTCGATCTGTCATGAAGGCCGTCTTGTGTCGATCGGGTGGATACATCGTAACTCGATTGTATCCCGAATAAGCGCCCAAAAAGACAATAATTTATAACCCGAGGCACCATCGACCAATTTGTCAAAGTCATAGCACAGGAAGGCATCCGCCGGGCATGCCTTATTCAGTCGGTGTAATCTACACACATTCTCCACTTGCCATTCTTCTTTTTAACCAACACGACATTGGATAGCTGTGTCGTGTACTTGATCTCTTCGATGAAGTACGCGCCTTCATGAGATCCTCAACGGCCTTTGCCGCGCTTGAGATTTTTCCTCATTCTCGAGTTCGTCTTCTTTGAGCAACCGACTTAACCCCTTCATCGATGAAAGTTGATGGCAAGCTACTTCGATAGGAATGCCGGGCATGTTCGATGCACGCCATGCGAACAGTCAAGATAGTCTTTCAAACATTGCACAAGGTCTTGCTTTACTCGCTCTCGGTAGGTCGCTACCGAGCTTAATCGTCTTTGTTGGGTCGTCTCCCAACCGCACATCTTCCAATTCCCATGAGGTTCTGGTCTTTTCAACTCGCTTTTTAGCTCTCGGGCTAAGTCGTCGCCGTTATCCTGCGGGTCGCTATCCGATCATAACGAGCATCCAAATCGCCGAGATTGACTCGTGACCTTCACCGGTGCTTTGAGAATTTGGGCCACGATCTACCTCATCACAACTTTCTTGATATAAGTAGTGGCTCCGCCATCGCCTTCTAGGTCGCCGCCGGGTAACTACACCGGTCGTCTCTGTTTGTAGAAATTCATTTTCAAGTGCACCGCCGATGCCACGGCCTCTAGCTTGCCCAAGGTCGGCCTACCAATGATACATCGATAGCATGATTTGATGGGGAGTACGAGGAACGCCGTGCGGACCGTCCGCATAAAGTGCTCTCTCCAAAGGTCGTCACCAAATGTGACCATGAGTTCGATTGTTCCCACCCGCGGTGATCGCTCCATTGAAGCCCGTTAGGGAGTAGCTCGGCACGGGAATTATCTCGCTCCGATCAACCTTTATCTTGTCAATCAAATCTTCAAACATGATGTCGGCCGAGCTACCCCGGGTCGACTAGAATTCTTTGAACTTACGTGTTGGCCATAATCGCTCGACCACCGATGGAACATAAGCTCGTTCGCTGCCGAAAGGTGTCTTCGTCCCCAAAAGAAATGGGCGATGCAACACACCCCAAAATAATTCAATTAATTAACTTAGTTGGGTTATTAAGGGTTTGCAACATTTTACTTTTAAGTCAATAATTCATTAAGTGAAGGTTAAGCTTGTGTTGCATTTTAGGAAAATGTCTAAGTTAGGAAATGGTGTGGGTAGAGGAAGCCCACGGCCTAATAAGGCCAAGGCCTCATTTAAGTCCCTTAGGACATGATAAATGGTGCCTTCGTAGGAGACCATTCCCATTGTTCCCAAAAATAGTTAAGTTACCAAATTTAGAAAGTAGAGAGAGAAGTGAGACTTAGAGAGACGGAAGAGAACCGAAGGTAGAAGGAGGAGAACCGAGCTGAAAAAGGGAAGAGTGAGCTGAATCTTCAAGGGTTCCTAGAAGTGCTAGTGAAGAGGGTGTGTCTACGGTTATAATCAGGTTAGGGGGCTCTTTTAATCCTTGTAATGTCTTGTGTTTGATAGTGTTTTGGTGTGAGTGGTTCTGATCACCTTGCATGTGTGTTTTATGTGTTGTTCATAACATGTTTTTGCTGTGTTTTGCTCTTGCTGTGATTTGTGGTGAATGTAAGATGGTAGATCGGTTGGGAAAGAGAGAGGAGTGTAACACTCTCTCTGTTCTGTGTGGTATGAAGAGAGCATTGCATGGTGAGGCATTAGAGTGTGAATCGGTGTAGTGTGAAGAAAACGAGTTGCATGTAGAGTTAGGAAGAGGATCAGAGCCAATGGAGTGAGTATCCGAGTGTGCATGAGTGTGGTGAGCTGGAAATGGGTTGCATGTTGGGTTTAAGTGAAGAAATAGAGTAAACCGAGTACCCTTCAGCTTAGAGTGAGAGAAACCGAGTTGAGGGAAGTCAACGCTAGAGTGTCTTAGTGATTGAGAGTCTGTTGGTGAGTTTGAGGGAGAGTATGTGTCTAAACACCATTAGCGAGGGGTAAGGACGCATAAACCGAAGTGTAGGTGTTTCGCCTTAAGGTTACCGAGGTGTAGAGGGAGTGAACCGAGGTCCTCAGGCCGAGGTAGCGTCACCGAGGTGAAACGCCCAAATGCCTAAGTGTAGGTGAACTGAACCAGGGAATGCCAAGGAGTGAATCCCCATGAGTTAGACGATTTTAGTGTAAGGGAGTGTGTAACTGTGAGCGCGCTACCGAATTGAGGGTTTGAGTGTAGTTAGACGAGGTACACACATAATGTGCCGAGGTGATGTTGAGTAGGTAGCCGAGGTACACACATAGTGTGCCGAGGTGATGTTGAGTAGTTAGCCGAGGTGACACATAGTGTGCCGAGGTGATGTTAGGCGCCAATGTTGCCTAGCACATTGTGGGACGCCACTGTGAGTGCTATTTTAGCACCAATGTGCATAAGTAAGGGAGCGATTAAGTCCTTTTTGGTCCTTAGGTGACATTTTGGTCCCTAAGTGTCGTTGCGGTCCTCGGTGTGACAATTAGTCCACCATGGAGTTCCGAGGTGATTGAGAGGTCGGTTGTTGAGTGCCGAGGTGATTGAGAGGTCGGTTGTAGGTCCTAGGGTGATTCTACCGGTGTAGTAGGGTCGACCTTAGCACTGTGATGATGTCTAGATGGTGTGGACGTCAGTAGAACGACAGAGTAACGACGAAGTAACGACGGTGTAAGCATTCACATGCGCTAAGTTTGATTGGTGTGTGATTGCATTTGTCATGAAGTCACATGTTCATGTGCATATAACGACGGAGGAGGTTTCGACCTCGGATGTGGTAGGACTTCGGTCTCCATATCAAAATAACGACGGAGTAACGACGGAGAGCCGATAGGCTAAATAACGACGGTGGAGGTACCTCATTGCATAATGCCCTGTGGTTGGGTTGCATTCATGCATACATTTCATAATTTAATGTGTTATGAGCTGATTGATAATTGTTGTGATTGTTTGCACTATCGGTGAGTGTTGTTTTAGCTGAACCGAGGTGCTTTAGTGCTATCTCTAACCTTAAGCTTTCTTCACATTATATTACTTGTGTTAAGAGACTCACCCTAGCTGCTTTATGTTGCTTCTCATGTCGGCAACTTGCAGGTACACATGAGTGATGGTTGTGCCTAGCTCAAGTCGGTTGTGTCTGCTCTGGTCGTGTAACACTGGGTTGGGGCCGAGTAGATTTTAGTGCTTTTTTTGCTGATCTTGTGTATTTCCTGCTAGATAGTCTTTGAACTAAAAACTATCTCATTTTGTTGTAACTTTTACACTGTATTATGACTTGATATCTTACTGGCCGAGGTGCCTTATGTTATGGCCGAGGTGCCTTATGTTATGGGCTTAGACCCTTTGTGCCGATGTGATGCGCATGATACATGCTTAGTATAATGCTGTGCAACTGCTTGAACTTAAATGAATTCCTGTTTTCCTTTTTGAATCATCAAATGTAGCCCTCCTTTGAGTGGAATTTTGAAACTCTGATTTTAATTTAGTAGATCGAATTGATTAGATAAGGGGGTGTTACACGGTCTATTCGAGACCGGTCGTTCTGCAGAAGTTGAGGCAACCATTAGGAGCTCGTCCCACTTTCTTTTCATAGCCTTGTTGGACTCCTTACGATCCAACAGATTTCCACCGTGAATAACCATTGCTACGTTGCGGCCTTTGGACCGTCGAGTATCTCGATCTTCAGACCGATCTTTATCTCTGGGTGCTCGTTATGACTAGAGCACCCTTCCTCCGTCTTGATCATTCTCTTTCGTCTTCTCTTCGAGGTCGGCCGTCTTCCTCCGACCTCACATACTTGCCCAACTTGCCCTTCTCGAATGAGTTCTTCAATATCGTCTTTGAGGGCCATACACCATTAGCATCATGACCCTTGCTTTTGTGGTAACGGAGTACCTTTTGGCCTGGCCGTGCCCCCTTTCTTGAGCACGAGTGGATCGGGCCGCTTTACACCCAAAAACTCATTATTCTGGCACTCACTGTAGATTTGTGCAATAGAGGTGTTGAGACGAGTGTGATGATCAAACTTCTTGTCTCTGAAATTAGGCGCTTGTCTCGACGACCTTCACGACCTTTAGCCGGCCTGTCTTGCTCTTCTTTGGTCGCAAGCGGGCTTTTTCTGCGCGCTAAAGTTTCTTCATACGCCATATGAACGTTGGCCCTTGTTAGGAAGAAGTTCGAGATCTTGATAATGGTTCAACGTGAATTCCTCTACGAACCTGTGGTCCGGTCGAATACCACGCTTTAGATACTTCAATTTGTCTTTATCTGACAAGTCACGAACAGACTCGGCCTCGGTATTGAACCGGTCAATGTACTGTCTCAGCGTCTCATTATCGCCTTGAACAATCGTGTCCAAGTGTTCTTCATATCGATATTGGGCGGTTGGCGTATAGTAAGATAAGAAGATTTTGATCAAGTCTTGCCATGAGGAGATAGTATTGGGGCGAAGTGTCTCCCACCATTCTAATGCCCTACGTCCAACGATCGAGGAACAACCGACACTTCATGGTCGAGCCCAATTCTCAGAATCGCAATAATTATTAAAGTACCGAGAGATGCTTATCCGGTCGCCGACCGCCAAACTTATTCAGATTAGGTGGCTTTCGTGTCTCTGGAATCTTGTAACGCCCGATTTCTCTAGTAAATGGGCGCGGACCGCTCGAATGTCGTTCGACCCGGGGGTTGCATAGCGAGGCATGCCTCGTTGTTCGACATTCCATAGAATTCTCCGGATGGGCCAAATGGCGGAGGTTGAGGAGGCCTTCCGGTCGCCGCTTTGATCTCTTCTTGGCCGCGAGACGCCCCTTATTCTTCCATCCTCGATAATCTTCCAACTCTTCACGAGAATCCCAGACTGCTTCTCGACCGACGCGGAACCGGACGACTCATTAGAGGAGTACACGGTAGGCGAGCGGCCGTGATCGGGACGGTAGCTAGAGTCCTCATATTCATCATAAGATAATGAACGGCGTCACGCGACGCTTCGCCAGGGGCGACCTACGTGCCCTTGTTCGTCGCGCACGGAGACCGGTGGGTGGTGCTCTCTCTCGGCGAGAAAGGCTCCTTCGGGAGGGGAGCGGTGCACGCCGCAGGGTCGGCGCCGAGCGTATGTTCTCCGTCTTCCGCACGCTGTTGGCGCCCGAATTGACCTCTTCGTAGCGAGAGATCAGCTCGTCACGGCCCGCAATGACTGGTTCTTTCTTTGAAGGATCTCGCGAACGGCCCGAGTGACATGTTCGGCAATGGCTCTTCAATGCTCGCCTCCATCAACTCGGGCGCAGAGTTGGGCGAGCGTGACGGTTTGTACCGCCCAAGATCGGTCCGCGACCGCACCGAGGGTTCTTGTCGCGATTCCTCGAGATTCATGAATCGTTATCGCTACGCCTCCGGTTTGCTGTTGAGGATGCCGCCGGAGGGTTGAGCCGAGATGAGGCCCGCGTGCGGGGCCGGCCGCGTGGAGCCATGAATGGAGTAGGATAGCGCCGAGCCTCCCATCGTGGTCGCCAATTGATCGTACCTTGACCAATGAAGTGTTGAAGTTATTGTTGTCCTGCTGACTGGGCCGGTCGTTGAATATGGGGAAGGACCGGTCCTGGCTTCACGCTGAGCACCTCGGGTGGTACCTGCAATGACACCGACGATCAAGTGAGTGGTCGCCGCGGATAGCACAAGGTAAGAGAACGTACCTGATGCCATGTGCGAATGACATATATATACTGTAGAGTCTCGACCGTTAGCGAAGTTTTCGGCCGGCTCGCGAGAATTGCGGTCCAAGTAGCGTGTTTGGGCCGGTTACGTTGGGCTGGGCCGACGGCCCAATTGCTGTTGGCAGTTCTTGTAATTGCTGATACACCCAGGAACAGTATCAGAGCTTATAGACCGACTCAGGAGTGAAGAAATAACAGCCTTCACTCACGGCTACTTGTAATAATAACAACAAAGGGGCGAGTCTAAACCGCATAATAAGGCTTATAATAAGTAATGTGCTAGAATATAGAACTACACCCATCTCAACAACACTCTTATATTTTATTTATATAAAATCATATACAGCGACTATCATTATATATATATATATATATATATATATATATATATATATATATATATATATATATATATATATATATATATAACTCTCAACAATATATATATATATATATATATATATATATATATATAATTAAGTTGTTGTATACATAAGTGTAGATGTTGTAGAAGTTGCTATATATGGACTGTATAAGTGCTATGGGTACAATATATATATATATATCAACATCCACACCGTATGAATATCACACTATTCACATTTTATAATAACATAAGTATCACACCGTCACATCACACCCAACAATATTATCAAATGATGCGTATGCATGTATGAGGTGCAAAATGCATGTGGTACCGTCATCACTTCTCATAGCCAATTGGGCACGTCGCGACCGCAGCCGAAAAATAAAACGTTGAGACCGCAGTCTAAAAAAAATGCATCGTCGCGACCGCAGCCGAATGTATGCATGTGACTCCATGAACACACCACAAGCACAATTTCTCACAACAACAAGTCACACACATCATCAATTTCAATTATAACGTCGAGACCGCAGCCTAAAATTCATCACCAAACACGGTCCGTAGACCCATCATCACTCAACAACATCACTGGCACATAAAGTGTGCCAAGACCACCCACAAAGACCCAAAACAAAGACGAAAACACAATTGACAAAGACACAAAAGCAAAACAGCCAAACAGTACAAAGTGGCACCCAATAGTCTAACATTTATAAACACATGCTAAATAAGTTAGGAAAATATTGACAAGCACAAAATAGATTCATGCCTTGTTGTTTTTAAAAGAGAAATCGATTCATGGCTTTCATTTTCAAAGAGGGAATCGATTAATGGCTTTCATTTTCAAAGAGGGAAATCGATTCCTTGTTTTTATTTTAAAGGGGGAATCGATTCCTTGCTTCCATTTTGAAGTGGGAAATCGATTCCTTGCTTCCATTTTGAAGTGGGAAATCGATTCCTTGCTTCCATTTTGAAGTGGGAAATCGATCCCTTGCTTCCATTTTGAAGTGAGAAATCGATTCCTTACTTCCATTTTGAAGTGGGAAATCGATTTCTTGCTTCCATTTTCTAAAGAGGGAATCGATTTCTTGCTCATGTGTTTAAAGGAGGAAATCGAATTATGGCTTCTGTATAGAGCCCAGAATCGATTTCAAGCTTCACTTTGGAGAAAAAAATAATCGATTCTTCTATTTGTTTAAAAATCACAATTACAAACATAATGATTGTAATCATCCGCACACACTCAATCAATCACATACATCAAAACAACAATCAAAATCGCAATGAGATTAATATAAATCCTAGGACCCACCCTTACCTTAAGTTTTTCGAAAATGATGATCCTTCTACGTGAACACCGAAGTAACCACAGCAACAACTCTTCTTCTCCTCTTCTCTCTTGTGCGCTCTATAACAGCCCGGGTCCACCACCCCAGCGCTATTACTCAAGATCTTTTCTACCCCCCTTGTAGAATTTTTGCCTTCCGTGGGATTCGAACCTTGTACATGGGGCTCAAATACAAAGTTCCACTCTTTCCCACTACCAATTGAACCTTGTACATGGGTAGAAAAGATCTTGAGTAATAGCGCTGGGGTGGTGGACCCGGGCTGTTATATAAAAAGGCGACTAATGTAACACCCCATTTCTACCCGGTACTTTATAGTAAAAATCAGAGTATAAAAATCATTTTTCGTTTGAAAATCATCCAATGGAATGTTACACAACTACTCCATCAAACTCAACAACAAATAACTTAAACGTCTCTTTACTCAAAAATACGTAACACCATCTCAAAGATAGAACTCACAAACTTTAGCAAATAAAACCACGCACTATAAAAATAAGTGCCACGCAGCGGAATAAAACACTATCTCAACAGAATAAACCAGTAGTCTCAAAACAATACATATGAGGCTCAACAAGGAGCAAAACAGAACGAACTACAATTCATAACCCATCCCCTAGGTGCTACGTGATCGAAGCGGCATCGACTCAGGGAATAGTGAAGGTAGTAAGCCCTCACTCATGACTACCCGTGGTAAACAACAATGTAAAGGGTGAGTCTCGAACTATATAATAAAAGTGATAATAGGCAGATATACAATCAGTTCACAAAGACAATCAATCATACCAATCATCACTCAATAATGTTCATGTATTCATGTGAATGTATGCAATGTAGTCATGCATGTGGTACCATTTGCCCTCCGGCTAGCCTCATCATTTGCCCTCCTATAGCCTCATTATCAAATGGAGTCCTCATGACTCGCCCTCCCACGGCCCTCAAAGCTTCACAATCAGTTTATAAACTCTACGACCGCAGCCGAATGTATGCATGAGACTCCATGAATACAACACATGCAAATTTATAATAGCTCAATCCACGCACTAACTCTTACCTCATTACTAATCTCATTTATAGCCCCCATGGCTTGGCCCTCCGTCTCATGCCCCCATGGCATCCTCACCATCTCAAGACACAAGCTCAACATAATTAAGTCCCAAGGACTAATCTCATCTAGAGAACTCAACCTCACTCAAGGACCCAAACCACCATTTAGGACCAAAACAATCATCTAGTGGACCAAACTGTCACCTAGGGACCAAAACAAAGACATGCTTAGGCACTTGGCAAAGACTAGGCGCCATTTTCCCCACATTCTCGCGCTCGGTGCAACACACAAAGACTGGGCGCCAGAACTTCAAGAACTTGGCGCCCTCGTGGCAACACGACCATCTGGCGCCACTTTTCTAGCAACTGCGCCCCTCGGGCACCACAATCCTAGACACAAACTAAGACACAATTCTGCACACGGCCTCGCATACGTGCACGGGCACTTAGGCGCCTGGCAAAGACAATTTGGCGCCCCACAACCGACCCAAAGACACACAACACTTGCAAACCGCGAAAACCACTCGAGCAAAATGTTTAAAAATGTTTTTCAAGTGTGTAAATACAAAATATGGCACGGTGAAATTTGTCCGGAAATGTAAGTTTCACTCAACCCACCCCATTTACACACACAAAGCCACCCCCACCGCGACGTTTGTAATAACACTGTAAACTAAAAACCATTCGAGCCAAAACACTTAAAATTGGATTTGGGCGGTGAATGCAAAAGTTAGCAGCACGGAAAATGTGCCTAGAACTCTAAGTTTCACTCCCTGTGCACCAAAACACCCACATTCTCGCGCCCGACCACCGACACACTGCACTCGGACACAATTCCAAAGACGTGAACAGTGAAACCAGCGCCAATTCTCTCAAAGAAAGTGGCGCCTGTAACAAAGAACACAACTCTTGGCTTCATCGCATAAAGATACTGTGGTGCCAGAATCCTAGCCATTTGGCGCCCCAAACACCAACAACTCCAAATTCTCAAATTCTTTCAATTCAAATCATCTTATATCACTCAAATACCAATTATAATCATGTCAACACACTCAATTGCATACCATAACACTCAATCATGCGTAAAAACCAATCAAGAACATAAAACCCCCAAATTAAAGCCCTAAATCGATTTTTAGCATGCAACTTCTCAAATTCACCCAACAACAACTCAATTAACAATCAATTGACATCAAAGCAAGACTCTATGACTCCTATACAACCCATTATATCCTCTATTATAGAGTGAGACTCCCCTTACCTTATTTTAACCGTAGAAATCCCTTCTCCTTGAGTCACGTACAAAACCACCGCAACAAAAGCTCTTTTCTTTCCTCCTTGAGTGGTGCGATCTACTCTTCTCCCTTCTCCTCTAGGGTTTGCGCCGTTTCCTCTTCCTTCCTCTCTTCTCTCTTCGCAAGTTCTTTCTTTCTTCTCACAAATGAGAGCAAATTCCAAATTTGGGTATATGTACATTGGGCCAAGCGCACCTTGGGCCCTTTTTACACCCCCTCTCTATTTCTTCCACCATCCCCTTCAATTAAAAATACAAGACCATATTAACGATTCAATATAATTGAAATAGTTCAACACTTGAACAATTTAATCAATTGCTTAATTAAATCATTTAGGGTGTTACAACTCTCCCCCACTTAGGAAATTTCGTCCTCGAAATTCATACCTGAGTCAAATAACTCTGGATAGGACTCCCGCATTCTGCTCTCCAGCTCCCAAGTCATACTCTCACCAGCAGCTCCCAACCACACTACCTTGACTAAGGCAATGTCTTTTCCTCTCGACACCTTTACTTCTCTATCATCAATCCTCACTGGCATAGTCTCCATAGTGAGGTTCTCACGTACCTCCACATCATCCATGTGGATCACATGAGACGGGTCTGGAATATACTTCCGAAGTTGTGACACGTGGAAGACATCGTGCAAGTTCGAAAGATTAGCGGCAAAGCCACCCTATAAGCAACCTTTCCAACCCTCTCGGTGATCCAGCACGCCCAATAAACCTTGGAGTTAACTTCTTTGCCTTCAGAGCACGCTCAACACCGGTCATAGGCGTGACCTCAAGAACACATGCTCCCAGGCACCAAACTCCAAGTCCTTTCTCCTCCTATCATGGTAACTTTTTCCATCGACTCGAGACTCTTTCATTTTCTCCCCGATCATCTTCACTTTCTCCGTAGTCTCCTAACCAACTCTCGGTCCAAGAACAACACTCTCCCGGACTCATGCCAACACAAAGGAGTCCTACACCTCCGCCCCATACAAAGGCCTCAAAAGGAGCCATCCCTATGCTCGAATGATAATCGTTATTATAAGTGAACTCAATCGAGTGGGAGATGTGTATCCCACGCACCTCCCCGCTCTAGCACACAAGCTCTCGTAAGATCCTCCAAAGACTGGATGGTTCTCTCTGCCCCGACCATCACCGAGGATGATAAAGTGAACTCAACCTCGCCTTGGACCCCAAAGCCTCCGCAAGCTTCCCAACACCGATGTAAACCTCGGGTCTCGTCCGACACAATACTCTTGGAACCCCATGAAGCTTCACAATCACCGAATATATATTCTAGCCAACTTTGGCACAGGATAGGTGATGTTGATAGGAATAAAATGGGCAGACTTGGTCAACCTATCCACAATCACCCAAAGAGTGTCATACCCTCTCACAGTATTTGGCAACCCAGTCACAAAGTCCATGGAAATGCTGCCCCACTTCCATTCCGGAATCTCTAGAGGTTGCATCAACCCCGCAGGGTTTCGATGCTCAATCTTTGACTCGGCAAGTCAAACATGCATAAACAAATTGTGCTACATCCCTCTTCATACCAGGCCACCAAAACAGTTTCTTCAGATCATGATACATCTTAGTAGCACCTGGATGAATGCTCAACTTACTCCTATGGCTCTCCTCAAGTATCATCTTCTTCAACTCAGCATCATCTGGAACACAAATTTTGTCCCTGAATCTCAACACACCCTGGGAATCCAACCTGTAATCCCCATCAACAGCTTGTTCACCAAGAACAAAGAAGTCAACCAGCCTTCACATCTAACTTCCAAGGCGTCGATACTAACCAAGAAGTCATTCCCAATCCTCAAGATACCCAATCGACACTGGGGTGTCACCTCACAAACTGCACTCAAGTCACGGAATTGCTCAATCAACTCCAACTCCCTCACCATCATAGCTGACATATGCAAAGTTTTCCGACTTAAAGCATCAGCCACGACATTAGCTTTGCCGGGGTGATAGTTCAAGCCGAAATCATAATCCTTCAAGCACTCTAACCAACGCCTGCGCCTCATATTCTCGCTCTCCTTCGGTCAAACAAGTAATTGGACTCTTGTGATCACCGAACACTTCGAACTGGTACCATAGAGATAATGTCTCCAAATCTTCAAAGACAAACACAATAGCAAAACCAACTCTAAATCATGAGTAGGATAGTTCTTCTCATGTGTCCTCAATCGCCGAGACGCATAAGCAACTACCTTCCCATCCTCGCATCAACACACCTCCCAAACCCATCTTGAGGCGTCACAAGACACAACAAAAGGTTGCTCTGCACGGCAACACTAACACCGAGAGACGTGGTCAACCTCCTCTTTGACTCTTGGAAGCTCTCTTCACACTTTGCATCCCACACAAAGGCTCTTCCCTTACAGTCAATTGAGTCAATGGAAGGGCTAGCTTAGAGAACCCTTCAATAAACCTCCGTAGTAACCACCAACCCCAAGAAACTCCCGATCTCGATCCACGGACTTTGGGCTCTCCCACCGCAACACCTGCATCAACCTTGGGTGGATCCACGGCTATACCATCACGTAAATAATGTGACCCAAGAAGCTCACCTCCCGCAAACTAACTCACACTTTGACAACTTGGCATACAACTTCCTCTCTTTCAAAACCTCTAGCACCAACCTCAAGTGCTCTGCATGCTCTTCCTCGATTTTGAGTACACCGTAATATCATCAATAAAAACGAGCACAAACCGATCCGGTAGCTATGGAAGATTCGGTTCATGTACTCCATAAACACCCCCGTGCATTTCAGGACACCAAACGGCATTACTGAGTACTCATAATGCCCATACCTCGCTCAATTTGTTTTCGGATGTCTTCATCCTTCACCTTAATCTGGTGATACCCCGACCTCAAGTCAATCTTCTTTGAACACTTTAGCACCCACCGGTGATCCATCGATCATCTATCCTCGGAAGAGGATACTTATTCTTGATAGTTACCTTGTTTGCTTGTCCGTAATCCACGCACGCACGCATACTCCCATCCTTCTTCTTAACCAACAAAAACCCGAGCTCCCCATGGTGGCACACTAGGCCTCACAAATTTCTTCTCAAGAAGCTCATCTAATCGCTTCTTCAATCTGCATAACTCTCAGAGGCCGACATCCCAGTGCGGTGCCATAGACACGTGCCTAGTACTGTGCACAAGCTCAATCCCGAACTCAACTTCCCTCTCGGGGGCACACTAGGAATCTCATCGGGAACACTTCAGTGGAACTCACACACCACCGCAACCCATCAACTACAAACTTGGTTCTCGGCAGACATAGACGCCATCAAAGCAAACGGTACCACCACCCTCCTTCATAACTTTATGCGGTGACCATGCAGACAACAAAAGCAGACTCTTCCTCTTGGGAGGAAGGAAACTTCTTGACTTGCAATCGAAACTCTTGTGACCCGGCTTGCCACACTTGAAACACACCATATCAACGGGAGCATCTCCCCCACTTGGCTTCTTGCCCACAGCAGACTTCTTACCCTCAGCAGACTTACTACCTCCAGCATACCTCTGTTTTCCTCAATCAGCAGACACCTCATATGGCTTACTCAGTTCGGAACTCACCTCTATCAAGAAAGCATGAACAACAATTTAGAACCGGTCTAGCAACACCTAATTGTCATAAACACTATGACAGCATGACTTGGCCGATTGCACCGAACTTTTGCTCGATACCACTAAATGTAACACCCCATTTCTACCCGGTGACTTTATAGTAAAAATCGAGTATAAAAATCATTTTTCGTTTGAAAATCATCCAATGGAATGTTACACAACTACTCCATCAAACTCAACAACAAATAACTTAAACGTCTCTTTACTCAAAAATACGTACACCATCTCAAGGATAGAACTCACAAACTTTAGCAAATAAAACCACACACTATAAAAATAAGTGCCACGCAATGAATAAAACACTATCTCAACAGAATAAACCAAAGTAGTCTCAAAACAATACATATGAGGCTCAACAAGGAGCAAAAGCAACGAACTACGCTTCATAACCCATCCCCTAGGTGTAACACCCTTTCTAAACAACTATTATTTAATATTTATATTATCGAGTTTTCAAAATAAAATCATTGAAGCGGGGAATGTCACATTCCAACGCTTACAAAACATCCAACTTATAGTCAAATAACACGAAGTCAATAAAACATTAATACGATCACGCAAAGACATTAGTTGGGGGGATCGCCCACACTGTTTGCTTTTGCTGCCACAAACACCAAAATAAAATAGTAACTCCGTCTCCAACACAAATGGAAAATCATTAAGTCTAGAATCATACTTAGTACATCAAAGAATAATTGGTCTAAACATCAATTAATAATAATTATATTACTACGCCTCTCCCGGTGCTACATATCGAGCCGACTCGACACTACTAGCGAGTAAGGTACTCACGTCACCTTCGGGCCATCACACCTGCTGCGTTGCCACATAAGAGCAACATTCCAAGCGAGAAGGGTGAGTCTCTTTATACAAATAATAATAATTAAGATAAGCATTACATATTGGCGAGGCAACAAATACAACTAGTTCACCACATTATCAACACATCATCAATAAATTCATTAACATCTCAGATGAGTGTATGCATGTATGCAACATGCATGAGGATCCTCCATCACCACTATTTGCCTTGAGGGCACCCATCGCTTTGGACCGAGTCCCACGTCGCTTTGGCCGGCTCACACATCGCTTTATGCATATGCATCATGAGGTTCTATGTCAATGCACCACAAACACACATATTGCCACAACTTATTCGGCTCACCATTTTTCAATTAATTACTCAACTCCATCTCACCAACAACTTTTCCTTGAGGGCTTCCCATCGCTTTGGACCAAGTCCCACACCGCTTTCACACTCCACTTAATTACAATTTAATTTATACCCTTACGTTAATATTTTAGCTCACAATTACTCCACAACACAAGAGTTTGACCAACTAACGCCCTAGGGACCAAAAGACACCTAGGCACCACACTAGCGCCACTTGGCGCCACAGGGCAGCCACTTTGGCGCCCCACCGCAACACACTCACACGCCCACATGCACGGGACAGTTCAACCGGCGCACTAGGTCGCCACATTTGGCGCCGCACCCTGCATACACACGCACACACACACGCCCGCACAACCGGCGCACACACAGACACTGTGGCAGCCACATTTGGCGCCCGCTGCATACACACACGCACAGACCAGACACAGCGCATCGTGGCTGCCCATTTGGCGCCCGTGGCTCGCATAAACACACACAAGAAGCCTAAACCGAACCCCAGCGCATCGTGGGAGTTGCCCATTTGGCGCTCAGACCGCACAACGCACTCCACAAAGACACACCCATGTCATGGGCGCAGATTGCTAGGCAATTGGCGCCTTAGGCCGTAGCCAACCCTTCCCATTCGTGATCATTCCTTTAACACTTCAACAACACCAATTTCTCACAATTCTTCATACTTAACCCACACCATACTACCAACAATCATCACACCTTTCTTTGATTATTCTATAACTAACATGTTCACACACTTCACTCTATTGGGGAGTTCTCACAGACAATTTACATACACAATTCAATCACATATACACATCCAGTCAGCAGCAACACATAGCATTTCGAATCAGGCATCAAACACAACAACAAGGATAGATTCCATAAATACAATCAATCAATCAATCAACACCTCACACCTAGCCTACATACAACACAAATCTTAAGAATTATTATAGGCATAAAGAAGAGTCCCCTTACCTTGAAAAAACCTAGAACTCGAAATTGACACCGAGGAAAACACCACAAGAGCAAGCTTCTCCTTCCCTCCTTCTAGAACCGAAGGCTACCCTCCTCTTGAAACATACAGAGGCACGACAGAAAAGTAGGAATGAGGATTGAAAACTATGACACTAGAAAAGGAAGAAACATGGAAAAGTGGAGGATCTAAACGCATTACCTATAGAAAACGTGAGAAGAAGTTTCCTTCCTTTCCATTCCTTGCCCTTGCAGCGCGCCTCACCCCTCTCTCTCTCTCACTTGTTCTTGGCGCCGCTCCCTCCTTCACCTGCAGTGCTTCCTTCCTTTTTCCCCTTCTCACTCTCGCGGTTTTCTCGCTCTCCTCTCTCTCACGGCCTCCCGCTCTCTCTCTCTCACGACTCACCTCCTCTCTTTCTCCTCTCCATGGCGCAAGGCCCTCTTTCTTTCCTTCTCTTATCCTGCACAGAAAACCCTCTCTCTCAATTCCTATTTCTTTTCTTTAATTAAACCCAGGCCCAATCCATACCTACTTGCACCCTCTCTTTTACTTTCACACACCCATCAATTAAGGCCCATAATGCTATTTACACCTCCCATTTCAATTAATTCCACCACTCCCTAATTTAATTACTAAACTCTACTCCCTTCTTTAATTAACACACCACCTCTTAATTAATTTAAACACCCTATCGTCATTTCGGTATAGTCAACCACTAGCACCTAATTAGATTAATTAAATAAACACCCGAATTATTTTGGGGCGTTACACTAGGTGCTACGTATCAGAGCAGACCGACTCAGGGAATAGTGAAGGTAGTAAGCCCTCACTCATGACTACCTGTGGTAAACAACAACAGAAAGGGTGAGTCTCGAACTATATAATAAAAGTGATAATAAAAGATATACAATCACATTCACAAAGACAATCAATCATACCAATCATCACTCAATAATGTTCATGTATTCATGTGAATGTATGCAATGTAGTCATGCATGAGGAACCATTTGCCCTCCGGCAGTCTCATCATTTGCCCTCCGGCAGTCTCATTATCAAATGGAGTCCTCATGACTCTGGCCCTCCGGCCGGCCCTCAGGCTTCACAATCAGTTTATAAACTCTACGATCAAGCAAATGAATGTATGCATGAGACTCCATGAATACAACACATGCAAATTTATAATAGCTCAATCCACGCACTAACTCTTACCTCATTACTAATCTCATTTATAGCCCCCATGGCTTGGCCCTCCGGCTCATGCCCCCATGGCATCCTCAGTCATCTCAAGACACAAGCTCAACATAATTAAGTCCCAAGGACTAATCTCATCTAGAGGACTCAACCTCACTCAAGGACCCAAACCACCATTTAGGACCAAAACAATCATCTAGGGACCAAACTGTCACCTAGGGACCAAAACAACACATGCTTAGGCACTTGGCAGCACTAGGCGCCATTTTCCCCACATTCTGGCGCCCCCTGGTGCAACACAAAGACGGGCGCGCGAAAACTCAAGAACTTGGCGCTCGTGGCAACACAATGCCATCGGGCGCCACTTTTCTAGCAACTGGCGCCCGGGCAGGCACCACGGCCCTAGACACAAACTAAGACACAGTTCCAGACACGGTCTCAGACACAGGCACCAGCCTAGGCGCCCTGGGCAGCACAATTTGGCGCCCCACAACTGACCCAGCACACACAACACTTGCAAACCGAAAACCACTCGAGCCAAAATGTTTAAAAATGTTTTTGGCGTGTAAATACAAAATATGGCACGGTGAAATTTGTCCAGAAATGTAAGTTTCACTCAACCCACCCCATTTACACACACAAAGCCACCCCCACCGGGACATTTGTAAAATAACACCTGTAACCAGAAAACCATTCGAGCCAAAACACTTAAAATTGGATTTGGGCGGTGAATGCAAAAGTTGGCACGGAAAATGTGCCTAGAACTCTAAGTTTCACTCCCGTGCACCAAAACACCCACATTCTCGCGCCCGGCCACCGACACACCGCACTCGGACACAATTCCAAAGACGTGAACAAGAAACCCAGCGCCAATTCCTCAACAAAGTGGCGCCTGAAGCAAGCAACACAACTCTTCGCCTCATCACATCTGCATTACTGTGGCGCTGAATCCTAGCCATTTGGCGCCCCAAACACCAACAACTCCAAATTCTCAAATTCTTTCAATTCAAATCATCTTATATCACTCAAATACCAATTATAATCATGTCAACACACTCAATTGCATACCATAACACTCAATCATGCGTAAAAACCAATCAAGAACATAAAACCCCCAAATTAAAGCCCTAAATCGATTTTTAGCATGCAACTTCTCAAATTCACCCAACAACAACTCAATTAACAATCAATTGACATCAAAGCAAGACTCTATGACTCCTATACAACCCATTATATCCTCTATTATAGAGTGAGACTCCCTTACCTTATTTTAACCGTAGAAATCCCTTCTCCTTGAGTCACGTACAAAACCACCGCAACAAAAGCTCTTTTCTTTCCTCCTTGAGTGGTGCGATCTACTCTTCTCCCTTCTCCTCTAGGGTTTGCACCGTTTCCTCTTCCTTCCTCTCTTCTCTCTTCGCAAGTTCTTTCTTTCTTCTCACAAATGAGAGCAAATTCCAAATTTGGGTATATGTACATTCAGCAAGCGCACTTGGGGCCCTTTTACACCCCCTCTCTATTTCTTCCACCATCCCCTTCAATTAAAAATACAAGACCATATTAACGATTCAATATAATTGAAATAGTGCAACACTTGAACAATTTAATCAATTGCTTAATTAAATCATTTAGGGTGTTACACGCTCTCTTATCTCTTCTCTCCTTACGTTTCTTTCTTTCTTTCTTTCTTTCTTTGATTCTCAACTGATGCGAAAAATGCATCAACCCTAGCGCCTAGGAGCCTAAGTCAATGGGCTTGGGCTCTTGGGCCATTCCTTACCACCCCGGAATTACTGACACCGCTTCCTTCATTTTAAAAATACAACAATATATTAATATTTTAATATACAAAATTAATGCAACACTTAAATAATTCAATTAAATAATGAATTAAAGTATTTTGGGTGTTACAACTCTCCCCCACTTAGGAAATTTCGTCCTTGAAATTCTTACCTGATTCAAATAGCTCTGGATAAGACTCCCGTGATCTTACTCTCCGGCTCCCAAGTCATGCTCTCACCAAAGAGCCTCCTAACCAAACCACTTTTACCAAAGCAATCTCCTTTCCTCTCGGAACCTTCACTTCCTTATCGCGCAACTGCCACCGGCATAGTCTCCACGGTGAGATTATCCCGCACCTCCACATCATCCATCCGAATCACATGAGACAGTGTCCGTGTAACGCCCCAAAATTAATTAAGTGATTATTTAACTAATTTAATTAAGATTTTAGTTGACCATATTAAAATAATAATAAGGTAATTAATTTAATTAAGGAGTGGGGTGTAGTAAATAAATGGGGAGTATTTTAGTTAAATAGGAGGATATGAGAAAGTAACTGGGGTGTGCAGTTAAGTGGCCCAAACCCAATTAATAAAACCTTAGGGTCTTAGGAGAAACCCTCATTAGAGCAAAGAGATCAAAAATTAGAAAGTGAGAAGAGGAGAGTGAGAGAGGCGCGACGGCCATAGAGAGAGAGGAGGAGAGGAGCGCTAGTTCAAGGAGAAAAGAGGAAAGCTTGGAGTGTTGGTGTCTTGGAGGGGTTCTTGAGAGCTTTGGGATCATCCTCTTTCAATTAACAAGGTATGGGGGCTCTCTTTCATAGTTAATAATCTATAAACCATGAAATCATAGGGATTAGGTGTTAGGAGTAGTTGTGTAAATTGATTCATGAAGTATTTGAGTGATTGGGTGATTGTTTGATTTTATATGTGATTGAAATGAATTGTTATGCAAATATTGAATTGATAAACCCTTGATTGTTGGTGTTAAGGTGAGTTACATGAATTAAATGTAATATGGCGTGTAATAGGTGTTAGTTGATATTGAGGTGATTGGTTGTTAAAGTGATATAATTGAATAGGAAAAATATTGGTGCTTGTTAGGTGTTTGGTAGATTGTTTGAATTAGAGTTTGGTTGGAGTGTGTAGGTTGTTGTTGAGAAATTGAATTAGGTGTGCAGTGAATAGTATTAGAGGCGCCAATTCTGCAGGAATTTGGCGCCTGGGTTAGTGTTTGTTTCGGTTTGGGTGGTGTACAGGGGAGGGGGCGCCAATTCTGCAGGAATTTGGCGCCTGGTTCACTGTTGTGTTGCTGCGTGAGGGGTGCAAAGATAGGGGCGCCAGTGCGCAGAATCTAGCGCTCGTGCAATCGCTTGTGCGGTAGGTGTTGTGTTGGGCGTGAACAGGAGTAGGGGCGCCAACTTGCAGGGATTTTGGCTCCTGTGTGCACAGCAAGTGCTGCTGTGTTGGCTTGAACAGGGTGCGGTGCCGATTTCAGGAATTAGGCGCCAGGTGCGCGCAGACATTTCCGCTTGTGTTGTTCGGTGGGGGCGGCGCGGCAGAGGCGCCAAATTGGCAGGCCTAGTGCGCCTGGTGCACTGTTGTGCGCGTGCAGGGTGGTGTGTTGCGCAGGGGTGCCATTTGGCTGCCCCAAATGTGCTGGTGTACTGTGGGTGCGTGCTGTGTTGTGCAGGGGCGCCAATTGGTTGCCTAAATGCGCCGTGGCGCCAGTGTCACTGTGTGCGTGTGTGCAGTGTGTGTTGCGCAACAGGGCGCCAAAATGGCATGCTCTGTGCGCCTGTGGGGCTGGTGTGCGCGCGTACGTGTTGTGCTGAGCAAGGGGCGCCATTTGGCTGCCCCCTAGTGCGCCTTGTGCGTTTAGTCCCATGGTGTCAAAATAGTCCCTAGGTGTTAAATTAATCCTTATGGTGCCAAACTAGTCCATAGGTGTTAAATTAATCCTTATGGTGTCAAATTAGTTCCTAGGTGTCAGAATGGTCCTTATGGTGTTAGATTGGCCCTTAGGTGCTAAAATGGTCCCTAGGTGTCACATTAGTCCCTAGGAGGTGTTTGGGTCCCTAGGTGGGGGTTTAGTCCCTGGCGTTGACTTTAGTCCTTTGGTGTAGAATTAGTATTGGTGATCTTTAGTCCCTATAGAATTACTATTTATGGTGTGGTGTATTATTTTGGTGAATAAATATTGGTGAGTTGGGGGTCTATGACCTTTCTTTGGTGTTGGTGAGCCTACAAGGTTATTGGTGAGCATGCTATTGCATTATTTTGGTGATTTGGTGTTTCTGGTGCATAGTCATGGTGTCGCATTATCATATGCATATTTTTGGTGAATAGGCCTCAGCCTCTTAAATTATTGGTGAATGCCCTCAAGGCAATTTTGGTGATGGATCCACATGCATATGCCCGTGGAGTATTGGGTTGCATTTCATACATTACATACATGTTCTGGTGTCTGATTTGGGTGCTCATAAATTAATGGTGTAATCGTATTCCCGTGTATGCTTGTATTTTCGTGTACTTGAATTGGTATTTGCTTTCTCGGGCGTGCTAATTGGCCTATTCTACTGTGTTTCTTGCTTTATCTATTATTTCCTATGTATTGAGACTCACCCTACTGCGTCGTGTTGCTTCTCATGTCGTGCAACTGCGCAGTGACGGTGATCGAAGGTGACTAGAGATCCTTCTTCTAGTATGGTCGAAGCCTGGCCGATCACGTAGTACCGCTGGGGAATGTTTAGCTTGTTATTTCCTTTATATTTTGAACTATTACGTTAAGTTGTTATTTTCCACTGATGTAATACTTATTTCCGGAGTTAATTGGTGCTATGTATCACATATATTGGAGTTTTATTTTAATTAATATTTTGGAGTTTTGATTATGGTGTTTAAATGTGACACCCTCGATTGGTCTCACTAAAGATTTTTATGCACTCTGATTCTCAATTAATTAAATCGTAGTTTTGTAGAAGGGGGTGTTACATTAGTGGTATCAGAGCAGTTCGGTCTGTCCGACCAAGTCGTTGAGTCTTTAGTCTTTTGATTCTCGAGTCTTGTTACTCGTTCTAACCGAACTCTTGTTTCAATTATAAGCTAAGATGGTCGGACGTAATGATGTCGCTCTTCTTTGCCGCTCTCCGAAGCAATGGCTCAGCCGTGTGGGAATCGGCCAGAGTCGCGGATCTTTGGTGCACGTAATTTGGCCACGCCCAAAAGCGGAGAATCCGCTTACTTTCAAAGGTCGGTATGATCCTGATGGAGCTTTGGCATGGTTGAAGGAGATCGAGAGGATTTTCCGGGTTATGGATTGTACGCCTGCGCAGAAGGTGAGGTATGGTACTCACATGTTATCTTAAGAAGCCGATGATTGGTGGCTGGGAACTCTGGAGAGATTGGAAGCTGCTGGTGGAGAGTTCACATGGAATGTGTTTAAGGGCGAGTTCATGAGGAAGTACTACCCAGAGGATGTGAGAGGAAAGAAGGAGCTGGAGTTTCTGGAGTTGAAACAAGGGGATAAGTCTGTGGCGGAGTATGCAGCAAAGTTTGTGGAATTGTCCAAGTTCTATCCTCATTACACTAATGATGCTAGTTCGGAATTTTTGAAGTGTATCAAGTTTGAGAACGGGCTAAGGCATGACATCAAGAAGGCGATTGGTTACCAAAAGATAAGGGTGTTTAATGACCTGGTGGATAGCTGCAGGATTTTCGAGGAGGATAGCAATCGTTCATACAAGATAGTGAAGGAGAAGAGAGGTTCTCAGTATCGGGGGAAGCCCTATGATGTTTCAGGTGGTAAGGGCAAGGGAGAAGAGAGTTCGGGCAAGAAGCCAAGTGGGGGAGACGCTACTGCGGGCATTGTGTGTCATAAGTGTGGTAAGCCGGGACATAAGAGTCCAGATTGCATGGTCAACAAGTGCTTCAAGTGTGGTAAAGAGGGTCATATAGCTGCTAAGTGTGAGAAGCGAGATGCGATGCGCTACAACCGTGGAGAAATGGGGCACATTAGTACCAAGTGTCCAAAGCCAAGAAGAGGAGAGGTCTAGCGGGAGGGTGTTTGTCTGGCAGTGCACGAGCTCTACGGAAGAAGGATGATTGCATTTAGAGGTACGTGTTTCGTTAAGGGTATGCTGCTAGAATCCATTATCTGTTGTGATGAGTGTTTACGTGGTGCATCGTCAATAACAGTTAAATTTTCGAGGACGAAAATGTCTTAAGTGGGGGAGAATTGTAACGCCCCAAAATTAATTAAGTGATTATTTAACTAATTTAATTAAGTAAGATTTTAGTTTACCATATTAAAATAATAATAAGGTAATTAATTTAATTAAGGAGTGGGGTGTAGTAAATAAATGGGGAGTATTTTAGTTAAATAGGGAGGATATGAGAAAGTAACTGGGGGTGTGCAATTAGGGCCCATTGGAGTTAAGTGGCCCAAACCCAATTAATAAAACATTAGGGTCTTAGGAGAAACCCTCATTAGAGAAAAGAGATCAAAAATTAGAAAGTGAGAAGAGGAGAGTGAGAGAGGCGCGACGACCATTGAGAGAGAGGAGGAGAGGAGCGCTAGTTCAAGGAGAAAAGAGGAAAGCTTGGAGTGTTGGTGTCTTGGAGGGGTTCTTGAGAGCTTTCGGATCATCCTCTTTCAATTAACAAGGTATGGGGGCTCTCTTTCATAGTTAATAATCTATAAACCATGAAATCATAGGGATTAGGTGTTAGGAGTAGTTGTGTAAATTGATTCATGAAGTATTTGAGTGATTGGGTGATTGTTTGATTTTATATGTGATTGAAATGATTTGTTATGCAAATATTGAATTGATAAACCCTTGATTGTTGGTGTTAAGGTGAGTTACATGAATTAAATGTAATATGGCGTGTAATAGGTGTTAGTTGATATTGAGGTGATTGGTTGTTAAAGTGATATAATTGAATAGGAAAAATATTGGTGCTTGTTAGGTGTTTGGTAGATTGTTTGAATTAGAGTTTGGTTGGAGTGTGTAGGTTGTTGTTGAGAAATTGAATTAGGTGTGCAGTGAATAGTGTTAGGGGCGCCAATTCTGCGAGAATTTGGCGCCTGGGTTACTGTTTGTTCCGGTTTGGACGGCCATGTTTAAAAGAATTTGAACTAAATGTTTTATTATAATTTTTAAATATAACATAACAATATGAATTGTTTGTAAGTGAGTTAATGAATCAATTGAATTTAGGCTAATAAGTGAATGAGAATTGAGTTTTAGGGGAGGGGGCGCCAATTCTGCAGGAATTTGGCGCCTGGTTCACTATTGTGTTGCTGCGTGAGGGTGCAAAGCACATGGGGGCGCCACTCTGCGCAGAATCTGGCGCACCGTGCTTGTTTGTGCGGGGGTGTTGTGTTGGGCGTGAACAGGAGTAGGGGCGCCAACTTGCAGGGATTTTGGCGCCTGTGTGCGCAGCAAGTGCTGCTGTGTTGGCTTGAACAGGGGTAAGGGCGCCAGATTTCAGGGAATTAGGCGCCTGGGTGTGCAACATTTTGCTGTTGTGTTGTCTGGTGGGGCGTGGCGCAAAGCAGGCGCCAAAATTGGCGAGCCCGGTCGCGCTGGTGCATCACAGCGCGTGCGGCTGCGGTGGTGTGTTTGCAGGGCGCCGTGTACCGTGGGTGCGTCTTTGTGTTGTGTGGGCGCCAATTGGCTGCCCCAAATGCGCCTGGTGGCGCCTAGTGTACTGTGTGCGTGTGTGCAAGTGTGTGTTGCGCAACAGGGCGCCAAAATGGCATGCCCTGTGCGCCTGGGGCTGGTGTGTGCGCGTACGTGTTGTGTAACACACCAATTTTCGTTTTAGTACTTTTGTTAATGGGTGAATGTAATAGTAATCTTTGTGATATACTATACGCCTTTTTTTTCCTTATTAATTATATATTTTAGTGCCGTTTATTATTTTAAATGATTTTATATATTCCCTTGTATTTGAACTACTAAAGTGAGTTGAATTGGTATTTGATTATATTTTTAAATAATATTGATTGTGTAATATTATTCTTATTTAATTATGTTGTTGTTATAAGTATAAGTACGGGTATTTCAAATATTAGTTATTTGGGGGAAAAGATTATGTTAAATAAGTATTAAGATTTAATATAGTGTTTATAATGAAAATGTTTTTAAAAATAATCTTAATGAGCTATGGGCTTCCTTGTCACCCATGTCTCTTTTCTTGGGCCTTTATATCACCCAGTTTTATAATTCCTTTCCCAAAAACCTAACTTCACTACTTATTCCTATGACTCACACAGCCGCACACTATTCAAGTAAGGAGAATAGCCGCAGATGCACCTATCTTGTCCTTCGGCTCCTTCTCTGGATCCTTTTTATCAATCTCTTGACAAAATACACCTTTTCATATTAATCTCACCATATTGCAAATTCACTTCCACCTGCACACTTGTTAAATGCAATCTATGCCTTTCATTATTATATGGGATCTCATTCCACCAACATCTTGTTTTATTTGGAATCCAAGTCATGGAGTTGGGAATCTGGGTTCGTTGGAAGATAAACATACTAGACACGTGAATGCTAGATTTCTTTCAATTGTTTCTATTGGTTTATTTGTGAAGCCTCTAGCCTATCCATGACTCATTCACTGTAAACGTATCTACGTTATGGCTAATATTTTTGGGGGTGGTGTTAACAATTAATTAAGTGATAGAAACGACCCAAAGGCCCATTAGGCGCATGAGGTGATGGGGTTTACCTAGGGTTGGCTCATTTTGGGAGCAATTGGAAGAAAAGAAAAGAAACGAAGGAGAGGAGAAAAAGAAAGAAGAGTAGCGCGACGTGAGGAAGAAGAAGGGAGATGAGGCTTTGTTGCTGCGGTTACTTCGGTGCGTTCGTAGAAGGGTCTTCGTCTTCGGTTTAATCAAGTGTTGGTGATTTTGGTGAATTCTCAAGTGTGGTCTTCTTCTTCATTTAACAAGTAAGGGGATTCTCTTTCCATAGCCAATAGTTTATAAACCTTGGAACCATAGGATTGAGTGTTAGGATATGTTTGATTGAATTGTTATATGCTAACTTGTTTGAATTGGTGATGAATGTAATGAATATATATTCGAATTGATGAGGTTATCTTGAGTGGTGTTGGCATGTTAATTGTATTAACTTGAATGAAAACAATAGGAGAATTGAGAATGAAGGTTAGGTGTTTGGTATTATGCTTGAGTGAATTTTTGGCAATATTATTTGTGTATATGAATGGTGTTCTTGCTTGGGTGCCAGGGGTTCGGAGGTTTGTGGCAAGGGTACAAGTGAGTGTGCCGAGGTGTGTGAGTTGTGTGCCGAGGTGTGTGAGTTGTGGGTGCGAGGTGTGTGAGGGTGTGTGCGAGGTACAAGTGAGTGTGCCGAGGTGAATGAGGTGAGGTGCCGAGGTGAATGAGGTGAGGTGACCTAGGTGAGTGAGGTGAGGTGAGGTGCCGAGGTGAATGGGGTGATGTGCCGAGGTGAAGGAGGTTGGTGACCGAGGTGAGTGAGGCGAGGCGAGGTGCCGAGGTGAATGGGGTGAGGTGTCGAGGTGTGTTTTGTGTGTGCCGAGGTGTGTGAGAGTGTACCGAGGTGTGTTTGGTGTGTGCCGAGGTGTTTGAGTGGGTGCCGAGTTGTTTGAGTGGGTGCCGAGGTGGGTGAGGGTGTGCCGAGGTGTGTGAGTAAATAAAATTAAAGGTGATTATTCTATGTATGATTCTTGGTGATTGTTTGGTGTGGTGATGCATGCTGATGGTGAGTATATTTTGGGTGATTGAGGGTCTATGACCTCTCTTGATGATTGGTGAGTAAATAAACTAATGGTGAGCATTCTAATGCATAATTTGGTGTTTTGGTGTGATGGTGCATAGTCATGGTGTCGCATAATCATATGCATTTTTGGTGAATAGGCCTCGGCCTCATAAAATATTTTGGTGAATGCCTTCGGGCTCTTTGGTGAATGGTGAATGCCTTCGGCCTTTTGGTGATTGGTGAATGCCCTGCGGGCCTTTTTGGTGATGGATCCACATGCATATACCCTTGGCGTTGGGTTGCATATCATGCACTTGCATACATTTTATGGTGGTTGTCCAGGTGTGTATAATTGAATGGTGAAAGTGATTGGATTGTACTGATTGGTGTGCTAATGCTTGTCTTATTGTGTTGCTTGTTTTATTTACTATTTTCTATGAAATGAGACTCACCCTTTCTGCTTGGAATGTTGCTCTTATGTGGCAACGCTGCAGGTGACAGTGACTGAAGGTGACGTGAGTACCTTCTGCTAGTATTTGTCGAGTCAGCTCTGATACGTAGCACCGGGGAGGGATAGCTAGATTGTGTCGTTTTGTTATGATTTAACTTTTATTTGGATGACTGTACTTCTGTATTTCGGTGGTTATTTCCGCTGCTACGATATCTATCCTCGTACGGATTTATGGTGCTATGTATCACCTTTTTGGAGGTATTATAATTATTATCTTGGAGTTTAATGTGGTTATTTGAATGTGGCACCCTCACGGGGTCGCACTAAAAGTTTTCGTAGACTCTGATTTTCGAATTTATTAAAATAATAGACTAGATAGAAGGGGGTGTTACATTAGTGGTATCAGAGCAGTTCGGTCTGTCCGACCAAGTTGTCCGGTCGTAGAGTCTTTTAGTCCTAACTGTTGTTTATGCTGTAGTGAAGGTCGGTCCTAACCGGACTGTTGTATTGTCTATTGTGTTTTCCGATGTGTGAACTCTGAGTAGAGTTGCTTGTATTACTTATTTTAATTCTTGATAGTCGGAGCATTGACCAAATTAGTTGGTTAAGTAGTCTACGGAATGTAGATAGAAGGAAGTTAGATCTGGTGTATTACTTAAGCCATGTGTTTTGTCTGTTATGTTTTCCTTGTTTGCGCTTGTATTGCTGGCATTTGTTTCGCTACTGGTTTGTCTTCTTGAATCTCCAAAATTATATATACTGAGCTTTTGTTATTTGACTTTGGTTGCTTTCTTTTTATGGTTTGTTACGTTGTTTTGAAATCGTAGAATAATTAGTACTAGATGATCACATAAGTATTTAAGTTAACTTGGTTGAGTTAATATTTATTCTTCGTCAGAAATGTTGCTATAGCATGCTCTTATCTTTGTGTAATGAAGCTACTGGACTAAGTGTTTGTAAAGTCATTTTGCTAATTAATTTAAAGTGCTACTCCTCTACTAATGTCAATGACGTGTTACGGTGTTTGAAAATAATATCTTCCTTATTTAAATCTTGCAGTTAGTTTTCCTATTATTTTCACCATACTTACAATTAGCTGTAACGATTTAACTGTCGAATATATTTATATGTTATTATCATCTTCATTTACTTATAGCTCAAAAAAAAAAAAAAAAAAAAAAAAAAAGAAGAAGAAGGAGAATCACTTCTTGTATGTAATTCCTTCGAAAACCGTTGCTAACCAATGTGTCATTACTGTTTAGACACCCAAGAGAAATATTATTGAAGCTGTCCGAATTTCTCGTAACTTGTTTTTGTCATTTATGTTGAAGAAGATATGTATTTAGTTCAATTAATTTACTACTAATAGGTCTTGTATTTGTACGACTTATGTTCACCGTAATCATTCTGCTTGCTTGACTTCTAATTTCTTGTCATTTTTAGTTTCGTGTTATTATTTGGTTAATGAGTTTGTAGAACCTCGATGTTAATTGGTCCATATGTTTTTAGATACGTCTGTTGTGTGACTGATGTTCTGCCGGAATTTTGCACTATAGTGTTGTCTGTGTTGTCGTGATATTGTAACCATACCCTGTTTGTGCTATTTTATATTTATTGAGCTTTATTTAATGCAATTAGGATTTAATCTATACTTGTTAGTGGAATTCCTAGTTTTAGATTCTATAATACTTTGCATTGCGACATGAATTCACTAGTTACTCTTATAGCGACTAATGACCCATGATCTTGGTGATGTGGGACCCTAAAGTCTCAAACTCTGCTCCTAATCTATGTCCTTCTTCTAGACTTTTTACTGAAAGTTTGTCAAGGTTTTATCTTGTGTCTTTCTTGTCCAAAATCACTAAGTTAACTTTAATGATATCTTGGCTTTCCATTATTTACAATTTTTCTTTTGACTTTGACAAGGTTTTGATTCCCCTTCCATGTTTGAAAATCTTGGATTACTCGTTCTTATTATTGTGTCCTCAAGGCTTATGCAAATTTCGAGGACGAAATTTCTTTTAAGGGGGGTTGAATTGTAACACCCCAATTTTCGTTTTAGTACTTTTGTTAATGGGTGAATGTAATAGTAATCTTTGTGATATACTATACGCCTTTTTTTTCCTTATTAATTATATATTTTAGTGCCGTTTATTATTTTAAATGATTTTATATATTCCCTTGTATTTGAACTACTAAAGTGAGTTGAATTGGTATTTGATTATATTTTTAAATAATATTGATTGTGTAATATTATTCTTATTTAATTATGTTGTTGTTATAAGTATAAGTACGGGTATTTCAAATATTAGTTATTTGGGGAAAAGATTATGTTAAATAAGTATTAAGATTTAATATAGTGTTTATAATGAAAATGTTTTTAAAAATAATCTTAATGAGCTATGGGCTTCCTTGTCACCCATGTCTCTTTTCTTGGGCCTTTATATCACCCAGTTTTATAATTCCTTTCCCAAAACCTAACTTCACTACTTATTCCTATGACTCACACAGCCGCACACTATTCAAGTAAGGAGAATAGCCGCAGATGCACCTATCTTGTCCTTCGGCTCCTTCTCTGGATCCTTTTATCAATCTCTTAACAAAATACACCTTTTCATATTAATCTCACCATATTGCAAATTCACTTCCACCTGCACACTTGTTAAATGCAATCTATGCCTTTCATTATTATATGGGATCTCATTCCACCAACATCTTGTTTTATTTGGAATCCAAGTCATGGAGTTGGGAATCGGGTTCGTTGGAAGATAAACATACTAGACACGTGAATGCTAGATTTCTTTCAATTGTTTCTATTGGTTTATTTGTGAAGCCTCTAGCCTATCCATGACTCATTCACGGTAAACGTATCTACGTTATGGCTAATATTTTTGGGGGTGGTGTTAACAATTAATTAAGTGATAGAAACGACCCAAAGGCCCATTAGGCGCATGAGGTGATGGGGTTTACCTAGGGTTGGCTCATTTTGGGAGCAATTGGAAGAAAAGAAAAGAAACGAAGGAGAGGAGAAAAAGAAAGAAGAGTAGCGCGACGTGAGGAAGAAGAAGGGAGATGAGGCTTTGTTGCTGCGGTTACTTCGGTGCGTTCGTAGAAGGGTCTTCGTCTTCGGTTTAATCAAGTGTTGGTGATTTTGGTGAATTCTCAAGTGTGGTCTTCTTCTTCATTTAACAAGTAAGGGGATTCTCTTTCCATAGCCAATAGTTTATAAACCTTGGAACCATAGGATTGAGTGTTAGGATATGTTTGATTGAATTGTTATATGCTAACTTGTTTGAATTGGTGATGAATGTAATGAATATATATTCGAATTGATGAGGTTATCTTGAGTGGTGTTGGCATGTTAATTGTATTAACTTGAATGAAAACAATAGGGAGAATTGAGAATGAAGGTTAGGTGTTTGGTATTATGCTTGAGTGAATTTTTGGCAATATTATTTGTGTATATGAATGGTGTTCTTGCTTGGGTGCGAGGTGTACGAGGGTGTGTGCGAGGGGTACAAGTGAGTGTGCCGAGGTGTGTGAGTTGTGTGCCGAGGTGTGTGAGTTGTGGGTGCGAGGTGTGCGAGGGTGTGTGCGAGGGGTACAAGTGAGTGTGCCGAGGTGAATGAGGTGAGGTGCCGAGGTGAATGAGGTGAGGTGACCTAGGTGAGTGAGGTGAGGTGAGGTGCCGAGGTGAATGGGGTGATGTGCCGAGGTGAAGGAGGTTGGTGACCGAGGTGAGTGAGGCGAGGCGAGGTGCCGAGGTGAATGGGGTGAGGTGTCGAGGTGTGTTTTGTGTGTGCCGAGGTGTGTGAGAGTGTACCGAGGTGTGTTTGGTGTGTGCCGAGGTGTTTGAGTGGGTGCCGAGTTGTTTGAGTGGGTGCCGAGGTGGGTGAGGGTGTGCCGAGGTGTGTGAGTAAATAAAATTAAAGGTGATTATTCTATGTATGATTCTTGGTGATTGTTTGGTGTGGTGATGCATGCTGATGGTGAGTATATTTTGGGTGATTGAGGGTCTATGACCTCTCTTGATGATTGGTGAGTAAATAAACTAATGGTGAGCATTCTAATGCATAATTTGGTGTTTTGGTGTGATGGTGCATAGTCATGGTGTCGCATAATCATATGCATTTTTGGTGAATAGGCCTCGGCCTCATAAAATATTTTGGTGAATGCCTTCGGGCTCTTTGGTGAATGGTGAATGCCTTCGGGCCTTTTGGTGATTGGTGAATGCCCTCTGGGCCTTTTTGGTGATGGATCCACATGCATATACCCTTGGCGTTGGGTTGCATATCATGCACTTGCATACATTTTATGGTGGTTGTCTGGGTGTGTATAATTGAATGGTGAAAGTGATTGGATTGTACTGACTGGTGTGCTAATGCTTGTCTTATTGTGTTGCTTGTTTTATTTACTATTTTCTATGAAATGAGACTCACCCTTTCTGCTTGGAATGTTGCTCTTATGTGGCAACGCTGCAGGTGACAGTGACTGAAGGTGACGTGAGTACCTTCTGCTAGTATTTGTCGAGTCAGCTCTGATACGTAGCACCGGGGAGGGATAGCTAGATTGTGTCGTTTTGTTATGATTTAACTTTTATTTGGATGACTGTACTTCTGTATTTCGGTGGTTATTTCCGCTGCTACGATATCTATCCTCGTACGGATTTATGGTGCTATGAATCACCTTTTTGGAGGTATTATAATTATTATCTTGGAGTTTAATGTGGTTATTTGAATGTGGCACCCTCACGGGGTCGCACTAAAAGTTTTCGTAGACTCTGATTTTCGAATTTATTAAAATAATAGACTAGATAGAAGGGGGTGTTACATGTTGTGCTGAGCAAGGGGCGCCATTTGGCTGCCCCCAAGTGCGCCTAGTGCGTTTAGTCCCATGGTGTCAAAATAGTCCCTGGGTGTTAAATTAATCCTTATGGTGCCAAACTAGTCCCTAGGTGTTAAAATAATCCTTATGGTGTCAAATTAGTTCCTAGGTGTCAGAATGGTCCTTATGGCCCTTAGGTGCTAAAATGGTCCCTAGGTGTCACATTAGTCCCTAGGAGGTGTTTGGGTCCCTAGGTGGGGGTTTAGTCCCTGGCGTTGACTTTAGTCCTTTGGTGTAGAATTAGTATTGGTGATCTTTAGTCCCTATAGAATTACTATTTATGGTGTGGTGTATTATTTTGGTGAATAAATATTGGTGAGTTGGGGGTCTATGACCTTTCTTTGGTGTTGGTGAGCCTACAAGGCTATTGGTGAGCATGCTATTGCATTATTTTGGTGATTTGGTGTTTCTGGTGCATAGTCATGGTGTCGCATTATCATATGCATATTTTTGGTGAATAGGCCTCGGCCTCTTAAATTATTGGTGAATGCCCTCAAGGCAATTTTGGTGATGGATCCACATGCATATGCCCGTGGAGTATTGGGTTGCATTTCATACATTACATACATGTTCTGGTGTCTGATTTGGGTGCTCATAAATTAATGGTGTAACTGTATTTCTGGTGTACTTGAATTGACTGTTTCTCTGGCGTGCTAATTGGCCTATTCTACTGTGTTTCTTGCTTTATCTATTATTTCCTATGTATTGAGACTCACCCTACTGCGTCATGTTGCTTCTCATGTCGGCAACCTGCAGGTGACGGTGACTGAAGGTGACTAGAGATCCTTCTTCTAGTATGGTCGAGCCGGCTCTGATACGTAGCACCGGGGGGGAATGTTTAGCTTGTTATTTCCTTTATATTTTGAACTATTACGTTAAGTTGTTATTTTCCACTGATGTAATACTTATTTCCGGAGTTAATTGGTGCTATGTATCACATATATTGGAGTTTTATTTTAATTAATATTTTGGAGTTTGGATTATGGTGTTTAAATGTGACACCCTCGAGTGGTCTCACTAAAGATTTTTATGCACTCTGATTCTCAATTAATTAAATCGTAGTTTTGTAGAAGGGGGTGTTACATCTGGAATATACTTTCGAAGTTGTGACACGTGAAACACGTCATGCAAGTTCGAAAGATTAGGCGGCAAAGCCACCCTATAGGCAACACTTCCAACCCTCTCTGTAATCTGATACGGGCCAATGAAACGGGGAGTCAACTTCTTTGACTTCAAGGCACGCTCAAGACCAGTCACCGGAGTGACTCATAGAAATACATGATCACCGGCCTGAAACTCCAAATCCTTCCTTCTCTTATCATGATAGCTCTTTTGTCGGCTCTGCGACGCTTTCATCTTCTCACGAATTAATTTTACCTTCTCAGTTGTTTCCCGCACAATCTCAGGTCCAAGCACCACACTTTCTCCCGATTCATACCAACATAGAGGAGTCCTACACCTCCAACCATACAGCGCCTCAAACGGTGCCATCCCAATACTAGAATGATGACTATTATTATAGGTAAACTCAATCAATGGAAGATGAGTGTCCCACGAACCTCCTTGCTCAAGAACACAAGCCCTCAACAAGTCCTCTAACGACTGAATGGTCCTCTCCGTCTGACCATCTGTCTGCGGATGATACGCGGAGCTCAATCTCAACTTAGAACCCAAAGCTTCTTGCAAACTTTTCCAAAATTCAAAAGTGAATCTTGGATCTCTATCAGATACAATGCTCAGAGGAACGCCATGCAACTTCACAATCGTCTTAATATATATCTGTAACACCCAAAATAATTTAATTAATTATTTGATTAAATTATTTAAGTGTTACATTATTATTACTTTGTTAAAATTATTAATATAATATTTTATTTTAATAAAGGGAGTAGTGTCGGTAACTCTGAGGTGGTAAGAAGCGTGGCCAAGCGCCCAAGCCCATTGAATTAGGCTCCTAGGCGCAAGGGTTTGAGACAAGCGTCTCATTTGTGCAAAAGAAAGAAAGAAAGAAACATAAGAAGAGAAGAGAGAAGAGAGAAGCGAGAGCGCACAAGAGAGAAAAGAGAAAGAAGGAGATCGCACAAGAGAAAAGAGGAGAAGAAGAGCTGTTGCTGTGATTACTTCGGTGTTCACGTAGAAGGATCATCAACTTCGAAAAACTTAAGGTAAGGGTGGGTCTTACCTTATAATAGGGTTTATAATGGGAAGTATGTGGGTTGTAGGATTTATATTGTTCTCATTGTGATTTTCATGTTGTTTTGATGTATGATTGTACGTATGATGAATTGATGTTCTATGTGGTTGTTGAAAAGTATGTGGCTTGTTAGGTGTATGTGACTGATTTGATTGTCTCTGGATGATTCTGAAATTGTGATTTGTGTAATTGTAAGAGGCCAATAATCGATTGTTTTGCTCCAAAATGAAGCTTGAAATTGTAGAAATAAAAATCTCTTTCCATGTTTTGATGATACAAACTTAAGTGATGAGTTAAGCTTTCTAATCTTATTATGATTTAACAAGTTTTCAATCAAGTGTGTTAAAGAACAGGGAATAAGTTTCATAGCAAAATTCTTGGCCTTACAAAATAAACCAAGTGGTTTTCAAAGATAAAATGTGCCAAAAGAAGGTTACCTACAAAAGGTTACCTTACAGAAGGTTGAATACAGAAGGTTACCCCATCAGAAGGTTGACTACAGAAGCTTAAAAGATAAAGTAACTTTCTTCAGAAGGTTGAGTGAAAGTCAAACAGAAGGTTGACTAAAAGTCAACACAAGGTTGACCAATAGTAAACAGAAAGTTTGATTGAAGTCAATAGAAGGTTGGATCGACTATGGAATATTGTTCGGAAGGTTAAGTGTTCAAGAAGGTTAAATGAAGATTGAAGACTTCAAAGCTTACGGTTTTCGAAACATACTCATGCTCGAATTCTTGATTCAATATGCATCAAATGAGTATTCAAGGAATAGTATATTGTAAAATAATTATCCTAGAAAAAGAGGAACTACTTGATCTTTGATGTATCTCAAAAGCATGTTTGTTCATGTTGTAAAAGGTTTAGAAGCTTGATTTAAATTGTATAAAGCATTATGTAATACATGAACAGAAATGTATGACAGAAAGGAAGAAAAGGAAGTAGAATCTTCGACATGAAGTGACCTTATGGAAAGATAAAGCACCAAGGTTGCTTTAGAAGGTTGAAAAGGCTACAACTAAAGCACACATGATATCATTGCCTACCTACAAGTCTACAAACAAATTCCAATGACTCTTTCTCCATTCCAACAGATATATTTTCAGATTGGGAGTCTATATAAATGTCGCTCAATTCAAATACAAATTATGAGTTGATATTGGAACCTTCAAGTCAAGCTTCTAAACGAAATCCAACCTTCTCATCCACACTTCAAGCTACTACAAATTCAGAATTGGGAATACTATCTTGAGTGTGTGCAAGCTTGTTACAATCTTAGAAATACATTGTATTTATCTATCAACAAGCTCCTAAATCATCCCATAACCCAAACCCCTTATTGTAAGGAATATTGTGCTTGTTTCTCAACAGACTACCTAGTTAAAGGTGAGTGGTGTTGGTGATTCTAAGTTGTAATTCTCTCAACAAACTACCTAGTGAAAGGTGAGTGTTGTTGGTGAGTCTAAGTTGTAGGTTTCTCAACAAACTACCTAGTAAGAGGTGAGTGTTGTTGGAGATTCTGTTTGAAGGTTTCACAACAAACTACCTAGTAAAAGGTGAGGGTTTTGGTGACTCACCGAAAGTTTCTCAACAAGCTACCTAGTGAAAAGTGAGGGTTGTTGGTGATTCTCTACTGTGAAAGTTAGCACTTGTCTTTTGTGTGTGATCAAAAGAGAGTGGAGGTGAAATTCTTTAGCAAGTGAAGCTAAAGCAAGTGTAAAATCTATTTGGAGAATAGTGGAAACTCTCACGAGGACGTGGGAGAGGAGTAGCCACGGTTTGGTGAACCTCTATAACTCTACTGTGTTATTTTCTGCTTTACTTATCATTTGCTTTAACTGTCTAACAATCACCAAAGTTTTCAAATACTTTAGAAGGTTAAATACACCAACCTTCTGAAGTCAAAATCTTAATTTTAAATAAGCTCAACTTTGATCATCTTTTGAAAACTACACTCTTTGCGAAAAGAAAAGACATCTAAAATCATCAAAGTTAATTATCTTTCACTACTGTCACATTTGCTTGTTGTTTGTGCAACTAACATTCAACCTTTCCGATATCCAAGTTATCTTGAGAAACCATACAGAAGGTTGCAGGAATTAAAAACGAAAAAGATAGCACAATTCAATCCCCCCTTTCTTGTGCAAATTAGTCACTTCAATTGGTATCAGAGCTCACCTCTAGGGGCTGAGCACACTTTGCAGTGTGAGAGGAAAGATCCTGGAAGAAGTGATGAGTCATCATTCCAACTCTGTGATGTTCCTCCCAGAAGGAGCTTCAGCAAATAGACCACCAGGATTCACTGGGGAACATTACTATTATTGGAAAGATCAAATGAGATTGTTCCTAGAATCTCAAGACACTGACATTTGGGGAATTGTTGAAGATGGCCCATATGAACCTACAACAACTCTTGATGATAGGACTACTATAGCTAAGCCGAAAACACTGGACACCTGAAGATAAACGCATGGTACTTCTAAACTCTAAAGCTAAATTTTATATAACTTGTGCTCTAGGTAGAAGTGAATATGATAAAGTTGCTGGGAAAGAAACTGCCAAAGAAATTTGGGATACACTGAAGACTGCCCATGAAGGAACAGACCAAGTCAAAGAAGCAAAGATCAACCTTCTCATTCATAAATTTGAAACATTCAAAATGGAGGAGCAAGAAACAATTTCTGAAATGTTTAGCAGATTCACAACAATAACAAATGATTTGAATTCGGGAAATACTTACTCAAATCAAGCTAAAGTAAGAAAACTCCTAAGATGTCTTCCAAAGGTATGGAGACCTAAAGTGATTGCTATATATGAAGCTAAAGATCTATCTATCCTCAAAATAGAAGATCTACTTGGATCTCTAAAAGTTCACGAGCAAGAAATCATGGATGAACTTCAACCCAAGAAGGTTAAAACAATTGCACTCAAAGCTTCTCAAAAATCTGCACAACCTTCTAAGATCATGGCACTTAAAGCTCAAGAGAACACTCAAGAAGAAAGTGAAAATGAAACCGACATTGATGATGAGGATGAAATGGCTCTAATCACCGTAAGGTTAAGGAGATGGGCATTCGGAAGGAACAATACAGAAAACCCTTCTTCAAGAAAGATCAACCTAAAGGTGAAAGCACTAGCAAAGATACTCTGTGTGCTATGAATGTAACAAACCTGGACATTACAAAAGTGAATGTCCATAGCTAAAAGGAAGCACCAGAAAAATCACACCCAAGAAGAAAGCTCTACTTACTACATGGGATGACTCGGAAGAATCTAACTCGGATCATGATGAAGATATTGCAAATTTTTGTCTCATGGTGACTCGAGGAACCTTCTCAAATATTTCCTACTTCAAGTATGGAATCAATCAACTCATGCTTCGTAGGAGATCTTGACCTAGAAGAGGTAAGCACTTCTAAATCACAAACTTGTGCTTCATGCAAAGATCTTGAACATGCTTTGAAAACCTATTACATGATTCAAACACTTTGGCTCAAAATGTGTGTTGTTCAAAAATCAACTTTTGAATGCAAAAGGAGAATGAAGAGCTTCAAAAACAAAATGAATATTTGATAAAAGCAGTTCAAACTCTTCAACATTCTCACTTTAAACTTTCGAACAACACAAACTTTTGAAAGATAAGGTCTCGTAACAACCAAATCTTATACTCTCGACCTTGAAAATCAAAACAACCTTCTCAAAGATAAAGTTTCTGTTTTAACTAAAGAACTAGCTATGTCCATACAGAAAACTTTTGAACTACCTGTAGAAAAACAAAATGAGAAAAATCTAGGACTAGAAATTCTAAGACAAAGTGCACATATTGCAAACATTTTGGTCATGATATTTCGTATGCTATAAACTGAAAAGAAGCTTCTATAGGAAGAGGACTAACCATGAAGGACCCAAAAGATATTGGGTACCTAAATCATTACTAACATCTGAAACAGGAATGCCTCTTAGCATCCAAGAAAAAGCTGTGGTTCTTAGACGGTGGATGTTCGAGGCACATGTGGGAAAGAGATAAATTTCTCTCAATGGAGAGAATAGATGGAGGCTATGTCATCTTTGGCAATGATGATAAAGCTTGCATCAAAGGTATAGGTACTATAGGTAATTCTAAATCCCCTAAAATTAAAAATGTTCAATATGTAGAAGGTTTAAAGCATAACTTGTTAAGTATTAGTCAATCTGTGTGATAGTGGTCATAAAGTCTCTTTTAAATCGATAAGTGTTTTATTAAAGAAATCTCCTCTGGAAATGTCTTGTTTATGCATCTAGAAATAAAAATCTTTATAGCCTATGTCTTGATGAACTATCTAAAGAAACTTGCCTTATGTCCTATGAAAATGACAAATGGATTTGGCATAGAAGAATCAAGCCACATAAGCATGCAAACCATTTCAAAACTTTGCAAAAAGGAACTAGTTAGTAGGCTACCAAAAATCAATTTTGAAAAAGATAGAGTTTGTGAAGCATGTGTTCATGGTAAACATGTCAAAACTAGTTTCAAACCTAAAAATATGATCACATCCCAAAGGTCACTAGAACTCGCTTCACATAGACTTGTTTGGTCCTACTAAAAGCGCTAGCCTAAGTGGAAAAAGGTATGGTTTTGTAATTGTAGATGATTTCTCTAGATACACATGGGTGCTATTTTTGAAAAACAAAGATGAAGCTTTTGAAGCTTTCAAAGTGTTTCTAAAGAAGGTTCAAAATGAAAAAGGAACAAAGGTCATCTCTGCAAGAAGTGATCATGGGGTGAATTTGAAAACTTTTCTTTTCAAAACTTTTTGATGAAAATGGAATTACTCACAATTTCTCTTGTCCTAGAACTCCACAACAAAATGGAGTTGTAGAAAGGAAAAATAGAACTTTACAAGAAATGGCAAGAACACTTTTAGAAGATTCAAAAATTGAAAAATACTTTTGGGCAGAAGCTATAAACACAGCCTGCTATATTTTGAATAGAGTTTCTATTAGAAAAATTGTTGAGAAAACCCCCTATGAAATTTGGAAAAATAGAAAACCAACCATTGCATACTTTCGGGTATTTGGGTGCACTTGTTTCATTTTGAATAACAAAGACAATCTAGGAAAATTAGACTCTAAATCAGACAAAGGAATTTTTCTAGGATATTCAACAACATCAAAGGCTTATAGAGTATACAACCTTAGTAGAAGAGAGCATGCATATTGTTTTCAATGAAACTAACAGTTCAAATGAAGTAATTGATGCTGATGATATCAACCAAAACAAAGAAGAAGGTTCAGAACATGAAAACAGGTTGGAGAAGGAAGAAACAGAAGCTTCTGTTCAACCTTCTCAACAATCAAATGAAGCAACTCAAGCTTCTGATCAACCTTCTCAATTACCAAGAAGTTGGAGAATGGTGGTACATCATCCACAAGATCAAATTATTGGTAGCACTTGAGATCTGTTAGAACCGTAACTTCATTTAGAGATAATGTCTTTGGAATGGCTCTCATCTCGAAATAGAACCGAAACCGTAAATGAGGCAATACAAGATCAATCTCGGATAGAAGCAATGAGTGAAGAACTTTCTCAATTTGAAAAGAATGAGGTATGGAACTTAGTAATACCTCCAAAAATCGATCATCATAGGAACCAAATGGGTGTTCGAAACAAGCTAGATGAAAATGGTAAGGTGGTGAGAAACAAGGCAAGACTTGTTGCTCAAGGGTATAATCAACAGGAAGGTATTGACTATGATGAAACTTTTGCTCTGTAGCAAGGTTAGAAGCTATTAGAATTTTACTTGCATTTGCTGCACACAAAAATTTCAAATTATTTCAAATGGATGTTAAAAGTGCTTTTCTAAATGGCTTTTTGAATGAAAATGTTTATGTCAATCAACCTCCTGGATTTGTTGATCAAAAGAAACCTAACCATGTTTTTAAACTCACCAAAGCTCTATATGGGCTTAAGCAAGCTCCTAGAGCTTGGTATGATAGGTTAAGTAGCTTTTTGATCAAAAATAATTTCACAAGAGGAAAAATTGATACTACCTTGTTTAAGAAATCTCTTGATAATAATTTGTTGATTGTTCAAGTTTATGTTGATGATATCATTTTTGGATCAACAAATGAAAAATTGTGCAAAGATTTTGAAAATCTTATGAAAAGTGAGTTTGAAATGAGTATGATGGGAGAATTAAGATTCTTTTAGGACTTCAAATTAAGCAACTTGATGAAGGTATATTTATTAATCAAGAAAAATACATCAAAGACCTTCTCAAGAAATATAAGATGAATGAAGCAAAAGCCATGGCTACACCTATGCATCCTTCCATGCAAATTGAGAAGGATGAAGAAGGAAAACCAATTTCTGAAAAAGAATACAGAGGTATGATAGGTTCACTATTATATTTAACCGCTAGTAGAGACGACATTGTGTTTTCGGGTTGGCTTATGTGCTAGATTCCAAGTTTCTCCAAAAGAATCTCATCTTCACTGTGATCAAACGGATCTTCGGATACTTAGTTGGAACAACTAGTATTGGTCTATGGTATAAAAAGAATACTCATTTTGACCTAATTAGCTACTTGTGATGTCGACTATCTTTGGTGATAGAATTGACAGAAAAAGTACTAGTGGATCATGTCAAATTTTAGGAGAATCCTTAATCTCTTGGTCTTGTAGAAAACAAAATTCAATTGCATTATCAACTACTGAAGCAGAATATGTGTCTGCTGCTGGCTGTTGTACACAAATTCTATGGATCAAGAATCAATTGGAGGACTACTCTATAAGGTACACATGCACTCCCATTTATTGTGACAATACTAGTGCTATCAATTTATCAAAAAATCCCATCCAACATTCTAGGTCTAAACATATTGATATAAAGCATCATTTTATTAGAGACCATGTTCAAAAGAAGGATGTGGAACTTATTTTTATAGACACCAAGCATCAACTAGCTGATATATTTACCAAGCCTTTGTTAGAAGAAAGTTTTAATTTTATTAAAAAGGCTTTGCACATTTTAAAATGTCCTTAGGAGAAAATTTTTGTCAAAAACCCCAACCTTCTCATGACTTGAGAAGGTTCACTAAGTGAGAATTAAAATTCAGAAGGTTCATCTGGGAAAATCAAGTTCAGAAGGTTGAATTTGAGGCGGATAAAATAAAGCAACCTAGACTCGGTTACTAAAGTTAATTAAAGCAATCAAAATATCAGTTATGTCATGTCATAATCGCACACCATCACCTCATGCGGCTAGTCTCTACCTATCTCATCCTCGCTCATAAACCGCTCGTATTCAAGCATTCCTCTTCCTTCTCCCCTTCTTCCTCACTCTAAAACCTCATTTCTCTAACAATGGTGAGAACCAAAAATTCCTTACGTAAGAAAAACAAATACTCCTCAACCCGGTGAACTTCCTCAAGCAATCTTGAATGCTTCGAAACCTCCTTCTCCTACTCTGGGTTTCCCACAATCAGAACAAATGTCTTCTAAATCATCATCCACTCCCTCTCGAAGATCAACAAGGATCAAAACAAGTTCTCTCAAGGCCATAACAGGCCTGGAACAAAGAAAAGCCAACCAATCACCATTGATGATGATGATTCTACTCTTTTCGAAATGATGGTGAATCAAAGATTGAACTTAAAAGGAAAGCCTCTCTTCAAACCCAATCTTCTTCCAAAAGCCCAAAATCAGGATTACATATGGGGAAATAAAGGAAAGGAAAAGGTTGATGAAGAACGAAACTTGATCAACCTTCGAAGATGAGGAGAAATTTGAAGAAGTCTTACCGCTCGAGTTTTTGATAAAGAAAAATGGGGGGAAGAGAAACATTCTCATTGGAAGAATCTACTTGCTAGAAGAAATGAAGGCCTCTCGGTTGGAATGATCAAATAGAAATCACGAAGGAGAAGTATTGAAAGAAGCGATGAAGAATTCTCGAAGAGAAGCTTAAATCTTGACATTGAAGGATGAAGCTCGTATCATGCATAACATGGTAGTTCTCTCCTTAGTCCCTAGAGCAGAAAGCTTTGAACAGGTAAAGCCTATTGATTTACTTCTAGTTTATCACATGATCACTAGGACTAGGATAAACCTGCCATATATCATCTTTCATTACATGATTGATATCTGCAAAACAATGAGGCAAAGCTCATCCTTACCCTATGGTATGTTCTTAACCAAACTGTTTAAGTATAAGAAAATTCCGTTCAATAAAGAAGAATCCATTCAAGAGAAAACAACCTTCTGGACTAAGAGTGTCAAACAAATGGGACAAAAACATTTAGCAAGAAATTAGAAGTCTTCCCTGAATCAATCACTGAACCAAACTTAAACACATAACCACTTGTTGAAAACACTAGGACATCTCCTCTTGTCCCAGAAAATACACCCTTGGCAACTCCTCAGGGGGAGTCACAAGGTTCTGAGAAAGTTATCACAACTAAGCCCATAAGAATAGCTCCACCAAACCCTTCACTTGAAGATTTAGTTGAAACAGAACCATCTCAAGAATGGAGAGAAATTTTTGAAAATTCCTTAAATTTGAATGACACTCCAACTGAAAAAGACCAACCTGAACAAATGGAAGAAGAAGCTTCTGATGAGAACCTTAGCACAGACCGAGGAAAGCCAATATCTCTCAACCTTGAGAAACCTAAGAATCAAGCTTCTGAAACTATTCCTTCTGCTATGGAATCCCTACCTTCTGATAGAGCTATCTATTACCCATTCTCTCAGGGAGTTATTTTTCTCCCATATGTTTCCTCTCATAAGGAACATGGAAATGCAGAAGGTATAACAGAGGATCAAGCTCAGGGGGAGCTTAATGCTGAACAATCACCAGTAAATGAGGAACATAGAAATGAACAAGTAAATCCACTATCTCCTATTTCTCAAGCTGTACATGAAGTAGTGAGAGACATTCAAGGATCAACTGAACAAATGGCTAATCTATTCTCACAATGGCGTGACAATCCTAAAACTTCATCTAGGAATACTCTTGCATCTGAAAACATTCATAAATTCATGTTTTCTCCCATCTATGACTCTTGATTGCAAGGGTACTGAAGGATTAGGTCCTTCCAAGCTACCTCTCATCATCTGAGAAGGCACCCCTTAGCAGCAAACCTTCTGAAAACAAAGATGACTCATTCACATATGCTGACAAGAAGGATGTTTTGGCTGAAATGAAGAAAATGATGGCACATCATGAAAAGCAAATAAAGAAGATGAGGGTGCAAATCAACAAGCTTCTGATGAGCATTGGAATACTACAGCAAGAAAATAGGCTTGAAGCACAGAGAAACTATGCCTACCATCAATGGGTGATGCAGAACATAGTACCTACTATGGTTCCTGATGTTGCGATGCATTCTGATTTCCTCCTCCTCAACCTTTCCAGGACATTCCTCAACCTGCTTCATCCTCAAATTCCTCGGATGATTCTTCTCCTACCAAGTAGCAACCTAATTTCCCTTTCTTCCCTCCTTTTTGTTGTTGACAAAGGGGGAGAATGGAGATTATTTTAGCTACTTAGTTTATAGTGATGTTTTGGGGGTTTCTGTTGACAATTAATTATCTTTTGGACATGTTTATTTTGTGCTGTTTTTATGTTTTGTAATTGATAATTATCAAGACTACGTATTACATGGCTGCTGCATGATTGCTGCACTTATTATATGATAATTATCCTTTTGCTATGCATGTGTTAAAATTATTTCCACTGATCAGTGAATGACTATGCTTGAGCAAACAGAAAACTTAAAACATACTCTCAAGTTTGTCATCACCAAAAAGGGGGAGATTGTAGAAATAAAAATCTCTTTCCATGTTTTGATGATACAAACTTAAGTGATGAGTTAAGCTTTCTAATCTTATTATGATTTAACAAGTTTTCAATCAAGTGTGTTAAAGAACAGGGAATAAGTTTCATAGCAAAATTCTTGGCCTTACAAAATAAACCAAGTGGTTTTCAAAGATAAAATGTGCCAAAAGAAGGTTACCTACAAAAGGTTACCTTACAGAAGGTTGAATACAGAAGGTTACCCCATCAGAAGGTTGACTACAGAAGCTTAAAAGATAAAGTAACTTTCTTTGAAGGTTGGTGAAAGTCAAGCGAAGGTTGACTAAAAGTCAACACAAGGTTGACCAATAGTCAACAGAAAGTTTGATTGAAGTCAATAGAAGGTTGGTGACTATGGAATATTGTTCGAAGGTTAAGTGTTCAAGAAGGTTAAATGAAGATTGAAGACTTCAAAGCTTCAGTTTTCGAAACATACTCATGCTCGAATTCTTGATTCAATATGCATCAAATGAGTATTCAAGGAATAGTATATTGTAAAATAATTATCCTAGAAAAAGAGGAACTACTTGATCTTTGATGTATCTCAAAAGCATGTTTGTTCATGTTGTAAAAGGTTTAGAAGCTTGATTTAAATTGTATAAAGCATTATGTAATACATGAACAGAAATGTATGATGAAGGGAAGAAAAGGAAGTAGAATCTTGACATGAAGTGACCTTATGGAAAGATAAAGCACCAAGGTTGCTTAAGAAGGTTGAAAAGGCTACAACTAAAGCACACATGATATCATTGCCTACCTACAAGTCTACAAACAAATTCCAACATGACTCTTTCTCCATTCCAACAGATATATTTTCAGATTGGGAGTCTATATAAATGCTGCTCAATTCAAATACAAATTATGAGTTGATATTGGAACCTTCAAGTCAAGCTTCTAAACGAAATCCAACCTTCTCATCCACACTTCAAGCTACTACAAATTCAGAATTGGGAATACTATCTTGAGTGTGTGCAAGCTTGTTACAATCTTAGAAATACATTGTATTTATCTATCAACAAGCTCCTAAATCATCCCATAACCCAAACCCCTTATTGTAAGGAATATTGTGCTTGTTTCTCAACAGACTACCTAGTTAAAGGTGAGTGGTGTTGGTGATTCTAAGTTGTAATTCTCTCAACAAACTACCTAGTGAAAGGTGGTGTTGTTGGTGAGTCTAAGTTGTAGGTTTCTCAACAAACTACCTAGCAAGAGGTGAGTGTTGTTGGAGATTCTGTTTGAAGGTTTCACAACAAACTACCTAGTGAAAGGTGAGGGTTGTTGGTGACTCAGCTCGAAAGTTTCTCAACAAGCTACCTAGTGAAAAGTGAGGGTTGTTGGTGATTCTCATTGTGAAAGTTAGCACTTGTCTTTTGTGTGTGATCAAAAGAGAGTGGAGGTGAAAGTCTTTAGCAAGTGAAGCTAAAGCAAGTGTAAAATCTATTTGGAGAATAGTGGAAACTCTCACGAGGACGTGGGGAGAGGAGTAGCCACAGTTTGGTGAACCTCTATAACTCTCTTGTGTTATTTTTCGCTTTACTTATCATTTGCTTTAAGCTGTCTAACAATCACCAAAGTTTTCAAATACTTTAGAAGGTTAAATACACCAACCTTTCAAGTCAAAATCTTAATTTTAAATAAGCTCAACTTTGATCATCTTTTGAAAACTACACTCTTTGCGAAAAGAAAAGACATCTAAAATCATCAAAGTTAATTATCTTTCACTACTGTCACATTTGCTTGTTGTTTGTGCAACTAACATTCAACCTTCTGATATCCAAGTTATCTTGAGAAACCATACAGAAGGTTGCAGGAATTAAAAACGAAAAAGATAGCACAATTCAATCCCCCCCTTTCTTGTGCAAATTAGTCACTTCAGAAATCGATTCTGAGCTCTACTCCAGGAGCTAGGAATCGATTTCCTCCTTTAGAAAAGAAAGCAAGGAATCGATATCGATTTCCTCCTTTAGAAAAGAAATCAAGGAATCGATTTCCTCCTTTAGTAATGAAAGCAAGGAATCGCTCCTTTAGAAATGAAAGAAAGAATCGATTCCCTCTGTAACACCCCCTTATACATAACTACTATTTAGTTAATTTTAAAATCAGGGCTTTTCAAAATTTCCACGCACCATAAAGAGAGTGCTATATTTAATCAAAATACCTTACATAACTTCAAAATAGTAATTAAAATAAAACTCCAAAATATTAATTAGTATAGACTTCAGTGTATAAGATACATAGCACCAAATGGCATCCGAAAATAAGTATTACAGCAGCGGAAATAGCAACTTAACATCTTAGTTCAAAATATAAAGGAAATAAATAAAGCAAATATCCCCCCCGGTGCTACGTATCAGAGCTGACTCGACCATACTAGAAGAACAATCTCTAAACACCTTTATTCACCGTCACCTGCAGGTTGCCGACATACGAGGCAACACGACGCAGTAGGGTGAGTCTCAATACATAGATAATAATAAATAAAACAGGAAACACGGTAGAATAGGCACACGTAAATCTGATCAATTCGAATACATCATTAATGCGATTACACCAATTACTGATCCACGCTAAATATACCGTTACGTCACCATACAGTTACGTCACATATACAGCTGCACCAAATATAATTACACCAAACACACCATTAATTCAGGAACACCCAATCAATTACCAGAGCATGCATGTAATGTATGAAATGCAATATGCATGTGAATCCATCATCATCAATTTGGCCGAAGCCCTCGTCATTTTGGCCGAAGCCCTCGTCATTTTGGCCGAAGCCCTCGTCATTTTATATGCATATGATTTATGTGACACCATGACAATGCTCACAACACAATCAATTCACCACAACAATCATTAACTCACCTCTTTGGCCGAAGCCACATCACCTCATTTGGCCGAAGCCTACATCCCCACTTCATCATCACCACGACCCTCACACTTCATCTATTAAATTAATTTTCACACCAAGGATTAAATCCCATCTAAGGACCAAAACACCCCATAAGGACCTTTTCAACACCTAAGGACCATTTTAATACACCCAAGGACCATTTTGACACTTAGGGACTAATTTGACACCTTGGGGATCATTCTGACACCATAAGGATTAAAACAATATCTTTGAAGGACCAATAGTGCATAGGGACCGAAATAGTATTTTTGACACTTTGGGTAACATTGACAACATCCGCACGGCGTGGATTCCTGCTGATACTCTACTTTGGCGAATTATTTAAAATAGCATACGACATCGAAAATTTACAAAAGACCACTCATTGGAAAGCCCTCTGAGTGTAGTTTCTAGCTATGATTTTAGTTTTTCAAAATAATTGTGCAGTTGGTACAGTTTTTCAAAACGCTACACTGAGGTACCAAAATCGGACAGAACGCTTTACCCATTTCTTAATGAAATTCAGTGAAATCAGTGCCTATTTCGTAGATAATTAAGTCTATTTTTCAATGAAAAAGAATCACTCAAAAAGGAGTTCAATTGAGCACACAAAACCCGCAAAACCGAACCTACCCGGTTTGACTCCGAGTAAATTTGACCTAACTTTAGAGACTCATAACTGGAGCTACACAACTCCGAATTTAACGAAATCAGTGCCAAAACGACCGGCCTTAAGTCTATTTTCAAAAACAATTAGCCACATAATTTTTGGATCATTCAAACAGTACCAGTTTGAGAAAACCGAAACAGTGTCCAGAAAAACACACAAAACCATAAACAAGTAAGACTCATCATCAACCCCCAATAAATTCAACAACACTTAAACACCATTTAGCCCAACAAATACATGAGCATCAATTTAATTTCCACAACACTTAGGCATTTAATCAACATCATTAAATCAACATATTCTCATATTTCATCACATTGAAGCATTTTATCAAACACATGGCATGCACATTTAATAACACATTTATTTCCAACATCAAGCATCATGGTATCACCAAATTAAATATCAATACAACAATAAACATAGAATTAACACACAACTCAAACAATCAAACAAATACTCCTAACACCTAACATCTATGATTTCAAGGTTTATAAATTATTAACCATGAAAGAGAGCCCCCATACCTCCAACTGAAGAACCCAAGTACTCTCTCCTTCAATAACACAAAAACCACCAAACTAGCTTGCCCAATATCTTGAGCTCCAAAACCCCATCCATGGTAAAAGGAAAATGGGAAGGAATTAGTGTAGGAAACTTACACTAAATGATAGAGGAAGAAATATGTGAAAGATTGGTACCAAAAACACTTACCCAAACCAAGAAGATGAATTTCTCCTCCCCCTCCAATGGGACAAGCTTGCAAGGCTTCTCTCCCTACTCCCTCTCTCTATTTTTTTCTGTTTTTCTTGGCTTCCCATGAAATGAGACACCCTACCCTAGTTTAAGTCATGATTTGGGCCTATTTAGTGGGCTTGGGCCCCTTATTTACACCCTCTAGGTACTTTCTCGCATTCTCCCAATCTAATTGAAATACTACTCATTTATTTACCACACCTCACTCCTTAATTTAATTAATCACCCTATATTTATTTAATATAGACAACTAAAATAATCACTTAATTAATTTAGCTAAATAATCGCTTAATTAAATTAATTAAATAACCACCTAATTAAATTAGTCAAATGCTCACCTAATTAATTTTGGGGTGTTACAACTCTCCCCCACTTAGAATATTTTCGTCCTCGAAAATCTAACTATCATGGACATGCAAACTTAACCACACCACAACAAACAATAGATTTCTAGTAAAGCACCCTAAATGGCACTCGTACCCCCAAATACTACCATCACTCCTCCGTAGGCTCCGAACCCTCCAAGACAAACACTCTCCCGCTATACCTCTCTTCCTTCGACTTTGGACACTTGGTACTAATATGCCCCAATTCCTCACAGTTGTAGCAGACCACATATACTTCTCACACTTAGCAGCTACATGACCTTCCTTTCCACACTCGAAACACTTGTTGACCATGCAATCCTCTCAGTAGCGTCTCCCCCACTTGGCATCTTGCCTGAACTCTCCTCTCCCTTGCCCTTACCACTTGAAACTTCATAGGGCGCCCCACGAAATTGGGAACTTCTCTTCTCCTTCACTATCTTGTATGAACGATGGCTATCCTCCTCGAAAATCTACGCTAAACTCATGAAATCAACATCCACTCTTCTTATCTCATCTAACCGTTATCATCCAAGTCCTATCGTACACACAACAGATCAAACACTCTTCCCTACTCCCCAATTAGGTATTCTAACCTGTAGGTTGTCAAAATCCTACCCGACTACTCAACCCAAGAGACAACAACAATTATGGCCAGAGACCCAACAACACTAACAACCGTAATTAACCAACAATACCAATCTTAACAATTTATCATATCATTATCAGAGTAATTTCCTTTTCAAAATATTAATTTAATTGGTAGAAAAGAAATGCTACCTCGTCATAACAAAAAAACCTCATCATTTGCACTTTAAAAAGTTTGTGCAGCAAAACCACCGTCATAAAAATTAAACTCCAAAATAAAAGGAATTTTTCGTCACAGCGGAATAAGAATCATCCCTCGCCAAAACCACTCAAACACGTCGCACATCAACCATAAAATCATTAATCAGTTAATTAATAGACTAACAAACTTAAACTACGCCCCTAGGTGCTACAAAGATCGTGAGAAGCGACTCGACTGAGACATCCCAACGGCGGGCTATCAAAGAAGGCAAAGCAGGACCTTCACTCGGGGCTACTGCGTTGCCACAAAAGAGCAACATTCCAAGCGAGAAGGGTGAGAATTTCAATAAAACATAATCAGGTACTTAATAGAGAAATGAGAACAGGCAATCACACAGTATCATCATCATCACCACATCGTAATCACACAACACCAGCTCAAATCACAAACAACAACAATTCACAGTCATGCTTATGTATGAAAATGCAACCCACACGCGAGCATATGCATGATGGTACCATACTAAATCATAATAAGAGGTCGAAGCCTATTCGTCATAAGAGGCCGAAGCCTATTCGTCACTGGAGGCCGAAGCCTATTCGTCACTGGAGGCCGAAGCCTATTCGTCTTAGTATGCACATGCCATGAGACTCTATGAACACATGTGCAATTCATCAAACACTCACCTGGAGTACTCATCATCATCATCATCATCATAAAACACTAATAGAGTGTATTCATCGCAATTCATCACAATCACACAACAGCATTATTAAAACTATACTCATAGAGTATATTCTTCACAATTCATCATAACTCGTGTTACCTCATCATTATAGTTATACTCTTAGAGTATATTCGTCACAAAACATCACAAGTCATATCACAACATCATAATCACTCATAGAATGAACTCGTCATATTCGTCAAAATCATATAGCAACATCATCACAGTCATACTTTTTCTCATCATCATTGAGCATATATATATATATATATATTTTAGTTGTCTTTTAGCTTAGGGTGTTATAAAATAGTGAACTGATTGACTATGGGATTACTCAGGTAACTGATACTACTTGCAACAGGCATTTGCCACCTTTGCAAGACTCTCAGTGATGCCCTTGTAAATACACCAGTGAAAGAAATTCTGGCCTTAGTGGTAAACCACAGTCTAGCCATAGTCAATTAGCACACTAGTAGTATAACCTTTCACCGGGCTCATTTATATAAACATAGCCTCACAAAATCTTTGTTAAGAATCGTCACGTTTCAATTCGGGAAAACACCTCATCTTTGAGCTTAAACACCCACATTGGAAAAAGAGGAACATCACGTTTTTAATTTGTATAAACGGAATCACAAAACAGTTTATTGTGCCTTAAAAATAGAATATTCAGTTAGGCCTCTGAATAAGCTTTCCAACGCATCTTAGAACACCTCAATCGGGTTCCCGGTTCGCAAGATATCAATTTTTTTCTAAAACCTTACAACACGTTACTTTTAGGCATACAGCAGCATTTCATTCGTATAAAAGCTACCCCAAAACATTTTATTCTGCCTTAAAAATAGAATATTCAGTTAAACCTCTGAATAAGCTTTCCAACGCATCTTAGAACACCTCAATCGGGTTCCCGGTTCGCAAGATATCAATTTTTCAAAAACGTAACAGTATTTTAAAGAAAACAGTGAGAAAACAGTGAAAATCAGTGACTCGCGCTCGTAGCGCGAGTCGGGCGCGATTGGGCAGGAATTTTAGGCTGCTGCGCAGTGCACTTGCGCCTGGAGCGCCACTCAAGCGCAAGCGAGGCGCAAATGAGCAGCAGCAGCGCCCTGTGCAGGATTTTCAGCTAATCAACCCCAAAATTCACGTTTATTCACCAAAATCAGTATCAATTACTTCCTATGCATCATATTTATCAAAACAAACCCAAAATTCTTCAACAATATGAATTCATCAAACGTCATCAATTTCATAAACAATGTCAATTCATCAAACATCGTCAATTTCATCAAAATCAACCAAACTCTTCAACAATACGAAATCATCAAACATCATCAATCTCATTACAAAAATCAAATCCCCACACCCCCACAAAACCCTACTAATATACTCAATCATGTTAAACCGAAACGCTCACCCTTACCTCTTAAACGTAAGCTCCGAAGAAGATGATTGGAATCACCAACGAGTAACCACAGCAACACAACGAGCCAACACCTTGGAATTTCTTCCTTCAAGTCGCGAAAACCCTCCCTTTCCTTCCTCTTGGCGCGCGCCACCTTCCCTTCTCACTCTCTCTCTCAATTTCGTTTTTCTTCTCTGAATGAAAATGGGAGTGAGGGTTTCGCATAACCCTTGGGGTTTAAGCTGTGGGCCTTTCACGCATTGGGCTCACAGCTACACCCCCTCTACTACTCGATCCCACTCCTACGCAAAACACGATATTTCCCTCTAATTTAATTATCTCACTCTTCAACTAAAATTAATTATTCCACTAATCAAATTAATTAAACTAATTAAATTATTTATTTTATTTTTCGGGGTGTTACAACTCTCCCCCCCTTAAAAGAATTTCGTCCTCGAAATTCCAACGATTCCTAGCCAACAACAAAAAGTATTCCTCTACTAGAAGTCATTGTTGTTCTAAGGGTTGTTATCCGTTATTCTATATTCTGTCTCGAATTCTCCGAACTCAATTAGAGTTCCCTAGAGCAATGCACACATCTCTACACTCTAACTCTGTACTAAAATCATATCTCAAGTCACCAAAGTTTGACTCGACTACCCAAAGACAATCAATCGCTATTAGGGTAATATAGTCTCAAAGTGACAATCACTATGAGTTTATTCAATGAAACTCCCATATTCCAAAGCTCACTTTATAAGCTTGAAAGGCAAGTCGTATCTTACACAAATAATTAATCTACTTTTCACAATTACTAATCATTCTATAGTAGGCCTTATAGAAGCAACATTTCTGAATGTTCCCAACAAGGCATGGTTTACTACAGCTCCTAAGCCTCAACTTAAGGTATGTATTCTCATCTCTTACCTCACCAAACTATGTACTTTTAGTCCATGCACAAAACATTTGCCAAAACTCCAATAAGAACACCAAAACCCAAGAACAGTTTTAGACTCTCATTAGAAAGGAACAACCGTCATTCATATACACTTTTAAGTGCAATATTTAATGAATATTATACCACCGTGTCTCATTATAAATTATTACACAAAATATCACGCGCGCTCAATTGGTAGTGGGAAGGTGTGGAACTTTGCATTTGAGCCCCATGTGCAAGGTTGGAATCCCACGGAAGGCAAAAATTCTACAAGGGGGGTAGAAAAGATCGTGAGGTAATAGCGCTGGGGTGGCCGCTGCGGTGGACCTGGGCTGTTACAACTTGCATCACTAACCTAACGCCTATATCTCGGGCCTAGGGTTCTTGGGCCGCTTCTTTCCACTCCGTAGTTACCGAGTACTACTCCCTTCATTATAATGAAACACTATATTAATAATTTAATATAATTAAGTCAGTGTAATACTAAAATAAATTAAATAATTAATTTAATTTGTGCTTAGAGAGATCCATGAAGGCATTTGTGGCAGACATCAGGGCGGCCAGTCTATAGCCAAAAAGGCCCTCAGAGCCGAGTATTATTGGCCGAACATGGACGAAGATGCAAGGAAGTTGGTCTAGAAATGCAAGAAATGTCAGGTGCATGCTGACGTTCACGTCGCTCCTTCTTTAGAACTGCAAAGTCTTACCCCACCTTGGTCGTTCGCCTGGTGGGGGATTGATCTTTTAAGGCCATTTCTGTAACGCCCCAAAAATAATTCAAAACGTTTATTTAATTAATTAATTAATTAAGTAGTGTTTGGTGGGTTGTTTTAAAATAATAATAGAGTAATTAACTTAAAGGAAGAGTGGTGAATAGTAAAGAAGTGAGTGGTAATTTAACTAGGAAAAAGGAGTAGCGTTAGTAATCAACTGGGTGGTTAGAAGGGCCCAAGTTAAGAGAACCCATGACTTAAGCTAGGGTTAGTTATTAGAAACTTGGAGAGAAAGAAAAGAAAAGAAGAAAGGAAGAGAGGGAGCGTGTGAGAGGGAGAGGGAGAGACGGCTAGGAAAAAACAAAGAGAGAGAGAGAGAGAGAAGGAGGAGAAGGAGTTGGCGCAAAGGGAAGGGAGAGAAAGAGAAGAGGAGAGATCGTCGTGTTGCTGTAGTTACTCGTCGGTGCTCTCACACGTCTTCTACACAGAGCTTACGTATTCGAGGTAAGGGGAGTCTCGCATTATAAGGGTTTATATAATGGTCGGTATATGGGAGGGTAGTCCTATGACACCTAAAGCGGTATTAGTTATTACGTTTAATTATTTTGTTGAATTTTTGGTGTTGTTGTGAATTTAAGATGAGTTGTGATGCTTGTTGTCGAGGATTTATTGATGTTTCTTTGTTGATGATTCGTTAATGTTTGGTGTCTAATGAGTGGTTGAAGAATTGAATGATTTATGGATGAATTTTGATGTTGTAATATAAAATTGATGATTGTTGATGTTCTTTGAGGAATTATTGAGATGATTGCTGAATTTTGATGTTTGTGATCTGAATTGATGACTTTGATGTTGTTGATAAAATGTTAATTGTTCTTGATGAACCCTTAGTGATGAGGTGATGAGTGATTTGGTGAATAAAATGTGTTTTTGGTGTTGAAGATCCGAATTTTCTCGCACAATTTGATGTTTTCACGCCTAATCGCGCCTCACTTGCGCTTAAGTTGCGCTCCAGCACAAGTAAAGCTGCGCAACAACCTGATTTCCCTGCCCGGCCGCGCTTCGGGCCGCGCGCTCTGTCCGCGCTTCGACTCGCTCGGAGCGCGAGTCACTCATTTTCACCTGTTTTTCTCCGCGTTAAGTCTTCATCACGCTTTTTGAAAAATTGATATCTTGCGAACCGGGAACCCGATTGAAGTGTTCTAAGATGCGTTGGAAAGCTTATTCAGAGGCCTAACTGAATATTCTATTTTTAAGGAAAAATAAAATGTTTTGTGGTAGCTGTTATACGAATGAAATGCTGCTGTGTGCCTAAAAGTAAAGTGTTGTAATGTTTTTGAAAAAAATTGATATCTTGCGAACCAGGAACCCGATTGAGGTGTTCTAAGATGCGTTGGAAAGCTTATTCAGAGGCCTAACTGAATATTCTATTTTTAAGGCAGAGTAAACTGTTTTGTGTTGCCGTTAATACAAATAAAAATTTGTGATGCTATGTTTATATAAATGAGTCTCGGTGAAACGTTATACTACTAGTGTGCTAATTGACTATGGCTAGATTGTGGTTTACCACTAAGGTCAGAATTTTTTTCGCTGGTGTATTTACAAGGGCATCACTGAGAGTCTTGCAAAGGTGGCCAATGCCTGTTGCAAGTAGTATCGATTACTGAGTAATCCCATAGTCAATCGGTTCACTATTTTATAACACACTAAGCTAAAAGACAACCTGAAAATATATCTATATATGCTCAATGATGATGAGAAAAAGTATGACCGTGATGATGTTGCTAGATGGTTTTGACGAATATGACGAGTTCACTCTATGAGTGATTATGATGATGTGATACATATATATATATATATATATATGATTTTGATGACTATGACGAATACACTCTATGAGTGTTTTATGGTTGCGATGATAATGATGATGTTCATGATAATGATACAATTGCGACGATGATGATGATGTTTATGAGGATGATATAAAGCGATGATAATGACATTTTGGAGCGTAGTACGCCAAAAGCGACGTTGGGGAAAGTTGTGTGGTGATGTGTAATTGTTGATTTCTGTTGATTGATTTGATGAGTGATGCATAGAGTCTCATACATACCATACTGCATTCGGCGACGATATGGGTTGCGGCCGGAGCTATGCTCAAAGCGACGATAAGCGACGATTGTATTTTTGCGACGATGATACCTCATGCATATGCCCGGCGACGTGGGTTGCATTTTCATATATGTGCATTTAAATGATGTAGTTGTTTGTGATGTGTTTTGATGTTGGTTGCCGATGTTGTTCTGTGATGGTTGTAATGCGACGTTAAGTGTGTTGTGGTAGTTATAGATATTGTCCTTTAATATATTGATTATTATTTATGCTCTTATCTTTGTTTGAAGACTCACCCTTTCTCGCTTGGAATGTTGCTCTATTGTAGCAACGTCGCAGTGACCGCGAGTGAAGGTTCTCACGCCTTCTTTATTAGTTTGTTGGGAGGTTGTCGAGTCGCTCGACGATCTTTGTAGCACCTAGGGGGCGTAGTCGGATTTGTTAATGAATCAATTAACTGTATGAATTATTTATTTTGATGATTATGAGACGTGTTTGAGTGGACTAGTGAGTCATCGTTTATTTCCGCTGTGATAAGATTATTTTGAAATTTAAGTTTTGTGACGATTGCGTTGTTGCACAAACTTTGATGGTGCAGACGATGAGTTTTTACTTATGACGATGTGGCATCTCCTTTCTATCAAATAAATTTATATTTTTGAAAATGAAATTACTCACGATCAATGACGTGTAAATTAAGGGGTAGAAAAGGGGTGTTACATTAGTGGTATCAGAGCGATTCGGTGCGTCCGACCAAGTCGTTGAGTCTTTAGTATTATAACTCTCGAGAGTCCCGGTACTCGTTTCTAATTATAATTTATGTTGTAGTGATTAATTGAAATGGCCGGTGAGTTGTGTGTCCGTCTTGCTTGTGTGTTGTGTTCTCTCGAATTTGTGTGTGACCGCCTGCCGCGTTTTCTTTAATTGCTATGTTTGTTATTTTAAGTTGCTTCCTCGTTACTAAAGTGTGGTAATGTTCTAACCACACCGATAATCTTGTTGCTTGAGGGTTAGATAAATTGTCTCCATCTAATTGTATAGTTATAACTAGATTCAATATTGTTTTCATGGTTTGACGTCAAATTTTCGAGGACGAAAATATTTTAAGTGGGGAGAGTTGTAACGCCCCAAAATAATTCAAAACGTTTATTTAATTAATTAATTAATTAAGTAGTGTTTGGTGGGTTGTTTTAAAATAATAATAGAGTAATTAACTTAAAGGAAGAGTGGTGAATAGTAAAGAAGTGAGTGGTAATTTAACTAGGAAAAGGAGTAGCGTTAGTAATCAATAGGGTGGTGAGAAGGGCCCAAGTTAAGAGAACCCATGACTTAAGCTAGGGTTAGTTATTAGAAACTTGGAGAGAAAGAAAAGAAAAGAAGAAAGGAAGAGAGGAGCGTGCGAGAGGGAGAGGGAGAGACGGCTAGGAAAAAAACAAAGAGGAGAGAGAGAGAAGGAGGAGAAGGAGTTGGCGCAAAGGGAAGGGAGAGAAAGAGAAGAGGAGATCGTCGTGTTGCTGTAGTTACTCGTCGGTGCTCTCATACGTCTTCTACGGAGCTTACGTATTCGAGGTAAGGGGAGTCTCGCATTATAAGGGTTTATATAATGGTCAGTATATGGGAGGGTAGTCCTATGACACTTAGGCGGTATTAGTTATTACGTTTAATTATTTTGTTGAATTTTTGGTGTTGTTGTGAATTTAAGATGAGTTGTGATGCTTGTTGTCGAGGATTTATTGATGTTTCTTTGTTGATGATTCGTTAATGTTTGGTGTCTAATTAGTGGTTGAAGAATTGAATGATTTATGGATGAATTTTGATGTTGTAATATAAAATTGATGATTGTTGATGTTACTGAGGAATTATTGAAATGATTGCTGAATTTTGATGTTTGTGATCTGAATTGATGACTTTGATGTTGTTGATAAAATGTTAATTGTTCTTGATGAACCCTTAGTGATGAGGTGATGAGTGATTTGGTGAATAAAATGTGTTTTGGTGTTGAAGATCCGAATTTTTCGCACAATTTGATGTTTCGCTGCCCAATCGCGCCTCACTTGCGCTTAAGTTGCGCTCCAGGCACAAGTGTGCTGCGAACAACCTGATTTCCTGCCCGGGCCGCGCCCTGTCGCGCTCGGGCTTTCGCGCGCTCCGGCGCGAGTCACTGTTTTTTCACTGTTTTTCACCGTTAAGTCTTCATCACGTTTTGAAAAATTGATATCTTGCGAACCGGGAACCCGATTGAAGTGTTCTAAGATGCGTTGGAAAGCTTATTCAGAGGCCTAACTGAATATTCTATTTTTAAGGCAAAATAAAATGTTTTGTGGTAGCTGTTATACGAATGAAATGCTGCTGTGTGCCTAAAAGTAAAGTGTTGTAATGTTTTTGAAAAAATTGATATCTTGCGAACGGGAACCCGATTGAGGTGTTCTAAGATGCGTTGGAAAGCTTATTCAGAGGCCTAACTGAATATTCTATTTTTAAGGCAGAGTAAACTGTTTTGTGTTGCCGTTAATACAAATAAAAATTTGTGATGCTATGTTTATATAAACGAGTCTCGGTGAAACGTTATACTACTAGTGTGCTAATTGACTATGGCTAGATTGTGGTTTACCACTAAGGTCAGAATTTTTTTCACTGGTGTATTTACAAGGGCATCACCGAGAGTCTTGCAAAGGTGGCCAATGCTCATTAAGTAGTAGTATCATTACTGAGTAATCCCATAGTCAATCAGTTCACTATTTTATAAACACTAAGCTAAAAGACAACTGAAAATATATCTATATATGCTCAATGATGATAAGAAAAAGTATGACTATGATGATGTTGCTAGATGGTTTTGACGAATATGACGAGTTCACTCTATGAGTGATTATGATGATGTGATATATATATATATATGATTTTGATGACTATGACGAATACACTCTATGAGTGTTTTATGGTTTGCGATGATAATGATGATGTTCATGATAATGATACAATTGCGACGATGATGATGATGTTTATGAGGATGATATAAAAGCGATGATAATGACATTTTGGGGCGGGTATGGCCAAAAGCGACATTGGGGAAAGTTGTGTGGTGATGTGTAATTGTTGATTTCTGTTGATTGATTTGATGAGTGATGCATAGAGTCTCATACATACCATAACGCATTCTACGACGATATGGGCTGCGGCGGAGCTATGCTCAAAGCGGCGATAAGTTTACGATTGTATTTTTGCGACGATGGTACCTCATGCATATGCCCGGCGACGTGGGTTGCATTTTCATATATGTGCATTTAAATGATGTAGTTGTTTGTGATGTGTTTTGATGTTGGTTGCCGATGTTGTTACGTGATGGTTGTAATGCGACGTTAAGTGTCTTTGTGGTAGTTATAGATATTGTCCTTTAATATATTGATTATTATTTATGCTCTTATCTTTGTTTGAAGACTCACCCTTTCTCGCTTGGAATGTTGCTCTATTGTGGCAACGTGCGCAGTGACCGCGAGTGAAGGTTCTCACGCCTTCTTTATTAATTTGTTGGGAGGTTGTCGAGTCGCTCTCTCGATATCAGTAGCACCTAGGGGCGAGTGGATTTGTTAATGAATCAATTAATCTGTATGAATTATTTATTTTGATGATTATGAGGCGTGTTTGAGTGGACTAGTGAGTCATCGTTTATTTTCATTGTGATAAGATTATTTTGAAATTTAAGTTTTGTGACGATTGCGTTGTTGCACAAACTTTGATGGTGCAGACGATGAGTTTTTACTTATGACGATGTGGCATCTCCTTTCTATCAAATAAATTTATATTTTTGAAAATGAAATTACTCTGATCAATGACGTGTAAATTAAGGGGTAGAAAATGGGTGTTACATTAGTGGTATCAGAGCAGTTCGGTCTGTCCGACCAAGTCGTTGAGTCTTTAGTATTATAATGGCGCCCCCTGTGCACACCAGCACACAGGCGCCAAATTCCCCACACACTGGCGCCCCCTGTGCCACACTAGCAAAGAGGCGCCAAAACACCAGCAAAATGGCGCCCCTGTGCAACATAGGCACTAGGCGCCAAGAACTCAGCAATCTGGCGCCCCCTGGGCAGCATAGACCTAGACACAAACTAAGACACAAACTGAGACACAGTCTCAGACACAGGCGCATTCCCAGGCGCCATGGGCAACACATTTGGCGCCCTGCCTAGACACAGGCAGCAACACAGGCGCGCCAGGGCAGCCATTTGGCGCCCTGTACTGCGCCACATGCACACACACTGTAACACCCCATATCTACCCGTACCTTTATAATAAAAATCAGAGTATAAAATTTGTTTTTCAAAATTGAACTCATCCAATGGGATGCTACACTTATCATTCCAAAATAACTCAAACAGCCAATTCAACTCATAGATATAATTAATACGTAACACCCTAAACACGTGGAAAATATTCTCATAACATGCAGCGGAAATTAGAGTTACATCTCAAGTGTAACCAAAGTGATCTCAAATAATACATAGAGTATCACATATAAAAGCTCAACAGTGAGCAAAACAAAGCAAATAGAAGTCTAAACCCCATCCCCTAGGTGCTACGTATCAGAGCAGACCGACTCAGGGAATAGTGAAGGTAACGAGCCCTCACTCCTGGCTACCTGTGGTAAACAACAACAGAAAGGGTGAGTCTCGAACTATAAAATAGAAACTATAATAAGCAGTATATCAGATTTATAGAAGTCAATCAATCACAATCACCACAATCCGTTCAATATCATTTATGAGAATGGATGCAATGCAATGCAACGATGCATGTGGTACCATTATCACCAGACCACAGTCTCATCATTAATTATTATACTTCACGACCGCTGCCGAAATAAAACACCAGACCGCAGCCTTTACAATATATCGTCGCGACCGCAGCCAAATGTATGCATGTGACTCATGAACCCACACATCATCAAAATCAATTGTGCCCCAAGACCGCAGCCCACCATTCATCATTTTCACCAACAACTTGAGTCCCCATGACTCTGGCCTCATGGCCTGGCCCCCATGGCCCATCATTATTACATGTCCCAAGGACTAAACACAACCAGAGGACTAAATCCTCACTCAGGGACCTAAAACACCCTTTAGGACCAATTCAACACTTAAGGACCAAATCGACATCTTTTGGACCAAACTGGCACCTAAAGACCAAAACAACACCCTTAGGACCAAACTGTCACCTAGGGACCAAAACAGCACACACGTAGACACAAGGCAAAAGACTGGCGCCATTTTCCCACAAAAGCGCCCCTGCAGGCACACCACCGGGCGCCATTTTCCTAGCAACTGGCGCGCTCTGGGCAAAGCATGCACTGCACACAAACTTAGACATAAACGGAGACACAGTCTCAGACACAGGCACAATTTTGGCGCCCTGCACTTGGCCCAGCACACACAGCACATGTAAAAAGAAAACTACTCGAGCCAAAATGTTTAAAATTGATTTTGGGCAGGCTACTGCAAAAGATGGCACGGTAAAATATGCTCAGAACTCTAAGTTTCACTCAAAACACCCCATAGGCGCACACTTATAGCGCCACAGCAAGACCCACCAGAACATCTCTCAAATGACACATGCTAAAATAAAACTACTCGAGCCAAAATGTTTAAAATTGAATTTGGGCAGGTGAATAAAAAAATGGCACGGTAAAATATGCTCAGAACTCTCAAAACAGTGCACTGGGCGCCTTTTTCCCTGCAGCTTGGCGCCCAGGCAGTGACATTCCTGCACAAGACACCACCCAGCACGTGAACAGTGCCCAGGGCGCCAGTTTCCCAGCAATGTGGCGCCCTGGCAGTGACAACCCAACACCAACATATTTCCAGCACATGAACAGTACACAGGGCGCCATTTTCTCAGCAATGTGGCGCCCTGGCAGTGACACTCTTACACCTATGCACTGCTACAGTACACAGGGCGCCATATCCCTAGCACATTGGCGCCCCATGCATCAAAAACCCCAAATTCTCAAGTTCTTTCAATTCAATTCATCATATATCACTCAAATACAATTTATAATCATGTCAACACATCAAATCACAGCAACAAGTGAGCTCTAATACAATTTCATATCATAACACTCAATCATGCATCAACATCAAATCAATAACATAAAACCCCCAAATTAAAGCCCTAAATCGATTTTCATACTCAAATCAATTCAATCCATCAAAATCAAACATACAATTATCAAATTCAATCTCAATTAACAACACTAGAGACTCTATAATCGACCTACACCCTATTATACTCTCTATTATAGAGTGAGACTCCCCTTACCTTATTTTAACCGTAGAAATTCCTTTTCCTTGAGTCACGTGCAAAAACCACAGCAACAAGTGAGCTCTCCTCTTCCCCTTGCTTGGTGCGATCCTCTTCTCCTTCTTCTCACTCTCCTTGCGCCGTTTCTCTTCTCTCTTTCTCTCTTGTCTTTCGTTTTTTTTTCTTTCTTTTGGGTGAATGGTGCGAATTGCACCAACCCTAGGAGCCTAAGTCATTGGGCTTGGGCTCCTGGGCCCATAACAGCAGCTCCGGTATTTCTAATACCACTCCCTTCTATTTAAAAATAAAATACTAAATATAAAACACTATATTATATTTAATATAATTAAGATAGTGCAACACTTTAAATAATTTAATCAATTACTTAATTAAATCATTTAGGGTGTTACACACACCACCCAACACATAATTATGGCGCCACACTAGGCGCCATGGGCAGCCAAAATGGCGCCCAACACTTAGACACACACACAACCAGAAAACTTGGCGCCACATCGAGCGCCACAGGGCAGCCACATTGGCGCCCTGCACCTGAACCAAACACAACCAGGCGCATGGGCAGCCACATTTGGCGCCCTGCACCTAGGCACAACCCAAACAGCAGCACACACTCACCCTGCCGCCATTCTAGGCGCACTAGGGCAGCCATTTGGCGCCCCTGCACAAGCACACAGTGCCACAGGCGCACCCAGGCGCCATTCTGCGGGCAAGATTTGGCGCCCGATCGGTGACACACTGCACATACACAAAGACAACATGATGACCCAGCGCCATTTCCCTAGCAACATGGCGCCCTACACCCCAAAAACTCAAACTCTTCAAATTCCCTTAAACCAAATCATCAATAACAACTCCAAATCATGTTATAATCATTCTAACACTCCCAATTGCACATTTAACTCATCAATTACATCCCAAAAACGAAATCAAAGCTATGCAAACCCTAACATTATCATAGAAATCGATTCTCATGCAATTATCAAATTCAATCAATCCAAACAATCGTTCAAACATCAATTTCAACATCAATAGCTATCAATTGGAATCCTATGACTTACATACACCCTATTATACTCTCTATTATAAGGTGAGACTCCCCTTACCTTGAATAATATCGAAGAAAGCCTTCTCTACGGAGTTACCACCAAAACCACAGCAACTAGAGCTCCTTCTCCTTCCTTCTCCCTTGGTGCGATGCAAACTCTCTCCTTTTCTCCCTAGATGCGCCGATTTTCTTCTCCTTTCTCTCCTCTCTTTTCGTTTTCTCCTTTCTTTCTCCAATTGGTGCGAAATGCACTAACCCTAGGAGCCTAAGTCATTGGGCTTGGGCTCTTGGGCCAATACTCGCCACCCCGGAGTTACCGATACCGTTCCCTTCAATTAAAATAGAATACTACATTATAATTTAATATAATTAAAAATAGTGCAACACTTTAAATAATTTAATAAATTAACTAATTAAATCATTTAGGGTGTTACAACTCTCCCCCACTTTAGGAAATTTCGCCCTCGAAATTCATACCTGAGTCAAATAGCTCTGGATAAGACTCCCACATCCTGCTTTCCAACTTCCAAGTCATGCTCTCACCAGCAGCTCCCAACCAAACTACTTTGACCAAAGCAATGTCCTTCCATCTCAGCACCTTCACTTCTCTATCCTCAATCCTTACTGGCATAGTCTCCACAGTGAGATTCTCTCGCACCTCCACATCATCCATGTGAATCACATGAGACGGGTCTGGAATATACTTCCGAAGTTGCGACACGTGGAACCCGTCGTGCAAGTTCGAAAGATTAGGCGGCAAAGCCACCCTATAGGCAACCTTTCCAACCCTCTCAGTGATCTGGTACGGTCCAATAAATCTAGGAGTCAAATTCTTTGCTTTCAGTGCACGCCCAACACCAGTCATAGGCGTGACCCTCAGGAATACATGCTCACCAGCCTGAAACTCTAAATCTTTCCTCCTCCTTTCCTGGTAACTCTTCTGTCGACTCTGCGACTCTTTCATCTTCTCCCTGATCAATTTTACCTTCTCTGTAGTTTCCCGGACAACCTCAGGTCCAAAAACAACACTCTCACTAGACTCATGCCAACACAACGGAGTCCTACACCTCCGACAATACAGTGCCTCGAAAGGAGCTGTAACACCCTAAATGATTTAATCATTTATTTGACTAAATTATTTAAAGTGTTACATTATTTATTTAACTATATTAAATTGTAATGTAGCATTTTATTTTAATTGAAGGAGGTAGTAGGAGAAATGGAGAAGGGTGCAACTAGGGCCCAAAAGCGCATGGCCCAATGTTTATATACCTAAATTAGGTATCACTTCTCATTTGTGAGAAGAGAACGAAAAAGAAAAGAAAGGAGAAGAGAGGGAGCAGCTGCGCCGTGCCAAGAGAGGAGGAAAAGAAGAGGATTTCGTGACTTGAAGCTTGGATTGTTGCGGTGGTTTTGTTCGTGACTCCATAAAGGTTCATTTCTACGGTTTATTCAAGGTAAGGGGAGTCTCACTCTATAATAGAGGGTATAATGGGTTGTATAGGAGTCATAGAGTGTTGATTTGCTGTTAATTGATTGTTAATTGAGTTGTTGTTGGGTGAATTTGAGAAATAGCATGATAGAAATCGATTTAGGGCTTTAATTTGGGTGTTTTGTGTTCTTGATGAGTGTTGCGCATGATTTGAATGTATGGACTGAAATTGAATGTGTGTTAATGATTGTTGAGTGGATTGGAATGATATAACATGATTTGAATTGAAAGAAATTGAGAATTGGGAGTTTTTGATGCATGGGGCGCCAAATGGCTAGGATTCTGGCGCCCTGTGTACTGGAGAAACTGTAGCAATAGGACATAGGTTGTGTTGCTGTTCTGGGCGCCACTTTGCTGAGGAATTGGCGCCTAGATTACTGTTCACGTGCGGGGTTGTGTCTGAGTGCAGGTGTGTTGCTGTCTGGGCGCCAGAATCCATTTTGGGGCCTGGGAAGTGCAACTTAGTGTTCTGGGCACTTTTTCCCGTGCCAAATTTTGTATTCACCTGCCAACTTTCAATTTCAAGTGTTTTGGCTCGAGTGGTTTTTAGTTGCGGGTGTTATTTTGAAAATGTCCGGTGGGGCTTGTTTTGTGTGTGTTTTGGGGCCGGGAGTGAAACTTGCATTTTGAACATATTTCCTCGTACAAATTTTGTGTTCACTGCCCAAATCCATTTTTAAGTGTTTTGGCTCGAGTGGTTTTTCAGTTGCAGTGTTATTTTGAAAATGTTCCGGTGGGGCTTGTTTTGTGTGTGTTTTGGGGCCCGGGGAGTGAAACTTGCATTTCTGAACATATTTCCTTGTGCCAAATTTTGTGTTCACCTGCCCAAATCCATTTTTAAGTGTTTTGGCTCGAGTAGTTTTTCAGTTGCAGGTGTCATTTTAAAAATGTCTCGGTGAGGTGATTTCGTGTGTGTTTTGGGGCCCGGGAGTGAAACTTACTTTTCTAGGCATATTTCCTGTGCCAAATTTTGTATTTACTGCCCAAATTCATTTTTAAACATTTTAGCTCGGGTGGTTTTGGTTTGAAAGTGTCGGGTGAGCTGGTCGATGAGGGGCGCTAAATCTGTCTTTGCCAGGCGCCTAGTCTGTTGCACGTGTATCGAGATTGTGTCTCAAATCGTGGTATCGAGTTTGTGTCTAGGTCTGTGTTGCCTGTGGGGCGCCAGATTCTTGGAAAAAGTGGCGCCTGGTGCGTGTGTTGCCACGGGCGCCAAAATTTGAGTTTTCTGGCGCCTAGTCTTTGTGTTGCACCGCGGGCGCGAATGTGGGGAAAATGGCGCCTAGTCTTTGCCAAGTGCCTAAGAGGGTGTTGTTTTGGTCCCTAGGTGACAGTTTGGTCCCTAGATGATTGTTTTGGTCCTAAATGGTGGTTTAGGTCCCCGAGTGAGGTTGAGTACTCTAGAGGAGATTAGTCCATGGGACTTAATGGTGTTGAGAGTTTATAATGAGGTGATTGAGCATGCCATGGGGGCATGGGCGGGAGGGCCAAGCCAGGAGGGCTATAAAATGAGATTGACAAACGAGGTAAGAGTATTTGGGTGTATGAAATTTGTTTGAAATTGTGTTTGTGATGTACATGGAGTCTCATGCATACATTTGGCTGCTGATCGTAGAGTTTATAAAATGATTGTGAAGTTCGAGCGGCGGAGGGCCTTATAAAATGATTGTGAAGCTCCGAGGCGGCTGAGGGCAGAGTCATGAGGACTCCATTTTGATGAGAATGCTTGGGAGGGCAAATGGTACCACATGCATACTTACATTGCATACATTCTCATTAATGCATGAATATTGTTGAGTGATGATTGGTGTGTTTGTGAACTATGATTGTATATATTGCTTATTATCACTTTTATTATATAGTTCGAGACTCACCCTTTCTGTTGTTGTTTACCACAGGTAGTCATGAGTGAGGGCTTTCTACCTTCACTACTCCCGAGTCGATGCCGCTCACGATCACGTAGCACCTAGGGGTTGGGGGTTATGAACTATAGTTGCCTTGTTTTGCTCTTTGTTGAGCCTTCTATGTATTGCTGTGAGACTGCTGAATTATTTTGTTGGATTCATGATTACTTTCCGCTGCATTATATGAAACTATAGTTCCACGAGTTGATTTGCTGGTGTTACGTATTTTGATTATGTTTATGAGATGTGTGACGCTCCATTTCATTGAGGATTGTTTTATGTTATACTATTAGTGTGCTGAATGACTATGGCTAAATTGTGGTTCGCCACTAAGGTCAGAATTTCTTTCGCTGGTGTATTTACAAGGGATTCACTGAGAGCCTTGCAAAGGAGGTCAATGCCTGTTGCAAGTAGTATCAGTTACCTGAGTAATCCCATAGTCAATCAGTTCACTATTTTATAACACACTAAACTAAAAGATGACCTGAAATGATTTTTGTATACTCTGATTTTTGATTTAAATTACCGGGTAGAAATGGGGTGTTACAGGAGCCATCCCTATACTCGAATGGTAGCTGTTGTTGTAAGTGAACTCAATCAATGGAAGGTGTGTATCCCACGCACCTCCCTGTTCTAGAACACATGATCTCAATAAGTCCTCCAATGACTGAATGGTTCTCTCTGTCTGTCCATCAGTCTGAGGATGATAAGCTGAACTCAACCTCAATCTGGACCCCAATGCCTCCTGCAAACTCCTCTAGAACTCAGAAGTGAACCTAGGATCTCTATCAGACACAATGCTCTTCGGGACACCATGCAGCTTCACAATAGCATGAATGTATATCTCAGCCAACCTCGACATCGGATATGTGATATTGATAGGAATGAAGTGAGCAGACTTCGTCAACCTATCCACAACCACCCAAATAGAATCAAATCCCCTCACAGTGTTTGGCAACCCAGTCACAAAATCCATGGAAATACTATCCCATTTCCATTCCGGAACCTCTAATGGTTGCATCAACCCTGCAGGCTTCTGGTGCTCAATCTTTGACTTCTGGCAAGTCAAACAGGCATAAACAAATTGTGCTACATCCTTCTTCATACCAGGCCACCAGAACAACTTCTTCAAATCATGATACATTTTTGTAGCACCTGGATGAATACTCAGCTTGCTCCTATGGCTCTCCTCAAGTATCATCCTCTTCATCTCAGCATCATGAGGAACACAAATCCTATCCCTGAATCTCAATACACCCTGGGAATCCAACCTGTAATCCCCATCCACAGCTTGATCACCCGCAACCAACAAATCCACCAGCTTCACATCCAACTTCTGGGCGTCTCTAATACAAACCAAGAAATCATTACTAATCCTCAGCATACCCAGTCTAACACTCTGTGGTGTTACTTCACAAACCAAGCTCAAATCACGGAATTGCTCAATCAACTCCAACTCATTCACCATCATTGCTGAAATATGTAAAGTTTTCCGACTTAAAGCATCAGCCACGACATTAGCTTTGCCGGGATGATAGTTCAAGCCGAAATCATAGTCTTCAGCAGCTCTAACCAACGTCTCTGCCTCATATTCAGCTCTTTCTGGTCAAACAGGTACCTCAAACTCTTGTGGTCACTGAACACCTCAAATCTGGTACCATACAAATAGTGCCTCCAAATCTTCAAAGACAAACACAATTGCAAACCTAACTCCAAATCATGAGTAGGATAGTTCTTCTCATGTGTCCTCAACTGTCTGGACGCATAAGCTACTACCTTCCCATCCTGCATCAACACACCTCCCAAACCCATCTTGGAAGCATCACAAATACAACAAAAGGTTGATCCGGCATAGGCAACACTAGCACTAGGGATGTAGTCAACCTCTTCTTCAACTCATTGAAGCTTTCTTCACACTTAGCATCCCATACAAAAGCCTTTCCCTTACACGTCAATTGAGTCAACGGAAGGGATAGCTTAGAGAAACCCTCAATGAACCTCCTGTAGTAACCAGCCAACCCCAAGAAACTTCTGATCTCAGTCACTGACTTTGGGCTCTCCCACTTCAACACTGCATCAACCTTGGTTGGGTCCACAGCTATACCATCACCAGAAATAATATGGCCTAAGAAGCTTACCTCATTCAGCCAGAACTCACACTTTGACAGCTTAGCATATAATTTCTTCTCTTTCAACACCTCAAGCACCAACCTCAAGTGCTCTGCGTGCTCCTTGTAACACCCCCTTATCTTAATGAATTCGGTTTACTAAATTAAAATCAGAGTTTCAAAATTCCACTCAAAGGAGTGCTACATTTGGTGATTAAAAAGGAAAACAGAAAATCAATTAAGTTCAAAACAGTTTCACAGCATTATACAAGCATGCAGTCATGCGCATCACCACGACAAAAGGGTCTCAGCCCATCATATAAGGCACCTCGGCCAGTAACACAACAAGTCATATTACATAGTAATAGATACACAAATATGATAGTTTTAGTTCCAAAAGACTATCTAGCAAAATATACACAAGATCAGTATAAAGGGTACAAAATAATCTACTCGGCCCCAACCCAGTGTTACACGACCAGAGCGAGCGCAACCAACATCAACTAGGCACGGCTATCACTCATGAGTACACGCAAGTTGCCACGAGCGAGCAACAATAAGCGACTAGGGTGAGTCTCTTAACACAAGTAATATAATGTGAAGAAAGCTTAAGGATAGAGATAGCACTAAAAACACCTCGGTTCAAAGAATTACGATCACTCACCGATAGTCCACATAAACACAACAATTATCAACCGGCTCAAACACAACAATTCATGTAATGTATGCATGTATGCAACCCATCCATGTGGCATTATGCAACGAGGTACCTCCACCGTCGTTATTTAGCCCCGTCGGCATCTCCGTCGTTAACTCGTCGTTATTTGATATGGAGACCGAAGTCCTACCATATCCGAGGCGAGACCTCCTCCGTCGTAATATGCACATGAACATGTGACTTCATGACAAATACAATCACACACAAATCAATCATAATGTATGTGAATGTTTACACCGTGCTCACCGTCGTTATTCGTCGTTCTACTCCGTCGTTACTCATTCGTCGCTCACACCGACGTCTACACCACCTAGACATCATCACGGTGCTAAGGTCGACCTACAACACCTGGTAGAATCACCTTAGGACCTACAACCGACTTCTCGGTCACCTCGGCAATCCATGGTGGACTACTTGTCACACCGAGGACCACAACGACACTTAGGGACCAAAATGTCACCTAAGGACCAAAATGGACTTAATCGCTCCCTTACTTATGCACATTGGTGCTAAAGTAGCACTCGATGGCGCCCCACAATGTGTTAGACAACATTGGCGCCTAACCTCACCTCGGCACACTATATGTGTACCTCGGCTAACCACGCAACATTACCTCAAGACACTATGTGTGTACCCGGCTAACCACACTCACACCCTCAATTCGCAGCGCGCTCACAGCCACGCACTCTCTTACACCACCAAAATCATCTAAGTCATGGAAAATCACTTCTCGGTATTCCCTGGTTCGGTTCACCTATTCTTAGGCACTTGGGCGTTTCACCTCGGTGACGCTACCTCACCGAGGACCTACACACCTCGGTAACCTAAGGCGAGACACCTACACTTCCGGTTTATGCGTCCCTACTTCTCGTTAATGGTGTTTAGACACGTACTCTCCTCAAACTCACCAATGGACTCTCAACACTAAGACACTCTAGGCGTTGACAACCTCAACTTGGTTTCCCTCACTCTAAGCTGAAGGGGAATTCGGTTTACGCGCGTAATAAAGCGCTTAACCCCCATTTTACTTCTTTTACTCTGTTTCTCTACTTAGACTCAACATGCAACTCGTTTCTCAGCTCACCACACTCATGCATACTCGGATTACTCACTCCTTCGCTCCGATCCTCTCCTTAACTCTACATGCAAGCTCATTTTCTCCACACTACACCGATCACACTCTTGATACCTCACCATGCAATGCTCTCCTCGTACATTACTGCAGCAGAGAGTTACACTCCTCTCTTTCCAAACGATCCACCGTCGTATCTCACCAACAATCACAGCAAAGAGCAAAACACAGCAAAACATGTCATGTACAGCACATAAAACACACATGCAAAGTGATCAGAACTACTCACACCGAAACACGATCAAACACAAGACATTACAAGTATTAAAAGGACCCCCTAACCTTAACAACTTGAGAAGATTGAGAACCCTTCACTCTCCAAGTAACTACAAAGAACAAGCTCTCCTCTCCACTTGAACTCTCCACGCTCGGTTCTCTTCCTTCTCTCTTGGTTCTCGCTTCTCTCTAAGTTTCACTCTCTCTCTTTCTAAATTTGGTAACTTAAGCGATTTTGGAACATGAATGGGAATGTTCCCTACGGAGGTACCATTTAACATGTCCTTAAAGGACTTAAATGGGGCCTTGGCCTTATTAGGCCGTGGGCTTTCTACTACCCACACAACCTTTCCCTATTTAGACATTTTCCTAAAATAGCAACATATGCTTAACACTCACTTAATGAATTACTTGACTTAAAAATTAAAATGTTGTAAACCTTAATAACTCAACTAAGTTAATTAATTGAATTATTTTTGGGGTGTTACAACCCTCCCCTACTTAGGAGATTACGTCCTCGGAATCTTACCTTAATCAAACAAAATTTCGGAATAGGCCTCCTTCATCTTGCTCTCTAGCTCCCAAGTAGCATGCTCACCGGCAGCTCCTACCCAAACCACCTTCACTAACTTGATTTCCTTTCCCTAAGAGTCTTTACTTCTCGGTCCTCAATTCCGATTGGCATTGTCTCCACAAAGGAGGTCGTCTCTCACTTGCACATCATCCATTTGAATGACATGGGGACTGGTCAGAACATACTTCCTCGGTGAGATACATGGAACACATCGTGCAAATTTGATGATTGGGTGGCAATGCAATTCAAGATGCCACCTTCCCAACTCTCTCCAAGATTTGATAGGTCCAATGAAACGAGGTGATAGTTTCTTGGACCTCGAGCTCGTCCAACTCGATCCACGGGGTGACTCTAAGGAATACATGGTCGCCGGCTTGAAATTCTAAATCCTTCCTTCTCTTGTCATGGTAACTCTTATGTGCGCTTTGTGGCGCCTCATCTTCTCTCTGATCATCTTAACCTTCTCGGTAGTCTCCCTAACCAACTCGGGTCCCAACACAACCCTCTCTCCCGTCTCATACCAACATAGTGGAGTCTACACCTACTACGGCCATACAATGCTTCAAATGGTGCCATTCCAATACTTGAATGATGATTTGTTGTTGTAAGTGAATTCTATCGATGGTAGATACGTATCCCACGCACCTCCTTGCTCAAGCACACAAGCTCTCAATAAGTCTTCTAAGGATTGGATAGTCCTCTCGGATTGACCATCAGTCTGAGGATGGTATGCCGAGCTCAAACGCAACTTGGAACCCAACGCCTCTTGCAAGCTCTTCCAAAATTCTGAGGTAAACCTTGGATCTCTGTCTGAAACAATACTGAAAGGGATTCCATGAAGCTTCACAATGACATTGATATAAATTTCTGCTAACCTTGGCACTGGGTATGTGATGTTAATAGGAATAAAGTGTGATGACTTTGTGTAACACCCCCTTATATTCTACTAATTAATTAATTAAAATCAGAGTTTTCAAGAACCTCACTCTCAAGGGAGCATTACATTTCACTTTAAGAAACCAAACCAAACTATCAAGTTTATACACAGCGGAAATAAAACACGTTTTATTTAAAAATCAATATGTTACAATTCAACAGCTGAAAACAAAACAACAACAACTACTATCCTACTCTCGCCCCCAAAGTGTCACACTACCAGAGCACGCCACAACTCAATGAAGAAGGAAGAACCTTCGCTAGCTATCACCGCAGTTGCCGACATGAGAAGCAACACAAAAGCGATGAGGTGAGTCTCTAAACACATGTAATAGAGGTTTATGATAAATATAATGCTAAGAATGCACTAAAACACCTCGGCTCATGTAATGAGATACAACTTAACAAGTCAAAACAACACAAATACAATTCAAAGACATAAACAACTCATTTCATCAACTCAACTCATAAACAACTCATTTCATAACAAAGAACTACATCATAATTCACACGAGTTATGCATGGAATGAAATGCAACCCAACTCTGTGGTATAATGCAACCCAACTCGTGGTATAATGCATGAGGATCCATCTCTTTTTAAACCATAAAGGTATGTCCGCGCTAGTGATAATCGGGCCGAAGTGTATCATATCGAGACCAAGTCTATATCGTCGCCGATGCATATGATTCATGAGACTACATGAACAATGCATCACTCAAAATCAACCATCTCTTGGTGAAATACACACCATCTCTAATGTCATTGAGACCGAAGTCTACAATGGCGAGGCCAAAGCCTATGTCCGTCGCTAAATTCACCAGGCATTACACCGTCACCACACGTTGCCTATTTCTCTTGGACAACCTCAATAGCTCTAAGGCTATCGACCAACTCACAAGGCACCTTCACTCCTTAGGTAGTGAATCACTCCATCACTACAACTCGGTCACTAAAAAGGACCTCACGTCGCCAGGACTAAAACGTCACTTAGGGACTAAACCTGGACTACACCAACTCGACTCCTTAAACAAAGTTGACACTAAATGTCACCCACAAAGCATGGCCGACAAAGAACTACGCTGCTGCGTCAAAATAATCACCTCGGCAGAGCTCACGTGGTACCTCAAGACTGCACTTAAGCACGCTATACTAACGCCATAACGCTATCTCATCTTGCCACCTCACCAATACTCACCTCGGTAGCCCCATACTTGGGTATCCCACTCTTAACCGCATCACCTCGTCACTCTACACTTAGGCACCTCTCACCCCTAAGCTTATGTTTCATCTCGGCACTCTAACACCTCGGTCATTTCACACCTAACCACACAACTACACCCTTGTACTCCAACTTACGCTCCTTCGACTCATGTATATGTCGACACACACCTCTCTCTCGACACTTACATACTTCGACACTCACCTCTCTCTCGACATATACATACTTCGACACACACACATCTCTCGACAATTACATACTTGGACACACACACATCTCTCGACAATTACATACTTCGACACTCACCTCTCTCTCGACATATACATACTTCAACACATACACATCTCTCGACACTTACATTCTTCACAGATTAGCCTACTCAGGCAACTACACCGCAGTTTCTCTACGCTCTCATGCGCCTAACCTTCCTCTTCCTTCCTTTGGGTACTTCTCCCTAAGATTAAACTTAAAAACGCTCTTTACTCCCATTAATACTCACTGGACCGAGAGTATCCTCGTTCCCATTTTCCTCCCCTTGGTTTCTCACCCAATCAACTCACCAACAACCATCACAATCTTCACCAAAGTGAAGTAAACACAACTAAAACATTCATTAAAACACAAAACGCAACTCGAGAAACGACTCTAAGTCCATTCACACACAACACTCATCATATACTCAAAATTATAAGTGAAAGAGAGCCCTTACCTCAACTAGTTGCAGAAGATCACTCTCGACACTTCAACACAATGATCGACTCACAAAAAATGCCTCTTCTTAGTCAATTCCAGCTCTTCCACGCCCAGCTTCTCCTCTCTTCTCTCTAGAAGCACTATTCCACCTACCCTTTTCCTCTCTTACTTTCCCTTTACCTTTCTTGATATTTTCTTTGGAAATGAAATTCTCATCCTACTGGCCACTCTCTTTAAGCCATGCGTATGGGCTTTCAAGGAAACATTGGGCCTCTTAATCACTCATGGGCCTCTAATCTCACCTTTCTATCTACTTAAACGCCTCCTAATAAAATAAACACTCTACATTGATCACTTAGCTTAATTAATAATGTTGTAAACCTTAAGTAACCCAATTAAATAACTAATTGAATTACTTTGGGGTGTTACACTTTGTCAGCCTATCAACAATCACCCAAATGGTATCAAACCCTCTTGTTGTCTCGCAAACCGGTTACAAAGTCCATGGAAATGTTGTCCCACTTCCATTCAGAATATGCAGCGGTTGCATCAACCCCGCCAAGCCACGGTGCTCCACTTTTGACTTACGGCAAGTCAAACAAGCATAAACGAAACGAGCTACATCCTTCTTCATTCCTTGCCACGAATAATTTCTTCAAGTCTTGATACATCTTCGTAGCCCTCGGATGGATACTCAACCGACTCTCGTGACACTCTTCCGTAATAGCCTTCTTGATCTCTTCATCATCAGTACACATATCCGTCCTCCGAACCTCAACAAACCTTGCGCATCCAACTCAAAATCTTTATTATCACCGATCAACACTTACAAACACATCAACCAACTTCACATCAACCTTACAGGCTTCCCCTTATACTAACCATGAACTCATTGGTGATCTTCAAGATCCCAACTTAACACTCCGAGGTGTTACTTCATATACTAGGCTCAAATCTCTAAACTGTTCAATCAGTTCCAGCTCCTTTACCATCATTGATGACACATGCAGAGATTTCCTACTCAGCGCATCAGCTACAACATTGGCCTTCCCTGGGTGATAGTTCGCATCAAGTCATAGTCCTTCAATAACTCCAACCATCTCTCTCGCCTCATATTCGGTTCCTTACGATCAAACAAGTCATCGCAAACTCTTGTGATCACTAAACACCTCGAACCTTGATCCATAAAGGTAATGCCTCCATATCTTCAATGCAAACACTACGGCAAGCTAGCTCTAAATCATGAGTGGGGTAATTCTTCTCATGAGTCTTCATTGCCTTGAAGCATACGCCACTACTTTACCTTCTTGCATCAGCACACAGCCCAAACCTAACTTAGATGCATCACAATAAATCACAAAAGGATCCTCTGGATTAGGCAACGTCAAGATTGGCGACGTTGTCAATCTCCTCTTCAACTCTTGGAAGCTCTCTTCACATCGGCCATCCCATACGAAAGCCCTATCTTTACATGTCAATTGGGTTAATGGCAACACCAATTTGGAGAAACCTCAATGAATCTTCAGAGTAATCGGCTAGCGCCAAGAAGCTCCTCACAACCGGTGGCCGACTTGGGTGCCTCCCACTTCAACACGACTTCAATCTTTGAAGGGTCCACTGCAATCCCCTTTCTTTGGAAATCACATGGCCTAGGAAACTCACTTCCTCAACCAAAACTCACACTTGGATAGCTTTCGCATATAACTTCTTCTCCTTCGTAACCTTCAAGACTATCCTTAAGTGCTCGGCATGCTCTCTCGCCGACTGAGGAGTACCAAAATATCATCTATGAACACTACCACAAACCGATCTAAGTACTCATGGAAGATACGATTCATATACTCCATGAATACTCCCGAGCGTTAGTGACACCGAATGGCATTACTAAGTACTCGTAGTGTCCATACCGGAGTTCTAAAAGCCGCTCTTTGGTACGTCTTCATCCTTCACTTTGATTTGATGGTAGCCCGACCTCAAATCAATCTTTGAAAATACTTGAGCACCTACTAATTGATCCATCAAATCTTCAATTCTTGGTAGTGGATACTTGTTCTTAATTGTAACCTTATTCAAGTATGCGTAGTCCACGCACAACCTCATGCTTCCATCTTTCTTCTTCACGAGCAACACAGTGTGCTCCCCACGATGACACGCTTGGTCTCACAAATTTCCTTTCTAGCAATTCTTCCAACTGTTTCTTCACTCGGGACATTTCGGATGCAGACATCCTATAAGGTGCCATAGACACCTGGTCTTGTTCCAGAATCAATTCTATAGTGAACTCAATCTCTCTCTCGGTGGCACGTCGTGTATTTCTTCAGAAACACCTCGGCAAACTCTCTAACCATCGCACATCTTCAATCTTGACTTGATTCTCATCACAATGACGCCCATAATGCAAACAGAGTAACCCCTTCTCCCAACAACTTGCACACTTGTCTAGCAGAAGTAGAGCCGATTCCTTCACCTCTCAGAAAGGGGAAAACTAACCGATCTCTCGGTAAGAATGGATATGAACATGGTTGTCTACTAACCACCCATACCAAGGATGACGCCCATTCCTCTAGTGGTAAACAAATTAAATTAACAGAGAAGTCCCCGCCGAATACAATCGGTGGGCACTTCGAACATACCGAGAGGTAGTCATCGAACCCATGGCCGGAGTGTCAATGACCATCTCCTTCCCAATGAAGACAACACTAAATTCACTCTATTAGCACACATGGCGAAATGAAAGAATGAGTTGCACCAAAGATCTATAATTGCAACTAGAGGAACACCGTTGATATAACACGTACCTTTGATTTCGTTCACCACCTCGGACCCAGCTAGTGCAAACACTTTCCCCACGCCTTTCTCTTGCTTTGGCTTAGGACAATTGGGACTGATATGCCCCATCTCTCCACAATTGAAACAGACTATCTCCTTTCTCCCACACTCAGCAGATAGGTGGCCCTCCTTGCCACATCTATAACACCTCTTCACCTCAGCCTTGCACTCCTTCGCCTTGTGCCCAGGCAATCCACACTTGTAACAACTCAGAATAGCAGGAGCGTCTCCCCTACTAGGCTTTCCTCTCCCTGCAGAGTTCCCTTTTCCTCTTCCACCAGAATGGTCATAAGGCTTCCAACGGTTCTGAGGTTGGAAGGTCTTCTTATCCTTCCCAGCTCGGCTAGTAGCCATACTATCTTCTTCATAAATTCCGCAGCAGTCCACCAACTCGAATACACCCTTATCCTTTGATACCCAATGGCTCGCTTGATCTCAAAGCTTCAAACCGTTCTCAAACTTGATACACTTGGAGAACTCAAAAGAGAGCTCGGTGTAATGGGGATAGAACTCGCCATTTCGGAAAACTTGGCAAAGATACTCCGACACACGGTCATGTTACCTTGTTTGAGCTCCAAGAATTCCATCTCCTTCTTTCCTTTCACGTCTTGGGGTAGTACTTCCTCATAAACTCCTCTTGAAAATATCCCATGTGATCCCTTCCTCTGCAGCCTTCCAACCTTTGAAGAGATTCAAGCCACGATCGTCGGCTTCCTCAATGAGCATGTGAGTCCCAAACCTCACCTTTTGCTCATCGGTGCAATCCATCACTCAAAGTTCTCTCTATCTCTTTCAACCATACTAGAGCCCCATCAGGATCATACTCTCCTGAAGGTAGGAGGATTCTCCCTCCGGAAAGTAGCAAGTCTACGAGCTCCAAAGATCCTCGGTGATTCACGAGGTCGATTCCCATAGCATTTGCCATCACCTCCAACGCAGCGTAGCCTATAGCAAAGATCATTTCTTCCAAATTTCTTTCCACCATTTCTACTTCCTTTGGTCACACAATCAAGAATCGGTTTAGAACGAGCCTAAGACTCGAGGCTTAAGACACTTAGACTAACTACGTGGTCGGACAAGACCGAACTTATGCTCGATACCAACAATGTAACACCCCTTATCTTAATGAATTCGGTTTACTAAATTAAAATCGAGTTTCAAAATTCCACTCAAAGGAGTGCTACATTTGGTGATTAAAAAGGAAAACAGAAAATCAATTAAGTTCAAAAGCAGTTTTCACAAAGATTATACAAGCATGCGGTCATGCGCATCACCACTGCAAAGTGGTCTCAACCCATCATATAAGGCACCTCGCCAAGAATAACACAACAAGTCATATTACATAGTAATAGATACACAAATATGATAGTTTTAGTTCCAAAAGACTATCTAGCAAAATATACACAAGATCAAGATAAAGGGTACAAAATAATCTACTCGGCCCCAACCCGGTGTTACACGACACTGAGCAGCACGCAACCAACATCAACTAGGCACACTATCACTCATGAGTACTGCAAGTTGCCACGAGAGCAGCAACAATAAGCGACTAGGGTGAGTCTCTTAACACAAGTAATATAATGTGAAGAAAGCTTAAGGATAGAGATAGCACTAAAAACACCTCGGTCAAAGAATTACTGATCACTCACCGATAGTCCACATAAACACAACAATTATCAACCGGCTCAAACACAACAATTCATGTAATGTATGCATGTATGCAACCCATCCACAGTGGCATTATGCAACGAGGTACCTCCACCGTCGTTATTTAGCCCGCTTCGGCATCTCCGTCGTTAACTCGTCGTTATTTGATATGGAGACCAAGTCCTACCATATCAGAAAGGCCGAGACCTCCTCCGTCGTAATATGCACATGAACATGTGACTTCATGACAAATACAATCACACACAAATCAATCATAATGTATGTGAATGTTTACACCGCCGTTCACCGTCGCTATTCGCCGTTCTACTCCGTCGTTATTCGTCGCTCACACCGACGTCTACACCACCTGACATCATCACGGTGCTAAGGTCGACCCTACAACACCGGTAGAATCACCTTAGGACCTACAACCGACTTTCTCGGTCACCTCGGCAATCCATGGTGGACTACTTGTCACACCGAGGACAACAACGACACTTAGGGACCAAAATGTCACCTAAGGACCAAAATGGACTTAATCGCTCCCTTACTTATGCACATTGGTGCTAAAAGTAGCACTCGAGAGCGCCCCACAATGTGTTAGACAACATTGGCGCTTAACCTCACCTCGGCACACTATATGTGTACCTCGGCTAACCACGCAACATTACCTCTAAGACACTATGTGTGTACCTCGGCTAACCACACTCACACCCTCAATTCGCAACGCGCTCACATTACGCACTCCCTTACACCAAAATCATCTAAGTCATGGAAAATCACTTCTCGGTATTCCCCGGTTCGGTTCACCTATTCTTAGGCACTTGGGCGTTTCACCCTCGGTGACGCTACCTCTACCGAGGACCTCTACACACCTCGGTAACCCAAGGCGCGAGACACCTACACTTCGGTTTATGCGTCCCTACTTCTCGTTAATGGTGTTTAGACACGCATCTTGTCCCTCAAACTCACCAACAGACTCTCAACACTAAGACACTCTAGGCGTTGACAACCTCAACTCGGTTTCCTCACTCTAAGTCGGAAGGGAATTCGGTTCCACGCGCGTAATAAAGCGCTTAACCCCCATTTTACTTCTTTTACTCTGTTTCTCTACTTAGACTCAACATGCAACTCGTTTCTCAGCTCACCACACTCATGCATACTCGGATTACTCACTCCTTCGCTCCGATCCTCTCCTTAACTCTACATGCAAGCTCATTTTCTCCACACTACACCGATCACACTCTTGATACCTCACCATGCAATGCTCTCTCAGTACACACAAAAAGCAGAGAGAGTTACACTCCTCTCTTTCCAAACGATCCACCGTCGTATCTCACCAACAATCACAGCAAAGAGCAAAACACAGCAAAACATGTCATGTACAGCACATAAAACACACATGCAAAGTGATCAGAACTACTCACACCGAAACACGATCAAACACAAGACATTACAAGTATTAAAAGGACCCCCTAACCTTAACAACTTGAGAAGATTGAGAACCCTTCACTCTCCAAGTAACTACAGCAACAAGCTCTCCTCTCCACTTGAACTCTCCACGCTCAGTTCTCTTCCTTCTCTCTTGGTTCTCTCGCGCTTCTCTCTAAGTTTCACTTCTCTCTCTTTCTAAATTTGGTAACTTAACTGATTTTGGAACATGAATGGGAATGTTCCCTACGGAGGTACCATTTAACATGTCCTTAAAGGACTTAAATGGGGCCTTGGCCTTATTAGGCCGTGGGCTTTCTACTACCCACACACCCTTTCCCTATTTAGACATTTTCCTAAAATAGCAACATATGCTTAACACTCACTTAATGAATTACTTGACTTAAAAATTAAAATGTTGTAATTATTTTGGGGTGTTACACTCCTCCTCAGACTTACAGTACACCAGAATGTCATCTATAAAGACTACCACAAACCGATGGGTAGATTGTTCCTACATGAAACGTAGCTCAACCCTGGTTAGAGCCTTTGATGGGTCTAAGAAAGAAGTCATGGGGGAAATGGAGTTTCCAATGCAAATAGGGCCTGAGGTGTTCTATGCGACCTTTCAGATTATGGACATTGAATCCTCATACATTTTGCCTCTTGGGAGACCTTGGATCCATGCCAAGCAGCGCTGTCCCTTCATCACTTCACCAAAAACTCAAGTTTGTAGTCGACGATAAGCTTGTAGTTGTCTTTGGGGAGGAAGAGTTCACAGTCAGCAAGCCTGTCCCCTCTCATTATATTGAAGCTGCAGAGGAATACCTCGAGTCCGCCTTTCAATCCTTAGAAATTGCGAACGATGTGCTCGTAAGTGAAGATTCCCCACTACCTGCACCCAAGTTGTCCAATGCTGATATTATGGTAGCAAAAGTTATCTTTCAAGAATGGTTATCAGTTGGGAAGGGACTAGGAAGATCTCGAACAAAGGAATTCTGTCACCCGTGCATCCGCAAGAATACAAGGGCAGGACGTGGGTTAGGCTATTGGCCCACCTCCGGTGATAAGAGAAGAATGGCTGAGGAAAAGCGTGAGAAAAGATTGGCTAGGCTTCAGGGGAGAGAACCCAGATTGATGATGGCCCCCATAGATGACCTCAGCTGAATTTCGGGAGGCCGCATCTTTGAACCCTAATCAGTAGTTGTCATCGAGGAAGAGTTAGTGAAGAAGCGAGGGTGCAGGCCAGTTCGTCGCAGTTGTTGCAGAGAAGAAATTGGCAACCTGGAAGATCGTCGATTTCCGTTGTTTTCATTTCAAAGTAATGATCTTTGTAATGCAAATCCTTTGGCTCTGGCCAAGGCCTTAGGACATTTTTATAGGGGCATGCATGTTTTCTTTTAGATATCATCTATCAATAAAATGTAGTTTTGAATTCTCAAATGAATAAAAATTGCTTTTTTCGTCTTCATTTTGTGTCTCTATTTTTGCTTGTTCATTGATTTTCTATTCCCGCAAATGCAGATCTAAAATGAATGCCTCTAAAAATAATGATACCAACGGTTCATATGTTAATTTTGATTACCCCATTAATCAAGCTGAGGAGGATGTTGAGGATGACTGGGAAACTCCTTCAGAACTGATGAGAATGGTTGAGCAAGAAGAAAAGGTTATTCAGCCACATGGGGAAACTGTTGAGATCATCAATTTAGGCACAGAGTGCGAAAAGAAAGAAGTCAAGGTTGGCACTTTAATGAAAAAGAGTGAGCATGAGAAGTTGGTTCAACTCCTGCATGACTACATTGATGTCTTTGCATGGTCGTATGAAGATATGCCCGGGTTAGATACTGATATAGTGGTGCACAAGCTGCCAGTCAAGCCTGAGTGCCCTCCGGTCAGAGAAGAAGTGAAGAAACAGTTTGACGCTGGTTTCCTAGCCGTAGCCAAGTATCCACAGTGGGTTGCTAACGTTGTGCCGGTGCCCAAAAAGGATGGAAAAGTTAGAATGTGCGTCGATTATAGAGATCTGAATCGTGCCAGTCCCAAAGACGATTTTCCCTTGCCTCATATTAATGTCCTAGTAGACAGCACAACACAACACCCCCTTTTCTCCTTCATGGACGGGTATTCGGGGTATAATCAGATTAAAATGGCTCCTGAGGATATGGAGAAGACTACTTTCACGACTCTCTTGGGTACATTCTGCTATCGGGTCATTCCGTTTGGGTTGAAGAATGCCGGTGCTACTTACCAAAGAGATATGGTCACGTTGTTCCACGATATGATGCACAAAGAGATTGAGGTGTACGTGGACGATATGATCACAAAGTCCAGAACAGATGAAGAGCACGTTGTTAATTTGCAGAAGCTCTTCAAACGGTTGTGAAAGTTCAAGCTCAGGTTAAATCCAGCTAAGTGAACCTTCGGGGTGAGATCAGGAAAACTATTAGGGTTTATTTTCAGTCAAAGAGGGATAGAGGTTGACCCAGACAAAGTGCGTGCAATTCTCGAGATGCCCGCTCCTAAGACAGAAAAAGAAATTCGGGGTTTTCTCGGAAGACTGAACTACATTTCCATGCTCATCTTCCAGTTAACTGCCACATGTGAGCCGATTTTCAAATTGCTGTGCAAGAATCAAGAGACTAAGTGGAATGATGACTGCCAAGAAGCTTTTGAGAAGATTAAGAAATACCTGTAGAATCCACCTATTTTAATGCCTCCGGTGCATGGCAGACCTTTGATCATGTATCTGACCATGTTAGAAAATTCAATGGGTTGTGTGTTAGGACAACATGACGAAACTGGCAAGAAAGAGCACGCAGTTTATTATCTGAGCAAGAAGTTCACCGACTGTGAGACGAGGTATTCGCTACTAGAAAAGACTTGTTGCGCCTTGGCTTGGACTGCTCATCGCTGGACGCATTACATGTTAATTGTAACACCCCCTTATATTATATATTAATTAAGCTAATAAAAATCAGAGTTTTTCAAAACCTGTCCACGCCCTCAAAGAGGGTGGTACATTTCATAAAAACAACATCAAAACTTATTTAAAATCCAAACGCATCAAGCTCATAAAATGCATAACATAGTCACGTGGGTTAAACCTCAAAACAACTCGTTTAGTGTTTACTGAGAATCCATCAAATAGTTTGCATTGTGTAAGCCGGAAAATGAAAGCGAGTTCACATACTCAATACATAGTTTAAAATCGAGTTTAATACATAATCATAATAACATAATGCTAAGACCCCATCCCCTGGTGTTACTAGATCAGAGCCGACACAATATCCCATGAAGGCATGGCACATTCACTCAGAATCACCTGTTTGTCGCCACGAGAGCAGGCAACATAAAATGCTAGGGTGAGTCTCTTTACATAAATTATGACAAGTAAGATAAGTATTATAATTAGAAAGCATCTAGGCAATCACAATACACAATAATAGATGAATCAACCATCAACAATATCTTATGAAGGTATGAGTATATGCATGTGTGCAATATGCATGTGGATCCATAATCATCACCATTCACCTCATTTTGGCCGAAGCCACATCATCATTCATCATTCGTCACGTAATGCATATGAAATATGTGACACCATGACAATGCATTAACAACATCACAATTCATCACCACAATTATTCAGCTCACCATTTTGGCCGAAGCCACATCACCATTCACCTCAATTATTAATCATCACCTCATCATTTGTTAATCATCACCTCATCAATTATTAATCATCACCTCATCAATTATTAATCATCACCTCATCAACTATTAATCATCACCTCATCAATTAATAATCACCATCTTAACACTTATTAGATTAAATCCCACCTAAGGGCCAACCCACCTAATAAGGACCTTTTCTTCGCTTAAGGACCATTTTGACTCACCAAAATTAATTTAGGGACTTAGTAATTTATTTGACATATTGGAACTAATTAGACACTAAGGGACTATTTTGTCACGCCAAGGATTAATTTAATTCTTAGGGACTATATTGTCACACCAAGGATTAAATTAATTCTTAGGGACTAAACCATCACTTAGACACATTTGGGTACCTAGGCGCCAAGGGGCAGCCAAAATGGCGCCCCATAACCAAAACCAACAGCCCACACTCACACACTAGCACAGGAACCACACAGCCAGGCGCCATTTGTCTAGGCATTTGGCGCCCCCCCCTCCCTAAACCTCACCCAACACACCTCAAAACTTAATTTCTTCCCAACAACTCATTTCTCACATAACAACACCAACATAGCCATTAAATTATTATTACCAATTCATCATATTTACATGCTCATTCCCTTATCACCATTTCATCAAACATACACCATGCATAAATCACAACTCATGTTTCTACAACAACAAGCAACATGTCATGACCAAAACAAACATTCCAAACATCAATCAACATATAATCAACACACAATCACACAATAAATCACACCTAGGGCTATTCCAACTACAAAACACATCCTACAAGTTATAAAAGATGTAATGGAGAATCCCCTAACCTTACGAACTACCGAGACGTTCCGAAATTCACGACCCGAACTTCACGAACTCGCTCCTAACTCGTCCAACCGCTTCAAAACCGAAAACCCAGCTACTCCAATACTCCAATACTCCAACACGAACAATTATGCAAGAATAACAACAGCGACAGTCCAAAGTCATACACTAAATATATCAAATATAATTAATCGCTCATTTAATTAATCAATTGTGTTTCGAAAAGGAGTACCTATCGAAAAGTACCCAACCGAGACGATGGTTCGAAGTACACGAACGTGAAACACGACCTTGGATGAGCAAGAGGGTCGAAACTGTGAGATTGATAGGATTAAACGAATGGTGGGTCGATTCTGGTGAGAAAGACTCGAGTTCTTGCTTGATTCACGCAAGGAACGCCTAAGGTGGTCGGAATCGCGACTTAACGGCGGCTGGGCGTTGCTGCATCTGACAGAACGAAGCACCAAACGATGGAACCGAGGCGTAAACGGAATCGGTGGCAAAATCCGAGTGGGAAGGTGGAGTTTGGGGTTCAACCGTGGAGAGGAGGGGAACGCGCACGGAGGACGAGAATGGCGTGAGGGTTTTCTTTGGTCCGCCGCTCGCACTGCCTCGCGAGGAAGAAGAAGAACCAGCGCCGGGTCGGGCCATTCGCGTGGGCTGGGCTGCAAGCTAGTTTGTGTCTAAGTGGCTGGGGTGCGCCTAACAAGTAAAAGGGGGTGTATGCGAGTAATTTCACCCCTAAGTCATTTCAAAACCCCCAATTTTGTTACAACTCTTATTTTAATACCTCAATAGCTTAAAATAACGTTCTACGGAAATAATATCTCAAACACATTTATTTTATAAAAACAAAATAAATAAGAATAATATGAATAATAATCATACATCACAAATAGCTTATAAAAATACATTTAAATATAAAATATATTTATTCAACTAATTTAATGGTTCAACCACACGATAATTCAAAATAATGTAATCTTATCAAATTAGCTCCAAATAATTTTCTAATAAAATTTGGGGCGTTACAACTCTCCCCCACTTAGAATATTTTCGTCCTCGAAAATACTCACGAAGCAATACCCAACTTCTTCTCACCTCTAACCATACTCATCATAATCTATCGTACACTAAGGTAACAAACCACACACTTTCTCTACACTCTTACCCTTAGCAGATATTCTAACCTGTAGGGTATCCAGATCCTACTCGACTACTCAAATACCATCTATTCCGATGCAGGGACACTATACCCTCAACTACGATTTGCGATTAGCTTACCCTATTTAAGTTTCCAATCTCTGGTGCTCACTTCCGAACTCAACCTACTAACCCAACCTATCTCTTTCATCTAATTGACCTACTCGTCTTCATTACTAATAATTCCACACCGAGTTCCCTAACAACCGCACTCCCGGTGCTTAGCAACAATCCTGAATCATGTTAACATCCAACGGCATCTGTACTTAGGTGTATGCACACTACAGCAATTACCCTTCCTTACTCCCTCAGTTACTCACCTTGGTTACACTACGCTTGAGCACAAACAATCTTAAACGCAACATTTCATCCCGGTAGATATAAGATACTTAAACACCCACTCCTTTACACTTAGTTTATATGCATCCCACTATACTTCGACAACTTCAATATTTCGACACTTCCACTCTAACTTAGAGAAATATACTTAGTGATCGTACCTTGATCAATGAAGAGTTGAAGTGTTTGTTGCTTTCGTCGATGGGCGGTCGTTGAGAGGGTTGAAAGGACCGGTCCCGGCTTCACGCGCTGAGCACCTCGGGTGGTACCGCAAAGACACTCCGACGATCTAGTGAGAGGTCGCCGCAGATAGCACAAGGTTAGAGAACGCACTGATGCCATATGCGAATGGCGATATATACAAAGTGATCTCCGACCGTTTTGCGAGAATTTCGCCGGCGAATTGCGCCCAAGCAGCGTGTTGGGCCGATCGTGATGGGTTGGGCCGCAGTCCAATTGTCGGCGCGCCCTCGATTTGCTAATACACCCGAGAACATTGCCCCCAAGCCTAGGTCGCTTAAGAGCGGGGTCGATCGATGCATTTTAATGTACTCTTTATAGCTTTCACTTAGTGTTTTTAATTGTGTTTTGTGCCTAATATTTAAGTCTCAACGTTTCTAGACTTTGGGTCTTATTGGAAAGTATAGCAATTTATTGTTTAATTCTTATTTTTTTGCATATTGACCTGGTACACTCTGCAGGCCATAACTTTGGCTAAGATTATCCGATTGAGGCGTGCAAGCATGCGTTGGAAAGCTAAGGAACAGAGCTACAATTCTTCTGTTGAGCGCGAAACCCAATTCGGAAGTAATGAAGGCCAAAACTGCAAAATACCGAAGCAGTTTAATGTAAAACGGGTTTCGGGCCAAATATTAGTTTGTTAACGGGCTTTTATCCAAGAACCCATTAAAGGGATTAGGTTTTTCGTTTTATTCTTATAGACTTGGCTGGAGCAGCCGTCTTAAACCATCTTACGCATTCCTACTTTCAATTTTATGTTTTGTGTCCTAACCTCCATGGAAGCTTAAGACCCTAGATCAATCTATTGGTGAAGGGTGTTCACGCAAGGATTTTGAGGTTCGATTGCTTAATGTTTATTTAGTTTTTATGGTTTTAATTCTTTCTCTATCAATTCCATCTCCGTAATTTTTGTTGCAAATTCGGTTTGTGTTTTGCTTAATTACTCAAACTCTGTGATTTGCTTATGTGATTCGTTTTATGATTCAGTTTTGCTTAATCACTTAATCATGATTACATTTTGCAACTTTCATTATTCAAACTATTTTATCGCTTGTTTAATCTAGTTTGGATAGAATTGATAGAGTCTATGACGCTTGTTTATAGGATTGAAAGAATTCAGTTATGATGTTAATTGTGTTAGTGGCGCTTGTTCACTATCACGATTGATTGAACACATTGTTTTGACGCTTGCTTTAAAACTGTGTGAATTCATATAAAGCGATCGACGCTTGTTCACTTAGTTTATGATCAATCAAGAGTTATCAAACCTTGCACAAATCTTTATTTTAGAACCGATGATAAATCAGAAACACACCCGGAAACAATAGATTGATTGTCTCTCTTTAATTGATTTTCTTTGTTAAACAACAAACTCTTCACAAAACCCCCTTTTTATTGTTATTTGATCGTTCTTGATTTTGGTAATCTTAGTTTTAGAGGTCCTTGTGAGGCGACCAAGGTTAACTTACCTTGTTACTATATTTTACACTTTTCATTATTTTGACCGCACGCATCGCCGATCAAAATTAAGTGAACCTTTTTCATTTGATCCGACGCGCGGTCAAAATAATGAAAAGTGTAAAATATAGTAACAAGGTAAGTTAACCTTGGTCGTCTCACAAGGACCTCTAAAACTAAGATTACCAAAATCAAGAAACGATCAAATAACAATAAAAAGGGGGTTTTGTGAAGAGTTTGTTGTTTAACAAAGAAAATCAATTAAAGAGAGACAATCAATCTATTGTTTCCGGTGTGTTTCTGATTTATCATCGGTTCTAAAATAAAGATTTGTGCAAGGTTTGATAACTCTTGATTGATCATAAACTAAGTGAACAAGCGTCGATCGCGTTATATGAATTCACACGATTTTAAAGCAAGCGTCAAAACAATGTGTTCAATCAATCGTGATAGTGAACAAGCGCCACTAACACAATTAACATCATAATCGAATTCTTTCAATCCTATAAACAAGCGTCATAGACTCTATCAATTCCTATCCAAACTAGATTAAACAAGCGATAAAATAGTTTGAATAATGAAAGTTGCAAAACAGAATCATGATTAAGTGATTAAGCAAAATCGAATCATAAAACGAATCACATAAGCAAATCACGAGTTTGAGTAATTAAGCAAAACACAAACCGAATTTGCAACAAAAATTACGGAGATGGAATTGATAGAGAAAGAATTAAAACCATAAAAACTAAATAAACATTAAGCATCGAACCTCAAAATCCTTACAAAGAACACCCTTCACCAATAGATTGATCTAGGTCTTAAGCTTCCATGGAGGTTAGGACACAAAACATAAAATTGAAAGTAGGAATGCGTAAGATGGTTTAAGACGGCTGCTCCAGCCAAGTCTATAAGAATAAAACGAAAACCTAATCCCTTAATGGGTTCTTGGATAAAAGCCCGTTAACAAACTAATATTTGGCCCAAACCCGTTTTACATTAAACTGCTTCGGTATTTTGCAGTTTTGGCCTTCATTACTTCCGAATTGGGTTTTGCGCTCAACAGAAGAATTGTAGCTCTGTTCCTTAGCTTTCCAACGGATGCTTGCACGCCTCAATCGGATAATCTTAGCCAAAGTTATGGCCTGCAGAGTAGACCAGGGTCAATATGCAAAAAAAAATAAGAATTAAACAATAAATTGCTATCTTCGCTCCAATAAGACCCAAAGTCTAGAAACGTTTGAGACTTAAATATTAGGCACAAAACACAATTAAAAACACTAAGTGAAAAGCTATAAAGAGTACATTAAAATGCACTGATCAAATTCCCCACACTTAAGCTTTTGCACTCCGGGCAAAACACACAAAACAAGACAAAAGCAAAACATGAGTTTCCAATGAACCCAAAGAATGCAAAGTCATAAGAGAGATGCTTTTCATAGGATTCAAGGAGAATGACATTCAGAGATAGCACTTAATTGCAACCTAGGTAAACAAGAGGTAAGAGCACCAACGAGTGAATCATAAGTGATGAGTCCTCACAGATTTATATAAGTAATGCTCTCAATCACTCAAGTGTCTAGGCTTGTGTTTACTCTCATATATATAATAAGCACATCAATGAAAGTTAGTACTACCATATGCTTGACAAGCTTCTAACATCCACACTTAAGAACACATGCACATAAGATCAAAAGGTCTTTATAAGGGTTGTAATGGGGCCAAGGTCAAGGTGGGATACTCCTAATGGGGAACTAAGCTTAAAAAAATCAAAGAGGATGAAAAAGCAAGTGAAAATCAATCGTAAAGTGAGCATGAGAGGGTCCAACTTCTACGAGATATGACTAAATTCACAATTTTGAGACTTCTCTCCATAACTCTCTTCATACAACATTCACTCTCCTTCATACAAAAACAAAAATAAAAAGATATATGAAATTTTTCTTTCTTTTTTTTTATTTTTTTTTTTGACTTTTTTTATTCTTTTTCTATTTTTTTTCTTCTTTTTTTTTTCATTTTTTTCTTTTTGTGGAGTATTTTTTCTATACAAATATACTTGCCAAACTTTCCATTGAGAACCCAAGAATCAACCCAAGTGAGAACCACAATTACACAAATTGGACACCCCCACACTTATGGATATGACAATTTTCAAATCAAAGCTCTTTCACCCTCTAAGATTGGGTAATATCATTGTTTTTCTCTTTTAGGCTTGTAATGAGCTATAAAACAAAGAATGGGATAAAAAGGCTCAGAGGGGCTTACACAAAGGGATAAATTCAGGGTAGGCTTATTTGGCTAGTAGCTAAGAAAAATAGAATTGCCTAGATCATTTCAAACATGCATGTGAACAAGTGTTTCAACAAGAATCAAGTCAAGTTCTAGAGTAACTAACAAACATGAGTGAGTCACACACAAGAAAGGAGAGAATGGCAAAATGTAGTCCATCCATAAAGAGGCTCAATTCTCACTGGGGTTAATGACTATCACAGATGATGCAAAGATTTAGTGCTCATACCCAACTTATTATACCAAGAGCAACAAGAAATCAATCAAATCATGCCAAATCACCCATGGTCCTAGAATAGTCAAAATCACTCACAACTTGTACAAACATAGAATTCATGGAAAAACATGCAACAACTTTTTTTTCTTTTTTTATAGTTAAAGATTAAAAACATAAAAACAAAAGACACACCCCACACTTAAATCACACATTGTCCTCAAAGTAAGCAACATGTATAACTTAAGGATAAGGAAAGAAAACTCCCTCTTGAAGGTGGAGAACTTGAATCTTGTGTGCGGTTGGTATTTGGTAGTGAAAGATATTTTATGGTTACCACACACATGTTTGGTCACCTTCTTCTTCCATACATCCGTAATCAAGGGGCTGAGTTGTTGTTGTGTTTGCCACACATTCTTATTAGGAATGTCCGCCAAGGTCCATCCGATACCTTTCTGTGTTCCCTTAGAATTGGAGGCAGCTTTTCCTGCTCAGATTGAAGGTTAGATGAAATAATCACAGAAAAATATTCACTTCCCTCCAAATATGCATATTTAAAATTTTCAGGGAGTTGTTTAAGCTCTACAACATGTGGCTGCTCCAAGGAAGCAATGGCTACATCCACAACACCATCTATGGAAAGTGTATCAACTCGCAAAGTATTTTCAATCTCAAAGACAAAGAGAATGATTATTAGAACATGTATAATCAACCAAAGCATCAAGCAATTCCATTTTACAAAGGGAATGCTCTTCCATGGGGTGTTTTTTAGTCACTTCTCTTTGAGGGAAGGGTAGTGGTGGTGTGTATTGCTCATGACCAACATGTTCAAAGAACCTTGTAATTTTTCATAACAACCGATGTGGGTACCTCTCCGAGTTTCAACAGGAGTAGTTAATGAAAATGGGAGTATTTGGGACATTAGGAATCACTACTTCACGGTCAAAGCAATTTGGTTTGATCTTTGGAGTCCAGATCGATTAATCGCAGAGGTTAGTCAGTGTCCAAATATTATCTCTAATTCCCTAAGTGTTGAATCTGTTTTTTGTTGGAATATAAGATTTTGAATAGCCATCTGCTTAACAAGATCCTCTAGTGAGGGTTCATAAATAGCGGTCATCTCACAGTCAACAAAATCAGAATCAGAATAGAAAAAAGAAGAATCGTTAAACATTAGGTAAATCAGAAAAATATCAAAATAAATGGACCAAATCAGAAAATTAAAACTAATGCTAAAATTAAGGCAGAAAATAAAAAATGAATTAACTCTAATCTAAAAAAAATAAAAACACCACTACAAATCTAATAAAATCATAAGAAACATATACGATTTTTTTTGGATTTTTTTGGAGAACATGAAAAATTAAAATAATTAATTAAAAATAAAAAACGAACGAATTTGAGACTTTTACGTTGCAGCTCCCATTTATGGGAGTCCCATTCCTTGATTTATTTCTGATTTTCTGGCCAAATTTCGGAGCAATCGGATAAAATCTTCTGAAAACCGTTTTTTTTCACTAAAAAGAGACAAAACTGAACGAGGCTGAAACAAACAGAACCTGCAAGGCAACAAAGCTCAAAAAAAATGTTAGTGGTTAGTGAATTCTGAAGTTGGCAATCCCTAATTAGAGATCCCCGGCAACGGCGCCAATTTGATCGTGATGGTCGTGACGCGGTCAAAATAATGAAAAGTGTAAAATATAGTAACAAGGTAAGTTAACCTTGGTCGTCTCACAAGGACCTCTAAAACTAAGATTACCAAAATCAAGAACGATCAAATAACAATAAAAAGGGGGTTTTTGTGAAGAGTTTGTTGTTTAACAAAGAAAATCAATTAAAGAGAGACAATCAATCTATTGTTTAGGGTGTGTTTCTCGGATTTATCATCGGTTCTAAAATAAAGATTTGTGCAAGGTTTGATAACTCTTGATTGATCATAAACTAAGTGAACAAGCGTCGATCGGTTTATATGAATTCACGCTTTTAAAGCAAGCGTCAAAACAATGTGTTCAATCAATCGTGATAGTGAACAAGCGCCACTAACACAATTAACATCATAAGCGAATTCTTTCAATCCTATAAACAAGCGTCATAGACTCTATCAATTCCTATCCAAACTAGATTAAACAAGCGATAAAATAGTTTGAATAATGAAAGTTGCAAAACAGAATCATGATTAAGTGATTAAGCAAAACCTGAATCATAAAACGAATCACATAAGCAAATCACAGAGTTTGAGTAATTAAGCAAAACACAAACCGAATTTGCAACAAAAATTACGGAGATGGAATTGATAGAGAAAGAATTAAAACCATAAAAACTAAATAAACATTAAGCACTGAACCTCAAAATCCTTACAGCAACACCCTTCACCAATAGATTGATCTAGGGTCTTAAGCTTCCATGGAGGTTAGGACACAAAACATAAAATTGAAAGTAGGAATGCGTAAGATGGTTTAAGACGGCTGCTCCAGCCAAGTCTATAAGAATAAAACGAAAAACCTAATCCCTTAATGGGTTCTTGGATAAAAGCCCGTTAACAAACTAATATTTGGCCCGAAACCCGTTTTACATTAAACTGCTTCGGTATTTTGCAGTTTTGGCCTTCATTACTTCCGAATTGGGTTTCGCGCTCAACAGAAGAATTGTAGCTCTGTTCCTTAGCTTTCCAACGCATGCTTGCACGCCTCAATCGGATAATCTTAGCCAAAGTTATGGCCTGCAGAGTAGACCAGGGTCAATATGCAAAAAAAAATAAGAATTAAACAATAAATTGCTATACTGCTCCAATAAGACCCAAAGTCTAGAAACGTGCTGAGACTTAAATATTAGGCACAAAACACAATTAAAAACACTAAGTGAAAAGCTATAAAGAGTACATTAAAATGCACTGATCACGGGCTGAGGCTTGAATCGATGCCCCCAGGAGTGAAGTTCCCTTGATGAAACGGACGCGGCCGTTTGCTTTTTCTGCGGGGCGGTGTCGACCGCTCGTCAACCGTCGGCCGGGCTGCCGCGACGGTTGGTCTTTCCTGACATTTAAGACGTGACGTTTGGTGTTTCCGAGGTTGTCTGGAGACAACCATTGGCGAGAAGGTGAAACGTTGCGACGCTTCGTCTCCCGGTCCCCTTCGCGCCATGGGTCTTCACTATAAATACCCCTTCAGACGAGTTCATATCTCACACTTTCCTGATTTGCTCGCGGCGCGATCGATTCGTATTCGCCGACTCGCATCTGTAGCTGCTTCTGTCTACTCGCGACCGATCTTCAACACCTGCTTAAGGTACGAGTCGACCGCTCCCTTTTACTCTTTTAAACTTGAGTTTTTTCTTTAAAGTATTTCGTGCTTTTCCACGCCTCGTGATAGGGGGTGTCAGGTCGAGGGATGGCCAGCTCGCCCCCTCTCATGAGTGCTTCGCTCGATCGACCTGACTCGATCCCTTTATCACAGGTGTTTGTGTATGCCACGGACAAAATTAATCGCTCAGTATTCGGAAAACCGCCCAGTCCTTTGCCACATATATGTCGAGGCCGGGCGAGCCCAATGCCCCTGAGGCGGACTCTAAGTCGTCTTCGGATGACAAAAATGCTGATTCTTCGAGCAGTACTTCTACGAGCAGCACCAACTCTAGCTCCCACTCTTCCGTTCACTCTACCGTTCGGTCGAGTAACTCTACACCACCGTCGGTCGATGCCCCCGGCTCTGAACAAGATGAGTACGTCGAGGTGATCGACCTGGATGATGATGAGGAACCGAGAGCCGTCCAGGTCGAGGACGAGGCTATGCCTGATGCCGGAGACGGCCGAGGTGAAGCGGCTGATGAACAGATCGTCCAGCCCGCTGCTAGCTTCTCAGGCCAGGAGGCCAACAACGAAGGAGGGTCGAATGAAGAAGCGGCCGATGTTCAGCCGGATATAGCCCGAGATCCCTCTGATATGTCTTGGGTCTCCGACACTCTTCGGGCGCACAGGAGTATGCTGACGGTCGATCATTACGCCTTGCCTGACATTGAGCGTTATTTCGCCGACTCACCAGGCTGGAGAGTGAGGGGTATGAAAGACGGCCAAGATATTGCCACTTACTCCCAGTTTCTGAAGTTCACCATGTACCGGATCGTGGTCGAGAAAATGAAGATCGTTCCTCCTTTTACTGAGTTCCAACGGGACGTCCTGCGTCATATTGGGGTCGCCCCCTCTCAGCTCCATCCGAACGCATGGGCGTTTCTCAAAACCTTTGAAGTCTTGCTAACCAAGCTTGGTCGGCCGGTGTCGATCATGCTCTTCTTCACTCTCTTTGAGCTCAGCTGGCTCAGGGAGAAAGCAAACAAAGAGAAGAGGGAGCAGGTCTCCTTCAAAATGCAGAAGACTCATCATCGATTCTTCAAGGCTTTCCAAGAGTCGCTCGGAGCGGTCTGGAGGGGCCACTACTTCTGGGTCGTTCCAACTAAGGAGGCCGGGATGGCCATTTTCGAGATTCACCGGATGGGATGCTCGGTCCCCATTCTTCCCAATCATGTGGAACAAGCCCACTTCTTCGTGAGGCCAAGGCGATTACATTTACTCTGTCAACGATCGGGGAGGCCGACTGAGTCTTTGGAGATGATTAAGGCGTGGGCGAGCATGATGCGCCTGCACTCCCTAAAGGCGACATATCTCGCCGACCACCGTCCTTGTAATGGCGAAAAAGCGGAGGCCGAGATTGGTACGCTTTGAACTTTTTCTTTATATTCTTGTTGCATTCCTTGCCAATATGTTATTCCAACCCATAGCTCGTTATTTTGCGAAAGGATGTCCGCAAAAGCGGAACTCGCCGCTTCGCCCCAAGCCCGAAGGAGGGGCTAAGGGACTCGGTTCTTCTCGGTCGGGGATAATCCACGAACCTTCCTCCGAGTGCCCCACACCCCTAAGAGCCAAGTGAAGAAAGCGGTCGGCGGCAGCCTCGGCCGCCTCCTCCCAAAGGCCGATCGCTCACCCAAGCGGGCCAAACGTGATTGTCGGGTCCCGCTCTCGCAACGGAGGAGGTTCCCATCATCCACCAAAGCTTGAGTGCGGCCGATCCGGAGGAGTACCGGCGAAGCCCATGGCGCTCTGCGCTTCTCTGTATGGGGTCGAGAAAGTCATGGCCGAAGTGGTGGCCGAATCTGATGGTAACTTTACTTTCTTAGTCTTGTAATCTTTATTTTACCTTCGTTCGACCGACTAACCAAACTTCGACTGAATTTCGCAGGAAAGGTAAGGCTTTGACCGAGGCGCAGCAGAATATGACAAACTCCTCCGGTCGAAGAAGGAGGCCTCAAGCCGGGGAGGAAGACGGGCGCGCATCACAAAGAGGAACAAGGAGCTTGCCGCCGGTGGGCGGTTTGAAGACCGACCTTGGATCCGTCGAAAGAGAAGGCGGGATCGAGGCCGTAAACGCCGAGCTGCAGGAGAAGATCAAATGGTGGCCAAGGCGGTCGAGGCCGCCATCGAGCAATTTTACAACGCTCTTGGCCAGCGCGGTGTTGAATACCGATCCGCAGATCAATTTCGATGACAAGATGATCGCTTCCACGCACTACGTTGAAAATAACAAGATCATGTTGCTGCAGAATATGACGAGCGAGTGGCAACGCCATTCGCCTACCACCATTCTCTTTTGAAGCCCGCTGCGGCGGTGTAATTTTGTAACTTTAACTTGCCTTTGGGCTCGACAATTTCTGCCGCCGTGCGCTTCTTAATTCGTGGGCGCCGGCCGGCGGCGCCCCATATTTGTAATGACAATATTTGCTTTTCATTTATGCCCGTTTGAATTTATGTTGCAATTCTGCGTATTTCTTGCATTTATTCGCCTTGTTCATTTTGAATTTGTGGACGCTCGGCGCCGCTTTCGCGCCACTTCGATAGTGCTCGTTGTTGGTCGTTTTTCTTTGCGCAGCGCCTTGTATGCTTATTTTCTCTAAGTCTTTGAATTTTAAGACCGTTGGTCGTCATTCGTGTTTATTTCGAAAGCATCCATTCTTTGATAAGTTAATGTCCCAACGGGGCTTGATCGCTCGGCGATCTTCAATCGAGAACCTTCGATGGCATTTAAGTAGATCGTTTTCGACGCCCACCGCGTGATGGGTTATTACTTAACCTTTGGGCCATTTTCGATGGCACTCGATGCAGATCGTTTCGACGACCTAGCGTTGTTGGGCCATTTTCGATGGCACTCGGTTGGGACCGTTTCGACGGTCGCTCGATTCAGATCGTTTCGACGATCTAAGGTTTGCGGGTTTTAACCCTTGGGCCATTTCGATGGCACTCGGTTGGGACCGTTTCGACGGTCGCTCGATTTAGATCGTTTCGACGATCTCAGTGGCTTTGATAAGTCTTCGATCGCTCCTTTGCCTCGGGCAATCTTGAGCGACCGGTCATACATTCTTGCGAGAAAGTAAAGAATACATCATGTTTTTAAAGGTCAGGCCTCTGTAAAAAACCCAGTGGGAAAAAGAGCGCCTGCCTGCTTTCATTAATAGATCGGTCGTTATTACATTCAAATTCTTGATTACATTCAAACGTAATACTTCCTAAGCTTTTCTGCATTCCATGTTCTGGGGATAGTCGCCCCATTCATGGTTTGCAGCTCGTATGCCCCCTTGCCAGTCTTCGTGATGACTCGGTACGGACCTTCCCAATTCGGCGCCAGCTTCCCTTGGCGTGCATTCTTGTTTCCCACGTCGGCCCGTCTTAGAACGAGCTGGCCGACCGAGAATTCCCTCTTTTGAACTCGAGCGTTATACCTGGCTGCGACCTTCTGTTTGATCAATTGCTCTCTTAGCGAAGCTTGGGTGCGCAGTTCTTCGATTAAGTCCAGCTCTTCTCGGATAGCCCGGTCGTTGTCAACCACTGTAGGGGGGTTTGAAGTCCTCCAATTCAGCTCGCCCATTTCTATGGGTATCACCGCCGGGCCTGTCGACACGTACATCGGGCGGCGACTCCTGGCCGATGAATGAGGGGTCGCCCCAGTAGGCCCATAGAACGGATCGCGACTCTTCGACCGATTCCGCTTCGCTTCATCCGGCCGCTTTAAACCACGTAAGATAACTCGTTGGCCGCCGGCTTGGCCGTTAGTCCGAGGGTGCTCGACCGAGGTGAAATTTGTTTCACCCTAAGTCGCCAACATTTCTCTCGAATCTCTTGTCTCGCGAACCGGGTGCCGTTGTCTGTTATTAATTGCTCGGGAATCCCAAAACGGGCTAGCACACACCGTCCGAAGAACTTGCTGACTTTGGCCGATGTGATTGTTGCAAGCGGCTCGGCCTCGATCCACTTAGTAAAGTAATCTCATCGCCACGATCAAGAACTTGAACCGCTCGGAGCAGTGGGAAACGGGCCTAGAAGATCCATGCCCCACCAAAGTGACGGCCATGGTGAGACAAGACTTTGTAGTTACGAGGAAGGTGCAATGTGGACATCAGCATGTACTTGGCATTTCTTGCACTTCTGAACGAGTTTCTTGGCGTCCTCGTCCATGGTCGGCCAATAGTAGCCGGCCCTGAGAGCCTTTTTTGCTATGGAACGAGCGCCCTGGTGACTCCCACAAACACCTTCATGAATGTCCTCAACACATGGTCGGCCACCGACGCGAAGACACCTTAACAATGGAGAGGAGAATCCTCTTCTGCATAACCTTCCTTCTATAACCGAGTACTTGGTCGCCTCGAGTCGACTAACTTAGCTTGCTTTGGATCGCTTCGGCTCTTCTCCTTCCACGATATACCTCAGGATGGGGGCGATCCAATCTGAATCCGTGCTGACACATAGAACGGCCAACGACTGACTTGGCTTGATAGAAACGCTCGGCCTATTTAATGTTTCTTGAATCACACTTCTATGATTCCTCGGAGTTTTGGTACTTGCCGGCCGGCGGGATATCCGCTGAACATTTTCGGTCCGAGGCACATGTACCACTTCAATTTCGGCCGAACCGCTGAGCAGTTCTTCACTCTTGCTAGATAACTTTTCAAAGACGCGTGCCTTTAGCATCATACAATTCTTTGATCTCGTGAGACTACGAGTAGGGAATCGATCCGAGCTCAACCGGCCAACATTGAAGTCTCTCGCGCTGCGCAGTCGCTATACACGCCTCATATTCGGCCCGATTGTTTGAAGTGTGGAACGCAAAGGTTAAAGAGACTTCTACTGACAAGGCCTTCAATTCTCTAGTATTAGGCCGGCCCCACTCCCTTGCTATTAGGCGACCCATCTACGCAAGATCCGTGTCGTTCGGCTTGATCTTCTCGGAGTAGGAGTCATTTCTGCTATAAAGTCGGCCAATACCTGTGCTTTTGCGGCCGATCTAGGTTCAAATTTGATGCCAAACTCACTGAGTTCTACCGCCCACTTTATCATTCTTCCCGCCAGGTCTGGCCGATGAAGGACTTGCCTGATAGGCTGGTCGGTCCTTACCACGACCTGGTGGGCCACAAAGTAGGGTCTCAACCTTCTAGCAGCTATTAGAAGTGCAAGGGCAAACTTCTCTATCTTCTGGTATCTCAGTTCGGGCCCTTGGAGCACTTTGCTTATGAAATAGACCGGATTCTGCTTTAGATCGTTTTCTCTAACTAGCACAGCACTGAGAACTTCTTCTGTTATGGCCAAGTACAGATATAACGTCTCGCCCGGTAACGGCTTGGTCATGATCGGCGGGCTAATCAAGGCTTGTTTTAACTCATCCAATGCTCGCTGGCATTGCTCGGTCCACTCAAAATCCACTTCCTTCTTCAGCAGTCTAAACAGTGGAAGCGACTTGCAGGCCGCTTTGGGGATGAATCTGGATAGAGCGGCCACCATACCATTCAACTGTTGTATTTCTTTTTTCGATGTGGGCGGCCTCATATCGGCGATCGCTTCTACACTTTTCGTGGTTTGCTTTATCCTCTTTCGATCGGTGAAAACCCAAGAATCTGCCGGCCCTCACCCCGAAGGTACACTTTTCAGGATTAAGTCTAAGTGAGTTCCTCCTAGCTTCTTCAAATATTTCTCTGAGGTCGCTCACGTGATCTGGGTAGGTTACGCTTTTAATGATCATGTCGTCCAGATACACCTCTGAGATGCGACCGATCTGTCTTTTAAAAATCTTGTTCATCATCCATTTGGTAGGTCGCTCCGCCGTTCTTCGATCCAGAAGGGCATCACCTTGTCTTCGAAAATTTCCCCGATCGGTCATGAAGGCCGTCTTGTGCCGATCGGGCGGATACATCGTGATCTGATTGTATCCAGAGTAAGCATCCAGAAAAGACAAGAGTTTGTAGCCCGAGGCACCATCGACCCGCTTGTCAATGTTGGGCACAGGAAAGGCATCCGCCGGGCATGCCCCGTTTAGATCAAGATAGTCCACACACATCCTCCATTTTCCATTCTTCTTTTTAACCAAAGACGACGTTGGACAAACCGTGTCGTGTATTTGATCTCTTCTATAAAATTGGCCTTTATGAGGTCCTCAACGGCCTTGGCAATGGCTCGAGATTTTTCCTCGCTTCGAGCACGTCTTCTTTGAGCGACCGGCCACCCCCTTCATCGACGGAAAGTTGATGGCAGGCCACTTCGATAGGGATGCCGGGCATGTCTGATGCCTGCCATGCAAACAGGTCAGCATAGTCTCTTAAGCACTGTACAAGATCTTGCTTCACTTGCTCTGGCAGGTCGCTACCGAGCTTCACCGTCTTGGATGGGTCGTCACCCAATTGAACGTCTACTAACTCTCCATGAGGCTCTGGTCTTATCAGCCTGTTCTTCAGTTCTCGAGCCAGATTGTCATCATTGTCCTCTGGGTCGCTATCTGGATCATACCGAGCATCCAAATCAGCGACATTGACTTGATGGCCTTCACTAGTGCTTTGAACATTCGGGCCACGATCTACCTCGTCACATATTTCTTGGTATAGGGCGTGGCTTCTTCTTGCTGATTCAAGGTCGGCCGCCAGGGTAACTACTTGGTCGTCCTTGCTATAAAATTTCATTTTTAGATGCACCGTCGATGTAACGGCCTCTAGCTTACCCAAAGTCGGCCTACCAATAATACATTGATAGCAGGATTTGAGGGGGAGTACAAGGAACGCCGTCCCCGACCGGCCCCGCATGCAGTACTATCCTCGCTGTCGCCACCAAACGTGACCATCATTTCGATTGTTCCCAACGGATAGGTCGTCACCCCATTGAAACTCGTTAGAGGAGTAGGCTCGGCACGGGAATTATCTCGCCGATCAACCTTTATCTTGTCGATCAAGCCTTCAAACATGATATCGGCCGAGCTACCTTGATCGACTCAGATTTCTCGACTTACGTGTTTGCCATAACACTCGATTACGGTGGAACATAGCTATTAGGCTTGCCGTCGATAGATCGCTATCATCGAACGAGATGGGAGGTCCGCTTCGAGACCGGTGGTGGTGCCGAGGTGGATGCGACCATCAACAATTCGCCCCACTTTCTCTTAGTGGCTTTATTAGATTCCCTGCGATCCGCGGGGTTTCCACCATGAATAACCATCGCAACATTACGGCCTGGATCGCCGAAAGTGTCACGATCTTCGATCGATCCTTGTTTTGGGTGCCTCTATGGCCGCCCCTTTCCTCCTGTCCGGATCGGCTTCTTTCGGCTTCTCGAGGTCGGTCACCTTCCTCCGACCTCACATACTTTCCCAACTTACCTTTTCAGACGCTCTTCAATATCATCTTTGAGGCCATGAAGTCATTGGTATCATGACCCTTGCTTTTGTGGTAACGGCAATATCTTTTGGCCTGGTCGTGCCCCCTTCTTGAGCACGAGTGGTTCAGCCGCTTAACTCCCACAAACTCATTGTTTCGACACTCTCATTTGAGATCCGCGCAATGGAGGTGTTGAGTCGAGTGCGATGATCGAACTTCTTGTCTCGAAAGTCGGGCCGATTGTCGCGGCGACCTTCATGCCCTTTGGCCGGCTTCTTTGTTTTCTTCTTTAGGTCGCGCGCGCGGACGGCCTTTCTTCGCTGAGTTTCTTCATACCGCATGTGGACGTTAGCCCTTGTTAGGAAGTGGCCGAGATCCCGGTAATGATTCAACGTAAACTCTTCAACGAGCCGGTGGTCCGGGCGGATACCACGCTTCGGATATTTCAACTTGTCCTTGTTCGACAAGTCACGAAGCGCACTCAAACCTCGGTGTTAAACCGGTCGATGTAATCGTCTCAACGTCTCATTATCTCCTTGAACAACAGAGTCCAAGTATTCTTCATACCCGGTATTGGCGCGGTTTGCGGTGTAGTTAGACAAGAATATTCTAATCAGTGTCGCCCCACGAGGAGATGGTATTGGGCCGCAAAGACTCCCACCATTCCAATGCTCTACCGCCCAACGATCGGGGAAAAAGCTCGCATTTCATGGTCGGTCCCAATTCCACCAGCTTGAGTGCAGTGAGTTGTTGAAGTAACGGAGATGCTTGTCCGGATCACCTCGGCCACAAACTTGTTGAGATTGGGCGGCTTGCGAGATCTCTCGGAATCTTGTAACGCCGATCTCCCCGGAGAACGGGCCATGTTCATTCCGAATGCCGTTCGACCCAAAGGGTTGCATTGCAAGGCACGCCTCGTTGCCCGGCATTCCATAGAATCCTCCGGATGGGCGATTCTTTGGAAGTCGAGGAGGTCTTATGGGTCGCCGCTTTGACCTCTCCTAGGCCGACGCAAACGCCCCTAATTCTTCCATTTCGTAATCTTCCACTCTTCACGAATCCCAAGATCTCGCTTCTCGACCGAGCGTGACCGGACGACTCATTAGAGGAGTATTCGTGGGCGAGCGACGTGTCATGACGGAGTTGGAATCTTCATAGTCATCGGACATTGAACGGCGTCTCACAGCGCTTCTCGCCGGGGCGACTGCGTGCCTCGCTTCTTCCGCCGGGAACGATGAGTAGTGCTCTCTCGGCGTGAAATGCTCCTACGAGGAGGGGAGCGGTGTCTTCGCGCGGCCGGCGGCGGTGAAGGTTCTCCGTCTTCGCGACGTGCGCGCCCGAATCGAACCTCTTTCATATTGGGAGATGAGTGCATCTCGGTCTGCGATCACTTGATTCTTGTTTTGCAAGATCTCGCAAAACGGCTTGAGTAACATGGTCCGAGAGGTTCTCGGATGCCCGCTTCAATCGGCCGGGCGGTAGGTCTCGGGAACGGCCGGATGGATCTGGCTGGAGGATCGGTCCACGCACCAGTTGTGCGTGAAGGCTCTTTGTCGTGGAAGTCCTTGAGATTCGTGGATCGTAGCGCCACGCCCGGGTCGCTGCCGATTCTCGCCGGAGGATTGAGTCGAGAAGTGGCCCGCGTCTGGGGCCGGTCGCGTGGAGCCATAAGAGAGGTAGGATAGCGCACGGGCCTCCCACTGTGGTCGCCAATTGATCGTACCTTGATCAATGAAGAGTTGAAGTGTTTGTTGCTTCGTCTGATGGGCCGGTCGTTGAGAGGGTTGAAAGGACCGGTCCTGGCTTCACGCGTTGAGCACCTCGGGTGGTACCTGCAAAGACACTCCGACGATCTAGTGAGAGGTCGCTCGGGCAGATAGCACAAGGTTAGAGAACGTACCTGATGCCATATGCGAATGGCGTATATATACAGTGATGTCCGACCGTTTTGCGAGAATTTCGGCCGGCGAGAATTGCGCTCCAAGCAGCGTGTTGGGCCGATCGTGATGGGCTGGGCCGCAGGTCCAATTGCTGTTGGCAGTCCTCGTATTTGCTAATACACCCAGGAACAGTTAGACATTACTCATGTCGACAACTCAATACTTCAACTTACCTACGTTTCGACAAACACTAACTTCGACTTACACTTTACCTCAATATCTCCATAACTGTACCATACTAGATTTCGATATACTTAATTGCACATACCTACTACTAGATTTTCGGCAATATATATACTTCGACAAACATACTCCTCACTTAGATATTTACACCTATTTCAACAACTCTGCTCTTCGACCATGCTTACATTTCGACTCATCCATACTTAGTTAACACCACACTTCGATACCTATACACTTCGACACTCACTCATCAATCACCTTTGTATTTATAAAGACAAAGAATGAACCGCACTCTTTTTATCTATAAAGACGGTAGAAAATTCAATTCAAAAACAAAGAACGCTTAAGTTGCAAACCAAAGACTTTTTAAATAACAAAACAAATAGTACAATTTAAATCACTACACATAACATTTTCTCAATTTCATTTACCTTCTAATCACACAATTCAATTACCACTTTGAACATGTATCAAAATTCCTAACGAAAATTCGGCAGAGTTTCCTCCGAAATATGGACATTCCAAAAATATTTTTACTGTATAACCGACCCGGACATCAATTCTTGTTCAAAACTCATTAATTTCGCACTGACATATATAAACTTTACGGTTTTCCAAAAGATTTGTAAATTCAACTAACACGCACTCCGCAATCGAAATCCATATTCAAGCATAACAATTAAACAATCAAATCTTTATGGTTTCGTTTCTTAAGTTTCAAACAAACATGATTTCTCAAAATAGCGTTTTTGATTGAAAATTCACGAAACTCCAATTTTCAAAACCGCTCAAACATAACATAAACAACATTTTAAAATTTCCCTAAACGTGAGTAAAACTCACCTTTTTGTTTCAAAAGATTTTACCTCGTCAAACCATGAAATTATTGTAAGACCTCGTCATTTTCAAACAACATCAATCCATGACCTAATCGGTCCTAAAGCTAAAATCACGTCACATCTCGTAATAAAATTCTAGACAACCCGGAAATGTAATTTAACACAATTCTTGACATTACGTTCATTCCCAAAAACACGAGAATTTTCCAAGTACCGTTTCTTTTGAAAATTATAGAATTCACAATTTTGTCCAAAAGGAAAACTATACGCAACCTCAAATCTCTTTATAACACGAACACGTTGCCACACAAAACAACCACTTATTATTTTCAAAATTTAGTTTTCCGACATAAACTCAGAAGTTAGAAAAGTCGATCATTTCATCTTTGCCAAAAAGGAGACTATACGCGAATCCTAACCTTAATTGTTATAACCGAGCACCGCATTTCATTTCAGTACATACTTCAAACAATTTAGCACAAATCAAAATTAAACTCACGTGCATTACAGAAAACATCAACCTATAGCAAAACGTCAATCAAAGGTAACAATATTCACAAGCAATCCTTCAAATATTGTCTATCCACTACTCTTAGGCTTATTCACAACTCACTTCATCAACTACACTTAGTCACTTCACCTTTGACTATTACACTTAGGCACACTACACCTAAGAACTCCCTAACCTCGGCCATTACACTTCACAACACCTCGGTACTCTCTTTTTGGTCCCTCGGTTCTCTACACTACGTCACGCTAAGCTTCACTACACTTACTATTCAAACGTACCTAAACCTCGGTACTACATACTTTGACTCCCACATACTACGTCGCATGCCTATTACATTTCAACACACCTATGGTTAAGCAACTACACCTCAGTTCATATGTAGTCCTATGTACCTAACCTTCCTCTTCCTTCTTTCCTTTGATCTTCATACTATGATCATACTTGAGCCAACTACTAAACACTTTCCTTCACAACTAGTCCAATACTCATTAAGAATTTCACGAAGGTTACAACACCCTTAGGCATACTTAATCTACACCTTTACTTTGTACCAAAACTCTATTTTCAGGTCACCAAAGTCTCACTCGATTTATTCCAAACATCATTAATTTATCGCTAGGGAACTACGCCATATCAATCATTTAAATACCAATGCTCCTATCTTACGTCAATCCTTATTTTGACATCTCCCTACTATCAAACCCCAATTCAAACTCAAACTTCCATAAGGAACCTATTTTTCTAAAAAATTAATGGTCAATCAACTTGCACACACCACTCAATCAATCAAGTTGAAATTAGTATATATTCAAAATTTATAATAATTACGAGTTATTGTCGCCTCTTTCATTGGGGATGAGTGATTGGGGTGATCAGTCCCTCCTACTCATGCAACCAACTAATTAAGGTCACAAAAACTACTTCCTTTCAATTTATAACTAACGCATTAAAAGACTTTTAACGCAGTCTGGAGTGCGAAGGCATCGTCACGCCTTTCACTCTTTTGACTTCGTTAGAACTCTTTTAATCACACATCTCAATGATACAAACAACGATCCACGAGCAGACAAAATCAATGGTATAACTACCAGTTACACAGTTCAGTCACATATATTTCAATAATGCAATATAATTTTCAATCGTAATCTAACACAATTAAGTCACAAGGTACGTCAATTAATGCACAAACCAACAAAATTAACAGTAATAAACAGCAACATAATTATGATTGAAAACGAGTACCAAGACTCGAGGGTTAACAGACTCGACAACTTGGCCGGACGGACCGAACTGCTCTGATACCACTAATTGTAACACCCCCTTATATTATATATTAATTAAGCTAATAAAAATCGAGTTTTTCAAAACTCGCCCACGCCTCAAAGAGGTGGTACATTTCATAAAAACAACATCAAAACTTATTTAAAATCCAAACGCATCAAGCTCATAAAATGCATAACATAGTCACGTGGGTTAAACCCTCAAAACAACCTTGTTTAGTGTTTACAGTTAATCCATCAAATAGTTTGCATAGTGTAAATGAAAATGAAACCGAGTTCACATACTCAATACATAGTTTAAAATCGCTTTAATACATAATCATAATAACATAATGCTAAGACCCCATCCCCGGTGTTACTAGATCGGAGCCGACACAATATCCCATGAAGGCATGGCACATTCACTCGAGAATCACTGTTTGTCGCCACGAGCGAAAGCAACATAAAATGCTAGGGTGAGTCTCTTTACATAAATTATGACAAGTAAGATAAGTATTATAATTAGAAAGCATCTAGGCAATCACATATACAATAATAGATGAATCAACCATCAACAATATCTTATGAAGGTATGAGTATATGCATGTGTGCAATATGCATGTGGATCCATAATCATCACCATTCACCTCATTTTGGCCGAAGCCACATCATCATTCATCATTCGTCACGTAATGCATATGAAATATGTGACACCATGACAATGCATTAACAACATCACAATTCATCACCACAATTATTCACTCACCATTTTGGCGAAGCCACATCACCATTCACCTCAATTATTAATCATCACCTCATCATTTGTTAATCATCACCTCATCAATTATTAATCATCACCTCATCAATTATTAATCATCACCTCATCAACTATTAATCATCACCTCATCAATTAATAATCACCATCTTAACACTTATTAGATTAAATCCCACCTAAGGGCCAACCCACCTAATAAGGACCTTTTCTTCGCTTAAGGACCATTTTGACTCACCAAAATTAATTTAGGGACTTAGTAATTTATTTGACATATTGGAACTAATTAGACACTAAGGGACTATTTTGTCACGCCAAGGATTAATTTAATTCTTAGGGACTATATTGTCACACCAAGGATTAAATTAATTCTTAGGGACTAAACCATCACTTAGACACATTTGGGTACCTAGGCGCCAGGGCAGCCAAAATGGCGCCCATAACCAAAACCAACAGCCCACACTCACACACTAGCACAGAACCACTGACCAGCGCCATTTGTCTAGGCATTTGGCGCCCCCTCCCTAAACCTCACCCAACACACCTCAAAACTTAATTTCTTCCCAACAACTCATTTCTCACATAACAACACCAACATAGCCATTAAATTATTATTACCAATTCATCATATTTACATGCTCATTCCCTTATCACCATTTCATCAAACATACACCATGCATAAATCACAACTCATGTTTCTACAACAACAAGCAACATGTCATGACCAAAACAAACATTCCAAACATCAATCAACATATAATCAACACACAATCACACAATAAATCACACCTAGGGCTATTCCAACTACAAAACACATCCTACAAGTTATAAAAGATGTAATGGAGAATCCCCTAACCTTACGAACTACCGAGACGTTCCGAAATTCACGACCCGAACTTCACGAACTCGCGCTCCTAACTCGTCCAACCGCTTCAAAACCGAAAACCCATTTACTCCAATACTCCAACACGAACAATTATGCAAGAATAACAACAATGCGATAGTCCAAAGTCATACACTAAATATATCAAATATAATTAATCGCTCATTTAATTAATCAATTGTGTTTCGAAAAGGGGTACCTATCGAAAAGTACCCAACCGAGACGATGGTTCGAAGTACACGAACGTGAAACACGACCTTGGATGAGCAAGAGGGTCGAAACTGTGAGATTGATAGGATTAAACGAATGGTGGGTCGATTCTGGTGAGAAAGACTCGAGTTCTTGCTTGATTCACGCAAGGAACGCCTAAGGTGGTCGGAATCGCGACTTAACGGCGGCTGGGCGTTGCTGCATCTGACAGAACGAAGCACCAAACGATGGAACTGAGGCCAGAAACGGAATCAGTGGCAAAATCCGAGTGGGAAGGTGGAGTTTGGGGTTCAACCGTGGAGAGGGGAGGGAGAACGCACGGGAGGACGAGAATGGCGTGAGGGTTTTCTTTGGGCTGCCGTTTTCTGCGGTGCCTCGCGCGAGGAAGAAGAAGAACCGTGGCGGTCGGGCCATTCGCGCGTGGTGGGCTGCAAGCTAGTTTGTGTCTAAGTGGTCAAAAGTGCGCCTAACAAGTAAAAGGGGGTGTATGCGAGTAATTTCACCCCTAAGTCATTTCAAAACCCCCAATTTTGTTACAACTCTTATTTTAATACCTCAATAGCTTAAAATAACGTTCTACGGAAATAATATCTCAAACACATTTATTTTATAAAAACAAAATAAATAAGAATAATATGAATAATAATCATACATCACAAATAGCTTATAAAAATACATTTAAATATAAAATATATTTATTCAACTAATTTAATGGTTCAACCACACGATAATTCAAAATAATGTAATCTTATCAAATTAGCTCCAAATAATTTTCTAATAAAATTTGGGGCGTTACATTAAGTCACACCACTTGGTTGGTATCAAAGATGGATCCTATCAAGTATATCTTCGAGAAGCCTGCGCTTACAGGAAGAATTGCCAGATGGCAGATGCAGTTGTCAGAATATGATCTTCTTTATGTCACTCAAAAGGCCATCAAAGGTAGTGTGTTGGCCGAATACCTGGCACATCAGCCTATTGAAGATTATCAATCGATGCAGTGTGATTTCCCAGATGAGGACATTATGGCTTTATTTGAAGAAGGAAAGTCCCCAGAGAATGAAAGGTGGAGAGTAGTGTTTGACGGTGCTTCCAACAGTTATGGGCACGGGGCTGGGGCAGTGCTGATTTCCCCTGACAATCGCTTCATACCATTCACTACTAGATTGAGTTTCTATGTCACAAATAATATTGCAAAGTACGAGGCATGTATTCTGGGTATTCAGGCAGCTCTAGACTGGAAAGTTAAAAGATTAGATGTGTATGGAGACTCAGCCCTAGTTATCCATCAAGTGAACGGAGATTGGGAAGCCAGAGATCCCGAGTTGATACTGTTCAGAGATTACATCGGAGATTTGGTTGAGCCCTTCGAAGAAATCACATTTCAACATCTTCCTCGCAGAGAGAATCAGCTGGCTGATGCACTGGCACACTACCACTACTTCTGCGCAGCAATTGAAGATGAAGAAGATGATAAGCCTTGGTATCATGACATCAAGCAGTATATCCTGAACAGAGAGTATCCTCCAGGGGCATCGGAAAATGATAAGAGAACACTTAGAAGGCTGTCAATGAATTTCTTCTTTAGTGGCAAGGTGCTCTACAAGAGGAATCATGATAAATTACTCCTTAGGTGTGTGGCAAAGGAGGAAGCAGAAAGGATCATGAGGGAGGTACATGAGGGCTCGTTCGGGACTCATTCCAACGGGCATACTATGGCAAGGAAGATATTAAGGGCTGGCTACTATTGGCTGCAGATGGAGTCAGACTGCTACAGTTTTGTAAGAAAGTGCCACAAATGCCAGATTTATGCCGATCACATCCATGTGCCACCGGCTTCATTAAATGTCTTGACTACATCTTGGCCATTTTCAATGTGGGGCATGAATGTCATTGGTCCCATAGAGCCTAAGGCGTCAAACGGGCACCGCTTCATCCTGGTTGCAATTGATTACTTCACCAAATGGGTTGAAGCTGCTTCATATTCCAGCATAACCAGTTCTGTGGTTGCCAAGTTTGTAAAGAAGGACCTGGTGTGTCGCTATGGTCTCCCAGATAAAATCATCACGGACAATGGTAGCAATCTGAATAGTAAAATGATGAAAGAACTGTACACAGAGTTTAAGATCAAACATCACAATTCCTCTCCCTACCGTCCGAAGATGAATGGGGCAGTCGAAGCAGCCAATAAGAATATCAAGTGAATCGTGCAGAAGATGGTAGTAACCTATAAAGACTGGCACGAGATGCTTCCCTTTGCTTTGCACGGGTATTGCACCTCAGTACGCACTTCAACCGGGGCAACCCCCTTCTCTCTAGTGTATGGATCAGAATCAGTTCTTCCCATTGAAGTTGAGATACCCTCTCTCCGAGTGCTCATGGAAACCAAGTTAGAAGAGGCTGAATGGGTTCAAACCCGTTTAGATCAGTTGAATCTCATAGAGGAAAAGAGAATTGCAGCTTTGTGTCATGGTAAGATATACCAACAAAGGATTAAGACAACTTTTGACAAAAAGGTTCGCCCTAGGGCATTCAATGAAGGAGACCTTGTGCTCAAGAAGATCTTGCCCATTCAAAGTGATCCCCGTGGGAAGTGGACCCCAAGTTATGAAGGGCCATATGTGGTGAAAAAAGCCTTTTCTGGAGGAGCATTGATACTCACCAACATGGATGGTGAAGAACTCAGGAACCCAGTCAATTCAGATTCAGTCACCAACTAGAGGCAAAAATTAGGGTCAGAAAAGTTGGACATAAAAAGGAAAAATGAAAAGGGGCAAGCAGCGCCTCCAAAAGCTTGGATAAAAGGGTGATCAAGGCTGCAAGTATGAGCGGTTGGCATCGAACGCTCCAGAGACAAAGAATGTTCATAAGATCTGCTGCGTCCATTCTCTTGTTTCTCTTAGTTTCTGAAAAATTTCCAATGTACTCCTTTCAATCAGCGTGACATTTTGCACGTCTGACTTCTATATGAATAAAAGTCCAAATTTTTCACTCTATCAGTTTGTTGTCTTATCATTGCTTTCTTTTCATTTCTGCTTTAAAACTACGTTTTATGGTAGTTGATAAATAAATCATGGAAATGTGCATAAGTCATAGCATTAAGATCATAGCAAATTTTTTGAAAATAACAACAAAAAGAGACGATCTTTCAGTTGAGTAAGCTCACAAAAATCAAATAAGAAGCGCTGATTGCATTAGAACAAGAGGACAGAGCTCGGCTCTCAAATTCTTCTCATAGATGATCGTTGTGTCTCATAACGCAAGTCCTGCGAGTTGGTGATGACTCATATTTATATGAGTTATTTATGCCTTTATCCATGTAAATCAAGTAAGTTCTCAAGTAATATTAGTATCTTATGCCTCTAATTAGTATAGTTGTAGGAAAAGAAGGGTTAGAAACTGTTTTGTATTAATTTGGCACATCTGGTGCCCTTTTGAGAAATTTAATGTGTTTTGTGAGTGCTGCAGTGTTAGCGCTATATGCTATAGCGGCAAGTGGGCACCTCGGCAAGAGGCAGGTCGGCAAGAGGGCAGCTCGGCTAGGTCTGCGAAGCAAAAGGTGTATTTTTGGCGCCAAGCTCTTCACTCCAAATCTCGTTTTCTGTGCCCACTGTGCAGCTGACACAACCGGATTTTAATGGATACTATAGGACACATGGCATTGTGTGAGTGGGAGGCCAACTTTAGTTGGTGAGATGGCCATACCGCCTTCGTCACTAACTCTGTAAACTTCAACTACTCCTTCTTCTCTACAAAAACACGCATTCGGTACATGGCGGTCGCGGACCGATCCTAGAGCAGGTGCGACCGCCCGCTCCTCACCAACTCCCGGCCGAGCTGATCGAGGCAGAAATTGAAGAACCATTGCCCGAGCACATCACTCAGGCCGTTCTACAGGTTCTGCAGAACAAGAACCAGCTCATCGCAGATAGAGACGAGCTGATCTCCCGTTACGAAAGAGGGTCAATTCCGGACCGCCAGCGTGCGGAAGACGGAGAATCTTCTGCTCTACGCCGTCCAGCACGTAGACACCGATCGCCTCCTTGAAGGAGCATTACTCGCCGGGGAAGTACTACCCACCGATCCCCGGTACGACGAATTGGGGCACACAGGTCGCCCCCAAGCAGGAACATGCGCAGACGCCGTTCCCTCTCTTTTGATGGATACGAGGATTCCAGCTACCGTCCTGAACTCCGTCGCTCGCCCACCAGATACTCCTCCTATGAGTCGTCCAGTTCACGTCGGTCGAGAAGTAGATCCTGGGATTCTCGTGAAGAGTTTGAAGACTATCGAAATGTAGGAATTAGGGACGTCTCGCAGCGACCAAGAAGGGGTCACAGCGAGCGACCCAAAAGGCACCCCCCTCAGCTTCCACCTTTTGGCCAACCTGGAGGTTTCTATGGAATGACCGGCAACGAGGCGTGCCTCACTATGCAGCCCTTTGGGTCGAGCGACATACAGAACGGCCACGACCCATTTACCAGAGAAATCAGGAGCTACAGAATTCCAAGAGACTTGAGAAAGCCGCCCAATCTAAACAAGTTTGATGGCCATGGTGATCTGGACAAGCATATCCGCTATTTCAATAATTATTGCAGCTATAGAGAATTGGGGTCGACGATGAAATGCAGGCTTTTCCCTCAGTCGTTGGACGGCCGAGCATTAGAGTGGTGGGAATCACTTCGATCAAACACTATCTCTTCGTGGGAGGGCCTTATCAGAATTTTCTTAGCCCACTATACAGCCAATCGCTGCCAGTATCGGTACGAGGAGCACTTGGACACGGTCGTTCAAGGAGATAATGAGACTCTAAGGCAGTACATTGACCGATTCAACACTGAGGCCGAGAATATTCGCGACCTATCCTATAAGGACAAGGTGAAGTACCTCAAGCGTGGTATTCGACCGGACCATAGGTTCGCAGAAGAATTCACACTGAATCACTATCAGGACCTCAACATGTTCCTAAGAAGGGCCAATGACCATATGGCGTATGAAGAAACTCTGGCTGCAAGAAAGGGCGCCCGTGCGCGTCCTAAAGAAGAACTGAATAGACCGGCCAAGGGGAAAGAAGGCCGCCGAGACAACCGGTCGGACTATCGAGACAAGAAATACAAGCAGCGTACTCGTCTGAATACTTCTATTGCACAAATCTACAGTGAGTGCCAAAACAACGAGTTTGTGGGTGTAAAGCGGCCTGATCCTCTTGTACTCAAGAAGGGGGCCCGACCAACCAAGAGGTACTGCCGCTATCATAAGAGCAAAGGGTATGACACCAACGACTGCATGGCCCTGAAGGACGACATTGAAGACCTCATCCAGAAGGGTAAGTTGAGTAAGTATGTGAGGTCTGAAGAAAACGAGCGACCTCAAGAAAAGAAAGGAAAACCGGCCCAGAACAGAGGAAATGGCGCCATGGTTACAACGACCGTCCAAGACAAGGATGGATCTGAAGATCGAGACACTCGGCAATCAAGAGGCCGCAATGTTGCTATGGTAATTCATGGTGGCAACCCTCTAGATCGCAGGGACTCCAACAAAGCCACAAAAAGAAAGTGGGATGAAATCTTAATGGTTGGAGCGACTTCAGCAGAACGGCTGGTCTCGAATAGATCGCCCATTTCTTTTGGGGATGAAGACCTGCTCGATGGCAGGCCAACAGTTACGTTCCATTGGTGGTCAGAGCAGTTATGGCCAACACAGAGGTTCGAAGAATTCTGGTTGACCAAGGAAGCTCGGGCGATATTATGTTCGAGGAGTTGATTGACAAGCTGAAAGTGGATCGAAGTGAAATAATCCCGCAGGCCGATCCTACTCCACTAACGGGCTTCAATGGAGCAACCACTTATCCCTTAGGGACAATTGAACTCTTAGTCACATTTGGTGACGACCATGAAGAAAGCACCTGTACAGGACGGTCCGGACGACGTTCCTTGTACTTCCTATAAAATCTTGCTACCATTGTATTATTGGTAGGCCGACCTTGGGTAAGTTGGAGGCCGTTGCTTCCACTGTGCTTTTAAAGATGAAATTTTATAGTAAAGATGACCAGGTAGTTACTCTGGCGGCCGACTTAGAGGCAGCCAAGCGAAGTCATTATCTATACCAAGATATTTGTGATGAACTAGACATCGGTCCAAGCGCTAAAAGTGTTAGTGAAAGTCATCAAGTGAATCTTGCCGATCTGGACGCCCGTTACGACCCAGATAGCGACCCTGAGGACAACGATGACGACTTAGCCCGAGAGCTAAAGAACAGGTTAAAAAGACCAGAGCCTCATGGGAATTGACAGATGTACAGTTAGGCGACGACCCAGCAAAGACAGTGAAGCTAGGTAGCGACCTACCTGAGCGAGTTAAACAAGACCTTGTGGAGTGCCTAAGAGACTACGCTGACCTATTTGCATGGCCGGCATTGTAACAGCCCAGGTCCACCGCAACGGCCACCCCAGCGCTATTACCTCACGATCTTTTCTACCCCCCTTGTAGAATTTTTGCCTTCCGTGGGATTCGAACCTTGTACATGGGGCTCAAATACAAAGTTCCACTCTTTCCCACTACCAATTGAGCCCGCCGCATCGGTGGACCTGGGCTGTTACAGGCATCAGATATGCCAGGCATTCCCAAAGAGATTGCTTGCCATCAGCTGTCGGTCGATGAAGGAGCTAAGCCAGTCGCCTAGAGAAGGCGAACACAGAGTGATGAAAAATCTCAAGCCGCAGCAAAGGCCGTTGAGGACCTAGTGAAGGCTAACTTCGTCGAAGAGATTAAGTACACGACCTGGTTATCCAACGTCGTGTTGGTAAAGAAAAAGAATGGCAAGTGGCGTATGTGTGTGGACTACACCGACCTAAACAAGGCATTCCCGAAGGATGCCTTCCCTGTGCCCAACATTGACAAGCTAGTCGATGGTGCCTCGGGCTACAAACTACTATCTTTTTTGGATGCTTACTCGGGCTACAATCAGATCACGATGTATCCCCCTGATCGACACAAGACTGCCTTTATGACAGATCGTGGCAACTTTCAGTATAAAGTAATGCCTTTCGGCCTGAAGAACGCTGGGGCGACATACCAGCGAATGATGAGTAAGGTATTCAAGAAGCAGATCGGCCGAGTAGTCGAAGTGTATTTAGATGATATGATCATTAAGAGTACGACCGATCAAGACCACTTAAGCGACTTAAGAGAGGTGTTTGATGAAGCAAGAAGGAATTCACTGAGGTTGAATCCAGTGAAGTGCACATTTGGTGTGAGGGCCGACAAGTTTTTGGGCTTTCACCTGACAGAAAGAGGCATAGAAGCCAATCTTGATAAATGTAGGGCGGTCGCCGACATGAGGCCGCCCACCACTAAAAAAGAGATTCAACAGCTGAATGGCATGGTCACTGCTTTGTCAAGATTCATATCTAAAGCGGCATGCAAGTCGCTTCCTTTGTTCAGACTCTTGAAGAAGGATGCAGAATTCGAGTGGACCGACCAGTGCCAGCGAGCATTGGATGAACTGAAAGAAGCCCTGACAAACCCGCTGATCATGACTAAGTTGTTGCCGGGAGAAATTCTTTATCTGTACTTAGCCATAACGGAAGAAGTCTTGAGTGCTGTTTTAGTCAGGGAGAACGACTTGAAAATAGAAAAGTACTTCAGGGGCCCGAGCAGAGATATCAAAAAATCGAAAAGTTAGCTCTTGCACTTTTGGTGGCCGCCCGAAGAATGAGGCCCTATTTTGTAGCCCATCAGGTCGTGGTGAGGACCGACCAACAAATAAGGCAAGTCCTTCATCGGCCAGACCTGGCGGGAAGAATGATAAAGTGGGCAGTAGAACTCAGTGAGTTTGGGATTAAGTTTGAATCCAGATCGGCCGCCAAAGCACAAGTATTGGCCGACTTTATAACTGAAATGACCCTAGTTCCAGACGATCAACCAGCAACGATTTGGACTTTGCACATAGATGGGTCGTCCAATAGTAAAGGTAGTGGAGCGGGCCTGATATTAGAAAATTCAGAAGGCCTTGCTGTGGATGTATCCTTGACTTTTGCCTTCCACACGTCGAACAAGCAAGCCGAGTATGAGGCGTGCATAGCTGGGCTGCAGCTCGCCAGAGATTTCAACGTCGATCGTGTGGAACTACATTCAGATTCCTTGCTGGTCGTTTCACGAATCAAAGAGCTGTATGATGCTAAAGACGACGTGCTCAAAAGCTATTTGGCCAGAGTAAGAGAGCTCCTCAAGCAGTTCGACCGAGCAGAAGTAAGGCATGTGCCTAGAACTGAGAACGTTCGAGCAGACATCCTCTCAAAATTAGCAAGTACCAAAAGTCCTGTAAATCACAGAAGCTTGATCCAGGAGACTTTAAATTGGCCGAGCGTATCGACCAAGCCAAGCCAGTCTTTGTCCGTTCTTTGTGTTGATCAAGATAATGACTGGATCGCCCCCATCCTTCGATATATTGTTGGAGGAGAAGAGCGGCGACCAAAAAGCAGTAAATTGGTCGAGTTAATGGCGACCAAATATTCAGTGATAGAAGGAAAGTTGTATCGAAGAGGGTTCTCATCTCCACTGCTGAGATGCCTATCGTCGGTCGAAGCCGACCATGTGTTGAGAGATATCCACGAGGGTGTTTGTGGAAGCCATCAGGGCGCACGATCCATAGCAAAGAAAGCTCTTAGGGCCGGTTATTACTGGCCGACCATGGACGAAGATGCTAAGAAACTAGTCCAAAAGTGCAAAAAATGTCAAGTGCATGCAGATGTCCATGTTGCACCCTCTTCAGAATTGCAAAGTCTTGTCTCACCTTGGCCGTTCGCCTGGTGGGGCATGGATCTACTAGGCCCGTTTCCACGTGCTCCAGGCCAGTTCAAATTCTTGAACGTGGCAGTTGATTATTTCACAAAGTGGATCGAGGCCGAGCCTCTTGCAACTATTACATCAGCAAAGGTCAGCAAGTTCTTCGGCCGGTGTGTGCTAGCCCGTTTTGGAATTCCGCAGCAGTTGATAACAGACAATGGTACCCAGTTCGCAGATAAGAGGTTCAGAGAAATGTTGGCCGACTTAGGGGTGAAACAGCGTTTCACCTCGGTCGAACATCCACAGACAAACGGCCAAGCTGAAGCGGCCAACAGAGTCATCCTATGTGGTTTAAAAAGAAGACTTGACGAAGCAAAGGGGAATTGGGTCGAAGAGCTGCAATCCGTTATTTGGGCATACAGGACGACCCCACACTCATCGACCGGGGAATCGCCCTTCAGGCTTGTGTATGGAACTAATGCTGTCATACCATAGAAATGGGCGAGCTAAACTGGAGAACTTTGAATCCCCCAGTGATGGCCGACAATGACCGAGCCATTCGAGAAAAGTTGGACCTAATTGAAGAACTGCGCACCCAAGCATCACTTAGAGAACAATTGATCAAGCAGAAGGTCGCAACCAGGTACAACGCTCGTGTTCAAAAGAGAGATTTCACGATCGGCCAGCTCGTTCTGAGGCGCGCTGACGTCGGAAACAAGAATGCCCACCAGAGAAAACTAGCACCTAATTGGGAAGGTCCATACAGGGTCGTTAAGAAGACCGGCAAGGGGGCATACGAGCTGGAGACCATAGAAGGGGTGACTATTCCCAGAACATGGAACGCTGACAAACTTAGAAAATACTATGTTTAAATGTAATGAACGACCTATCAATGAATAAAAGACAGGCAGGCGCTCTTTTTCCCACTGGGTTTTTTACTGAGGCCTGGCCTTTGAAATACAATTTGTACTTTACTTTCTCGCAAAGAATGTATGACCGGTCGCTCAACATGCCCGTAGCAGAGGAGCGACCGAAGAATTATCAAACAAACACGAGGTGCCATCGAAATGGACCAAGGGTTGAGTAACAACCCACAAACAATAGTAGGTCGTCGAAGCGATCTACATCGAGCGCCGTCGAGATGGCCCAATCGAGTGCCATCGAATTGGCCAAATCGAGTGCCATCGAAATGGCCCAATCGAGTGCCATCGAAATGGCCCAATCGAGTGCCACCGAGTTGGCCCAAACGAAGGTCGCCGAGCCGACCGGGTGCCACCGAGTTGGCACCATCGTTGTTCAAGGGTTAAGCAACAACCCACAAACAAGTGTAGGCAGCCGAGTGGCCTACAACGAATGCTTTCGGAAATGCACGGATTGGTCGACGATTAACCTGATCGGCCTAAAAGTTCGTAAAACTTAGAAAAATGTGAACGGACAAAATAAGTAAATCCAAACAAACAAGCGAAATAAAATGAATAAAGGAAAAAAGATGTCATTACAAACCAAGGACGCCCGGTCGAAGCCGAGCGCCCAGATATCAAACTGCTCGAAGGCTGGATGAGAAAATTGTTATGCCCAAAGGCTAGTCAAAGGATTACAAAAATTACTCCGCTCGCAGGCGGGCTTCAAAACATGACCGAGCGAGGGCGAATGGTGTTACCCTGCTCGTCGAGCTCCTCGGGCAACACAATCTAGTTATCTTCTACGCAGTGCTCAGGCTTGATCATGTTTTCATCAAAGTTGATGTTTAGGTCTGAATTCAGCACCCGCACCTGGTCAAGAGCGTTCTGGAATTGATAAAACGCTGCATCCTTTGCCAGCCCGGTCACTTTTTGCACCTGAGCCTCCAGCTCGGCTCTCTTCTCTTCCAGGACGGGCTTCTCCTTTTCCAGAGCATCAGCGTCATTCTTCAAGCTCTTCACCTGAGCAGCAAGTTCTTTGTTCTTCTTCTCCAGCTTAGCCCGGTCCCCCTCGGCCTGTTGCTTTGAGCTAACAGCTTTATCCAGCTTCTTCTTCACGACCTCAAGATTGGCCAAGGCAATGTCCTTTTCAGTCGAGCATCTGCAAACAAGGGCAGCAAAAGTCATTAAATCGACCAGCAATAAGCGAAATCAAGACGGGCTAGAAACTTAGAATACCTTGAAGTTCGTTCGACATTTCCTGCATGGCCTTTCCGACACCCATGCACAGAGAAGCGCAGACTACCATAGGCTCCTTCTTGAACCGCTCGAAGTCGGCCAGCCCCAAGCCCTCGGTCGAGAGAATAAGAATATTGCCATCAGGAATTTTGTGGACCCGCTCGAGAATCCTGCTCCGCTTGGGTGAGCGAACGTCCTGACGAGGGGGCGACCGAACTTTGGAAGCTGATTTCTTCCCTTGGCTCCTAGGGGTCTGTGGCACTTTGGACGTCCCTTCCAGGTCGACCACGCTGGGAGGCGGCCGAGAAGCGCCAGGAATTGAGGAGGGTTTCAAGAGTTTTTCTATTTCGGCCCAAGACTTTCCTGCCATTCTTCCTGCAAAATAGAGCGAGTCAAGGGTTAGAAGGAACAACCAATAGCCAAAATAAAAAGACAAGTTCAAAAGCAAACCAATCTCAGCCTCCAGAGCATGGCCCGCGAGCAGTGTGAAAGGACGACACGGAAGGTCGCCTTTAGGATCTGGTGGTATAAATATAGTCACCAGGCCGCCTGAAGAAGTGAGCCTCGTTCCACATAATTGGGAAGAAAGGTTCACCGAGCGTCCCATCAGGATTGGTCTCAGCTATGGCTTGGCCGGCCTCCTTGGTCGGGACGATCCAAAAATATTGACTTTTCCATGCAGCGCCCAATGACTCTTAGAACGCTTTGAAGTACCGGTGTTGGGTTTTCTGAGTCTTGAAGGAAACCTGCTCCCTCTTCTCCTTGTTGGCCTTTTCTTTGAGCCAGCTTAACTCAAAGATGGTGAAGAATAACTGCATTGAAAATGGCCTACCAAGCCGGCTCAGAAGCACCTCAAAAGTCTTCAAAAACGCCCATGCGTTCGGGTGCAGTTGAGAGGGGGCGACCCCAATGTAGATTGGACATCTTCCAGCAGTTCCGATCGGCCGTCTCATAATCAAAGGGGGGAAACCCCTCGCGCACATTCGGAGGAACCGGTTGTCGAAGGTCTGGTCACTGGTCACACTCTAGTGAGCAACATTCGGGTCGTTGAGGAGCATGATCAGGCTGTAGTAGAGGCTCTAGCAAATAGGGACGGCCTGCAGGATGGGCGCATGACGATCCTGAAGACGTGGCTGAGAAAGACATGTTGTGGGTTTCCAACAACCTTTGTAGTCATTGAAGCAGGATTTACCGTCGCAGTCCAGATGAGGCCGTTCTAAGTGCTCAGTTGAGGGTCGAGGGTATGGAAAAAAATGAAGACATTTCTACATGGACCGACGTGCTGAAATTCACAATGTACTGCGTTGTTTTTGAGCGCATGGGCATTGTTTCACCTTTCACTCAATTTCAGAGGCAGGTCCTGAGGTATATTAAGGTCGCACCTTCTCAACTGAACCCAAATGACTAGGCGTTCCTGCAAGGCTATGAGGATATCTTGACTCTACTGGGGCGACCTGTATCTATTAGGTTATTTTTCACCTTGTTCGAGATGAGCTACCTATACGAGGCAAGATCGAAGGGTGCTCACAAGGAGGCGGTCTCTTTTAAGAACCGCACTCAGTACAATTTCTTCGAGCCTTACATGGAATCTTTGCCAAGTGGCTGGAAAAAAGATTTCTTCTGGGTCATCCCCTATACAAACAAGGCTCTTCGAGGGGTGGCCCAACTGGCAAAGGATAACAGTGCTGGGACGCCTCTTTTTTCGACCTTGTGGTCTTATGATCATTTTGTGAAGAAGCCTAGCGAGTATTCTTACAAGGAGATCGAGCTTGCCGACCTGGAAATTGGAACGATCCATAGGCTAAGGAGGATTGCCTCCCTTGTTCCCGGAGGCCGCATCAAAATGAAGAAGATAGTGGACGCCAGAGGCAGTCATGCCATTAAGGGCGCCCTTGGTGGGGGCCGTTGAATCCTTTTTTACTTCGAATATTTAGCTCGTTTCTAATTTCTTTCATTCTGTGCAGCTGACATGGCGAATGTTTGAAACTTTGAAGACTTGGCCAAGTGGGCCGCTGAAGAGGGTGACGACTCTCCCCCACGAGCTTTAAATGTGCAAGCTGTAGAGGACGCTGTTATCACTGAGGTCGCTGGTGATGGACCCCAGTTCAACCAAGACAATCAGGGGGCTTCTACTGATCATGCCATTCCACTAAACAGTCCCCTTCAAGTTCGAGAGTGGATGGGAAAAAGGGGCCACTCCAACGAAGGCGACCCTACTGAGAGGAAAAGGCACAAGAGCAGAAACCACGGGCAGAGTCGTTCGCCAAAAATCGACTTACTTGGCTTGGGCGGCCAAGACTGCGCTCGCTTCAAAGAAGAGCCCTTTGAGGTGATGGCCGGCGCAATGAAGGTCGCTGGCCTGCTGTTCAAGAAATACCATGAAGAAGAAGCTGACCGGCTGGCAGGTAGGCGAGTTTTCCATAAAGTTTCATATCTTGAAGACGACCTGTCAGATAAAAATTTTAAACTGAAGTCAGCTGTGTCCAAATTAACAAAGGTGAGGGAGGAGCGAAATAGGCTGCTTAAGAGGGTGGAAGAGCTCGAGCCAAATCGAGTTGATTGCTGCCAACGAGCAAAAACTTAAGGAGGCTGAAACACAGTTGGCGGCCGCTGTGGTTGCTCAATCTGGAGCTGTGGCGACAAGAGATAGCGCGCTGGCTGAAAAGGTTGCGGCCGAAGGAGAAGTGGACCGCCTAAATAAGAAGAACAAAGAGCTCTTCGACCATGTCACCTCTCTGAATGCTGACTTGACGGTTGTTAAGCAGGAGAGGGATAAGTACAAAGCTCACTTTAAAGGGGCGGCCGCCAAAGCTTTGGGGGCGGCCCAATATCAATTTGAGAATGCGGTTAGCCAAATTAAGCTTGCCCATCCTGAGCTGGTGATTAACGAGGTCGTGGTGAACAACGCCCACTGCGTGGTCGACCAAGAGATTGTGCGTCCCAAGAAGTTCGAGAAAGGGAAGGTCGTCCATGAATGGGCCGTTATTCTTCGTGCTGGTCCCTCTTCCTGAACATCTTTAAACTTGTCTTTATTTTTTGCTTTTGAACAATTTGCCAGCCTGCGAGCGGTGGATATTTGGGGGCCCTGGTTACGACCTTGGCGTCCTAATTTTTTAATCAATACTCTTAAGTTCTTTTCCATTTGAAGGCAAGTTAATTTTCCTGTCGCTTATATCGTCTGCATGGCCATTTATCATAAATTTGCACGCGTGCGTTAAATAAGTCATCGTCATTATTTGTGGCCCGCTACACTCAGCGCCCTTCGGTTTGCCATTCGATGGCGCTCGTCGATTTTATGGGCTACTACGCTCAGCGGCTTACGTTTTGCCATTCGAGGGCGCTCGTTTGGGCCATTCGATGGTGCTCGTTAAGTTTTTAGGCCGCTACGCTCATCGGCTTACATTTTGCCATTCTATGGCACTCGTTTGGGCCATTCGATGGCACTCGTTAAGTTTATCGGCCGCTACGCTCAGCGGCTTACATTTTGTCATTCGATGGCGCTCGTTTGGGCCATTCGATGGCACTCTTTGTAAGCCAACTCGGTGGCACTAGTTGGGCTGTTCAACGACACTCGATATAAGCCAACTCGGTGCCACTACGGTCGCTCTTCTGCTACTCGCAAGATGAGCGATCAGGCATACATTTTTGCATGAAAAACTGGGGTCAGAGCAATTTTTAAAGGTCGGGCCTCAGTAAAAAACCTAGTGGGAAAAAGAGCGCCCACCTGTCATTCATTCATTCATAGATCGTTCATTACAACTGGGTACTAGACGTAGTATTTCCTGAGTTTGTCTGCATTCCATGTCCTGGGAATAGTCGACCCGTCCATGGTTTCCAATTCATATGCGCCCTTGCCAGTTTTGTTGACAATACGATATGGTCCTTCCCAGTTTGGGGAAAGCTTACCCTGTCGGGCGTTCTTATTGCCAACATCTGCCCGCCTAAGTACGAGTTGTCTGATTGAAAACTCCCTCTTCAGGACGCGAACATTGTACCTTGCAGCGACCTTCTGATAAGTTGCTCCGTAAGTGACGCCTTAGTGCGCAGCTCATCAACCAGGTCCAACTCATCTCTTCTGGCTCGCTTGTTGTCGGCCAAGGTCAGCGGATTGGCCGTCCTCCAGCTTAGCTCGCCTACTTCTATGGGAATGACAACATCAGTTCCGTAGACAAGTCTGAAGGGTGACTCTCCGGTTGACGAATGGGGGGCGTCCTATACGCCCAGTGGACAGATTGGAGTTCCTCGGCCCAGTTTCCTTTAGCCTCTTCTGCCCTTCTCTTTAGGTCGCGCAGAATTACCCTGTTGGTGCTCAACCAAAGTAAACCGCTGCTTCACCCCTAGGCCGGCCAGCATTTCTCTGAATCTTTTCTCAACAAATTGAGTGCCATTATCGGTCACCAGTTGCTGCGGCACTCCAAACCGGGCAAGTACATTTCTCCCGAAAAACATGATCACCTTGGCCGTCGTGATGGTAGCTAGCGGCTCTGCCTCAATCCACTTGGTGAAGTAATCAACTGCCACGATCAAGAATTTGAGCTGACTTGGAGCTGGTGGAAAAGGACCGAGCAAATCCATCCCCCACCAAGCGAACGGCCAAGGTGGGGTGAGGCTGTGGAGCTCTGAAGATGGGGCCACATGAACATCGACATGGACCTGGCACTTCTTACATTTCTGCACCAGCTTCCTTGCGTCCTCTTCCATGGTTGGCCAATAGTAACCGGCCCTGAGGGCTTTCTTCGCAATTGAACGACCGCCCTGGTGACCTCAGCAAATTCCCTCGTGTATGTCCCTTAAGACATGGTCGGCTTCGACCAACGTTAAACACCTTAACAATGGAGAAGTGAATCCTCTTCTATACAGGTTTCCTTTTGTAACACCCCAATAATTTAATTAAGTAATTGATTAAATTATTTAAAGTGTTGCACTAATTTTAGTATATTGAATTATAATGTGGTCACTATTTTGTTGTGTTAGGGAGTGGTGGAAGCGATGGAAGGAGGGTGTAAAAAGGGCCCAAACCTTTTGAGCCCAAAATATAAATAGACTAGGTTTAGTGCATAGGAAGGAAAAGAAAAGAAAAAAACAACAGAAGAGGAAAAGAAGAAGTGTTGCGCCGTGGGAGAGGAAAGGAAGGAGAAGAGAGAAACTTCTCAAGGTTGCTCAAGGTAAGGGTTTTGGTCCTTTCTTTCTCAAATTTTTTCCTTTTCCTATTGTGGTGATTTTCAATCCCTCATTGCTTGTTGTTGTTGGTTCGCAAGTTGCTCAAGGAGGGACATCCATCGTTAGTTGCGAAGGTGAGGAAGGGAGAGCTTGCTATTTTGGGTGATTTTGGTGTTATTGGAGTCCTACGGTTTAAATTAAGGTAAGGGTGAGCATTTCATTTAACATAATTGGGTATGTGATGTGGTTTGTGGAGTTTCTTGATGTTGTTTAATGATTTCTGATGTTGCTTGGTAATTTTGGATGATGTTGATGAATTTTGATGATGTTAAATTGATGATATTGATTGTGTTTGAGATGACTGAGAATTGTATCATTTGGGTGTATTGATCGTGTGAGAAGGAGAGAACTCGAGAGAAAGCCATGAATCGATTCCTTCTTGTGGTGTTAAGAGTCATGAATCGATTTCTTCTTGTAGTGTTAAGAGTCATGAATCGATTCCTCAATTGTATTGTCAAGCCAAGAATCGATTATTCTTGTTAAAAAGGAAGCAAGGAATCGATTGTTCTCTTCAAAATTCAAGGCAACAATCGATTGTTCTCTTCAAAATTCAAGGCAACAATCGATTGTCCTCTTTAAAACTCAAGGCAATAATCGATTTCTGTCTTCAAAAGAAATTAAGGCCAAAATTGATTGTTTTCTTTTCAAAACAACTTCGTTCAAAATAATCAAGTCGTGAATCAATATTTTTCACCTGTGTCTTAATTGTGTCATGCTATTAATGTTGCTGTTTTTGTCACTAAAATTGTACATAGTGCAGATTTTCCAAAAATACAAGTTGCTGTTTTGATACTAAACTGATGCTGTTTTTACGAATATAAGTTGTTGTTTTTCAAGGATAGGAGCTGCTGTCTTCTTAATTAATATGTTGCTGTTTTACAAAATAATGTTTTCTCTAGTTTTGTTCTTTGGTCAAGATATGATTGAATTCTTTGTAAGAGGTTATACTACTAGTGTACTCCTTGACTATGGCTAGAGGCGTGGTTTTACCACTAAGGCCAGAATTTCTTTCACTGGTGTATTTACAAGGGCATCATTGAGAGCCTTGCAAATGTGGCCAATGCCTCTTGCGAGTAGTACCAGTTACCTGAGTAATCCCATAGTCAATCAGTTTACTATTTTATAACCCACAAGACTAAAAGATAACCGTAATGTATATATATACATGCTTATGATGACGTGATTATATGATGTTGATGAATGTGTCGGTTCATGCTACGAGTGTTTTATGATGATGTGTTATTTAATGATTGTGATGTGAATGACGAATACACTCTACGAGTGTTTTATGATGACATACCTTGAGTGGTTATTTATTCTATGATGATGATGATGAGTACTCCGAGTGAGTGTTGGTTGAATTGCACATGTGTTATAGGATCTCATGGCATGTGCATACTATGACTTATATTGATGATGTTATGCCTTGAGTGGTTTTTCTTCTATAATGAAGATATGCCTTGAGTGGTTTTTAAAGATGATATGGTACCATCATGCATATGCCCGCGTGTGGGTTGCATTTTCATACATAAACATAACTGTGAGTGGTGCTGTTGTGATTTGAGCTGGTGTTGTGTATTTATGATGTGGTGATGATACCTTGTGATTGTCCCTTCTCATCCCTCTATTGTGTATCTGATTATGTTCCTTTGAAATTCTCACCCTTACGCTTGGAATGTTGCTCTATTGTGGCAACGCTGCAGTACCATGAGTGAAGGACTTCTTTGCCTTATTCTTTTAATTTTTGGGATGTATTGTTGTGTCGCTCTCGATCTTTGTAACACCTAGGGGCGTGGAGTGAGATAATTTGTTTAATAGTTGTATACTGATTTTTATTTGTTACATTGAGACGTGTTTGAGAGTTTTTGGTGAGTCGGTGTGTATGCCGCTGCGATTATGTGTTTTATGAGAATGGAATTTTCCATAGCTGATGTTTGATTGCACGAATTTGAAGAGTGCATATTTGATGAGTTTTTAAGGAAGTTGTAGCATTTCTTTTCTATCAATTAAAGGAATTTTTATTTTTGAAAAAGAATTACTCTGATAAATGACACGTAATATAAGGGTAGAAAAGGGGTGTTACATTAGTGGTATCGGAGCGGTGAGACCTCTCCCGATGCGGTGTGGTTCGAGGACGAACCAAGCGGAAGCCGTAGTGGGCATGTGACATCCGGGCCTGAGGAGGCGGGAGTGATCGCCGGTGCCCAAAAAGGTGGCATGGCAAAGAGCGGCTCTGGCGGCTTCAAGCGAAGGGCGCGTGAATGAACCGAATACATGCCGGAATGAGAGGATCTTGAGGTTGTGCGGTATGGGGTATGCATGAGTTGAAGGAAGGCTTAAAAGAATTGGTTTGAACTACCTATACAAACAAGGTGCATCTTCTTTTCGGGGAGCTCATCCCATAAGAACTCCATAGTTAAGTGTGCTTGGCTTGGAGTAGTAGTGGGATGGGTGACCTTCAGAGAAGTTTCTGGAAAGCATGCAAGTGAGGACAAAACATTTGAAAAGACTCGTGTTGGTTCGTAGAGGCGATCGGCGATTTAGAAGCGATGCAGGATGTTACAAGTGGTATCGAGCGATTCGATGCCGTCCGGCCGGTGGTTGAGTCATCAATTTGAGTAACATTTGAGCTTTGTTACTCGTTTACGATTTTTGTTTTACGTTGCGGTACTAGAATGGCGGGGCCGGAGCGATCTTTCGCGACTTTCGCTGCGCCTTGCGAGCTATTCTTTGGGGTTGTGGGTAATGCTACGGGTGATGGAACGCGTAGTCCGCCCCGCGTTCGGCGTGAGAACCCTCCTACTTTTGAAGGCGGGTATAATCTTGATGGTGCCCTTGAGTGGCTAAGTGAGATGGAGCGGATATTCCGTGTCATGGATTGCACCGATGCTCGAAGGTTCGCTATGGCACACACATGTTGAAGAAAGAGGCTTATGATTGGTGGAGAAACACTAGTCGGGGGTTGTGCGCGATGAGGAGATCACGTGGGCGATATTTGAGAGGAGTTCAAGAGGAAATACTATCAGGAAGATGTCAAGTGGAAAGAAAGAGGTGGAGTTTTTGAGACTTGAGCAAGGTAGCATGGTATGGCTTGAGTATCTTTGCAAAATTTCTTGAGCTTGTCCAAGTTTTATCCACACTATGATGGAGAGGGTCTTTGAGTTCTCCAAATGCATCAAGTTTGAGAGCGGGTTGCGTCTTTGACATTAAGAGAGCCATAGGGTATCGCAGATCCGAGTATTCCGTTGTTGGTTAATAGTGCGAGAATTTTTGAAGAGGACAATAATGCTTTCTCTAGAGTTATGAAGGAAAAGCAAAAGAATTTTTTGGGTCGGGAAAGCCATATGAGGTGCTTTGGTAAGGCAAAGGGAAGTTTGTTGGTAAATTTGTTGGTGGGTCTAAGCGAAGTGGGGAGATCTTTGCGGCCGGTGTTACTTGTTACACGTGTGGAAAAGCGAGCCATAAGAGTCAGATTGTCCAAATAATGAGAAAAAGAGATGTTACAGTGTGGAAAAGAGGGACACATGGCTTCCAACCGTGATAGGAAGGAGGTGTTGTGCTTTAATTGTGGGGAGAGTGGTCACATCGTACACAGTGTCCAAAGCCAAAGAAAGAGAAGTCCTTTGGGAGAGTTTTTGCCTTTGGCGAGTTGAGAGGGACCCAATGCGATTAAAGGTACATGCTTCATCTATGGTACACCTTTAATTGCTATTGTTGACACTGGGTGCTACGCACTCTTTTATTGCTTACATTTGTCTTTGAAAAGTTGAAATTAGTGTTATGCTGTTATGGAGAGAGGATGGTTATCGACACTCCGGCTAAGGGTTCGTAACTACTTCTCTAATGTGTGCTAGGTGTCCTCTGTCGGTCTTGGCGAGAGATTTTACAGTTGATCGATTTGTTTGCCTTTGGGTGGGTTGGATGTGATTCGGGCATGGGTAGTTAGTAGATAACCATGTGCACATCAACCGTCCTAGTAAGTTCATTAGTTTTCTTCTTCACGAAGAGGAGAAAGTGCCTTTCTTTGTCTCACGAGCAATTATTGCGGGGTAATGAAAGAGGGTGGTCGGTTGTTTGCTTTGATGGCGTCCATGTCTGCTGAGAACCAATTTGTGGTTGATGGGTTGCGGTGGTGTGTGAGTTCCCTGAAGTGTTTCTGATGAGATTCCTAGTGTGCCACCGAGAGAGGAAGTTGAGTTTGGGATTGAGCTTGTGCACGGCACTAGGCACGTGTCTATGGCACCCGCATCGAATGTCTGCATACGAGTTGGCGAATTGAAAAAGCAACTTGAAGATTTGTTAGAAAAGAAGTTTGTGAGACCAGGTGTGTCACCTTGGGGGAGCTCGGTCTTTGCTAGTGAAAAAGAAAGATGGGAGTATGAGGTTGTGTGTAGACTACCGTCGGTTGAACAAAGTTACAATCAAGAATAAATATCCTCTTCCGAGGATTGATGATCGATGGATCGGTGGTGGGTGCTAAGGTTTTTAGCAAGATTGACTTGAGGTCGGGTTATCATCGGATCAAGGTGAAGGATGAAGACATCCGAAGACCGCGTTCGGGGCGAGGTATGGGCATTATGAGTACTCTGTAATGCCGTTTGGTGTCACAAATGCACCGGGGTGTTTATGGAGTACATGAACCAGGATCTTCCATAGCTATTTGGATCGGTTTGTGGTTGTGTTTATTGATGATATCTACTGGTGTACTCTAAGTCCGAGGAGAACACACAGAACACACGAGGTTGGTGCTAGAGGTCTTTGAAAGAAAGGAAGCTTTATGCTAAGTTATCAAAGTGTGAGTTACATTTGAAAGAGGTAAGCTTCTTGGGTCACATTATCTCTGGTGATGGTATAGGCGTGGACCCGGCTAAGGTTGATGCGATGTTGCGGTGGGAGAGCCCAAAGTGCGTGGATCGAGATTAGGAGTTTCTTGGGGTTATTTGGTTACTACGGGAGGTTTATTGAGGGTTCTCTAAGCTAGCCCTTCCGTTGACCCAATTGACTGTAAGGGAAGAGCTTTTGTGTGGGACGCCAAGTGTGAAGAGAGCTTCCAAGAGTTGAAAAGGAGGTTGACAACATCTCCGGTGCTAGTGTTGCTGTCTTGGATCAACCTTTTGTTGTATCTTGTGATGCGTCCAAGATGGGTTTGGGAGGTGTATTGATGCGAGGATGGGAAGGTAGTTGCTTATGCATCCAGACAGTTGAGGATACATGAGAAGAACTATCCTACTCATGATTTGGAACTATTTGCTATTGTGTTTTTTGTTGAAGATTTGGAGCACTATCTCTATGGTACCAGATTTGAGGTGTTCAGCGATCACAAGAGTTTGAGGTACTTGTTTGACCGAGAAGGAGTGAATATGAGGCGAGGCGTTGGTTAGAGTTCTTTGAAAGATTACGATTTCGGCTTGAACTATCATCCCGACAAAGCTAATGTCGTGGTGATGCTTTAAGTCGGGAAAACTTTGCATATGTCAACAATGATGGTGAAGGAATTGGAGTTGATTGAGCAATTCCGTGATTTGAGTCAGTTTGTGAGGTGACACCGCAGAGTGTCGGTGGGTATCTTGAGGATTGATAATGACTTCTTGATTAATATCGAGACGCCATGGCCGGATGTGAAACCGGTGGATTTGTTGGTTGCGGGTGATCAAGCGGTGGATGGGGATTTCGGGTTGGATTCGAGGAGCATTGAGATTCGGGGGACGGGATATGTGTTCACGATGATGCCGATATGAAGAGAATGATACTTGAGGAGAGCCATAGGAGCAAGTTAAGTATTCATCCAGGTGCCACGAAAATGTACCATGATTTGAAGAGACTGTTTTGGTGGCCTGGTATGAAGAAGGATGTAGCACAATTTGTATACTCATGTTTGACTTGCCAGAAGTCGAAGATTGAGCACCAGAAGCCGGCGGGGTTGATGCAACCGTTGGAGATTCCGGAATGGAAGTGGGACAGCATTTCCATGGACTTTGTGACAGGGTTGCCAAACACTGTGAGAGGGTTTGACTCCATTTGGGTGATTGTGGATAGGTTGACCAAGTCTGCTCACTTTATTCCTATCAACATCACCAATCCTGTGCCAAAGTTGGCTAGAATATACATTCAGGTGATTGTGAAGCTTCATGGGGTTCCGAAGAGTATTGTGTCGGATAGAGACCCGCGGTTTACATCAGAGTTTTGGGGAAGCTTACAGGAGGCTTTGGGGTCCAAGCTGAGGTTGAGTTCAGCTTATCATCCTCAGACTGATGGTCAGACAGAGAGAACCATCCAGTCTTTGGAGGATCTTCTGAGAGCTTGTGTGCTGGAGCAGGGAGGTGCGTGGGATACACACCTTCCCACGATTGAGTTCACTTATAATAACTGACTACCATTCGAGTATAGGGATGGCTCCTTTTGAGGCCTTTGTATGGGCGGAGGTGTAGGACTCCGTTGTGTTGGCATGAGTCGGTGAGAGTGTCGTTCTTGGACCGGATTTGGTTAGGAGACTACGAGAGAAGGTTAAGATGATCGAGGATAAAATGAGAGAGTCCCAGTCGCGAAAAGTTATCATGATAGGAGGAGAAAGGACTTGGAATTTCGGGCCGGTGAGCATGTATTCACGAGGTCACGCCTATGGCAGTGTTGGGCGTGCATTGAAAGCGAAGAAGTTGACTCCTAGATTTATTGGACCGCACCAAATCACCGAGAGGGTAGGAAAAGTTGCTTATAGGGTGGCCTTGCCACCTAATCTTCGAACACGATGTATTCCACGTGTCACGGCTTGAAGTATATTCGAACCGTCTCATGTGATTCACATGGATGATGTAGAAGTGCGGGAGAATCTCACGGTGGAGACGATGCCAGTGAGGATTGATGATAGAGAGGTGATGGTGTTGAGAGGGAAAGACATTGCATTGGTCAAAGTAGTGTGGTTGGGAGCTGCTGGTGAGAGCATGACTTGGGAGCTAGAGAGCAGGATGAGGGAGTCCTATCCAGAGCTATTTGACTCAGGTATGAATTTCGAGGACGAAATTTCCTAAGTGGGGGAGAGTTGTAACACCCCAATAATTTAATTAAGTAATTGATTAAATTATTTAAAGTGTTGCACTAATTTTAGTATATTGAATTATAATGTGGTCACTATTTTGTTGTGTTAGGGAGTGGTGGAAGCGATGGAAGGAGGGTGTAAAAAGGGCCCAAACCTTTTGAGCCCAAAATATAAATAGACTAGGTTTAGTGCATAGGAAGGAAAAGAAAAGAAAAAAACAACAGAAGAGGAAAAGAAGAAGTGTTGCTTGTGTGTAGGAGAGAAAGGAAGGAGAAGAGAGAAACTTCTCAAGGTTGCTCAAGGTAAGGGTTTTGGTCCTTTCTTTCTCAAATTTTTTCCTTTTCCTATTGTGGTGATTTTCAATCCCTCATTGCTTGTTGTTGTTGGTTCGCAAGTTGCTCAAGGAGGGACATCCATCGTTAGTTGCGAAGGAGAGGAAGGGAGAGCTTGCTATTTTGGGTGATTTTGGTGTTATTGGAGTCCTACGGTTTAAATTAAGGTAAGGGTGAGCGTTTCATTTAACATAATTGGGTATGTGATGTGGTTTGTGGAGTTTCTTGATGTTGTTTAATGATTTCTGATGTTGCTTGGTAATTTTGGATGATGTTGATGAATTTTGATGATGTTAAATTGATGATATTGATTGTGTTTGAGATGACTGAGAATTGTATCATTTGGGTGTATTGATCGTGTGAGAAGGAGAGAACTCAAGGAAAGCCATGAATCGATTCCTTCTTGTGGTGTTAAGAGTCATGAATCGATTTCTTCTTGTAGTGTTAAGAGTCATGAATCGATTCCTCAATTGTATTGTCAAGCCAAGAATCGATTATTCTTGTTAAAAAGGAAGCAAGGAATCGATTGTTCTCTTCAAAATTCAAGGCAACAATCGATTGTTCTCTTCAAAATTCAAGGCAACAATCGATTGTCCTCTTTAAAACTCAAGGCAATAATCGATTTCTGTCTTCAAAAGAAATTAAGGCCAAAATTGATTGTTTTCTTTTCAAAACAACTTCGTTCAAAATAATCAAGTCGTGAATCAATATTTTTCACCTGTGTCTTAATTGTGTCATGCTATTAATGTTGCTGTTTTTGTCACTAAAATTGTACATAGTGCAGATTTTCCAAAAATACAAGTTCTTTGTTTGATACTAAAGCGATCTTTGCTTTTTACTTCGAATATAAGTTCTTTGTTTTTCAAGGATAGAGAAGCTTTGTCTTCTTAATTAATATGTTCTTTGTTTTACAAAATAATGTTTTCTCTAGTTTTGTTCTTTGGTCAAGATATGATTGAATTCTTTGTAAGAGGTTATACTACTAGTGTACTCCTTGACTATGGCTAGGCGTGGTTTACCACTAAGGCGTAATTTCTTTCTTTGGTGTATTTACAAGGGCATCATTGAGAGCCTTGCAAATGTGGCCAATGCCTCTTGCGAGTAGTACCGATTACTGAGTAATCCCATAGTCAATCGAGTTTACTATTTTATAACCCACAAGACTAAAAGATAACCGCAGTAATGTATATATATACATGCTTATGATGGCGTGATTATATGATGTTGATGAATGTGTCGGTTCATGCTACGAGTGTTTTATGATGATGTGTTATTTAATGATTGTGATGTGAATGGCGAATACACTCTACGAGTGTTTTATGATGACATACCTTGAGTGGTTATTTATTCTATGATGATGATGATGAGTACTCGAGTGAGTGTTGGTTGAATTGCACATGTGTTATAGGATCTCATGGCATGTGCATACTATGACTTATATTGATGATGTTATGCCTTGAGTGGTTTTCTTCTATAATGAAGATATGCCTTGAGTGGTTTTTAAAGATGATATGGTACCATCATGCATATGCCGCGTGTGGGTTGCATTTTCATACATAAACATAAGCGTGAGTGGTCTTTGTTGTGATTTGGTTTGGTGTTGTGTATTTATGATGTGGTGATGATACCTTGTGATTGTCCCTTCTCATCCCTCTATTGTGTATATCGATTATGTTCCTTTGAAATTCTCACCCTTACCGCTTGGAATGTTGCTCTATTGTGGCAACGCTGCAGTACCATGAGTGAAGGACTTGCTTGCCTTATTCTTTTAATTTTTGGGATGTATTGTTGTGTCGCTCTGACATCTTTGTAACACCTAGGGCGTGGAGTGAGATAATTTGTTTAATAGTTGTATACTGATTTTTATTTGTTACATTGAGACGTGTTTGAGAGTTTTTGGTGAGTCGGTGTGTATGCCGCTGCGATTATGTGTTTTATGAGAATGGAATTTTCCATAGCTGATGTTTGATTGCACGAATTTGAAGAGTGCATATTTGATGAGTTTTTAAGGAAGTTGTAGCATTTCTTTTCTATCAATTAAAGGAATTTTTATTTTTGAAAAAGAATTACTCTGATAAATGACACGTAATATAAGGGTAGAAAAGGGGTGTTACACCTTCAATGACTGAATACTTGGTCGCCCGCTGCCTCAGAAGTTTTGCTTCCTTCTTGTCGCTCGGTTCTTCTCCTGTTAGGATATAACGTAGAATTGAAGCGATCCAATTTTCCCCTATGTCAATAGGGAGAACCGCTAGAGATTGGCTTGGCTTGGTCGAGACACTCAGACGAGTTAGAGTTTCCTGGATCAAACTTCTGTGATTCCCAGGGGCTTTGATGCTGGCTAACTTCGATAGTATGTCAGCCCAAACGTTTTCAGTCCTTGGCACATGTTTGACTTCTGCTCGGTCGAATTGCTGAAGCAACTCTCTTACCCTAGCTAGGTAGCTCTTGAGGACTTCATCATTTGCATCATACAGCGCCTGAATCTGGGAAACGACTAGCAGAGAATCTGAATGAAGTTCCACTCAGTCAACGTTGAATTCTTTTGCGAGCAGTAGACCGGCTATACACGCCTCATATTCAGCCTGATTATTTGACGTGTGGAAAGCGAACGTGAGCGACACCTCCACGGCCAAGCCTTCGGAGTTTTCTAAAATTAAGTCGGCCCCACTTCCCTTAGAGTTAGAAGAACCAACAACATGCAGGGTCCAAGTGGTGGTTGCCCGGCCGTCAGCAATCGGGGTCATTTCAGCAATGAAGTCGGCCAACACCTGCGCTTTAGCTGCCGACCTTGCTTCAAACTTAATTCCAAACTCACTGAGTTCTACTGCCCATTTGATCATGCGACCCTCCAGATCTGGTCGATGGAGGATTTGTCTGATAGGCTGATCAGTCCTTACCACGACCTGATGGGCCACGAAATAAGGTCTCAACCTGTTGGCGGCCACCAATAATGCAAAACCTAGCTTCTCAATCTTCTGGTATCTTGTCTCTGGCCCTCGCAACACCTTGCTGATAAAATAGACCGGGTTCTGTTTTGAGTCGCTCTCCCTGACTAGGACAGCGCTTAAAACTTCTTTTGTTATTGCCAAGTATAAGTACAAGGTTTCGCCCGACAACGGCTTGGTCCTAATTGGTGGATTCGACAAAGCTTCATTCAGGTCGTCCAATGCTCGCTGGCATTGTTCGGTCCACTCGAACTCCACCTCTTTCTTCAACAACTTGAACAAAGGGAGCGACTTGCAGGTCGACTTAGGTATGAACCTTGACAGGGCAGGGACCATGCCATTCAACCGTTGGATTTCTTTCTTGGTAGTGGGCGGCCTCATTTCCACTACAAGAAAATCGCTGATTTGCCACGGACATTTTCGTGGCAAATGTACAAATTTCCGTGGCAAAACAACATTTGCCACGGATTTGCCACGGACAAAAATTGGTGGCAAAAGCGCCGTCATAAATCGTTTGCCACAGATTTTCCGTGGCAAATGTTCAATCACAAATTAAATCGCTAATCCGTCGCAAATATCCGTGGCAAAGTCGTCGCAAATTTCATCGCAAATCCGTGCCAAATCCGTCACAAAAATAAAAAAAAAATATTAAATCTTCACTCTCCAAATATACATTGATATACATAATCAATTGAATTTGAAGGAAACATTTATTATTGTTGCTATAGTTCATCAACAGTATATGACTTATCACTAACTAACTTAGGCAGATAAACATAACAAGCTCAAGCCCCACATAAATAAAACAATTCTAGCAGCTTGACAAGCATTCAACATCTCCAAGAACAGTTTACCCTTCCTTGAAGTGTCGTGTGATGCAGCTTGACATGATTCAATTCTTGCAGAATGGTAAGGCACATAACCATCCTGAAAAACGATGTCATATCGGTTAAAAGCAAATGTTTTACATGCATCGATAAACTTGCCTTCATGCTTTTGAAAAACCATAGCACTTTTGGAAACAATCAAGTTCAACAGCCACCATAAAGTAATGCTCAAAACATGGAAAACTTTAAAAGCTTGTTTGTGTGCGGTTTCTATTCGGATGCACAAAGAACTCAAGGCTCTGTAAACTTTAAATTATTATGTTCTGAGAAGAGCATTCACCACACGCAAATTATTATGTTTTATGATCCATATTAAAGCTCCAAAATTACACAGATCAGTATAAGACTCACGTTGAAGCTAATGTATCACAACCAATGCTAATAAGACTAACATCATACAACATTCCTAAAAAGGATTTCAAGAACGCTGATATAAGGACATACCTGAGGAGAAGATATCAGGAGAATATTCCTAAAATGTTCCAAGGTCTTCTTCTAAAAACAGAATCCAAAAGAAATAGCTCAATCAAAACTCGTCAAAATATTTATTTCCATGTGTATGAATGATTCATGAAAAGTGGCCATTCATTTTCAATTATCCAATTCACATTCATTAACATGCTCTTATACTTCCCCCCATCATTGTTTTTTAGTTGAACTACTCATACCAAAAGTGGCCATTATACACAAATTCCAAGTAACCATCAAAACATTTTAGAGACAGGCCCTAGTGCCAATTCAAATGAATGGAAAAGATGAAACCAACCTAGTTTCATACCATCAATAACATTTTATGGAATTCATTTCACAAGAAAGTTGCCATTGGCTTTGAGGAATTCATAATGCAGATCATGCATGCCAGCTTTTAAAAATCACATCAACAATATTTAACATTTTCAAATACGAGGAATGTAACGCCCCAAAATTTATTAGAAACTATTTGGAATTGATTTGATAAGATTACATTATTTTGATTTATTGTGTGGTTGAGCCATTAAATTAGTTGAATAAATATATTTTTATATTTAAATGTATTTTTTAAGCTATTTGTGATATATGATTGTTATTCATATTTATACTTTTTTTTTTTTTATAAAATATTAGTGTTTGAGATATTATTTCCTTAGAACATTATTTTAAGCTATTGAGGTATTAAAATAAGAGTTGTAGTGAAATTGGGGGTTTTAAAATGATTTAGAGGTGAATTTCTACTCTTTTACTCGCATACAACCCCTCCCTTGATGCTTACACCCCCTGTTAGTAAAACCAACATTTCCAGCCCAAATGGACCGAACCGGCCCATTCCTTCCTTTCTTCTTCCCTGCGAACCTGCGAACCAGAAAAACAGCAAGAACAAAACCTTCAGCGCCGTTCATCTCCTCTCTTGCGTTCTCACCCTCCTTCCCACGGCCAACCTCAAAAACTCAGCTTCCCACACGAAATCCGCCGCTAATTCCGAATCTGACCTCTGTTCCTTCAACCGTGGTTCCGTTCTACTCGTGTGCGATCCTAACCGCGTATGGAACTCAAACCGGAAATAATTTCATTCCACCCTCATCCTCTCTCATTTAAGGTGCATGTCACGTTTTGGGGTTTGGAGAACAAATTGGAAGCTTGCATGTCTCAATTTGGGGAAGAGTTAAGTGATTGAAGGCCAAAGGAATTGATGGGATGGGTTGCGCGAGAATAGCTGCTACGGTGGTGATGTTGGTATGATGTACGGGTAGTTGCTTCTATGGAATTATTTGTGAATGGTCCTGTTATTTTTGTTGATAATGTGCTTCAGTTGGTAAAGTTCTATGTGCATTATTAGAACCATAGATGGGGACCCATGCTTGCATGTAAGATTGTTTCAACATTCTGATTTCAAGTAAAAAGGGGGGAGTTAGGAGCTGCTGGAATTCTGGTTTGGGGGTATTGGAGTAGCTTGGTTTTCGGCTTTGAAGCGGTTGGACGAGTTAGGAGCGAGTTCGTGAAGTTCGGGTCGTGAGTTTCGGAACGTCTCGGTAGTTCGTAAGGTTAGGGGATTCTCATTTACATTTATAATAGTTTGTAAGATATGTGTTATGTGTGGATTAGCACTAGGAATAGTTTGATTGTGTGAAATTGAATTAATTCTATGTTGTGGTTGTATTTGATGTGAATGTGATGATACCATGATGCTTAATGTTAGAAATAAATGTGTTGTTGATCTTGCATGTTATGTGTTTGATTAAATGTTTCAATGTGAGTAAATGTGAGTATGTGTGGATTTAATGATGATGATTAATTGTCTAGATGAGTGTCATTAAATTGATATTTGCATTGGTGAATAAAAATATGGTAGAGTTGTAGTTTTGTTTGTGTGTTTGAGTGGTGGGGCGCCAATTTCACAAGGAAATGGCGCCTAGTGTGGTGTTGTGTTGATTTGGCGTGCGTGATCAGGTAGGGGGCGCGGAATGCTGGGGAAAAGGGCGCCTGCTTGGGCGCCGTGGCTGTCTGGGTTTGTGCAGGGGGGGCGCCAGTTCGCTGGGAACTTGGCGCCCAGTGTGCGTGTGGGTGTGTGTGGGGTACGTGGCGCGGTTGCTAGGAACTTGGCGCCTGTGAGTGTGTTGCGTGCCATGTGTTCGTGTGCGCTAAGTGAGGCGCCAAAATGGCTGCCCCTTGGCGCCTAGTTGTGCTTAATGGAGTCTAAGTGATGTTTTTGGTCCCTAAGAATTAATTTAATCCTTGGTGTGACAAAATAGTCCCTAAGTATTAAATTAATCCTTGGAGTGACAAAATAGTCCCTTAGTGTCTAATTAAGCCTAACATGTCAACATAATTTCCTAAGTACCAAATTAATCATAATGGGTCAAATAATTCCTTAAGTACTACACTAATATTGGGTGTATCAAAATGGTCCTTAGGTGTTGAAAAGGTTCTTATGAGGTGTTTTGGCCCTTAGGTGGGATTTTAGTCCATGGTGTGAGATTTAAGTTAATAAATGAGGTGTGGTGGTGAGGTGATGAAAAAGAGGTGGGTTAATACTTGATGTGATAAATTTATGATGGTGTGGGCTTCGGCCAAAGAGGTGGGTTAATACTTGATGTGATAAATTTATGATGGTGTGGGCTTCGGCCAAAGAGGTGGGTTAATACTTGATGTGATAGATTTATGATGTTGTGATGCATTGTCATGGTGTCACATAAATCATATGCATATAAAAGAGGTGGTGTGGCTTCGGCCAAAAGAGGTGGTATGGCTTCGGCCAAAAGAGGTGGTACGGCTTCGGCCAAAAGAGGTGGGTACCCGACGGGGTTATTGAGGTGGTGATGGATCCACATGCATATTGCATACATGCATATACTCATACTTCTTAGGAATTTTGGTGATGCTCAGTTAACCCATTATTGTTGCTTCTTGGAATTATAATCGAATGATAAATGTCTTAATTGTTGTGGATTGATGCTGCTAAATGCTTCCCTCATATAATGCTTATCTTACTTGTTATTATTTATGTAAAGAGACTCACCCTAGCGCTTTTATGTTGCCTGCTCTCGTGGCGACATGCAGGTGATACTGAGTGAAGGTGCCCATGTCTTCTTGGGTCATTGTGTCAGCTTGGATTAGTAACAACAGGGACGGGGGTTGTAGTGTTGTCATTTTATTTTATGTATCAATTTGATTTGAACTATGTAATGAATATGTTGAACTTAGATTTATTCCATTTGTCTTTGTGAAACTTTTATGGATTATTGTAAACTTAAAGCGAGTTTTGAGGGTTCGTCCCACTTGGTTATGATATATATTTCACGCACTAGATGCGTTTGAGTTTCCTAAATGCTATTTTGTGAAGTTTCGAGTAAATGTAGCACTCTCTTGAGGTGCGTGGAAAATTGTTTTGAAAACTCTGATTTTTATTTAGTAAAATATTAAAATAATAAAAGGGGGTGTTACATTAGTGCTATCAGAGCAGTTCGGTCCGTCCGACCAAGTTGTCGAGTCTGTTAACCCTCGAGTCTTGGTACTCGTTCTAAATCATAATTATGTTACTGTTTATTACTGTTAACTTTGTTGGTTTGTTCATTCATTGACGTGCCTTGTGACTTATTTGTTGGATTACGATTGAAAGTTATATTGCATTATTAAGGTATATGTGACTGAACTGTGTAACTGGTGGTTGTAGCATTGATTTTGTCTGTTCGTGACTGTTGCCTGTATCGTTCGGGTATGTGTGATTAAAAGAGTTCTAACGACGTCAGAGGAGTGAAAGTTGTGACGACGCATTCGCACTCCGGACTGCGTTAAAAGTCTTTTAGGGCGGTAGTTATAAATTTGAAAGGAAGTAGTTTTTGTGACCTTAATTAGTTGGTTGCATGAGTAGGAGGGACTGATCACCCCAATCACTCATCCCCAATGAAAGAGGCGACAATAACTCATGGTTATTATTAAATTCGGATGCATGCACTACTTTTAATTTGAGTGATTGCTTGATTAGCTTGTTAGAATATAGAAAGTAATTTTTATTTGACCAAAACCGTGGTAAGTATACGCTGAACAATATTTGAAGATTGCTTGTTGAAAATTGTTGCACTTGATTGATGTCTCTTTATATGACCCGGGTCCACATGGCCACCCAGTAGCTATTACCTCACGATCTTTTCTACCCCCCTTGTAGAATTTTTGCCTTCCGTGGGAATCGAACCTTGTACATGGGGCTCAAATACAAGTTCAATCTACTTCCCACTACCAATTGAGCTAGTAGCTTGTACAAGGTTCGATTCCCACGGAAGGCAAAAATTCTACAAGGGGGTAGAAAAGATCGTGAGGTAATAGTGACTGGGGTGGCGCTGCGGTGGACTGGTAGTCATAAAAAAGGCGCCTTTTTTGTGCGACTGGGTCCACACCCAGCGCTATTATTACTCAAAGAACTTCTCTACCCAGTAGAATTTTTGCCTTCAGTGGGAATCGAGACCTCGTACCTCTTGTACATTTCCCTCGCATTCCCACTACCAATTGAGCTAGTAGCTCAATTGGTGAGTGGGAATGCGAGGAAATGTACAAGAGGTATGAGGTTCGATTTCACACTAAGGCAAAAATTCTACTGGGTAGAGAAGTTCTTTGAGTAATATATTTGAGGTGGTGGACCCAGTGTATTACATCTCTCGCTATAGGTTGATTGTTCTTTGTGATGTATATGAGTTTAAGTTTGACTTATGCTAAATTGCTTTGAAGTTAGTATGCTAAAATGAAATGCTGTGTAATGCTATATTTCCATTTTCTAAAGTAAGGTTGCATAACTCGAAGTTTGACATTTTTTTATGTTGCAATTTGGCTTGTTTTGTGAGCACGATGTGTTTTGTCAAAAGTAAATGATTAATTTCCTTACCTTCTTAGTGTATGCCAGAAGTTAAATTTTGAACTAATAGGTAGTTGTTTATGTAACACCCCCTTCTATTTAATTACTATTTTACTAATTAAAAATCAGAGTTTTCAAAAACCTTTCCTCGCACCTCAAGGAGAGTGCTACATTTCACAAAAACGTCATCAAAGTATAATTAAAATTCAAACGCATCTAGTGCGCGCAATAAAAATCATATCCAAATGGGCGAACCCTCAAAAACCTGTCTTTAGTATTACAATAATCCAGAAAATGGTTCACAGCACAGCGGAAGTAAAACCAAGTTAAATATGCGCAGTACATAATACAAATCAGTTCAAATACATAATATAAAATAACTACACTACGATCCCGCCCCGGGTGTCACTAATCAGAGCTGACTCGAAGACGCAAGAAGGCATGGCACCTTCACTCATAATCACCTGTTTGTCGCCACGAGAGCAGGCAACATAAAAATGCTAGAGTGAGTCTCTTTACATAAATAATGACAAGTAAGATAAGCATTATATTAGGAAAACATCTAGCAATAACAATCCACAGAGGTCAAGGCATTTACCATTCAATTAGAATACCATCAAGCAACAATAATGAATTAATTAAGCATCAACAAGAATCCTAAGAATGTATGCGTATATGCATGTATGCAATATGCATGTGGATCCATAACCACCTCAATAACCCCGTCGGCACCCACCGCTTTGGCGAAGCCCCACCGCTTTTGGCGAAGCCACATCACCGCTTTTTGGCGAAGCCACATCACCGCTTTTGGCGAAGCCACATCACCGCTTTTATATGCATATGATTTATGTGACACCATGACAATGCATCACCACACAATAAATTTATCACATCAATTATCAACTCACCTCTTTGGCCGAAACCCCCACCGCTTTTGGCCGAAGCCCACATCATTCATAAATTCATCACATCAAGTATTATCCCACCACTTTGGCCGAAGCCCACATCAATTATTAACCCACCACTTTATAATTTTCTCATCACCACATCCCGTTTATTAAATTAAATCCCACTTAAGGACCCAACCACCTCATAAGGACCTTTTCCACACCTAAGGACCATTTCGACACACCAAAGATTAATTTAGTACTTAGGGACTATTTTGGAAATCAAGGGACTATTTTGAAGATCAAGGGCTAAGACATCACTTAGAGGCTAAGTTGGCACTTAGGGACTAAAATAGCACTTAGACACTTTTTGGACACCAATAGGACTAAACGGCCACCTAGGGACTAGACAGTCACTTAGGGACCAAAACAACATATTAAAAGGACCAATAGTGCATAAGGGCTAAAATAACATTTTTGGGGACTAAAAGTTCAGAGGGACCAAAACAGTATTTTTTGACATTTTGGCAACGTTGGCAACCCCCGCACAAAGTGCTGGATTTCTACAGCGTTACTCCTACTTCGGCAAATTATTTGAAATAGCGAACGACATCGAAAAATTACAAAAGACCACTCATTGGAAAGCCCTCTGAGTATAGTTTCCATCTATGTTTTTAGTTTTTCAAAATAAGTGTCCAGTTGGTACAGTTTTTCAAAACACTACACAGATGTACCAAATTCGGACAGAACGTTTTACCCAACTTGCAACCAAATTTTCTTTCCCATTTCTTAATGAAATTCAGTGAAATCAGTGCCTATTTCGTAGAGAATTAAGTCTAGTTTTCAATGAAATAAGAATAATTCAAAACGGAGTTCAATTGAGCACACAAAACCTGCAAAAACTGAACCTACTCCCAGTTCGACTCCAGAAAATTGACCCGACTTTGGAGACTCATAACTGGAGCTACACAACTCCGAATTTAACGAAACCAGTGCCAAAACGACCGGCTTTAAGTCTATTTTCGAAAACACTCAGCCACATAATTTTTGACTCAATCAAACAGTACCAGTTTTAAAAATACTGAAACAGTGTCCAGAAAACTCATCATCAATTTAATTCAACAACATTTTTATTCAACAATTCAACACCCAATCCAACAACAATCACTTAAACATTTAATTACATTCATGAAATTAACATGCTCTCAAGTTTCATCACATTGTAGCATTTCATCAAACACTTTGCATGCACATTTAACAACACATTTAATTCCAACATCAAGCATCATTGTATAACCAAATTAAACATCAAATACAACAACAAACATATGATCAACACAAAATTCACCCAATTAAACATCCTAGAGCTATTCCACACATAACACATATCATACAAGTTATTATATAGGTAAAGTAGAGCCCCCTAACCTTGAATGAGCTAGGACTTTACTCTAACACCAAAAACCAACAAAATGGAGTATCCCCACCCTCCTTTCAGCTGAAAACGAACTCCCTCCTTCCTTGGGTGAAAATGGAAAATCAAAATGGGCAAGAATGAGTCTATAGAACTCATGGAAATGGAAAAAGGACAAGAAATGAGGGAGATAGAGACCAAAAACTCACTTACCAAGTCCAAACTCAAGAAATCTCTCCCTCCTCTTCTCCTCTCCACGCCGTCAGCTCCCTCTCTCTCTCTCTCTCAAGTTTTTCTTCTTTTTCTTTCTTTGCTTGAAACACAATAAGACCCTAACTTAGGGACCCCTAGGTTTATGACCAAACATTGGGCTCACTAATGGCCCTTGGGCCTTATTTACACCACTCCCATTAATTTAATTCACCTCCTGTAATACAATAAATCTCATCTTAATTATCCTACTCAAATAAATTAGACCCCTCATTTATCTACTACCCCTCACTCCTTAACTAAATTAATTACCTTATTATTATTTAAATATGTCCAACTAAAATATTACTTAATTAAATTAGTCAAATGATCACTTAATTGAGTAATTTAAATAATCACCTCATTAAATTAGTTAAATACTCATCTAATTAATTTTGGGGTGTTACAGTTTATGCGTTTGCATGCTCGAGTGATAGTAAGGTTGGTGTTCCCGTGTGGTTTCCTTTGTGACAAAGCTGTGAATTCTGTGGTTTTCGAAAAAGCGGTACTCGGAAGATTTTTGTGCTATTAGGAATGAACGTAATGTAAGAGTTAGTGTTGAATTCTGTTTCCAAGTTGTTTTATGACTTTTATTTCAAAATGTGACATGACTTCGGTCTTTGGATCGATTAGGTTATAATTTGATGTTGTTTGAAAATGAGGGAGTTTTACACTAATAGCAAGGTTAGATAAGATAGAATTTTTATGATATGGGGAGGTGAGTTCAAAAAATGACTGTCAAGGTTTTAGAAACAAACATGGCTAATTTTAAGTATCTTCTGAGTGTGAATTACGATTGTGAAAATTTGTTCGATTTATGATTTAACTGTGGCCTTTGTTGTTGGTATTAGTATTGTTTGCCACTTCTTGGAAATTGTTTTACGAGGCTTATAAATCTAATGATGAAAACTGTGCAATGAGACTTTTGTGCACTTCTATTACTTGATTAGTTTTTCCTTCCTAAGAATTGACGAGAGTATTTAATTTCATTTGTTTAAACTAATATCAAGTCTTGTACCAAAACAATTGTATTATGAAACATGTGTTGGTTGTATTAATTGTGATATGAAGTCAATTCAATTTGGTAGAATTAGGTACCCATGATATTTTCTAGGGAAGCTGTAAAAATTGCATGCTAGCCAATCCCTAAGAATAGAGAAAACCGAAGAAGATGCCTAAATGTTTAATCTTTTCGGAATTGTGTGTTTAAAATTATTTGCATGATTGGTTATGCTTATTTGGTGTTTGAATGAAATGCATGAGTGTGTGATAATTATAATTGGTTTTGGTGGTTGGTCATGATGAGTTTTGCTTGCTTATAGTTTTATGCGTTTCCGGACACTGTTTCAGTCTTTTGAAAACTGGTACTGTTTTGTTGAGTCAAAAAATTTGTGGCTGAGTGTTCTTGAAAATAGACTTAAAGCCGGTGGTTTTGGCACTGGTTTCGTTAAATTCGGAGTTGTGTAGCTCCAGTTATGAATCTCCAAAGTTGAGTCAAATTTCTAGAGTCAAACTGTGAGAAGGGTCGGTTTTTGCAAGTTTTACATACTCAAATGAACTCCGTATTGAACGATTCTTTTTCCATTAGAAACTATACTCAAAATGCTTTTATTCGGGCTGAAGTTTTGTCTCTTTTGGTCAAGTTTAAGTCAGTTTAGCGTAAAATGAAATAGGAGGACATAATCTGTCAAGTCTGAAAAATGTTTGGGTTGTTTCTAAAGACTGTACTAATTGATTCATTGTTTTGAAACTTTAATGATATATTCCGAAACTACACATCCGTGGCTTTCCAACAAGTATTTATTTGTCGAAATCCGAGGTCGTTTATTATTTTAATTAATTCGCCAAAGTAGGCACATAGTTGCAGAATTTTCTGCACCTGAGTTTAGAAAGAATAATTTGAACGTGGAATGAAATGATTAATTGTGGAATAGGTTGAACTTGAAGTTTGTTGTTATGATCGTGTTAATTGTTGATGTGAATGATGTTGGATATAGGATAACTTGTTGGGATTAGTATTGTTGTGTAATTACGGTTGTTAGGGTCGTTGGGCCTCTGGCCATAATTGTTGTTGTCTCTTGTGTTGGTTGTGAGTGTTTAAGTTTAAATGTCCATGATAGTTAGATTTTCGAGGACGAAAATATTCTAAGTGGGGGAGAGTTGTAACGCCCCAAATTTTATTAGAAACTATTTGGAGTTGATTTGATAAGATTACATTATTTTGATTTATTGTGTGGTTGAGCCATTAAATTAGTTGAATAAATATATTTTTATATTTAAATGTATTTTTATAAGCTATTTGTGATATATGATTGTTATTCATATTTATACTAATTTATTTTGTTTTTATAAAATATTAGTGTTTAAGATATTATTTCCTTAGAACATTATTTTAAGCTATTGAGGTATTAAAATAAGAGTTGTAGTGAAATTGGGGGTTTTAAAATGATTTAGACGTGAATTTCTACTCTTTTACTCGCATACAACCCCTCCCTTGATGCTTACACCCCCTGTTCCTTCCTTTCTTCTTCCCTGCGAACCAGAAAAACAGCAAGAACAAAACCTTCAGCGCCGTTCATCTCCTCTCTTGCGTTCTCATCCTCCTTCCCACGGCCAACCTCAAAAACTCGGCTTCCCACACGAAATCCGCCGCTGATTCCGAATCTGACCTCTGTTCTTCAACCGTGGTTTCGTTCTACTCGTGTGCGATCCTAACCGCGTATTGAACTCAAACCGGAAATAATTTCATTCCACCCTCATCCTCTCTCATTTAAGGTGCATGTCACGTTTTGGGGTTTGGAGAACAAATTGGAAGCTTGCATGTCTCAATTTGGGGAAGAGTTAAGTGATTGAAGGCCACAGTTAGCGAGGGGTAGGGACGCATAAACCGAAGTGTAGGTGTTTCTCCTTAAGGTTACCGAGGTGTAGAGGGAGTGAACCGAGGTGTAGAGGTAGTGAACTGAAGTCTTCAAGCCGAGGTAGCGTCACCGAGGTGAAACGCCCAAATGCCTAAGTGTAGGTGAACTGAACCAGGGAATGCCGAGAAGTGAATCCCCATGAGTTAGACGATTTTAGTGTAAGGGAGCGCGTAATTGTGAGTATGTCACCGAAGTGAGGGTTTGAGTGTAACATGCCGAGGCGCCAAAGCTGAGCTAGGTGCCGAGGTGATGTAGGATGCCGAGTTGGAGTAGTTAGCCGAGGTACACACATAGTGTGCCGAGGTGATGTTAGGCGCCAATGTTGCCTAGCACATTGTGGGACGCCACTGTGAGTGCTATTTTAGCACCAAATGTGCATAAGTAAGGGAGCGATAGAGTCCAGTTTGGTCCTTAGGTGACATTTTGGTCCCTAAGTGTCGTTGCGGTCCTCGGTGTGACAATTAGTCCACCATGGAGTGCCGAGGTGATTGAGAGGTCGGTTGTAGGTCCTAGGGTGATTCTACCGGTGTAGTAGGGTCGACCTTAGCACTGTGATGATGTCTAGATGGTGTGGGCGTCGGTGTGAGCGACGGAGTAGAGCAGCGGAGTAGAGCGGCGAATAACGGCGGTGAGCAGCGGTGTAAGCATTCACATGCGTTATGTTTGATTGGTGTGTGATTGCATTTGTCATGAAGTCACATGTTCATGTGCATATAACGACGGAGGAGGTTTCAACCTCGATGTGGTAGGACTTCGGTCTCCCTATCAAATAACGACAGAGTAACGACGGAGAGGCGATAGGCTAAATAACGACGGAGAGCCGATAGGCTAAATAACGACGGTGGAGGTACCTCATTGCATAATGCCCTGTGGTTGGGTTGCATACATGCATACATTTCATAATTTAATGTGTTTTTGAGCTGATTGATAATTGTTGTGGTTATTTGAACTATCGGTGAGTGTTGTATTAGCTGAACCGAGGTGCTTTAGTGCTATCTCTAACCTTAAGCTTCTTCACATTATATTACTTGTGTTACTCACTCACCCTAGCTGCTTTTATGTTGCTTCTCATGTCGGCAACTTGCAGGTACTCATGAGTGATGGTTGTGCCTAGCTCAAGTCGGTTGTGTATGCCGCTCCGTCGTGTAACACTGGGTTGGGGCCGAGTAGATTTTAGTGCTTTTTATGCCGATCTTGTGTATTTTCTGCTAGATAGTCTTTTGAACTAAAACTATCACATTTTGTTGTAACTTTGTACTATGTACTATGTATTATGACTTGATGTCTTACTGGCCGAGGTGCCTTATGTTATGGGCTTAGACCCTTTTGCCGATGTGATGCGCATGATTACATGTTTAGTATAATGCTGTGCAACTGTTTGAACTTAATTGAATTTCTGTTTTCCTTTTTAAATCATCAAATGTAGCCCTCCTTTGAGTGGAATTTTGAAACTCTGATTTTAATTTAGTAGATCGAATTGATTAGATAAGGGGGTGTTACATTAGGGGATTCTCATTTACATTTATAATAGTTTGTAAGATATGTGTTATGTGTGGATTAGCACTAGGAATAGTTTGATTGTGTGAAATTGAATTAATTCTATGTTGTGGTTGTATTTGATGTGAATGTGATGATACCATGATGCTTAATGTTAGAAATAAATGTGTTGTTGATCTTGCATGTTATGTGTTTGATTAAATGTTTCAATGTGAGTAAATGTGAGTATGTGTGGATTTAATGATGATGATTAATTGTCTAGATGAGTGTCATTAAATTGATATTTGCATTGGTGAATAAAAATATGGTAGAGTTGTAGTTTGGTTTGTGTGTTTGAGTGGTGGGGCGCCAATTTCACAAGGAAATGGCGCCTAGTGTGGTGTTGTGTTGATTTGGCGTGCGTGATCAAGTAGGGGCGGAATCTTTGGGGAAAAGGCGCGCTGCTTGGCGCGTGGTGTGTCTCTGGTTTGTGTGGGGCGCCGATTCGGCTGGGAACTTGGCGCCCAGTGTGCGTGTGGGTGTGTGTGGCTGTGCACAGGGCGCCAGTTTGCTAGGAACTTGGCGCCTGTGAGTGTGTTGCGTGCCATGTGTTCGTGTGCGCTAAGTGAGGCGCCAAAATGGCTGCCCCTTGGCGCCTGTTGTGCTTAATGGAGTCTAAGTGATGTTTTTGGTCCCTAAGATTGATGCTGCTAAATGCTTCCCTCATATAATGCTTATCTTACTTGTTATTATTTATGTAAAGAGACTCACCCTAGCGCTTTATGTTGCCTGCTCTCGTGGCGACATGCAGGTGATACTGAGTGAAGGGGCCCATGTCTTCTTGGGTCATTGTGTCAGCTCTGATTAGTAACACCAGGGACGGGGGTTGTAGTGTTGTCATTTTATTTTATGTATCGGACTTGTAACACCCCCTTACTCTCTTTAAATATTTAAATAAAAATCAGAGTTTAAAAATTGTTTTTCTTTTAAAAGATACATCCTCAAGGGAATGCTACGTTCACCATACATATGACTTCAAATTAGTCGACATTACTCTTTCATTAATAGACTATATTGCGTGTTCCATATCACGACTTAAGCGGGAGAACCCCAAAAATACCATTTAGTTTTACAACAATCCGTAACTAGTTCACTAGTACAGTGGAATGAAAATAAGTTTAACTTATCCATTACATAATCAATACATACTCCAAAATAGTTTAATACATAAAGTAAAATAACGATACTATACTCCCCATCCCTAGTCCGACTATCTGAGCTTGACACAATAACTCGGGAAGGCATTGGCACCTTCACTCAAGATCACTGCACACCACTGTTTGTCGCCACGAGAGCGGGCAACATAAAATGCTAGGGAGAGTCTCTTTGCATAAATAATAGCAAATAATATAAGCATTATACGAGGAACGAAATAGAACACACTCTACAACCATACTAACATACGTCATTAAATACAAACATCGAGAAGCCTCACCTGCTCAAGTAGCAAACACTCATCCTCGGTCATATAGCATTCAACTCCCACTCACGGGAGACATCAATCAAATGTATGAGTGTATGCATGATCGCAATGCAACCCAAACTCTAGGGTATAATGCATGTGGATCCATCTCTCTTAGGCCACTCAAGGCCGCCACGCAGCATATCATCTCTTTTAGGCCACTCAAGGCCGCCACGCAGCATATCATCTCTTTTAGGCCACTCAAGGCCGCCACGCAAGCATATCATCTCTTTTAGGCCACTCAAGGCCGCCACGCAGGCATATCCGTCGCTGATGCATATGATTCATGAGACTCTATGAACAATGCATCACTCACAATCAACCATCCCTTTTAGGCCACTCAAGGCGCCGCCACGCGAGCATATCATCTCTTGTGTTATTCAACAACACTAAACTCACGGCATTGCGCCGTCACCACAACATTGCCTATTTCTCTTAGACAACCTCAATAGCACTAAGGCTAACACCCATCTCACAGGACACCTCTACTCTGTAGGTAGTGAACAACTCAATCACTACAACTCAGTCACTACGTGAACCTCTCGTCACCTAGGACTAAAACGTTACATAAGGACCAAATGGAAGCACACAGCTCGTAGACAACCTCTAGGCAACTCCCAATTATATTGGACCACTTACTCAAGGCACAAAGCCACATCTCAAGCCAGGCAACCATGGGCATGCCACTTGGACACCTGGCCGTAACACACACATCAATGCCTAAAGCATAAGGGCACACCACAATTGGTGCCCACACCATACTCACCACACGTCATTCACTTACACACACGCGCACCTGGTGCCACCCTTGGCGCCGACCCGCGCCTAACACACGTATCAAATGCACCAAGGCACCCCCAGCGCGCAAGGCGCACTTTGGACAGCCACAATTGGCGCCCCTCACCGCGCCACACATCCACACCTAGCCCAAACCTTTCCAAAGAACACTGGCGCCAAGACCCCAGCGCAAGGGCGGCCACTTTGGCGCCCCTCACATGCACACGCAAGCGTGAGACACACACACTAGCACAGGGGTATTTCCGTCACTCTAGACTCAAAATTAGATCACGTGGGTATTTCCGTCACTCTAGACTCAAAATTAGATCACGAGGAGGTGGACACATCATTTGGACTCAAAAAGGTATTTTCCAGCAATGCATACGAACTTAAAAATTAATTTAACATATCAAAGCGGTGTCGGAACTTCGCAAATAAATATTCCTGGAAAGCTTAGGATGTCTAGTTTCTAAACATAGTTTTCATTTATTTGTTTAAATACTCAAATAGTACAGTTTTGCAAAACACCTCTCAGGGTACAAAATTTCGACAGATTCTATCGGCCAAATTGTAACCCAGTTTTCTCTTTGAATTATCAACCAAATGAAACGAAATCCGTATCTAAATTGAAGCCCCGTGAGTCTAGTTTTCAATGAGGTAAAAATCACTCGAAGACGAGTTCGGTGGGAAGAATTATGAACAAAACATTGCACCTATACCTATACGGGTTACTGCAGTTTTTTTTTCAGATTCGTTTACCCATTTTGTAAAAATATTTTCTCCGGTTATACTGACTCAAATTAAGCGAAACCAGTGCCTAAAATGAAGAGAATCGCGTCTACTTCCCAATGGAACAGACCCAACTCAATCGGAGAAACACTGAAGTCGCAATCACAAAAACACTGAACGCCTATCGTCACGGTTTCAAAACGGATTCTCAGCACATCACTCGCAAATCAATAAACAACAACTCGCAACAACTTCATCAAATCGCATATCAACAGCAACATCATGAATTTAACACCAAGATCACGCATAAGACACATGGTTCATGAATTAAACAATAACATCATGAATTCGACAACAAAATCACGAAAACAAGACAACATCAATCATCAAAACAATTCACACATAACCCAATCAACACAAAACCAAGCAATTCATGTTCACCAAACAATCCAAATACACTTCAAACAACATATAATTTGCTAATCACTATTCATCATCTTCACCAAATAATTCAATAATTATTTTAAAACCCTAACCTTCATACAATACAAATCTTACAAGCTATTATGAATGAAAAGACCCCCTAACCTTTGCAATTGAAGAATGCAAGCTCTCCTATCCTCCAAAACTCAACAAACACCACAATTCCACTTTGAGCTTCAAGCTCTCCAACAATGGTAAAACAACAATAAATAGAGATTAGGGATTGAAACTAACATCAATGGCTAGAGGAGGAAAAATGGGAGAGAATGAGCTAAAAAGCCCCTTACCTAGTGCTAAGATGGAGAAGATCTCCACCTCCTTTCCTCTTCTCACCGTCGCCCTTCCTCCTCTCCCTCTCGGTCCCGCGCGCGTCCTCCCTCTCCCTCTCTCGGTCCGTTTTCTTCTTTCTTTTCATTCCTTTCTTTCATTAATCCAACAAAACAATTGGGCCTAAATGGGTGGGCTCCTATTCGCACCCCCCTCAATTTAATTCCACTACTCCCTAACTTAATAACATCAACACTCTCTTATTTACTATCTCTCACCTCCATATTTAATTAAAACACCTAATTCATTTAATTAAATATGACTAACCACATAACTCCTAATTAAGTAATTAAATAAATATTCAAATTACTTTCGGGGCGTTACAACTCTCCCCCACTTAGAATATTTTCGTCCTCGAAAATACTCACGAAGCAATACCCAACCTTCTTCATTCATCTAATTGACCTACTCGTCGTCATTACTAATAATTCCACTTCGAGTCTCATAACATCCGCACTCCCGGTGCTTAGCAATAATTCTAAACCATGCTAACATCAAACGGCATCTCGGCACACTCACTCTGGATCTCGGCATCTGTACTTAGGTATATGCACACTACGGCAATTACCACTCCTTACTCCCTCAGTTACTCACCTTGGTTACACTACACTTGAGCACATCACTCTTAAACGCAATATTTCATCTCGGTAGATATACAGTATAACTTAACGTCTGCACTGCAGCCACTACACCTTGACTCCCATGGATTTACCCTCCGACTTACCTACACAACACTTCGACACCGCTATATTTCAACATTACTAGGCTCGACTCGTCTCTCATTCTACAGAAATACTTACATTTCGACTCATCCATACTTAGTTAACACCACTCTAACATTTTCTCAATTTCATTTACCCTCTAATCCCACATTTCAATTACTACTTTGAACATGTATTAAAATTTCTAACGAAAATTTACAGAGTTTCCTGCGTAATATGGACATCCCAAAAATAATTTTTTACCTGTTTAACCAGTCCAGAACATCAATTTTAAAACCAGAACATATCATACATTTCAATAGACAATCTAGGTGCAATAGATTTTCAGCAGTGGTTCATAAACTTCGACAATTCCTTTAACATAGCAGACGTTATCGGAATTAAACAACCAAATATTCTAACACATGTCAACACATAAACACACAAACACATTTTAAAATTCTCTAAACGTGAGTAAACCCACCTTTTTGTTTCAAAAGATTTTATCTCATCAAACCATGAAATTATTGTAAGACCTCGTCATTTTCAAATAACATCAATCCATGACCTAATCGGTCCTAAAGCAAAAAATCATGTCACATCTTGTAATAAAATTCTAAACAACTTGGAACAGAATTTAACACAAATCTTGAAATCACGTTCATTCCCAAAAACACAGAATTTTCCAAGTATCGTTTTTTTTTTGAAAATCATAGAATTCACAATTTTGTTCAAAAGGGAAAACTATACGCAACCCCAAATCTTATTATAACACGAACAGGTTGCCACACAAACAACCACTTATTATTTTCAAAATTTAGTTTCCGACATAAACTCGGAAATTAGAAAAGTCAATCATTTCATTTTGCCAAAAAGGGGACTATACGCGAATCCTAACCTTAATTGTTATAACCAAGCACCGCATTTCATTTCAGTACATAACTTCAAAATAATTTTAGCACAAATCAAAATTAAACTCATGTGCATTACAGAAACAATCAACCTATAGCAAACTGTCAATCAAGGGTAACAAGATTCGACAAACAATCCTTCAAATATTGTCTATCCACTACACTTAGGCACACTACACCTAAGCACTCCCTAACCTCGGCCATTACACTACACAATGCTTCGGTACACTCGTTTGGCACCTCGGTTCTCTACACTACGTCACGGTAAGCTTCACTACACTTACTATTCAAACGTACCTAAACCTCGGTACTACATACTTTGTATCAAAACTATATTTTCGGGTCACCAAAGTCTCACTCGATTATTCCAAACACCATTAATTTATCGATAGGGAACTATGCCATAACCATCATTTAAGTACTAATGCTCCTATCTTATGTCAATCCATATCTAAACCACAAACAATGCCTCCCTCAGCTCGGCATTCCTACTCTTCGTACCGAACTTTAATCATTTAATCATCAAAGTTACTCATTATCATTTAGATCCTATATAGGTACTCCCTCGACTACCATACTTTTAAAAACGATTTCTCTACCTTAGGCTTCCCAGAAACCATATTTCTAAACCTTTTCCAAAAAGGCATGCTCTATTTTCTTTGTATGAACTTCAAATCCAAAGTGTCAATCCTTATTTTGACATCTCTCTACTATCAAACCTCAAATCAAACTCAAACATCCATAAGGTATCTATGTATCTAAAAATTAATAATCAACCAACTTGCACACACCACTCAATCCATCAAGTTGAAATTAGTATATATTCAAAATTTATAATAATTACGAGTTATTGTCGCCTCTTTCATTGGGAATGAGTTATTGGGGTGATCAGTCCCTCCTACTCACGCATCCAACTAATTAAGGTCACAAAACTACGTCTTTTCAAAATTTACACCTTTCACATTGAAGGACTTTTTAACGTGATCCAGTACGAAGGCGTCGTCACGATTCCTACTCCTTGGGCGTCGTTAAAATGCTCTTCCAATCACACATACCTCACTTAATACAATCCAACGATCCACAAGCAATTACAATCAACGGTGCAAACAACCAAACAAAATCTCTAACAAAGTCTCTCGTTGGAGATCAACAAAGGATCTACGAGACACTACGATTTGGACAAACTTGGCGCCGGACGGACCGAACTTTTGCTCGATACCAACTTGTAACACCCCCTTACTCTCTTTAAATATTTAAATAAAAATCAGAGTTTAAAAATTGTTTTTCTTTTAAAAGATACATCCTCAAGGGAATGATACGTTCACCATACATATTGTAACACCCCAAATAATTTAATTAAGAAATTGATTAAATTGTTTAGGTGTTGCACTAATTTTTAATTATATTAAATTATAATATGGTGTTTATAATTTAGTATTTTATTTTAATTGAAGGGAGTGGTGGAAGAAATGGGCCAGGGGTGTAAAAAGGGCCCAAGGTGCACTTGGCCCAATATACATATACCCAAAAGTGGAATTTTCTTTCATTTTGTGAAAAGAAAGAAAGAAGGTTTCGAAGGAGAGGAGAGAAAAGAGAGAGCTCACGGCGCAAACCCTAGGAGAAGAGGAGGAGAAGAGCAATTTCGTGGCTTGAAGCTTGGATTGTTGCGGTGGTTTTGTTCGTGACTCGATTCCGGTGCTTCTCTACGGTGAATTTGAGGTAAGGGGAGTCTCACTCTATAATAGAGGAGATAATGGGTATTATATGTGTCATAGGGGCTGTTTTGATAGTAATTGATGATTGCATGTTGATTGATTCTTGAATTTGATGAAATTGTTGGTGAAAATTGATTTAAGTGTGAGTTAGGGTTTTGTAATGTATGAATTGGTGATTTTGATGTTAATTGATGATTTGAATATGCAATTGGTTGCTTGATTATGCAATTAGGAGTGTTGGAAGGATTATTAGGTGAATTGGTTTGGAAGATTTTGGAAAAATTGGGGTTTTGGTGTTTGGGGCGCCAAGATGCTAGGATTCAGCGCCACGTAATCTTGTTCACGGGTGAAATTTGGAGTTTGTGCAGGAATGCTACTGCCAGGGCGCCACATTGCTGGGAAAATGGCGCCCTGTGCACTGTTCATGTGCAGGAAGGTGTTCTGTGCAGGTGTGTTCTGCCAGGGCGCCAAGTCGCTGGGAAAATGGCGCCACAATGTAATTGTTTGTGTCCGAGTGTGGGTGTGCGATGTGGGCGCCAAATGCTGCCCTGTGGTGCCCCAGAATGGCGCTGTGTCCTTTATGCTTGATGTCTCGGTGAGTGAGTTCTTTGTCTGGGCGCAGAATGTGGGTATTTTGGAGCCCGGTGAGTGAAACTTGTATTTCTAAACATATTTTCTCGTACAACTTTTGTATTCACCGCCAACTTTCAATTTTAAACATTTTGGCTCGAGTGGTTTTCTCGATTGCAGTGTATTTTTGAAAATGTCCGGTAGGCCTCGTTTTGGGTGTGTTTTGGAGCAGGGAGTGAAACTTACTTTTCTAGGCATATTTCATGTGCCAAATTTTGTGTTTACTCGCCCAAATTCATTTTTAAACATTTTGGCTCGGGTGGTTTTTGGTTTGAAGGTGCCGGGTGAGTCTGGGTCAGTGGGGCGCCATTGTGTCGCTTCGTGTGTGCGGAAATGGTGTCTTTGCGCGCCATCTTGCGCGGCGCGCAAACTTACGCGCAAGAAGAAAGCAAGGCTTGATCAAGATGCGCGCCATCTTGCGCTTGCGCTGCTCTCAGCGTAACCTGCGTCGCGCACTCTCTCACTGGGAGGACGAAACTTTGAGAGTTAGAGCGACCTATCCGCGCGCCTTCTTGCGCGCTCTCTCTTCGCGCGCCGGTGTGTGCGCCTCAGTGGGGATTTTTCCAAAACCTTGTCTTTGTTGAATTCCTAAGTTCTTAAAATTATTTTGGTGTGTCAAAATGGTCCCTAAGTGAAGAAAAGGTCCTAAATGGTGGTTTAGGTTCCCTGAGTAAAGTGAGTACCCTAGAGGAGGATAGTCAGGTGGGACATAATGGTGTTAAGGGTTTATAATGAGGTGATTGAGCATGCCATGGAGGCATGGGCGGTGGGCCAAGCCGGAGGGCTATAAAATGAGATTGATCCGAGGTAAGAGTAATTGGGTGTATTGAATTGTTTGAAATGATGTTTGTGATGTACATGGAGTCTCATGCATACATTGGCTGCGGTCGTAGTGTTTATAATATGATTTGTGAAGCCTGAGGGCGGCCGGGGGGCCTTATAAAGTGATTGTGAAGCCTGAGGGCGGCCGGGGGGCCTTATAAAGTGATTATGAAGCCTGCGGGCGGCCGGGGGGCCTTGTATGATGATTGTGAAGCCCGAGGGCGGCCGGTGGGCCAATGGTACCACATGCATGATGACATTGCATACATTCTCATTAGTGCATGAATATTATTGATTAATGATTGGCGTGTTTGAGTCTTTTGTACACTATGCTTATATATTGCGTATTATCACCTTTATTATATAGTTCGAGACTCACCCTTTCTCGTTGTTATTTACCACGGTGTAGTCGGGAGTGAGGGCCTTCCACCTTCACTACTCCCGAGTCGGTGCGCTCGATCACGTAGCACCTAGGGGTCGGGGTTTAGATCGTTGTTGTTACTGTTTTGCTCCTTGTTGAGCCTTTATGTATTTGTGTTAATATTCTTTGGATTATCTTTGTTGAGATAATGATTGTTTTCCATTGCATTATGTGAAACTATAATGCTATGAGTTATCTTCTCGGTGTTACGTATTTGGTTTTTAGTTTAAGAGAAAGAGTTGTGACGCTCCATTTCATTGAGTATTAAATTACGTTATACTATTAGCGCTTATTTGAATGACTATGGCTAAAGCGTGGTTCGCCACTAAGGCTAGAATTTCTTTATTTGGTGTATTTACGAGGCATCACCGAGAGCCTTGCAAAAGTGGCCAATGCACATTGCAAGTAGTATCGATTACCGAGTAATCCCATAGTCACTTGATCCACTATTTTATAACACACTAAACTGGAAAGTAATTCGAAAAGATTTTTGTACACTCGATTTTTGATTTAAATTACAGGGTAGAAATGGGGTGTTACATTAGTGGTATCAGAGCGATTCGATCTGTCAGGCCAAGTGTGTCGATCATCATAGTGTGTATGATGCTAGGTGTCTTAAAGTAATTTCGAATCGGTTGTTTATCTTTGCAGTTGTTAGGTTGATATGGCGGAAGGATCGATCTTTGCTTTTCTTGAGGCCTTGCAAGCCATAAGCGCAGATCGTGGGTACCAGCCAGAACGCGGAGGCCCGCAGATTTGGCTACCTTTCGAGAGAGAGAACCCTCCCACCTTCAAGGGGAGGTACAATCCGGATGGTGCACTTGGCTTGGTTGAAGGAGATCCAGTAACACCCCATTTCTACCCGGTAATTTAAATCAAAAATCGAGTGTACAAAAATCTTTTACGATCATTTTCTAGTTTAGTGTGTTATAAAATAGTGGACTGGTGACTATGGGATTACTCGGTGTAATCGATACTACTTGCAATGAGCATTGGCCACTTTTGCAAGGCTCTCGGTGATGCCTCGTAAATACACCAAATAAAGAAATTCTAGCCTTAGTGGCGAACCACGGTTTAGCCATAGTCATTCAAAGACACTAATAGTATAACATAAAGTAATACTCAATGAAATGGAGCGTCACAACTCTTTCTCTTAAACCAAAACCAAATACGTAACACGAGAAGATAACTCATAGAAATATAGTTTCACATCTCGCAATGGAAAACAATCAATGTCTCAACAAAGATAATCCAAAGAATATCAAAACAAATACATAAAGGCTCAACAAGGAGCAAAACAGCAACAACAGTCCTAAACCCCGACCCCAGGTGCTACGTGATCGAGCGCACCGACTCGGGAGTAGTGAAGGTGGGAAGCCCTCACTCCCGACTACACTGTGGTAAATGACAACGAGAAAGGGTGAGTCTCGAACTATATAATAAAGGTGATAATAAGCAATATATAAGCATAGTGTACTGAAGACTCAAACACACCAATCATTAATCAATAATATTCATGCACTAATGAGAATGTATGCAATGTCATCATGCATGTGGTACCATTGGCCCACCGCGCCCTCGAGCTTCACAATCATCATACAAGGCCCCCCACGCCGCCGCAGCTTCATAATCACTTTATAAGGCCCCGCCGCCCGCGCAGCTTCACAAATCATATTATAAACACTACGACCGCAGCCAATGTATGCATGAGACTCCATGTACATCACAACATCATTTCAAACAATTCAATACACCCAATTCCTCTTACCTCGGTGTCAATCTCATTTTATAGCCCTCCTGGCTTGGCCCACCGGCCCATGCCCCCCATGGCATGCTCAATCACCTCATTATAAACCCTTAACACCATTATGTCCCAGGACTATTCTCCTCAGGGTACTCGGCCTTACTCAGGGACCTAAACCACCATTTAGGACCAAAACAATCATCTAGGGACCGAACTGTCACCTAGGGACCAAAACAGCACTCTCTTAGGCACTTGGCAGCACCAATTATTAATCATCACCACCTCAATTATTAATCTAAATCACACCTAAGGACCTTTTCTTCACTTAGGGACCATTTTGACACACCAAAATAAATTTAAGAACTTAGGAATTCAACAAAGACAAGGTTTTGGAAAAATCCCCATCGAGGCGCACACACCGGGCGCTGCTAGAAGAGAGAGCGCGCAAGAAGAAGCGCGCGGATAGTCGCTCTAACTCTCAAAGTTTCGTCCTTCGTGAGAGGTGTGCGCGCACGAGGTTACGCTTGAGGGCGCTTGCGCAGGATGATATGTAGATCTTGATCAAGCCTTGGCCATCTTGCGCGTAAGTTTCTGTACGCACACAGCGCAAGATGGCGCGCAAAGACACCATTTCCAGACACGAGCAAAGACGGTTGGCGCCCGTTGCAGTGACCACTCACCCAACACTTCCAAACAAAAACCACCCGAGCCAAAATGTTTAAAAATGAATTTGGGCGAGTAAACACAAAATTTGGTACAGTGGAAATATGCCTAGAAAAGTAAGTTTCACTCCCTGCCCCAAAACACACCTAAAACGAGGCCCTACCGGGACATTTTCAAAAATACACTTCCAATCGAAAACCATTCGAGCCAAAACACTTAAAATTGAAAGTTGGCAGGTGAATACAAAAGTTGTACGAGAAAATATGTTGAAATACAAGTTCACTCCCGGGCCCCAAAACACACACACAAAACAAGCCCCACAGGACATTTTCAAAATAACACCTGCAACTAAAACCACTGAGCCAAAACACTTAAAATTGAAAGTTGGCGGTGAATACAAAATTTGGCACGAGAAAATATGCCCAGAAATGCAAGTTTCACTCCCGGGCTCCAAAATACCCACACATCAGCGCCCAGCAAAGAACTCACTCACCCGATCCACTGCTACATGGTGACACAGCGCCATTCTCTAGGAAATTGGCGCCCGCACTTCAACATTCCCGAGAAAACTCTCGCTCATACATTGCACAGGCGCACCATTCCTAGCCATATGGCGCCCAACATCAAAATCCCCAAATTCTACAAATTCTCTCAAACCAATCCACATTATAATCATTCTAACACCTCCAATTTCACCAATTAACACACAATTGCACACCCAAATCATCAATTGCATCAAAATCACGAAATCACACATGGTAAAACCCTAACTCACGCTCTAAATCAATTTTACCAACAAATTCACCAAATTCAAGAAAACAAATCATCATATAATCACCAATTAACCTAAAAATGCCCCTATAACATACATATAACCCATTATCTCCTCTATTATAGAGTGAGACTCCCTTACCTCGAATTAACCGTAGAAATTGATTTTCCTTGAGTCACGTGCAAAAACCACAAAGAACAAATGAGTTCTCCTCTTCTCTTTGCAGTGCGATCCACTTCTCCCTCTTCTCACTCTCCTTGCGCCGTTTTCTCTCTTTCTTTTCTTTCTCTCTATTCGTTTCTTTCTTTCTTTGGAGAATGGTGCGATTACACCAACCCTAGGAGCCTAAGTCATTGGGCTTGGGCTCTTGGGTCGATACTTACCACCCGGAATTATTGATACTTCTCCTTTTCTTTTAATTAAAGCACCATCCTATTGTTTTATTATAACTACTCCATGAAACACCTAAGTAATTTAATTTAATAACTACTTAATTATTTTGGGGCGTTACAACTCTCCCCACTTAGAACATTTTAGCCTCGAAAATCTAGTCAAACCCAGAAACACTACTAAATCTCTTCTTTATCTCTAACCGTCCTCCTCCAAAATCTATCGCATACTTGGCAGCAGACTAAACACCCTTCCACTCACAAACTACAACCACCTAGACAACTAGTACTATCCACATTGCTTCGATCATTATTTCCTCGACACGGCGGTAAGTGATTGGGCGGCCGTCCCTCCTACTTATTCACCCGGGTAACTCCGTAAATAATAACCGCACTCGTCACCTCCAAAACCCACCGACTTACTACGACAATTAATCATGGACATGGTTATGCTCTAACCAGATTCATACCCGAGATTACATCTAACCTATTCAACGGCAAGAAGTAAGATTCACCACAAGGTCCCGTCGAAGATCGACAAGGGGACACCGAGAACGCAACACACACAACCACATATCCCAACCACAATCATAGTGCAGTCAAAACATCAAATGCGCACCGTTCTCACTCGTCACAGGCTAGGTAGCTCATCACAATGATATCAAAACATAGTCATACATCACATATTATAAAGAAGATAGTGACAAGAATACACACATGGTTTACCCGCACATTTAGTTATTCGAATCCAAATAATTCTTTATACTTTTAAATTCGTCAATAGTAATCATTTCTTATTCAAATAGTATAGCATCAAAATATTAACATAAGGTTAATTACTAACTCTAATCCCATTGCATTCCTTTTTAATGTGGCATACAATATTTCTGCACACAAAATGTTACACTACTTGTTGGCTCTTTTACTCATTCCTCAAGGCAACGGCATTATTTTATATTCATAATTCAAATTTGAGACACGACAAACACACCAAAACAATTCAATTTAAACGATCTCTACAAAAATAATAATATTTAATCACACATGAAGACCATACCAGCATGTCACATAGGGTACTCAATTAACGTCATTAACTTGGGAGTTCCATAAAAGCAAATGTGTAAGAACAATATCTACAATGATACCAACATGCATTCTATCCTTAACATGCATTCCATATTTAGCTCATTAACCCACACAACACAATTGGCACAATCTGAAATAATCTAATAGGAATTCGTTTATTAAAAATAAGTTTGATACCAATATTGTATCCAATCGTAAAATTTGTTTATTAGGGGTTCACAAACAATCTCATAACTCAGTTCATTTTCAACTTACAAAACCACGTAACACAATTAAGGAAGTAACAACCAAAATCAGACAATAAAATCAGTTGTAGACAATTAGAGTTCACAATTAGTTTAAGCATGCATTTATTCTAGTCACCTCTACAGTCATATTTCCTAAATTTCAATGAAACATAATCCCACCAATCAAACACTAAACATTTACATTTATTTAAACATGTGAAAAGAGGAGTAACTAGACTCGAATAGATTACAAAGGCAAAGAGAAACGGACTCCAAACACTTAACACCAAGCGATCATACTCGAGAAGGAAATCAAAGTGTTCAAGTGTGCAACATCAAGAGTGTGGAACAATTCTTTACTATCATCTAATTGAAAACTAGAAGGATACACTGTCATAGGACCTATACACTTCACAACTTCAATCGAATTAGAAATACCACCCAAAAATGAGAGCCAACGGAAAAATTCTTTCATAAAACCAATTTTCAAATGTAACGAACTCACCGTCAATCCAACATGGTCAAATGATGATACCTATAGGTCTTTGGTTCCATAGAATAACAAGCTAATAAGGAGCCTATCCATTTTATGACGCATAGCTCAAAGCAAACTCAAAAATCTTTTTCTTTGGGTTAATAAAGAAGCAAGTGAGACGCATTCTACCTAGATTCGTAGAGGGAAGATAAAATACTTAACACTACAACTTTGGTCAATTACCCATTGTCAAATAAAATTAAAACACGAGTACAAACATCGTTTTAATTTTAAGAACTCAAGACTTCAAGTTATTCGTAAAACAAAGACGCTAGATTGTAGAAAAACAACACATTCTTATTTTGAAGCGAAATACCACTTTACGCACAATTAGAATTTGGCACCTATACACCCGTGGGGATGCATAGGTTGCATGCTTTCAAAACATTAATTTCCTTTCAAAACGCTCTCAACCCATTGCGTTATCACTTAGCCTTAGAACCTCACATTTATTTTGGAAGACATCACAATTTAATCGTAGAAAGCATCTCGCCTTAAGTTATATGACATCCCCTTTTTGTTTTTGAAAACATCGCATTTTAACTCGCATACAACTTCAAAACAACACCCTTACAACATAAAGATGCCCCTCTTACTCTAAAAAAACAAGACAAAGAACTCGAACAATATAATACAAAGACACTAGTCACTTTAAAAAAAATAGAAACAATGACTTGAAACATCACAAATAGCACACCATTCAATCACCACATACAACTCAACATTCAATTTCAAGGTTCATACGACAAGAAGATTTTGAACAAAACAGCAGAGACATGGTTCACGATCGGGGAAAAGCAAGATAAAGACACATTACCAAAGCTAGGTATCTCCCCACTAGTTCTCTTACCATAAGCGAGCCTCGGTCACTTTTTACTGCAGGAACATCACTACCACACCACCATTGGTTAGAACTAGACGGCAAAGACTCGATCGCCGATCGACACGACGACTCGACAACTTGGTGGAAGGACCGACCATTGCTCGATACCACTAATGTAACACCCCATTTCTACCCGGTAATTTAAATCAAAAATCGAGTGTACAAAAATCTTTTTCGATCATTTTCTAGTTTAGTGTGTTATAAAATAGTGGATGGTGACTATGGGATTACTCGGTGTAATCGATACTACTTGCAATGTGCATTGGCCACTTTTGCAAGGCTCTCGATGATGCCCTCGTAAATACACCAATGAAAGAAATTCTAGCCTTAGTGGCGAACCACGGTTTAGCCATAGTCATTCAAAGACACTAATAGTATAACATAAAGTAATACTCAATGAAATGGAGCGTCCACAACTCTTTCTCTTAAACCAAAAACCAAATACGTAACACGAGAAGATAACTCATAGAAATATAGTTTCACATACTGCAATGAAAACAATCAATGTCTCAACAAAGATAATCCAAAGAATATCAAAACAAATACATAAAGGCTCAACAAGGAGCAAAACAGTAACAACGGTCTAAACCCCAGGCCCCAGGTGCTACGTGATCGAGCGGATCGACTCGGGGAGTAGTGAAGGTGGGAAGCCCTCACTCCTGACTACCTGTGGTAAATGACAACAGAAAGGGTGAGTCTCGAACTATATAATAAAGGTGATAATAAGCAATATATAAGCATAGTGTACAGCACTCAAACACACCAATCATTAATCAATAATATTCATGCACTAATGAGAATGTATGCAATGTCATCATGCATGTGGTACCATTGGCCCACCGGCCGCCCTCAGGCTTCACAATCATCATACAAGGCCCCCCGGCCGCCCGCAGGCTTCATAATCACTTTATAAGGCCCCCCGGCCGCCCGCAGGCTTCACAAATCATATTATAAACACTACGACCGCAGCCAATGTATGCATGAGACTCCATGTACATCACAACATCATTTCAAACAATTCAATACACCCAATTCCTCTTACCTCGGTGTCAATCTCATTTTATAGCCCTCCTGGCTTGGCCCACCGGCCCATGCCCCCATGGCATGCTCAATCACCTCATTATAAACCCTTAACACCATTATGTCCCCACCGGACTATTCTCCTCTAGGGTACTCAGCCTTACTCAGGGACCTAAACCACCATTTAGGACCAAAACAATCATCTAGGGACCGAATCTGTCACCTAGGGACCAAAATAAAGACTCTCTTAGGCACTTGGCAGCACCAATTATTAATCATCACCACCTCAATTATTAATCTAAATCACACCTAAGGACCTTTTCTTCACTTAGGGACCATTTTGACACACCAAAATAAATTTAAGAACTTAGGAATTCAACAGCACAAGGTTTTGGAAAAATCCCCACTGGAGGCGCACACACTGGCGCGCAGAAGAGAGGCGCGCAAGAAGGCGCGCGGATAGGTCGCTCTAACTCTCAAAGTTTCGTCTCTTCCGTGAGAGGTGTGCACGAGGTTACGCGCAGTGAGGGCGCTTGTGCAGGATGATGACGCAGATCTTGATCAAGCCTTGGCCATCTTGCGCGTAAGTTTACGCGCGCGCGCAAGATGGCGCGCAAAGACACCATTTCCAGACACAGGCAGCACAGTTGGCGCCCCCCTGTTGACCCAGCTCACCCAACACTTCCAAACCAAAAACCACCCGAGCCAAAATGTTTAAAAATGAATTTGGGCAGGTAAACACAAAATTTGGCACAGGGAAATATGCCTAGAAAAGTAAGTTTCACTCCCCGGGCCCCAAAACACACCTAAAACGAGCCCTACCGGGACATTTTCAAAAATACACTTCCAATCAGAAAACCATTCGAGCCAAAACACTTAAAATTGAAAGTTGGCAGGTGAATACAAAAGTTGGCACGAGAAAATATGTTCAGAAATACAAGTTCACTCCCCGGGCCCCAAAACACACACAAAACAAGCCCCACCGGGACATTTTCAAAATAACACCGCAACTAGAAAACCACTGAGCCAAAACACTTAAAATTGAAAGTTGGCGGTGAATACAAAATTTGGCACGAGAAAATATGCCTAAATGCAAGTTTCACTCCCGGGCTCCAAAATACCCACATTCGCGCGCCAGCAAAGAACTCACTCACCCGGGCCATCGCTATGGTGACACAGCGCCATTTCTCTAGGAAATTGGCGCCCGCACTTCAACATTCCCAGTAAAACTCTCGCTCTGATGCACTGGGCGCACCATTCCTAGCCATATGGCGCCCCAACATCAAAATCCCCAAATTCTACAAATTCTCTCAAACCAATCCACATTATAATCATTCTAACACCTCCAATTTCACCAATTAACACACAATTGCACACCCAAATCATCAATTGCATCAAAATCACGAAATCACACATGGTAAAACCCTAACTCACGCTCTAAATCAATTTTACCAACAAATTCACCAAATTCAAGAAAACAAATCATCATATAATCACCAATTAACCTAAAACAGCCCCTATAACATACATATAACCCATTATCTCCTCTATTATAGAGTGAGACTCCCCTTACCTCGAATGCTTAGTAGAAATTGATTTTCCTTGAGTCACGTGCAAAAACCACAAAGAACAAATGAGTTCTCTCTTCTCTTTGCTTCAGTGCGATCCACTTCTCCCTCTTCTCACTCTCCTTGCGCGTTTTCTCTCTTTCTTTTCTTTCTCTCTATTCGTTTCTTTCTTTCTTTGGAGAATGGTGCGAATTACACCAACCCTAGGAGCCTAAGTCATTGGGCTTGGGCTCTTGGGTCGATACTTACCACCCGGAATTATTGATACTTCTCCCTTTTCTTTTAATTAAAGCACCATCCTATTGTTTTATTATAACTACTCCATGAAACACCTAAGTAATTTAATTTAATAACTACTTAATTATTTTGGGGCGTTACAAGATCGAGAGGATCTTCAGGGTAATTGGCTGTAATGATGAACAGAAGGTAAGGTATGGAACTCATACCTTATCTGAAGAGGTGATGACCGGTGGTTGGAGACCGGTGAGAGGCTAGGGGGCTGCCCATGAGGAGGTTACAGGGTCAGATTCGGGAGAGGAGTTCCTAAGAAAGTATTTTCCGCAGGACGTCGAGAGGACGAGAAAGAGATAGAGTTTTTGAGGTGAAGCGAGGGTAGTATGTCGATCACGAGTATCTTTGCTAGATTTGCCGACCTTGCTAAGTTCTACCCACATTACGGAGAGGTGGGCTGAATTCTCAAAGTGCATCAAATTTGAGAATGGTTTGAGAGTCGATATCAAGCAGTGTGTAGGGTATCGAGAAGATCAGTGTTCACGATCCGGTTGGTGTTGTAGGATCTATGAGGTCGATAGCAATGCCCGCTCTAGGGTCATGAGAGACCAGAGGGGAAATTTCATCACGGAGGTAAGCCTTATGAGAAGTCTCTGGCGGTGAGAGGAAGCAAAGGTATTCGGGTGGTGGTGCAGTACAATGGTGGGAACAGTCTGCTGAGGGTAGGAGACACCATGAGGGCAAGAAGCCAAGTGGGAGACGCCCCCCCATCCGATATTGTGTGTTTCAAATGTGACAAGCCCAGTCACAAGAGTTTTGACTGTAAGGTGGAAGTGTGAGAGATGTTTTAGGTGTGGAAAGAGTGGTCACATGGCATCCGGGTGTGATCGCAAGGAACCTGTGATGTTTCAAACTGTGGTGAAGTTTGGTCACATTAGCTTCAAGTGTCCCAAGCCTAAGAAGGAAAGATCTCTTTGGGAGGGTGTTTGCATTGGTGTGTTGAGAGGGACCTAATGATATCAGAGGTACATGTTTCATCTCTGGCACTCCTTTAGTTGCTATTGTTGACACGGGTGCTACGCACTCTTTTATTGCATCTGTTTGTCTTTGAAAAGTTAAATTTAGTAATGTCTACTATGGAGAGGGATGGTTATCGACACTCCGGCTAAGGCGGTCCCAGAACTTCTCGATGTGTGCTAGGTGTCTCTGTCGGTCTTGGCAGAGATTTTCTCGTTGATCGATTTGTTTGCCTTTGGGTGGGTTAGATGTGATTACGGGCATGGATTGGTTAGTAGATAACCACGTGCACATCAACCGCTCGATAAGTCTATTAGTTTTCTCCTTCACGAAGAGGAAGAGTCTCGCTTTGTTTGTCACGAGCAATTGCGCGCAGGTAATGAAAGAGGGTGGTCGGTTGTTTGCTTTGATGGCGTCTATGTCTGCGAGAGAATGAGCTGTGGTTGATGGGTTACTGGTGGTGTGTGAGTTCCCCAAGTGTTTCCGGATGAGATTCCTAGTGTGCCCCAGCAGAGGAAGTTGAGTTCGGATTGAGCTTGTGCACAGTACTAGGCCGTGTCTATGGCACCGCATGGGATGTCGACTCCGAGTTGGTGAATTGAAGAAGCGATTAGAGGAGCTTCTTGAGAAGAAGTTTGTGAGGCCTAGTGTATCACCATGGGGAGCTCCGGTTTTGTTGGTAAAGAAGAAGGATGGGAGTATGCGTCAGGCGTGGACTCTGCACAATTGAATAAAGTGACTATCAAGAATAAGTATCCTCTCCCGAGGATAGATGATCTAATGGATCGGTGGTGGGTGCTAAAGTGTTTAGCAAGATTGACTTGAGGTCCGGGTATCACCAGCATTAAGGTGAAGGATGAGGATATCCGTAAGACAAAGATTCGGGACAAGGTATGGGCATTATGAGTACTCTGTAATGCCGTTTGGTGTCACAAATGCACCGGGGTATTTATGGAGTACATGAACCGAATTTTCCATAGCTATCTGGATCGGTTTGTGGTAGTCTTCATTGATGATATTTTGGTGTACTCCAAATCGGAGGAAGAGCATGCAGAGCACTTGAGGTTGGTGCTAGAAGTCTTGAAAGAGAGAAAGTTGTATGCCAAGTTGTCGAAGTGTGAGTTCGTTGCACGAGGTGAGCTTCTTGGGTCATATTATTTTTCGGTGATGGTATTGCGGTGGATCCGGCCAAGGTTGATGCGGTGTTACGATTGGGAGAGCCCAAAGTCCGCAGAATCGAGATCGGGAGTTTCTTGGGGTTGTTTGGTTATTACAGGAGGTTCATTGAAGGGTTCTCTAAGCTAGCCCTTCCATTGACCCGATTGACTGTAAAGGGAAGGCATTTGTGTGGGATGCAAAGTGTGAAGAGAGCTTCCAAGAGCTAAAGAGGAGGTTGACCACGTCTCGGTGTTAGTGTTGCACTGTGCTGAGCAACCATTTGTTGTGTCTTCGTGATGCTTCCAAGATGGGTTTGGGAGGTGTTTTGATGCGAGGATGGGAAGGTGGTGGCTTATGCGTCCGACAGTTGAGGACCCATGAGAAGAACTATCCTACTCATGACTTAGAGTCGGGTCTGCGATTGTGTTTGTGTTGAAAACTGAGGCACTATCTCTATGGTACTAGATTCGAAGTGTTCGGTGATCACAAGAGTCCAAGTACTTGTTTGACCGAAGGAGTGAATATGAGACAGAGGCGTTGGTTAGAGCCGTTGAAGGACTATGATTTCGGCTTGAACTATCACCCCGGCAAAGCTAATGTCGTGGTCGATGCTTGAGTCGGAAGACTTTGCATATGTCGGCTATGATGGTGAGGAGTTGGAATTGATTGAGCAATTAGTGACTTGAGTTTGGTGCGTGAGGTGACACCTCGCAGTGTCGATTTGGGATGCCGAGGATTGGGAACGACTTCTTGGTTAGTATCGAGACGCCCGAAGTTAGATGTGAAGTTGGTAGATTTGTTGGTTCTTTGGTGAGCAAAGCTGGCGATGGGGATTCTGAGGTTGGATTCCTGTGGTGTGTTGAGGTTCAGGGACAGAATCTGTGTTCCGGATGATCTTGAGTTGAAGAAGATGATACTTGAGGAGAGTCATAGGAGTAAGTTGAGCATTCATCCAGTGCCACTAAGATGTACCATGATACGAAGAAACTATTTTGGTGGCCTGGTATGAAGAGAGATGTTCATGCAGATTTGTATATGCATGTTTGACTTGCGGAAGTCAAAGATTGAGCACGAGAAACTGCGAGCGGCGGGGCCTTGTATGATGATTGTGAAGCTCGAGGGCGGCCAGGGGCCAATGGTACCACATGCATGATGACATTGCATACATTCTCATTAGTGCATGAATATTATTGATTAATGATTGGCGTGTTTGAGTCTTTGTACACTATGCTTATATATTGCGTATTATCACCTTTATTATATAGTTCGAGACTCACCCTTTTCTCGTTGTTATTTACCACGGTGTAGTCGTGGAGTGAGGCCTTCCACCTTCACTACTCCCCCGAGTCGGTCCGCCGCTCGACACGTAGCACCTAGTGGGTCGGGGTTTAGATCGTTGTTGTTACTGTTTTGCTCCTTGTTGAGCCTTTATGTATTTGTGTTAATATTCTTTGGATTATCTTTGTTGAGATAATGATTGTTTTCCATTGCATTATGTGAAACTATAATGCTATGAGTTATCTTACGTGTTACGTATTTGGTTTTTAGTTTAAGAGAAAGAGTTGTGACGCTCCATTTCATTGAGTATTAAATTACGTTATACTATTAGCGCTATTTGAATGACTATGGCTAAACCGTGGTTCGCCACTAAGGCTAGAATTTCTTTTTTGGTGTATTTACGAGGGCATCATCGAGAGCCTTGCAAAAGTGGCCAATGCTCATTGCAAGTAGTATCGATTACCGAGTAATCCCATAGTCACCACCCACTATTTTATAACACACTAAATCGGAAAGTAATTCGAGAAAAGATTTTTGTACACTCGATTTTTGATTTAAATTACTGGGTAGAAATGGGGTGTTACATTAGGCGCTTTTATTGTAATACACTGGGTTCACCACCCAGCGCTATTACTCAAAGAACTCCTCTACCCCATGTAGAGTTTTTGCCTTAGTGGGAATCGAACCTCGTGCTCATGTACATTTCCCTCGCATTCCCACTACCAATTGAGCTAGTAGCTCAATTGGCAAGTGGGAATGCGAGGAAATGTACATGAGGTACGAGGGTTCGATTCCCACTGAAGGCAAAAACTCTACATGGGTAGAGGAGTTCTTTGAGTAATAGCGCTGGGTGGTGGTGGACCAGTGCTGTTACACATATGACTTCAAATTAGTCGACATTACTCTTTCATTAATAGACTATATTGCGTGTTCCATATCACGACTTAAACGGGGAGAACCCCCAAAAATACCTGTTTAGTTTTACAACAATCCAGAACTAGTTCACTAGCACAGCGGAATGAAAATAAGTTTAACTTATCCATTACATAATCAATACATACTCCAAAATAGTTTAATACATAAAGTAAAATAACGATACTATACTCCCCCATCCCTAGTCTGACTATACAGAGCTTGACACAATAACTCAGAAGGCATAGGCACCTTCACTCGTATCACCGTGACACCACCTGTTTGTCGCCACGAGAGCAGGCAACATAAAATGCTAGGGTGAGTCTCTTTGCATAAATAATAGCAAATAATATAAGCATTATACGAGGAAGGAAATAGAACACACTCTACAACCATACTAACATACGTCATTAAATACAAACATCGAGAAGCCTCACCTGCTCAAGTAGCAAACACTCATCCTCAGTCATATAGCATTCAACTCCCACTCATCGGGTATAATGCATGTGGATCCATCTCTCTTAGGCCACTCAAGGCCGCCACGCAGGCATATCATCTCTTTTAGGCCGCCACGCAGGCATATCATCTCTTTTAGGCCACTCAAGGCCGCCACGCAGGCATATCCGTCGCTGATGCATATGATTCATGAGACTCTATGAACAATGCATCACTCACAATCAACCATCCCTTTTAGGCCACTCAAGGCCGCCACGCAGGCATATCATCTCTTGTGTTATTCAACAACACTAAACTCACCGGCATTGCGCCGTCACCACAACATTGCCTATTTCTCTTAGACAACCTCAATAGTACTAAGGCTAATGCCCATCTCACAGGACACCTCTACTCTGTAGGTAGTGAACAACTCAATCACTACAACTCAGTCACTACGTGAACCTCTCATCACCTAGGACTAAAACGTCACATAAGGACCAAATGGAAGCACACAGCTCGTAGACAACCTCTAGGCAACTCCCAATTATATTGGACCACTTACTCAAGGCACAAAGCCACATCTCAACCGGCAACCACGGGCATGCCACTTGGACACCCTGGCCGTAACACACACATCAATGCCTAAAGCATAAGGGCACACCACAATTGGTGCCCACACCATACTCACCACACGTCATTCACTTAAACACAGCGCACACTGTTTGCCACCCTTGGCGCCGACCGCGCCCAACACACGATCAAATGCACCAAGGCACCAAGGCGCACAAGGCGCACTGGACAGCCACAATTGGCGCCTCACGCGCCACACATCCACACCTAGCCAAACCTTTCCAAAGAACACTGGCGCCAAGACCCAGCGCAAGGACGACCACTTTGGCGCCCCTCACATGCACACGCAAGCGTGAGACACACACACTAGCACGTGGGTATTTCCGTCACTCTAGACTCAAAATTAGATCACAGGGTATTTCCGTCACTCTAGACTCAAAATTAGATCACAGGGGCAGATACATCATTTGGACTCAAAAGGTATTTTCCAAAGAATCTGATACACGAACTTAAAAATTAATTTAACATATCAAAGCGGTGTCGGAACTTCGCAAATAAATATTCCTGGAAAGCTTAGGATGTCTAGTTTCTAAACATAATTTTCATTTATTTGTTTAAATACTCAAATAGTACAGTTTTGCAAAACACCTCTCAGGGTACAAAATTTCGACAGATTCTATCGGCCAAATTGTAACCCAGTTTTCTCTTTGAATTATCAACCAAATGAAACGAAATCCGTATCTAAATTGAAGCCCCGTGAGTTTAGTTTTCAATGAGGTAAAAATCACTCAAGACGAGTTCGGTGGGAAGAATTATGAACAAAACATTGCACCTATACCTATACGGGTTCTTTGCAGTTTTTTTTCAGATTCGTTTACCCATTTTGTAAAAATATTTTCTCGGTTATCTCGACTCAAATTAAGCGAAACCAGTGCCTAAAATGAAGAGAATCGCGTCTACTTCCCAATGGAACAGACCCCAACTCAATCGGACAAACACTGAAGTCGCAATCACAAAACACTGAACGCCTATCGTCACGGTTTCAAAACGGATTCTCAGCACATCACTCGCAAATCAATAAACAACAACTCGCAACAACTTCATCAAATCGCATATCAACAAAGCAACATCATGAATTTAACACCAAGATCACGCATAAGACACATGGTTCATGAATTAAACAATAACATCATGAATTCGACAACAAAATCACGAAAACAAGACAACATCAATCATCAAAACAATTCACACATAACCCAATCAACACAAAACCAAGCAATTCATGTTCACCAAACAATCCAAATACACTTCAAACAACATATAATTTGCTAATCACTATTCATCATCTTCACCAAATAATTCAATAATTATTTTAAAACCCTAACCTTCATACAATACAAATCTTACAAGCTATTATGAATGAAAAGACCCCCTAACCTTTGCAATTGAAGAATGCAAGCTCTCCTATCCTCCAAAACTCAACAAACACCACAATTCCACTTTGAGCTTCAAGCTCTCCAACAATGGTAAAACAACAATAAATAGAGATTAGGGATTGAAACTAACATCAATGGCTAGAGGAGGAAAAATGGGAGAGAATGAGCTAAAAGCCCCTTACCTAGTGCTAAGATGGAGAAGATCTCCACCTCCTTTCCTCTTCTCACCGCCGCCCTTCCTCCTCTCCCTCTCGGTCCCGCGCGCGTCCTCCCTCTCCCTCTCTCGGTCCGTTTTCTTCTTTCTTTTCATTCCTTTCTTTCATTAATCCAACAAAACAATTGGGCCTAAATGGGTGGGCTCCTATTCGCACCCCCCTCAATTTAATTCCACTACTCCCTAACTTAATAACATCAACACTCTCTTATTTACTATCTCTCACCTCCATATTTAATTAAAACACCTAATTCATTTAATTAAATATGACTAACCACATAACTCCTAATTAAGTAATTAAATAAATATTCAAATTACTTTCGGGGCGTTACAGGACTGATTTGAACTATGTACTAAATATGTTGAACTTAGTTTTATTCCGCTGTGCTGTGACACTTTTTATGGATTATTGTAAACTTAAACAGGTTTTGAGGGTTCGTCCCACTTGGTTATGATATATATTTCACACACTAGATGCGTTTGAGTTTCCTAAATGCTATTTTGTGAAGTTTCGAGTAAATGTAGCACTCTCTTGAGGTGCGTGGAAAATTGTTTTGAAAACTCTGATTTTTATTTATTAAAATATTAAAATAATAGGAGGGGGTGTTACAAGGAAAATTTACTTAGAAAAAACAGTTCATATTCAGTAACTCCAATTTGACATCAAACTTTGAAACTGTCATGCAGGATCAAGCATGATAAGTGCTTATAATATGGCAGTATGGTTTGTAAACAAAACATCTAACAATAAGTCATTCAAGATGGCAAGACCTTTGAGCTCATGCCTGAGTCATTGATCTAGACCTTAGTAGGACACCTTCCCTACCTTGCATAGTTTATATAGGAACGTGTTTTCCAAATGCGGATCATCGTGCATGCAGTGAGTGATGAATGCAAAGTGAGCCTTTTGTCTTCTTCAAGAACCACATTCCGAATTAAACAAAGAGTTTGAGCTATAAAGGTAACCCAAGTGTGGACCAGATAGTGATACATAGGTATGCACGACCGGTTTAGATATGGCTCCATTATGCTATCTGCAAACACGCATGCAATTTAGCACAAGATTTCAATCGATTAAATGACATTGCTTCTAATTCTATCTTACTTGCTATTGCTGTTCTTATAATGAGGTTGCCGATAGAATGTCCAACAAAACTTAGCCTAATATCTCCTAATTTACCATATTTTGATGCTTTGTCAATTTTGCTTTTAACAAACGAAATAACTTACTGGGCTAGCCTATGTCCCATATCTGCCCTTTTCCATGTCACTGGTGTTTCACCATTTGCTTTTAAGAATTGACCATAAGCTGCAGTGAGGAAAAGCAAACCATTAGTTCATAACAATTGGGTATTAGTTCATAACAATTGGGTTTTATAAATAGGACTTTGTAGGAAACATGCCTGTGACAAACTTTTCTAGTCGTGTAGACTGGTAGAGGTCGAAGTAAATAAGGTTCATCTTGAACCCTTCAACCTGATACAACAGAAAGAGAAAATTTTCTGTCATCGCCATAGCAAAAATATTATATGGACTACATCATTGAACCAACACCGTCAACTTAAAGTCATTAACATCACTAAGCTAGAGAATGCACTTTCTTGCAAGGCTGGCCAAATATCCTAGCCAATTCGAATACGATGATCATATGAACAATCAAACATCATAAATTATCATCACTAAGTAATACATTACAATGTAAATTTTCTTACAAATTTAATATAAAAGGAGTCAAGAGAAGACTATATTTTAACTTGTCCTAGATCTTTAACTGGTATAGCAATACTTTGAGGACTATAACCATTGTGTGAAGTTACTAGCCGAGAAACCAAGTAATTTTTATTATCGACAAATTTAACATATAACAAATCCAAGTCAAAGTGAACCTAAATTTGAATAGATAGACATTTAGTGCAAGACTCGATTTATTGGAAAAATACCATCATTCTTGCATAAGCCGATCCAATACGACCAGCTCCGATAACACCAAGCTGTTTGTCCTCGAGCAAGTTTCCAACAAACCCGCCGATTATAAACAAAACTACAGTCATTTAAGCTTTTGGAAGACTATGGTACTCACAATTCGGTGTAGGGGACTAACAAAAAGTGCTTCCATAGTATTTAAGTATTTAATTTAACAAAAGTCTTAAATAGAACAAGAAAGGACTATTCTATGCAACAAGTATATTCATACGGATGAGACAAACAATCCATCATATAATCCACGCCTCATGAATTCATCCGCCTCAACTATCCTTCTAGCAGATTTGCCAAAGTCGGTGAAAGTCGCAAGCTCTGCAAAGAGTCTCCGTAAGCACTCCCTATCAAAAATATGGAATGAAACTAATGTGAGAACAAATAACTTCCTCTTCAAGACTATCACTATTCTTCATAAATCACAAACACAGCAGTACAACATACAACATTACAACCAACCTCACCTCGTAAATATCACACACATGCATGTACTACTAGTAGTAGTCTTTGCGAGAATCAAGAACTTAACTTAACAACCAACCTCACCTCGTAAATATCACACAATATGACAAGAAATATCACACACATGCATGTACTACTAGTAGTAGTCTTTGCATAAATCCTAACTTAACTTCACAATTTACATAAAGAAAAACCACAGGCATTTAAGATGCAAGTGTGAAAGAGAAATAGTAGCTTACAAGAGTATTTCCAACAAAGAACACCATACTTGTTAGAAAGATCAACATTCACATTATTATAACCAACCGCCATATTATCGAAAGCTTTGCCTCGGCTTTGCTCAATCATGAGAACAACTCTTCTCCCCAATCCTCAATCAGCTGAAACAGGATACATATCCATTAACCGCCCCCAAACGCATCGAAAATCCACACTTAACCAAAATCATCGTTTAAAAATTATAAGAATAAATAAATAAAACAAGACTTTCAGTCAATTTGCAAATTGATCAAAAAAACTAACACCAAAATATTGTAATTATTTATCTGATTACATACCTGTCCAATAAGAAAACACATGCATACAGTTACAATAATAATTAACTGACAAAACAGAAGGATTTAAAACAAAATTATCTCAAATTAGGGTTTGAATGATACCAAAAACAAACGTACGATCTCAAAACGCGGTGTTGAACACAGCACGACAGATCGGAACAGTGCGGAGCGGCAGAAATTGCGACATTTCTTGTCGCGATGTAGCGAAAAAGGAAGAAAACCAAGCCTCTATTTTCTGTCCAGTGATTTCCTTCTTCCATTAGCGTTTTTCAATAGTGCCGCTTGCACTGGAGGCTGCGTTGAGGATTCAGAGAGACAATGAACGGATTCACACAAAACAGAAAAGAAAGGAGAAGACGATGAATTTGGATGTCTCGCCTTTAGAGAATCTGATAGCAATGAAGCAACGATGTAGAATTTGGTAGTGGAGTGAGGAGAGGCGCGGTGGTGTAGTGAAGGTTGAGAGAGGCGCAGAGGTGAGGTGAGGAGAGTTGGGTTGGGGTTTGGGGAAGTCGGAGGGTGGGAGAAGGCGGAGGTTGGGAGAGAAGAGAGTTGGTACGTCTGTGTGAGCGTTTGTGAGGAGTGAAGGAGAGAAACGTTTGTGTGAGCGTTCTGATCGTGGGAGTTTTATTTTGATGATTCGGTTGCCACAGAATTGCCACGGGATCTCCGTCGCAAATTTTTGTCCTTTTACAAGTCCGTGGCAAACACCAGCGGGAAATTTCGCGCTACTACTTTTTACACTTGCCGTCACAAATCCGTGGCAAATTATTGACGGAATAAGCGCCTTGGCAATTGCTGGTGGCTAAAACAAGCTTTTCTTGTAGTGTTCAGCGACCGCCCTACATTTATCGGATTGGCCTCAATCCCCCTTTCTGTTAAATGGAAGCCCAGAAATTTGCCGGCCCTCACCCCAAAGGTACACTTCTCAGGGTTCAGCCTCAAGGAATTCCTTCTAGCTTCCTCAAAAACCTCTCTTTGGTAGTTCAGGTAATCTTGGTCGGTCTTGCTCTTGATGATCATGTCATCCAAGTACACTTCAACTATCCAAGTAATCTTGGTCGGTCTTGCTCCTTGCTTCCTGAAAATCTTGTTCATCATTCGTTGATAGGTCGCCCCTGCGTTCTTCAGGCTGAAGGGCATGACCTTGTATTGGAAATTGCCACGATCTGTCATAAAAGCGGTCTTGTGGCGATCTGGAGGATACATGGTGATCTGATTGTACCCAGAATATGCGTCCAGAAAGGACAAGAGTCTGTAGCCCGAGGCACCATCGACCAGCTTGTCGATGTTGGGCACAGGGAAGGCATCCTTCGGGCATGCCTTGTTCAAGTCGGAATAATCAACACACATGCGCCACTTTCAATTCTTTTTCTTTAATAACACAACATTGGAGAGCCAGGTCGTGTACTTGGTCTCTTCGATAAAGTTGGCCTTGATTAGGTCATCAACTGCTTAGGACGCTGCCCTAGCTTTATCTTCGTTCTGAGCTCTCCTTTTCTGTGAGACCGGCCTAGCCGCCTTGTCGACCGAGAGTTGATGGCAAGCAATCTCTATGGGAATTCCAGGCATATCTGGTGCCTGCCAAGCAAACAAATCGGTATAGTCCCTTAGACAACTGACGAGTCCCTGCTTGACCTGCTCAGGCAGGTCATTGCCAATCCTAACCGTTTTGGCTGGGTCATCCCCTAATTGGACATCAATCAACTGTCCATGGGGTTATGGTCGCTTCAGTCTGTTTTTTAGCTCACGGACTAAGTCATCATCACTATCTTCTGGATCGCTATCAGGATCATATTGGGCATCCAGGTCGGCAATGTTTACTTGGTGTCCTTCTCCAAGACTCTAAGGGTCGGAACTTATGGCTTGCTCGTCGCAGATGTCTTGATACAAGTAGTGGCTTCTCTTGGCCGCCTCCATGTCGGCCTCTAAAGTTACAACTTGATCATTTTTGTTATAGAACTTCATTTTCAAATGAACCGTAGAAACCACAGCCTCAAGCTTTCCAAGGGTTGGCCGGCCTATGATGCAGTGATAGCACGATTTGATTGGGAGAACCAAGAACATCGTCTTGACCGTTCTGTAGGAAGTACTTCTGTTTGCGTCGTCACCGAAAGTGACCAATAACTCTAGCGTTCCCAACGGGTATGTGGTCGCCCCAATAAATCCAGTTAATGGAGTTGGGTCGACCTGAGAGATGATCTCATTGCGGTCGATGCTCAACTTGTCAACCAATTCTTCGAACATGATGTCAGCCGAGCTTCTTTGGTCGACCAGTCCTCCTAACTTCAGTATTTCCCATAACAGCGGATACTACTAAAGGAACGTAGCTATTGACCCTTCCGTCCAGCAAGTCTTCATCTCCAAAAGAGATGGGTGGCCTATTCGAGGCCGGTTGAGCAACTGAGGTCGCTCCGACCATAAGTATCTCATTCCACTTCCTTTTTGTGGCTTTGTTGGAATCTCTACAATCTAAGGATTCCCACCGTGAATTACCATAGCGACCTTGCGAGGTCGGGAGGTCGTGATGTCAACAATTGCTTTTCCTTTATACTGGACGGGCTGCCCTCCGGACCTTTTTCAAGTCGCTCGCTGTCTTCAGCTCTAATATACTGCTTCAACTTGCCCTTTTGAATAAGGTCTTCAACGTCGTCCTTCAAAGCCATGCAGTCGTTGGTGTCATGTCCCTTACTCTTGTGATACCGACAATACTTTTTGGTATATCGGCCACCCTTCTTGAGAACAAGGGGATCAGGTCGTTTCACTCCCACAAACTCGTTGTTTTGGCAGTCCGTGTAGATCTGCGCTATAAGTGTGTTCAACCTCGTGCGCTGACCATACTTCTTTGGTCAAAAGTCCGGCCTGCTTTCACGGTGTCCTTCTTGCCCCTTAGCTGACCTGTTGTGTTCTTCTTTGGGTCGCGCGCGGGCACCCTTCCTTGCTGCCAATCTTTCTTCGTAGCCCATATGGTCGTTAGCCCGTATAATGGTTAAGAGTGAACGCCTCTGCAAACCTGTGGTCCGGTCTAATGCCACACTTGAGGTACTTCAGCTTGTCTTTGTCTGATAGGGCGCGAATTGTCTCGGCCTCAGCATTGAAGCGGTCGATATACTGCCTTAATGACTTAATGTCACCTTGAACGACTGTGTCCAAGTGTTCTTCGTACCAGTATTGGCAACGATTGGCCGTGTAATTGGCCAGGAATTTCCCGATAAGGCCTTCCCAAGAGGAGATGGTGTTGGGTCGTAGAGACTCCCACCATTCCAACGCCCCGCCATCGAGCGACTGAGGGAAAAGCCGGCACTTCATCGTCAAGCCCAGCTCTCTTTAACTACAATAATTGTTGAAGTACCTGATGTGCTTGTTTGGGTCCCCGCGACCATCAAACTTGTTCAAGTTGGGTGGCTTCCTCAGGTCCCTTGGAATGTGATAACGTCAAATTTCCCTTGTAAACGGTCCCTGGCCGGTCGGGATTTCACTCGGCCCAAAAGGTTGTATAGCGAGGTATGCCTCATTGGTCGGCATTCCGTAGAACCCACCGTCGACTGGTTGACCATATAACGGTGGCATTTGGGACGATTTCCCCCTGCGTCCCTTGTAACACCCCTTTTCTACCCTTATATTACGTGTCATTTATCAGAGTAATTCTTTTTCAAAAATAAAAATTGTTTTAATTGATAGAAAAGAAATGCTACAGCTTCCTTAAAAACTCATCAAATATGCACTCTTCAAATTTGTGCAATCAAACATCGATTATGAAAAATCCCATCCTCATAAAACACAATCGCAAATGCAGATAAACACCAACTCACCAAATACTCTCAAACACGCCTCAATGTAACAATAAACATCGTGATACGGCTATTAAACAAATTATCCAACTCCACCCACGCCCTAGGTGCTACAAGACGAGAGCGGCGACACAACAATACATCCCAAAACTAAAAGAATAAGGCAAGCAAGTCCTTCACTGCATGGTACTGCAGCGTTGCCACAATAGAGCAACATTCCAAGCGTAAGGGTGAGAATTTCAATGAAACATAATCGGATACATAATAGAGAAATGAGAGCAGCAATCACATAGCATCATCAACATCACCAATTCATGGTCACACAACAATGACTCCAATCACAAACAACAACAATTACCACATACCATGATTATGCATGAAGATGCAAACCCCACTGTGGCATATGCATGATGGTACCATATCATCTTTAAAAACCACTCAAGGCATATCTTCATCATAGAAGAAAAACCACTCAAGGCATAACATCATCAATATTAGTCATAGTATGCACATGCCATGAGACTCTATAACACATGTGCAACTCAATCAACACTCACTCGGAGTACTCATCATCATCATCATAAAAGAAATAACCACTCAAGGCATGTCATCATAAAACACTCGTAGAGTGTATTAAATCATTCACATCACAATCTTAAATAACACATCATCAAAATCACGAATCATAATACATCATCATCAAGCAATTACTCATAGAGTACACTCTTCGCAAAAACATCGCTGTTCATATTACATCATCATAACACACATATCCTCATCATCATTCAATACATATATATATATATACTTCATTTGTCTTTTAGATTAGGGTGTTATAAAATAGTGCACTGATTGACTATGGGATTACTCAGGTAACTGATACTACTTGCAACAGGCATTGGCCACCTTTGCAAGACTCTCAGTGATGCCCTTGTAAATACACCAGCGAAAGAAATTCTGACCTTAGTGGTAAACCACAGTCTAGCCATAGTCAATTAGCACACTAGTAGTATAACATTTCACCGACACTCATTTATATAAACATAGCATCACAAAATTTCTTTTTATCAAGAACCGTCACGTTTCCATTCGGGAAGACACCTAAGATTTTCAAAAGAGGAATCGATTCATAGTTACTTGTTTTCAAAAGAGGAATCGATTCATAGCTATTTGTTTTCCAAGGAGGAATCGATTCATAGCTATTTGTTTTCAAAAGAGGAATCGATTCATAGCTATTTGTTTTCAAAAGAGGAATCGATTCATAGCTCTCATTTCTAAAGGGAGGAATCGATTCCTTGCTTCCATTTTAAAGGGGGAAATCGATTATTGCCTTCATTTCTAAAGGGAGGAATCGATTTCTAGCTTTGTATTTAAAGAAGGAAATCGATTTCTGGCTTCTATTTAGAGCCCAGAATCGATTTCCAAGTTACATTTTTTTGAGGAAAACCATCGATTCTTTAAACTCACCATTACATACATCATCTAGAGACAATCAAATCAACCACAACAAATCAATCCCAATTTCATCAATTTCATCGAAATCAACCAAACTCCTCAACAATAATAAATCAATCAAACATAAACAATTCCAGCCACAAAATCAAATCCCACATACCCCTCAAAACCCCATTATATACTCGATCATGTTAAATCAAAACGCTCACCCTTACCTCTTAAACGTAAGCTCCGAAGAAGACGATTGAAGGCATCGCACGTAACCACAGCAACACACGAACCAAATCTTTGAGGACCGGCGAAATTCTTCTTCTTCTTCTTCCCTCTCCTAGCGCCGTGCAACCCTTCTCCTCCTTTGCTCTCTCTAAATTTTGTTTTTCTTCTCTGAATGAAAATGGGAGTGAGGGTTTCGCATAACCCTTGGGGTTTAGCTGTGGGCCTTTCACGCATTGGGCTCACAGCTACACCCCCTCTACTACTCGATCCCACTCCTACGCAAAACACGATATTTCCCTCTAATTTAATTATCTCACGCTTCAACTAAAATTAATTATTCAACTACTCAAATTAGTTAACCTAATTAACTTATTCTATTTTATTTTTCGGGGTGTTACAACTCTCCCCCCCTTAAAAGAATTTCGTCCTCGAAATTCCAACGATTCCAAGCCAACAACAAAAAGTATTTCTCCACTAGAAGTCCTTGTTGTTCTAAGGGTTGTTATCCTTTATTCTATATTCTGTCTCGAATTCTCCGAATTCAACTAGATTTCCCTGTAGCAATGCACACATCTCTACACTCTAACTCTGTACTAATACTATTATCTCGAAGTCACCAAAGTTTAACTCGACTACCCAACACAATCAAATAAGATAGTCTTAGTGACAATCACTATGGGTTTATTCAATGAAACCCCCATATCTTACAGCTCACTTTATAAGCTTGAAAGCCAAGTTGTATCTCATACAACTAATTAATCCACTTTTCACAATTACTAATCATTCTATAGTAGGCTTTAAAGAAGCACGTTAATTCTGAATGTTCCCAACAAGGCATGGCTTACTACCGCTCCCTAGTCTCAACTTAAGGTATGTATCCTCATCTCTTACCTCACCAAACTATGTACTTTTAGTCCATGCACAAAAACTGCCAAAACTCCAATAAGAACACCAAACCCAAGAACAGTTTTAGACTCTCATTAGAAAAGAACAACAGTCATTCATATACACCTTTAAGTGCAATTAATAAATATTATACCACCGTGTCTCATTATATATTATTACACAAAACATCACGTGTTGTAGCATCACAGCTACCTAGTATCACTCACTCGCCCACACTCATCACATATTAAAACATCGTCTCTAAGGCAAAGGACAGCCACATCCACTTACTCTTATTCTCAACCTAACGACCGCTTGGAAAATATAGAAACAGTGCCTATAAAGTTTAAGATAACGGCATACTCAATTCAAGGACACAACGCGACACCAATAAATAAACTGCACATCTACAGCACGACAATAGCAACTCAAGAAACATAAAACCAACACTTTAATTTTTTGGGAAAACGTACGTCCACCTTTAGTAAACATCCTCGTAAGATTTTGGGTAAACAGTGTGCTTAAAATCGAGTATACAATACATTTAATTTGTAAGAACGATGACAAAACCGTAACCTTTTTATTTATAATAACAACAATAATCACACCCTTTTTATTTATAAAACATCAGAAAACTTAATTGAAAACGACAACAAGACGAAGAAGAAAAAATAAAAAAGCAATGACTCTTGTAAGAAAACCACATCAAAAACAACAAAGAAAAGCGATTGTGAAAGCAGCAACATTAATAAGGTGTGAATAAAGTGGTCTTCTAGTGCGCAAAGAATGAAGAAACACAGAGTGAAAATAATGCTTCCTTTTAGCGCGCAAAAAGAAGTGAAAAATGTAACGTTTACAACATAAAAACAGCGCCTCATTTTCATAAAACAGCAATACAATTATTTCATAAAAACATCAAGTCATTTTATAAACATAAACCGCAACACAACAACTCATTTTTAAGAAAACAACAACATTTTTATGTAGCGGACAGCAGCATTTTGTTTTGAAAAACATCAAGACAACAACTCTTTTAGTTGGCAAACAATAGCACTTTAAGTTGACAAACAGCAGCATTTGTATTCTTTTCAAAACGAAAGAACAAGCAGCATAATTTAAGTCACCACACATAGCATTTTCTTAATTTGTTCTCAATTTCGTTTACCATCTAAACACATATTTCAATCACCACATACAACTCAACATTCAATTAAAACTACAACATATCATACATCATATCTCAAATCGATTTCTAGGTACTCAATCATCTGCCCTCAATCATTTATATATACTAAAAATCGATCCTAACCCCATCAAATCACCTAACTCACAATTTCAATCCTTCATCTCATATAACAATCCCAACACAATCGATTTCCTCAAGCCCTAACTACCCATACACCCATAAAAATCCATTATTAACGTTAGACCCACCTTTACACATGTATATTGAGACTCATCACAACATTGCAGCAAGTTGTAGTGATAACACAACTTAAAGTAATCAACAGAACATCAAACCTAAAGCATTAATTCACAAGTAAAATATACTAACACAAAACACTTTATGCTTAATTAAAGTAAATTAAATACATTTGTGAGCATAAACAATTTTCAACTAGTTTAATAGAATCTCAAAAGCGGTCTCAATACAAATTTTACTCGTAAATCATAAAACCATGTAACGCAAATCATAGAAGAACGAAGGTACCAAAAATAGATCACGAAAACACAAGATGGCACCAATTTTAAATTCACAAAAGTATGAAGGTTATAAATCAATACCTAAAAGATAGGTTTCACACTGTCACACATTGCGAACAATTAAACACAAAGTAAAAGCAAGAATAAACTAGAAACATAGAATATAGTCAATATTCGAAATCATGACATTTATCTATACTCCCGAAAATAAAAGAATTCGGTAAGTCTAGCACTTGGTAAAGAAAATATTTCTCATAGTAATCAAGGCATTAGAGGTCGTTCGTTGTGAAATGGCAACTCAAAAATATTTTCTCTTGGGGTCATAAAGAGTTAGTGACATGTTTCGTAGGAGAGAAAATAGAGCATACAATACTACATCACCGATCAATTTTGCACATCGTTAATATATAATTAAAAACTCGAGCACTAACATCAACGGTTTAACTTTAGAGTTTCATACATGAAGTTGTGTTTCAGAAAAGTACTAGAACATCTCTAGGCCCCTATAAAAGAAAGAAATCAGATAACACAATGCAATTAAGTAAATGTCATTTCATCTGCCGGTGGCTTCACAACATCCCACATTTAGAAAAATCGAGCAATTGAGAGAAACGAAATAAATAAATAAATATTGTAAAAATGTAGTTATCATTAAAATCTTTTCATTTACAATCTCGCTCAAAGGAATCAACAACTATAGCAATTACGGGGAAAAATTATACTTATAGTAATCAGAATATCACAACACACTAGTTGTCCAGTGAAAACCTTATATAGATAACCAAGCAATTCGTAAGCACTTAGTTTAGAGCATCATAAGCAAATAAAAGAAACACGTTATAAAAACTTTGAATAAGACATAGTAATGTTTACTTAGACAAGATAAACACATTTTTGAGTATTCCATAAAATAGTGGTTAAACACAAGAGTACCCGCAGAGTCAATAAACATTTTAATTTTCACTCTCCAAAACAACATAATGCAACCAACCACAACAAAGCCAAGTCATAGAAGCACAGACTAGTAAAGTTAGAATTCATAGAACAGTTACTAAACAAAAATCACAGATTGTATGAATTCAAAGATCACGAAACAACAAAGTCACAAAATAGGGCCTAAATACAAGGTTCACACAGAAAACACTCGATTGGCCCACAACGCACGGTCTAAAGGGAATATTGAGCTCTATGAAAGTCACTTGGATTTTAACCCTCACTAACAACGGTAATATTGATGATCCTGCCAAGCTACGAGTACCTATCATTCGTCCTATTACCTCGAGAACGTAACCAACTAATCTGGTCGGTCTCACAGCTATCAACAATCAAACAAGCAAAGCATGAAACTCTACTCAGAGTTCACCAATCAGAAACACAATAGACAATACAACAGTCCGGTTAGGACCGACCTGCACTACAGCATAAACAACAGTTAGGACTAAAAGACCCTACGATCGGACAACTTGGTCGGACAGACCGAACTGCTCTGATACCACTAATGTAACACCCCTTTTCTACCCTTATATTACGTGTCATTTATCAGAGTAATTCTTTTTCAAAAATAAAAATTGTTTTAATTGAAAAATCCCATCCTCATGTAACACCCCTTTGCTACAGCTTCCTTAAAAACTCATCAAATATGCACTCTTCAAATTTGTGCAATCAAACATCAGTTATGAAAAATCCCATCCTCATAAAACACAATCGCAGCGGCATAAACACCAACTCACCAAATACTCTCAAACACGTCTCAATGTAACAATAAAAATCAGTATACAACTATTAAACAAATTATCCAACTCCACCCACGCCCCTAGGTGTTACAGTATCAGAGAGCGACACAACAATACATCCCAAAACTAAAAGAATAAGGCAGCAAGTCCTTCACTCGCGGGTACCTGCAGCGTTGCCACAATAGAGCAACATTCCAAGCAGAAGGGGTGAGAATTTCAATGAAACATAATCAGATACATAATAGAGAAATGAGAGCAGACAATCACATAGCATCATCAACATCACCAATTCATGGTCACACAACAACAAACTCCAATCACAAACAACAAAGAAGACATACCATGATTATGCATGAAGATGCAACCCCACTGAGGGCATATGCATGATGGTACCATATCATCTTTAAAACCACTCAAGGCATATCTTCATCATAGAAGAAAAACCATGAAGGCATAACATCATCAATATTAGTCATAGTATGCACATGCCATGAGACTCTATAACACATGTGCAACTCATTCAACACTCACTCGAGTACTCATCATCATCATCATAAAAGAAATAACCACTCAAGGCATGTCATCATAAAACACTGTGAGAGTGTATTAAATCATTCACATCACAATCTTAAATAACACATCATCAAAATCACGAATCATAATACATCATCATCAAGCAATTACTCATAGAGTACACTCTTCGCAAAAACATCATTTGCTCATATTACATCATCATAACACACATATCCTCATCATCATTCAATACATATATATATATATATATACTTCATTTGTGTTTTAGATTAGGGTGTTATAAAATAGTGCACTGATTGACTATGGGATTACTCAGGTAACTGATACTACTTGCAACAGGCATTGGCCACCTTTGCAAGACTCTCGATGATGCCTTGTAAATACACCAAATAAAGAAATTCTGACCTTAGTGGTAAACCACAATCTAGCCATAGTCAATTAGCACACTAGTAGTATAACATTTCACCGACACTCATTTATATAAACATAGCGTCACAAAATTTCTTTTTATCAAGAACCGTCACGTTTCCATTCGGGAAGACACCTAAGATTTTCAAAAGAGGAACCGATTCATAGTTACTTGTTTTCAAAAGAGGAATCGATTCATAGCTATTTGTTTTCAAAGGAGGAATCGATTCATAGCTATTTGTTTTCAAAAGAGGAATCGATTCATAGCTATTTGTTTTCAAAAGAGGAATCGATTCATAGCTCTCATTTTTAAAAAGGGAAATCGATTCAATGTTTCATTTCTAAAGAGAGGAATCGATTCCTTGCTTCTATTTTAAAGGGGGAAATCGATTCTTGCCTTCATTTCTAAAGGGAGGAATCGATTCCTTGCTTCATTACTAAGGGGGAAATCGATTCTTGCCTTCATTTCTAAAGGGAGGAATCGATTCCTTGCTTCCATTTTAAAGGGGGAAATCGATTCTTGCCTTCATTTCTAAAGGGAGGAATCGATTTCTAGCTTTGTATTTAAAGAAGGAAATCGATTTCTGGCTTCTATTTAGAGCCCAGAATCGATTTCCAAGTTACATTTTTTTGAGGAAAACCATCGATTCTTTAAACTCACCATTACATACATCATCTAGAGACAATCAAATCAACCACAACAAATCAATCCCAATTTCATCAATTTCATCGAAATCAACCAAACTCCTCAACAATAATAAATCAATCAAACATCAACAATTCCAGCCACAAAATCAAATCCCACAAACCCCTCAAAACCCCATTATATACTCGATCATGTTAAATCAAAACGCTCACCCTTACCTCTTAAACGTAAGCTCCGAAGAAGACGATTGAAGGCATCGCACGTAACCACAGCAACACACGAACCAAATCTTTGAGGACCGGCGAAATTCTTCTTCTTCTTCTTCCCTCTCCTAGCGCCGCGCAACCCTTCTCCTCCCTTGCTCTCTCTAAATTTCGTTTTTCTTCTCTGAATGAAAATGGGAGTGAGGGTTTCGCATAACCCTTGGGGTTTAAGCTGTGGGCCTTTCAATGAACCTCTGTAATACCCACCAAACCAGTAAAACTTCTCACCTCAAGGGGTCGACTTGGGTGCTTCCCATTGCAACACAACTTCGACTTTGGAAGGATCAATTGCTATACCTTCTTTGGAGATCACATGACCTAGGAAATTCAACGCCTCAACCGTAATTCACACTTGGACAACTTGGCGTACATCTTCTTATCCTTCAATACCTCTAACACCAATCTCGGATGCTTGGCGTGCTCCTCCTCCGACTTGGAGTAGACTAAAATGTCATCAATGAATACAACAACAAAAAGCGGTTCAGGTACTCATGAAATATACGGTTCATATACTCCATGAACACTCCAGAGCATTCGTCACACCAAATGGCATTACGTATACTCATAGTGCCCATACCGAGTTCTAAATGTTGTCTTAGGAATGTCCTCGCCCTTCACCTTGATCCGATGGTACCCGACCTCAGTCAATCTTGAAAAATACTTGCGCACCCACCAATTGGTCCATCAAATCATCAATTCTTGGGAGTGGGTACTTGTTCTTAATTGTTACCTTGTTCAACAGTATCGTAATCCACGCATAATCTCATACCTCCGCCCTTCTTTTTCACCAATAACACACAGTGCGCCCCAAGGCTACACGCTTGGCCTTATGAACCTCTTCTCCAAAGAACTCTTCCAATCGCTTCTTCAACTCGGCTAGCTCAGCTGCAGACATCCTATAAGGTGCCATAGACACCGGCATAGTTCCTGGTACTAACTCAATGCTGAACTCGACCTCTCTTTCTGGTGGAACCTCAGGAATCTCGTCTGGGAACACTTCTGCGAACTCTCGCACCACTGGCACTTTGTAACACCCCCTTACTTTAATACTACTTAGCAATTTTAAATCAGAGTTTTCAAAACCACTCAAGGATTGCTACATTTTCTACATGAATTTCAACCAAGCCAAAACCATATAATTAATTGCGCAGCTAACAGTATAGTGTGATGTAAATACAGCACCTCGGCCTAGAAGGAACCGAGTTCAACAATTAACGGTTATAAGTTACATCACAGTCAAAGTAATACACGTTCCAAAAGACATAGTTTTATAACCCAAAATACATCAACATAACATACCCTACACTACTCGGCCCCCTTGTGTTACACTACCAGAGCAATGACGACGCTTAACGATAATCGAGTGAGGACCGACTCTACTGGAATACCGCAAGTTGCGCAACATGAGAAGCAACATAAAAGCGAAGAGGGTGAGTCTCTAAACACAAATAATGAGGTTTATGACAAGTATTATACTAAGTAAAACACATATATATATATCTCGGCACCACACGCAACTAACACAGTCATTTAGTGCATGAGTTATATGCATGATGCAGACCCCAAACTCCAAGGGCATATGCCATGTGGATCCATTAAGACCGAAGTCTTCTGCTATCACCTTAGGACCGAAGTCCTCTGCTTTCACCATAGGACCGAAGTCCTCGCTTTCACCATTATGCTTATGATTTATGCGACGCCATGAACAATGCAAAACACCCCAACATATACATTATTCAATTTAATCATAACACAACTCCGGTAACTCACCATTAAGACCACCGACCTTACATTTCACTATTTAGGACCTAAGTCCTCTACTCTCCTCTAGGACCGAAGTCCTCTGCATTCACCATTTTCATTTTTTTTATTTAATGCCCTTCAGGGACTTCACCATTTATTACTCTTCTACTCGTAGCCCTATGGCCAAACAGCTCTCATACATCATTACGGCACTAAGGCCGACGTCTCTATATCGGCCTACAACACTAAGACTGTCGCCCTCAACTCACCGATCACCTCGGTTCCAAGTGGTGGACCAAAGGGTCACCACGAGAACTACCTTGTCACTTAGGACTAAAACGTCAAATAGGGACTACAATGACTACACCACTTAGCCCCTCGCGCACTTGGCACTCAACGCGACGCTCACAGCTGCGTCCAGCAACAACTTGCACTATACTAGCGTTGAAACAACACCTCGGCACCTATAGCACCTAAGACACTCTCGCACCTCAAGACGCTTGGCACCTTGGTTCGCCCACACTCTACTCCACTCATAGTCACTTCCATTCACGCGAACGTACTTTACTTCCTCTCTAACACCCCTAGTTACTCTACGCTTGGACACACCACGCAACATCTCACCTCAGCAAGTACACCTAGGTATGTTATACTCTACATCTCGGCCATAAAACCTCGGTTACTACACGCTATACGCTCTTAACGGCACTTCAGCATCTACGCCTAAGTACTCTATCTCGGCCTAAGTATCTCGGCCTTCTTACACTACACTTTGACAAGTACAAACCGATACTTATACCTAGTCTCAGGTACTCATACACTTAGTTACTGGTGCTCTATCACTCACCTCGGTTCCTATGACCCCGTCACGTATGTTCTTAACACTTACGATTATTCACTTAAGCTCCAGCTCACGTATGAAGAGTGACCTCACCTCGGCAATCCTAAACCGACTACTCCATTTAACTCAAACGCACGCTCATCACTTTATGGTATACGTTTTCAGCTACTCCTTGGTTATCCTAAGTCTATTCTTTAAGGACCTCTCCAAGGTTATGTTACTCACTCTCACTCACTCTCGCTCACTGGGACTGAGAGTTTCCTCAGCTCCCATTTCACTCCTTTATCCTTTGTATGATCAACTCTCTCGTCCACTCCACACAACTTCACTGAAATGAGCCAAAACACAACATCAAAACACATCAAGCATGCAAAGCAACTCAGCAAACATACATACAATCTACTCACACATAACAACTCATCATAACACAACATTATACGTGAGAAGAGAGCCCCCTAACCTTGTTCAGTTGAGTAGAACACTCTCTCTTCACCGAAATCCTCTAGTTAACACTCGCAGCAACAACTTCTCTCTTGAGCTTGAGCTTCTTCTTCGCTGGATGTAACGCCCCAAATTTTATTAGAAATTATTTGGAGTTGATTTGATAGGGTAGTGGACCATGTTGAGAAGGACTAAAATTGATGTTATAAATACTTAATATAAGATGATGATGATTATTATTATTATTATTAATATTATTATTGTTATTATTAAAAGCAAGTTTCTAGGGAAAACCAAAGTGGTTATAGGAGGGAGGAAAAGTAGGACGAAAAGTAGGAGGAAAAGTAGCATATGGTTGGGAATTAAAAATCAAATTAAAAAAGGTTTAGAGTGTTGATGCTCATTTAAATAAGGAGTGAGGTGTAGTAAATAAATGGGGAGTGTTTTAGTTAAATAGGGAGGGATATGAGAAAGTAATTAGGAGGTGCAATTAGGGCCCATTGGAGTTAAGTGGCCCAAACCCAATTAATAAAAACATTAGGGTCTTAGGAGAAACCCTCATTAGAAGCAAAAGATCAAAAATTAGAAAGGAGAGGAGAGTGAGAAGAGTGTGACGGCTAGGGCTTGAGAGAGGGAGAGATTGCGTGAAGAACCAAGAAGGAAGAAGAAAAACGTGGATTGTTGGTGTCTAGGGAGGTGTTCTTGAGAGCTTTGGTCTTCTTCTTCAATTTTAAAAAGGTATGGGGGCTCTCTTTCATAGTTAATAATTTATAAACCATGAAATCATAGGGATTAGGTGTTAGGAGTAGTTGTTTAACTTGATTCATGAAGTATTTAAGTGTTTGGGTGAATGTTTGATATTATATGTGATTGTATTAATTGTTGATATTAAGGTGTTATGTGACATGATTTTGATGAAAAATAATAAGTAGAATTAAGGTGATGGCTAGGTGTTTGATAATTTGCTTGAATGAACATGATAATGTCTTACAAGACTGTATGGTGTGATGTTTTATATGTGAATGTTGTTCTTGATTTTTGGTGTTAAGGTGAGTTACATGAATTTAATGCAATATGGTGTGTAAATGGTGTTTGGTGTTTAAGTGTTGTTGATGTTATTGGGTGTTGATGATGAACTTTACTTGTTTATGGTTTTTGTGTGTTTTCTGGACACTGTTTCGGTTTTTCTCAACTGGTACTGTTTGGTTGATCCAAAAATTGTGTGGCTAATTGTTTTTGAAAATAGACTTAAGGCCGGTCGTTTTGGCACTGGTTTCGTTCAATTCGGAGTTGTGTAGCTCAAGTTATGAGTCTCTAAAGTTAGGTCAAATTTCTGGAGTCAAACTGGGAGTAGGTTCAGTTTTTGCAGGTTTTGTGTGATCAATTGAACTCCGTTTTGAGTGATTCTTACTTCATTGAAAAATAGACTTAATTATCTACGAAATAGGCACTGATTTCACTGAGTTTCATTAAGAAATGAGAAAGAAAATTTGGTTGCAAGTTGGGTAAAGCGTTCTGTCCGATTTTGGTACCTCAGTGTAGTGTTTTGAAAAACTGTACCAACTGGACACTTATTTTGAAAAACTAAAATCATAGGTAGAAACTACACTCAGAGGGCTTTCCAATGAGTGGTCTTTTGTAATTTTTCGATGTCGCTTTCTATTTTAAATAATTCGCCAAGTAGGAGTACTGCTGTAGGAATCCAGCACTTTGTGCGGGTGTTGCCAATGTTACCCAAAGTGTCAAAAATACTGCTTTTGGTCCCTCTGAACTTTTAGTCCCCAAAAATGTTATTTTGGTCCTTAGGTGTGGGTTTAGTCCCTGGTGTTGACTTTAGTCCTTTGGTGTAGAATTAGTCTTGGTGATCTTTTAGTCCCTATAGAATTTCTATTTGTGGTGTGGTGTATTATTGGTGAATAAATATTGGTGAGTTGGGGTCTATGACCTTTCCTTTGGTGTTGGTGAGCCCACAAGGCTATTGGTGAGCATGCTATTGCATTATTTTGGTGATTTGGTGTTTCGGTGCATAGTCATGGTGTCGCATAATCATATGCATTTTTGGTGAATAGGCCTCGGCCTCTTAAAATATTTTGGTGTTTGGTGAATGCCCTCAAGGCAATTTTGGTGATGGATCCACATGCATATGCCCGGTGGAGTTTTGGGTTGCATCTCATACATTGCATACATGTTCGGTGATTGATTGTGTCTTCATAATTCTTGGTGTAACTATAATTCTCGGTGTAACTATAATTCTTGGTGTAACTATAATTCTTGGTGAAACTATAATTCTTGGTGTAACTGTATTCTTGGTGTAACTATAATTCTTGGTGTAATCTGTATTCTTGGTGTAATCTGTAGTCTGGTGTATTTGTATTAGTAGTGTATTTGAATTGATTGTACCTTTGGTGTGCCTATTCTAATGTGTTTCTGTTTTATTTATTATTATCTATGTATTGAGACTCACCCATTGCGTCGTGTGTTGCCTCGTATGTCGGCAACCCGCGGTGTGATGGATCGAAGGTGACTAGAGATCCTTCTTCTAGTATGGTCGAGTCAGCTACGATCACGTAGCACCGGGGTGTTTAGTTGTTATTTCTTATATATTTGAACTAAGATGTTAAGTTATTATTTCCATCTTCTTTGTAGTATTTTGTCCTCGGACATTGTTGGTGCTATGTATCATTTATCAAGTTTATTTTGACTAATACTTTGGAGTTTTATTTTAATTACTATTTTGGAGTTGTTTAAGGTGTTTTGTTTTAAATGTGACACCTCGGGTGGTCTCATTGAAAGTTTTTACGCACTCGATTTTCAAAATTAATTGAATAGTAGTTATGGTAGAAAGGGGGTGTTACATAAGTGGTATCGAGCAGCGATTCGATCCGTCCGCCAAGTTGTTGAGTCTGTTAACCCTCGAGTCTTGGTACTCGTTCTAAGTTATAGTTATGTTGTTGTTTATTTCTTTGTCGAATGTTGTGAACGTCTAGGTCTTGTGTTGTCCGCTATGATTGATCTTGTATTGCACGGTGTGTTCTCTGTGTCCCTTGTCGATCTTCGGCCAGAGACTTTGTTATGAATTTTTGTTTGCCGTTGGATGGGGTAATTGTAATCTTGGGTATGAACTAGGTTAGAGCATAACCATGTTCCTATTAGTTAAATTTTCGAGGACGAAAGTATTCTAACCGGGGAGAGTTGTAACGCCCCAAATTTTATTAGAAATTATTTGGAGTTGATTTGATAGGGTAGTGGACCATGTCTGAAGGACTAAAATTGATGTTATAAATACTTAATATAAGATGATGATTATTATTATTATTATTAATATTATTATTGTTATTATTAAAAGCAAGTTTCTAGGGAAAACCAAAGTGGTTATAGGAGGGAGGAAAAGTAGGACGAAAAGTAGGAGGAAAAGTAGCATATGGTTGGGAATTAAAAATCAAATTAAAAAAGGTTTAGAGTGTTGATGCTCATTTAAATAAGGAGTGGGGTGTAGTAAATAAATGGGGAGTGTTTTAGTTAAATAGGGAGGGATATGAGAAAGTAATTAGGAGGTGCAATTAGGGCCCATTGGAGTTAAGTGGCCCAAACCCAATTAATAAAAACATTAGGGTCTTAGGAGAAACCCTCATTAGAAGCAAAAGATCAAAAATTAGAAAGGAGAGGAGAGTGAGAAGAGTGTGTGGCTAGGGCTTGAGAGAGGGAGAGATTGCGTGAAGAACCAAGAAGGAAGAAGAAAAACGTGGATTGTTGGTGTCTAGGAGGTGTTCTTGAGAGCTTTGGTCTTCTTCTTCAATTTTAAAAAGGTATGGGGGCTCTCTTTCATAGTTAATAATTTATAAACCATTAAATCATAGGGATTAGGTGTTAGGAGTAGTTGTTTAACTTGATTCATGAAGTATTTAAGTGTTTGGGTGAATGTTTGATATTATATGTGATTGTATTAATTGTTGATATTAAGGTGTTATGTGACATGATTTTGATGAAAAATAATAAGTAGAATTAAGGTGATGGCTAGGTGTTTGATAATTTGCTTGGATGAACATGATAATGTCTTACAAGACTGTATGGTGTGATGTTTTATATGTGAATGTTGTTCTTGATTTTTGGTGTTAAGGTGAGTTACATGAATTTAATGCAATATGGTGTGTAAATGGTGTTTGGTGTTTAAGTGTTGTTGATGTTATTGGGTGTTGATGATGAACTTTACTTGTTTATGGTTTTTGTGTGTTTTCTGGACACTGTTTAGGTTTTTCTCAACTGGTACTGTTTGGTTGATCCAAAAATTGTGTGGCTAATTGTTTTTGAAAATAGACTTAAGGCCGGTCGTTTTGGCACTGGTTTCGTTCAATTCGGAGTTGTGTAGCTCAAGTTATGAGTCTCTAAAGTTAGGTCAAATTTCTGGAGTCAAACTGGGAGTAGGTTCAGTTTTTGCAGGTTTTGTGTGATCAATTGAACTCCGTTTTGAGTGATTCTTACTTCATTGAAAAATAGACTTAATTATCTACGAAATAGGCACTGATTTCACTGAGTTTCATTAAGAAATGAAAAAGAAAATTTGGTTGCAAGTTGGGTAAAGCGTTCTGTCCGATTTTGGTACCTCAGTGTAGTGTTTTGAAAAACTGTACCAACTGGACATTTATTTTGAAAAACTAAAATCATAGGTAGAAACTACACTCAGAGGGCTTTCCAATGAGTGGTCTTTTGTAATTTTTCGATGTCGCTTTCTATTTTAAATAATTCGCCAAGTAGGAGTACTGCTGTAGGAATCCAGCACTTTGTGCGGGTGTTGCCAATGTTACCCAAAGTGTCAAAAATACTTGTTTTGGTCCCTCTGAACTTTTTAGTCCCCAAAAATGTTATTTTGGTCCTTAGGTGTGGGTTTAGTCCCTGGTGTTGACTTTAGTCCTTTGGTGTAGAATTAGTCTTGGTGATCTTTTAGTCCCTATAGAATTTCTATTTGTGGTGTGGTGTATTATTGGTGAATAAATATTGGTGAGTTGGGGTCTATGACCTTTCCTTTGGTGTTGGTGAGCCCACAAGGCTATTGGTGAGCATGCTATTGCATTATTTTGGTGATTTGGTGTTTCGGTGCATAGTCATGGTGTCGCATAATCATATGCATTTTTGGTGAATAGGCCTCGGCCTCTTAAAATATTTTGGTGTTTGGTGAATGCCCTCAAGGCAATTTTGGTGATGGATCCACATGCATATGCCCAAAGTGGAGTTTTGGGTTGCATCTCATACATTGCATACATGTTTCAGTGATTGATTGTGTCTTCATAATTCTTGGTGTAACTATAATTCTCGGTGTAACTATAATTCTCGGTGTAACTATAATTCTTGGTGTAACTATAATTCTTGGTGAAACAATAATTCTTGTGTAATCTGTATTCTTGGTGTAACTATAATTCTTGGTGTAATCTTGTATTCTTGGTGTAATCTTTGTAGTCCTGGTGTAGCTGTATTAGTAGTGTATTTGAATTGATTGTACCTTTGGTGTGCCTATTCTAATGTGTTTCCTGTTTTATTTATTATTATCTATGTATTGAGACTCACCCTACTGCGTCGTGTTGCCTCGTATGTCGGCAACTGCAGTGTGATGGATCAAGGTGACTAGAGATCCTTCTTCTAGTATGGTCGAGTCAGCTCTGATACGTAGCACCGGGGGGGTGTTTAGTTGTTATTTCTTATATATTTGAACTAAGATGTTAAGTTATTATTTCCACTGCTGTAGTATTTTGTCCTCGGACATTGTTGGTGCTATGTATCATTTACTGAAGTTTATTTTGACTAATACTTTGGAGTTTTATTTTAATTACTATTTTGGAGTTGTTTAAGGTGTTTTGTTTTAAATGTGACACCCTCGGGTGGTCTCACTGAAAGTTTTTACGCACTCTGATTTTCAAAATTAATTGAATAGTAGTTATGGTAGAAAGGGGGTGTTACACTGGAAGCTCCTCCTTCTCTCTAGAAAATGATCTCACCTAGCAACTTCTCTCTCTTACTTTTCTTAGATTCCTTTTTGGTGAAACATGCTCCCTCTCCTTCGACACTCTCCTTTAAGGCACACACTTGGGCTTCTAATGGCTCATGGGCCTCTAATGGCTCATGGGCCTCTACGCCCACCTTCTCCATTCATTTAAGCATCTCCTAAATGAAATAAACTCCTAATTAATACTTGGCTTAATTAAAAAGTTGTAAACTTTAAATAACTCAACTAAATAATTTAATTGAACTATTTTGGGGTGTTACAACTCTCCCCCACTTAGAATATTTCGTCCTCGAAATCTTACTCAAGCAAACAAATTTCGGGATAGGCTTCTGCATCTTGCTCTCGGCTCCCAAGTAGCATGCTCACCAGCAGCTCCAAACCAAACCACCTTCACTAGCTTGATCTCTTTTCCTCTTAAAGTCTTCACTTCTCGGCCTTCAATCCTAATCGGCACCGTCTCCACAGACAAGTTCTCCCTTACTTGCACGTCGTCTATCTGAATTACATGGGACGGGTCTCAAATATATTTCCTCAGCTGAGATACATGGAACACATTATGTAAATTTGATAGGTTAGGTGGAAAAGCAACTCGGTAAGCCACCTTCCCAACTCTCTCTAGGATCTGGTATGGACCAATAAAACGAGGAGACAACTTCTTAGCCTTCAAAGCTCGACCCACACCAGTCACCAGATTGACCCTCAGAAATACATGCTCACCGACTTGAAACTCCAAATCTTTCCTCCTCTTGTCATGGTAACTCTTCTGCCTACTCTGTGAAGCCTTCATTTTCTCTTGAATTTGCTTTACCTTCTCGGTGGTCTCTCGCACGACCTCGGGTCTGAGTACCACACCTTCCCCTGACTCACTCCAACACAATGGAGTCCTGCACCTCCTCCCATACAATGCCTCAAAGGGTGCCATCCCTATGCTAGAATGAAAGCGTTGTTGTCACGTGAACTCAATCGATGGCGAATACGTAATCCCACGCTCCTCCTTGCTCAAGAACACACGCCTCGCCAAGTCCTCCAACGACCGGATGGTCTCTCTGACCACATCATGCCATGGGTGATATGCCGAGCTCAGCGCAATTTCGCACTCCAACGCGTCTTGCAAACTTCCCCAGAATTCTGAAGTAAACCTCGGGTCTCTATCTGAAATAATAGATCGAGGAACCCCGTGTAGCTTTACGATCACTTGGATGTATATCTCGGCCAACCTTGACATCGGATAGGTGAGGTTGATGGGAATGAAATGAGCAGACTTCGTCAATCTATCCACCACTACCCAAATGGTATCAAACCTTCTTATTGTACTCGGCAAACCAGTTACCAAATCCATTGCAATACTGTCCCACTTCCACTCTGGAATCTTCAATGGTTGTAACAACCCTGCTGGCTTCTGTTGTTCTACCTTGGATTTCTGACAAACCAGACATGTAACACCCCATTTCTACCCGGTAATTTAAATCAAAAATCAGAGTATACAAAAATCATTTACGGTCATCTTTTAGTTTAGTGTGTTATAAAATAGTGAACCCGATTGACTATGGGATTACTCGGGTAAGCGATACTACTTGCAATGTGTATTGACCTCCTTTGCAAGGCTCTCGATGATGCCCTTGTAAATACACCAATGAAAGAAATTTCGACCTTAGTGGCGAACCACAATTTAGCCAAAGTCATTCAAAGACACTAATAGTATAACATAAATCATTTTTACTAATGGAGTGTTACGCTCCTCTCTCAAAAACTCAACGATCGATTCGAAACATGCATAGATACATAACACCATACAACACGTGGGGTAAAATCTCGAGTCACGCGGCGGAAATAAACTACATCTCAAAGTAATGCTCAAAGCAATCTCAAAACAAATACATATAAGGCTCAACAAGGAGCAAAACAAGCAATAATGATCTAAACCCCAACCCCAGGTGCTACGTATCGAGAGCGGACCAGGCTCGGGGAGTAGTGAAGGTAGGAAGCCCTCACTCGTGACTACCGTGGTAAACAACAATGTAGAAAGGGTGAGTCTCTAACTATATAATAAAAGTGATAATACGCAATATATATATTATCATAGTTCACAGCATACTCAAACACACCAATCATCACTCAACAATATTCATGCACTAATGAGTATGTATGCAATGTAAATATGCATGTGGTACCATTTGCCCTCCTAAGCATTCTCATCAATAATGGAGTCCTCATGACTCGGCCTCCCCGCCCCTCAAGCTTCACAATTCCAGCCTCGGCCGCCTCGAGCTTCACAATTATTTTATAAGCTCTACGACCGCAGCCAATGTATGCATGAGACTCCATGTACCACACAAACACAATCTCAAACAGCTCAATACACCCATTAACTCTTACCTCGAGTGTCAATCTCATTTTATAGCCCTCCACGGCTTGGGCCTCCGGCCCATGCCCCCATGGCATGCTCAATCACCTCATTATAAAACTCTCAACACCATTAAGTCCCATGGACTAATCTCTCTAGAGTACTCAACCTCACTCAGGACCTAAACCACCATTTAGGACCAAAACAATCATCTAGGGACCAAAGCGTCACCTAGGGACCAAAACAAAGACCCTCTTAGGCACTTGGCAAAGACTAGGCGCCATTTTCCCCACGACATTCGCGCGCCCGGTGCAACACAAAGACTAAAGCGCGAAGCAAACTTCAAGATTTTGGCGCCCCTATGGCAACACGACCATCGGGCGCCACTTTTCTAGCTGTCTGGCGCCCCACGGGCACCATGCAGACCTGAGACACAAACTCGAGATACGATTGCAGACACAATCTCGGACATAGGCAAAGAGACTAGGCGCCTGGCAAAGACAGATTTGGCGCCCCTCACCGACCAGCTCACCCAACACTTTCAAACCAAAAACCACCCGAGCCAAAATGTTTAAAAATGAATTTGGGGTGTAAATACAAAATTTGCACGAGGAAATATGTTCGTAAATACAAGTTTCAATCCCAAGCCCCCAAACACACACAAAACAAGCCCCACAGGACATTTTTAAAATAACACTGCAAGCAGAAAACCACTCGAGCCAAAACACTTAAAATTGAAAGTTGGCAGCGAATACAAAATTTGCACGAGGAAATATGTTCGAAATACAAGTTTCACTCCCGGCCCCAAAACACACACAAAACAAGCCCCAGGGACATTTTCAAAATAACACCGCAAACAGAAAACCACTCGAGCCAAAACACTTAAAATTGAAAGTTGGCAGGTGAATACAAAATTTGCACGAGGAAATATGTTCGTAAATACAAGTTTCACTCCCGGGCCCCAAAACACACACATTCGCGCGCCAGACGGCAAACACACTTACCTGAGCCATCGCTCATCTGGTGACACAGCGCCATTCTCTAGGAAATTGGCGCCTGCCACAAACAACACAACCCAACACTCACTATAGCATACGTGGCGCGAGAATCCTAGCACATTGGCGCCCCAAACCCCAAAATCTCAATTTTCTCAAATTCTTCCAAATCAATTCACTCAATAATCATTCTAACACTCCTAATTTCATAATCAAACAATCAATTGCAAGCTAAATCATCAAACACACCACAAATCACAAAATTTCATGTTATAAACCCTAAGCTAAGCCCTAACTCGATTTCATCATACAATTCATCAAATTCAATGATACAATCCTTCATTCAATAATCAAATAACATAAAACAGCCCCTATGATACACATATAACCCATTATCTCCTCTATTATAGAGTGAGACTCCCTTACCTCAAATTAACCGTAGAGAAGAACCGGAACGGAGTCACGAACAAAACCACTGCAACAATCCAAGCCTTCAAGTCACGAAATTGCTCTTCTCCTCCTCTTCTCCTAGGGTTTTGCGCCGTGAGCTTCTTTTCTCTTCTCCTCTCTTTTCGTTTTCTTTTTCTTTCTCACACAAATGAGAGCAAATGCCTAATTTGGCTATATATTCATTGGGCCAACGACTTGGGCCCTTTACACCCCTTCTCCGTTTCTTCCACCATCCCCTTCAATTAAAATAAATTACTTGAATTATAAATACTATTTTATATTCCATTATAATTTAAAGCATTGTAACACTTTAAATAATTTAATCAAATAATTAATTAAATCATTTAGGGTGTTACAAGACATGCGTACACAAACCGGGCTACATCACTCTTCATACCTTGCCACCAAAACAACCCCTTCAAGTCTTGGTACATCTTAGTCGCGCCTGGGTGAATACTCAGCTTACTCTTATGACACTCTTCCAAGATTGCTCTCTTAATCTTCTCGTCATCAGGGACACAAATCCGAGTTCTATACCTTAGAAATCCTTGCGCATCCAGTTCAAAGTCTTCGTTCTCATTTCTAATAACCGCCGCCACGCCTACAAGCTTGACGTCCGCCCCACGCGCTCTTTGATGTCACTCGAAATTCATTTGTGATTTTCAGCATTCCCAACTTAATGCTTTGAGGAGATAGCTCACACACTAAACTTAGGTCTCTGAATCGCTCAATTAGCTCTAACTCTTTTACCATCATTGCTGATGCATGCAACGATTTCCTACTTAGCGCATCAGCCACCAGATTTGCCTTCCCGGGGTGATAGTTCAACCCAAAATCATAGTCCTTCAGTAGCTCCAACCATCTCCTCTCGCCTCATATCAACTCCTTCGATCAAACAGATCATCGCAAACTCTTATGGTCACTAAACACTTCGAACCTTGAGCCATATAGATAATGCCTCCATATCTTCAATGCAAACACCACGGCAGCAAGCTCCAAATCGTGCGTAGGGTAGTTCTTCTCATGAATTTTCAATTGCCTTGAAGCGTAAGCAACTACCTTACTTTCTTGCATCAGTACGCAGCCCAAACCCAACTTAGACGCATCACAGTACACCACAAACGGCTCCATTGGATTAGGCAACGTCAGGACAGGAGACGTTGTCAATCTCTTCTTCAATTCTTGGAAACTTTCTTCACACTGCGCGTCCCACACAAAAGCCTTCCCTTTACAGGTCAACTGAGTTAGTGGCAACGCCAACTTGGAAAACCACTCAATGAACCCTCTGTAATACCCAGCCAAACCCAGAAAACTTCTCACCTCAGTGGCCGACTTGGGTGCTTCCCATTACAACACAGCTTCGACTTTGGAAGGATCAACTGCTATATGTAACGCCCCAATTTTATTTAAATTTATTTTTAGATGAATTGGTTACTTATTTTGGGAATTAAAAATCATAGATAGAAACTACACTGCGAGAGCTTTCCAACGAGTGGTCATTTGTTAAAATCCGACGTCGTTTGCTATTTTAATTAATTCGCCGAAGCAGGTGTAGGGTGTTTCGCGCTTGACTCACGCCTAAGTCGCGCCCCAAGCGCAAGTGCTGTGCGTGAGCAGCGTGAGTTTATGCCGTTTCGCGCTAAGTCGCGCTGGCTCGCGCTCCGCGCGCGCGAAGTTCGGCGATATAGCTGCGTTCTCAAGCAGCCTAGGGCATTTTTCTTGCCGCTTTCACTCTTTTTATCATATCTTTGTCTCACCGGAGCTCCGATTGTGTGATTTGTTTGTTGCGTTCTTCTCGTATCGCAGAGGGCTTCAATAGGAGAGCAATTCCAGAGTTAGAATCCAGAAGTGGTGAGAACGAAAACTGATCTCCCTACAATCTAAGAGAGAGAGAACTCGCGATCGTGAGAAGGAGAGAGAAGAAGTGTAGATCGCGATGATTGTTCTTTGTGGTTTCGTTCGTACTCTCATTCATCTTCTACTGAGCTTACGTTTAAGAGGTAAGGGTGAGCGTTTCGGTTTAACATGATTGGGTATGTAGTGGGGTTTTGGGGGTTTTATGTTGTTGATAAATTTAATGATATTGATGAATTTTGTGTCATTGATGAATTGTTGTTATTGATGAATTCGATGTGGTTGATGAATTTTCGTTGATAGTGATGAATTTGATGTTATTGATGAATTTGAGGTTGTTGATGAAATTTTGATGGTGTTCTTGATGAAATCTTGATGATGTTCTTGGTGAAATTTTGATGATGTTCTTGAGGAAATTTTGATGATGTTTTGATGAAATTGGGTTGTGACGTTTTCTTTGAAATTAAAATTGGCAATGTAATGACCTAGTTCATGATGAGTTGGTGAAATCGGAATTCTCTTTGAATTTGATGTGGTTTTGAGTAAGTTAATGATTTGTGGTGATTATTTGATGAATTCAATGATTTCTTGGTGGATTTAGTTGATTGAATTGATGAACAAATGCATTTCTGTGTGAGTGTAATGAGGAAAAGATTTGAGGAAGTGAAGATTGAATTGAAAGAAAATGAGTTTTTTCGATTTTTCGAATAATCAGACGCGTGACAGCCCAATGGCGCCTCGTTGTCGCCTCACCCGCGCTCCAAGCGCAGGAGAGCATCTCAGAAACGCAAATGTTTTACGTCAATGGCGCCTCGGCGCTTCGCCTCACCGCCGGGCGAGAGTGCTGCTTTTTATCTTGTTTTTCCGCTGTTTCAGATGCGTTTTGAAAATCGAATATCTTTTGAACAGGAACCCGATTGAGGTGTTCTAAGATGCGTTGGAAAGCTTATTCAGAGGCCTAACTGAATATTCTATTTTTAAGGAAAAATAAATCGTTTATGAGGTTGTATTTACTAAGTAAATGGTGCTGTTTTCTGAAAATTGTGACACTATGTTTATATAAGTGAATTACTATGAAACGTTATACTATTAGTACACTAATTGACTATGGCTAGACTGTGGTTTACCACTAAGGTCAGAATTTCTTTCGCTGGTGTATTTGCTCTGTTTGGCTACCACGTGAACCTCACCAACTTTCGGAAGATAAATTCTTCTGGAGTGGCCAATGCCTGTGGTGAGTTGTAACCTTGGTCCGAGTAATCCCATAGTCAATCAGTCTACTATTTTATGACACACTAAGCTAAAAGACAAATGAAGTATATATATGTACTGAATGATGATGAGGATATGTGTGTTTATGATGATGTACTATGAATAGCGATGTTTTGCGATGAGTGTACTCTATGAGTAATTGCTTGATGATGATGTATTATGATTTGTGATGATTGATGATGTGTATACTCTATGAGTATAATTATAGTGATGATGTATAATGATTGTGATGATTTATGAAGGATACACTCTATGAGTGTTTTATAACGATGACGAGGAGCACTCTAGGTGAGTTTTGGTGAGTTGCACATGTGTTTCATAGAGTCTCATGGCATGTGCATTATTTTGCGATGTATAGGCTTGGCCATTTTGCGATGTGTTTGCGATGTATAGGCTTGGCCACTTTTGCGATGTTTAGGCTTGGCCATTTTGCGATGATATGGTACCATCATGCATATGCCACAGTGGGGTTGCATCTTCATGCATAATCATGACTATGTATTGTTGTTGTTTGTGATTGGAGTGGTGTTGCGTGATTACGATGTAGTGATGATGATAATATTGTGTGATTGCCTGCTCTCATTTCTCTATTATGAACTTGATTATGTTTTATTGAAATTCTCACCCTTACGCTTGGAATGTTGCTCTATTGTGGCAACGCTGCAGTAACCGCGAGTGAAGGATCTGCCGCCTTCCTTACTAGCTCTTGGGATGTTTGTCGTGTCGCTTCTACGATCATTGTAACACCTAGGGGCGTGGGTGTAGTTTGTTAAAATGTTTAACTAGATGAATAATGATTTTATTGCTACATTGCGACGTGTTTGAGAGTTATTAGTGAGGTGTTGTTTATTCATTTGTGATGTGACTTATGAGGATTTGATTTCCTTAACGGATGTTTTGTTGCACAAATTTTGAAGAGTGCAATTGATGAGTTTGCTTTAATGAAGTTGTAGCATTTCTTTTCTATCGATTAAAATAAATATTTTGAGAAAGAATTACTCTGATAAATGACGTGTAATATAAGGGTAGAAAAGGGGTGTTACAATAGTGGTATCAGAGCAGTTCGGTCTGTCCGGCCAAGTTGTCCAGTGTCGAGTCTAGTTATCTCCCGAGTCTTGGTACTCGTTCTAACTATAATTTGTGTTGCAGTGATTAGCTGAATTGGCCAGACGGTATGACTACTATTGTTAATACTGGTGTTGCTTATTGTCTTATTGCTACTATGTGTGTGTTTGCTCTGAGTACTTCGTGTATGAATGGAATGTGTTGCTTGGTGTGTTTTCTGTGTCTGTAACGCCCCAAAAATAATTCGAGTGTTTATTTAATTAATTTAATTAAGTGGTGTTTGGTGGGTTGTATTAAAATAATAATAGGGTGTTTGATTTAAATGAGGAATAGTGGATAGTAAAGAAGTGAGTGGCAATTAATTAAAAGAGGGGGTGGTGTTAATAATTAATTTAGTGATAGAAAGAGGCCCAGGACCCAAGGGCCCAAGGTTAGCGCATGAGTGATGGGGTTTTGCCTAGGGTTGGCTCATTTTATGCATTTGAGAGAAAAAGAAGAGAAAAAGAAAGAAAAGGGTGCGCTGTGAGAGAGAGAGAAGCGCAAGGAAAGAAAGAAGAAAAGGGAAGGAGATCGCAAGAGAAGAGGGAAGGAAGAAGAGAAGCTGGGTTCGTGGGTTGTTGTGGTTTCGTACGTGCTTTCATTCGCCCTCTTCTGAGCTTACGTTTAAGAGGTAAGGGTGAGCGTTTCGTTTAACATAATCGGGTGTAGTTAGGGTTTATGGGGTTTTGTGGGATTAGAGATCGTTGGTGAGTTTGATGATATATTGTTGTTGTATGTGATATCTTGATGATCCTAAAATTGTTGATGTTATGTGAATCGTTGATATTTTGCTTGATGAGTAGTTGGTGTTTTTCCTTGAGATGATTGAATGGAGATAATTGATAATTGTTGATGATATTGTTTGAGCATGAGATGATTGAGAATTGCATTGTTCTTTGTGTTGATCGTGTGATGGTATCTCATATTGTTAGAAGCCAAGAATCGATTCACTCTTATGTTTTTAAAGTCAAGAATCGATTCACTCTTATGTTTTTGAAGCCCGTAATCGATTCACTCTTATGTTTTTGAAGCCAAGAATCGATTCCCTTTGTGTTATTTAGGTCAAGAATCGATTTCCCCTTGTATTTTAAGAGAGGAAATCGATTTGTTGGCCTCCAACAATCGACTGTTTCATTTCAAAATGCCCCTTGTTATGTTTTCGCTATATCTTTCGAACCGGGAACCCGATTGAGGTGTTCTAAGATGCGTTGGAAAGCTTATTCAGAGGCCTAACTGAATATTCTATTTTTAAGGCAGAGTAAACTGTTTTGTGTTTCCGTTTATACAAATAAAAATTCTGCTTTGTTTGGGGGCGCGTAAGAGGTTGCGGTTTTGGCGTATAAACCCTCATTGTTTTATGTTGTTCTTCTTTGTGGTTTAATTGTCATTTCAAGTGAGTTGTTTCCACAATTAAACGTGATGTTTTCTAACCTTACAAATGTGGTGTTTTCCTTAATTTAAAATGTGACGCTTCCTAAACTAAATACGGGATGTTTTTCTAAACTCTAAGTGTTATACTACTAGTGTACTCTTTGACTATGGCTAGCCTTTGTTCAGGCCAGTTTACTGGTGTAATTTCAAGGACATCTCTGGGAGCCTCACAAATGTTCTGTTGTGAGCAGTACCAGATATCTGAGAAATCCCATAGTCAATTAGTTTACTATTTTATAACCCCGAATATAAATAAAGGGCAATTGTATGTTGTTGAATATTTCCAAAAGTGGTCGTGAATGATTAGGGGGATATTGGGTATATAACTAAGTACGCGGAATTTCTGGGAGTCTTATATGTATGATGTTGGTGATGATGAGGTGCTGTGCTTCGATTATGACGTTTATGATGATGATGATGTGACATGTATATGAATTGTGTGAAATGTGACGAGTTCACTCTATGAGTGATTATGATGATGTGTAGTATGAATTGTGTGGAGTGAGATGAGTTCACTCTATGAGTGATTATGATGTTGTGATATGACTTGTGATGTTTTGTGAAGAATATACTCTATGAGTATAGTTTTAATAATCTTTGTTGTGTGATTGTGATGAATTGCAGCGAATACACTCTACGAGTGTTTTGTGATGACATGCCTTGAGTGGTTATTTCTTTCATGATGATGATGATGGGTACTCCGAGTGAGTGTTGATTGAGTTGCACATGTGTTATAGAGTCTCATGGCATGTGCATACTATGACTAATATTGATGATGTTATGCCTTGAGTGGTTTTTCTCCTATGACGAGATATGCCTTGAGTGGTTTTTAAAGATGATATGGTACCATCATGCATATGCCCGAGTGTGGGTTGCATTTTCATACATAATCATAACTGTGAATTGTTGCTGTTTGTGATTGGAGCTGGTGTTGTGTGATTATGATGTGGTGAAGATGTTGATACTGTGTGATTGCCTGCTCTTATTTCTCTATTATGTATCTGATTATGTTTTATTGAAATTCTCACCCCTTCTGCTTGGAATGTTGCTCTATTGTGGCAACGCTGCAGGTAACCGCGAGTGAAGGTCTTCACGCTTTCTTTATTTCTTTGTTGGGATGTTGTTGAGTCGCTCTCGATCATTTGTAACACCTAGGGCGTGGGTAGAGTTGGATAATTTGTTTAAGAGTTGTATACTGATTTCTATTGTTACATTGAGACGTGTTTGAGAGTATTTGGTGAGTCGGTGTTTATGCCGCTGCGATTGTGTTTTATGAGGATGGGATTTTCCATAACTGATGTTTGATTGCACAAATTTGAAGAGTGCATATTCGATGAGTTTTAAGGAAGCTGTAGCATTTCTTTTCTATCAATTAAAACAATTTTTATTTTTGAAAAAGAATTACTCTGATAAATGACACGTAATATAAGGGTAGAAAAGGGGTGTTACAGTGTCTCTCGTCGATTTTCGACAAAGACTTTGTGGTGGATTTTGTTGTTTGCCGTTGGGTGTTTTTGGTATTGTTGATGAATTAATGATGTTGCCTGGTGATTGAGCATATGAGATGATGAGTTGGATTTCGATTTGGGTGATTATGTAGGGTAGAGGTCGATTTTTAGTATATATGGTGAGAACATGTGATTGAACCATTTTTGAACTTAAACTAAAGATGTGAGGAAAAATATGTGTCATTCTAGTTAGGATCGTGACATATGTGATGATTAACGATATGTTTGGGTAATAGGACGTGAGTGACAATAGTTTGAGGGGTGTTGGATGTGGGGTTTAACTTGTGTGTGTTCTTTGTTCTTCTTTGAAAATAAAGCGTTCTTTGTTAGCCTTTAATGATATCTTTGTTAGCCCTTTTATAAGTTCTTTGAAACCGATTTTTAAGGCATTTGTTTTTATAAATAAAATGGTTGAGGTTTTACCATCGTTTATGATTTAAAAAGGATGCTACCCAAGCATGGAAATGAGATGTTTTTCCAAGATTTCAAATACATTTTTACCCGAATTTTTAACGTGTTGTCTCTTGGAACTTGAAGATGTGTTACTAAAAATGTAGGGGTGATTTTACTTAAGATTGTGGGTGTATAGATGAGAAATGAAATTGGAGACGTTTTGAAAATGGATTCTTTTTGAAAAATCGGTATCCTATACATCCCCACGGGTGTATAGGCGCCAAATTCTAAGTGTGGGTAAACTTCGAGCTCGGGGCATATTTTACCGTGCCATCTTTTTGCGTTCGCGTGCCCAAACTCAATTTTAAACATTTTGGCTAGAGTGGTTTTGTTTTTGCACGTGTCATTTTTGAGATGTGTATAGGCGCCGATTTATGTTGTGATCTTTGTTTGATGCCGTGTGCTATTTGTTTGTGTTGTGATCTTTGTTTAATGTTGTGATGTTGGTCTTTGGTACACCTTGTGTGTTAGTGTTGTTGTGCGGTACCACTTAGATGGTTATTAAAATGATGCAATGAGTTCGAGAGTAAAAATCATGATGAAATCGAGGAACGCGGTGATAGTGATATTGAGAATAAAAATTAAGTTCTTTGTTTCTTTGTTTATCAAAAGAGCGTTGCTAATGTGCAAAATAAAATGTTGTTGTTTTTATGAAGAAAGGGTGTTGCCGTTTTATAAAGAATGAAGCTTACTGTTTTTATGTGTAATTGCGCTGCTTTTTAAATTTCTTTGTTTCTTGTTTTGTCTCCTTTAGAAGGGCTCTTGTCTCTTTGTTTTATTAAGAGTGATCTTTGTTGCCGCTTTAAAAATAGATCTTCTTTGTTTTCTCAATTTTATGTTGTTGTTTCCCAAGATTAAAAGCGTTGTTTCTTGAATTAAGGATGTTGTTTTTCTACAATTAAAGGTCTTGAATTCTTCAAATTTTAATGTCTTCATTTACTAAAACTTGAAGTGCTATTTTTGTAAATCTTAAAGCATTGCTTTTTCCCGAGAAATAAGAGTGCTATCATCTCAAATTCAAGAGTGTTGTTGATTAAAGTAAGAGTGATGTTTTCTTCAATTTAATTGTCTTTGTTTTTAAAATTTAAAGGTGTTGCCTCCCCATATTTAAGGGTGATGTTTCCCTATTTTGCAAGTCTTTGTTTTATGTGGTTCATTGCCGTTTTATAAATAAAGAGTTGTTGTTTTGCATCTTTGTTCTTGTTGTTATTTTTGCGAATAAAGGATGTTGTTTCCTTAAGTTTATAGGTCTTGATTTATGAACTCACTGTGCTGTTTTGAAAATTTAAGAGGACTGCTTTTTCCTATTTTTCTTTAGTAATCTTTATTCTTATTACTTTGGAGTTTTGGCTTAATGCCTATTTATTTTTGGAGTTGTTGTGTTGCTTACTGTGTGATTGATGTGGTGTGTGCTTCACTTTGGTGAAGTTATGATGTGTTGTTGGTGTTATAATCGTAGCTAAGTTCGATCATAGCGTGAGAACCAAAGAAAACGAGGAGAAGTGAAGGTTAGGTGTGTAAGGTGACGTAGGAGCCGAGGTGTGTAGTTACCTGACTATAAGCGGGACAAAATATATGGAAGTCGACGTATAAGTGTGACGAAGTGCAGTGTTGCAAAGTTAACGAAGTATGTGGGTGTCGGAAGTGTGAGTCGAAGGAATGTGTACGTCGAAGTTACATGTTGTACTTGGTGTCGGGGTGAAGTGTCGTGCGCAGGTGGTGCGCCTAAGGGTAGTTGTTGAAGTGTGGTGAGTAAAAGCTTAAGTGTAGATGTATGTAGAAGCTAGGGTGGTTGAACCATAGAGTGCCTAAGTGCAGCGTATGGGTGACAAGAAGATTGAGTCTTGTTTCGTGAGTTGGAGTAAATTTTCGAGGACGAAAATATTCTTTAAGTGGGGGAGAGTTGTAACGCCCCAATTTTATTTAAATTTATTTTTAGATGAATTGGTTACTTATTTTGGGAATTAAAAATCATAGATAGAAACTACACTGCGAGAGCTTTCCAACTAGTGGTCATTTGTTAAAATCCGACGTCGTTTGCTATTTTAATTAATTCGCCAGAAAGCGGTGTAGGGTGTTTCGCGCTTGACTCACGCCTAAGTCGCGCCCAAGCGCAAGTCTTTGTGCGTGCAAGCGTGAGTTTATGTAACGCCCAAAATAATTTAATCATTTAATTAATTAAGTTATTTAAGGGTTGCAACACTCAATTAAAGTAATTAATTAAGTTGGGTTTATTTTACCTAAAAGGGGTCTAATTTATTTTAAGTAGGAGTATTGAGTTGGATCTATTTTATTTCCAGGAGGTGTGTTGAATTAAAAGTAGGAGTGGAGAATAAGGCCCAAGGGCCATTATTTAGGCCCAATTCTAGTCATAAAGGTTGGGGTCCAAGCCAAAGTAACATAACCCTCAATTGAAAGAAAGAAAGCAACGAAGGGAATAGGGAAGAAGAGCAAGCGCGGTGAGCGTGAGAAAGGAGGAAGGAAAAGGTGAGAACTTTCTCTTTGATTCTTGGTGGGTGAGTGATTTTTGGTCTTAATCTTCATCCTTTTCCTTTCCTTATTCCATTTCCTTAATTCCTTGAGCTTATTCCTCCCCATTTTGAATTTCCATGGCCATCCAAAAGTAGAGAGTCACGTTTTCAGCATTGAAGGAGAAAAAGGAAGAGACTTTGCTCAAGTTTTGTGTTGGTAAGTGAAGGCTTTGGTCCTAAACACCCTTATTTTCTTTCCTTGTTCCATTTCTAAGAGTTCCATAAGCTCATTTCCACTATTTTGATTTTTCCATGGTTACCCAAGTGAGAGGAGGTTTCGGCCTAGCCGGGAGTTAGTAGGAGGCTTGCTTCTTTTGGCTAATTTGTGGTGTTGGAGTGGATTCCTAGCTCACCCAAGGTTGGGGAATCTCCATTACATTTTTGATAACTTGTAGGATGTGTGTTGTAGTAGGAATAATTCTAGGAATAATGTGTTGTGTGAACTTGTGTTGCTTACATGTTGATTTATGTTTGAAGTGTTTGTTTTGGTTATGACATGTTGATTGTTGCAATGGAAGCATGAGTTGTGATTGATGCATATTATATGTTTGATGATTGGATTATATGAGCATGAGCATGTAAATATGATGATTAGTATTAATAATTCAATGGCTATGTTGGTGTGGTTGTGTGAGAAATAATTTGTTTGGGAGAAATTAGGTTTTGAAGTGTGTTTGAGTATAGGTTGGAAAGGGGCGCCAAATGCCTAGCATTTTGGCGCTGGTTCTTGAAATTATGCGTGTGGGTGTTGTGCGGGGCGCGATTCTGCCGGGCAACTTGGCGCCCGTGATTAAAATTGTGCGTGTGTGTGTTGTGCAGAGGCGCGATTCTTGCCGGGCAACTTGGCGCTGTGAGTGAATGTGTGTGTGGTGCGTGTGGCAGGGGCGCCCGATTCTTTGGGCAACTTGGCGCCTGTGTCTGGAAATGGTGTCTTTGCGCGCCATCTTGCGCGCGCGCGCAAACTTACGCGCAAGATGGCCAAGGCTTGATCAAGACTGCGCGCCATCTTGTACGCGCGTCCCTGCGCGTAACCTCGTGCGCACACCTCTCACTGAAGGACAGAAACTTTTGAGAGTTAGAGCGACCTACCTGCGCGCCTTCTTGCGCGCCTCTCTCTGCGCGCCAGTGTGTGCGCCTCCAGTGGGGATCTTCCAAAACCTTGTGCTGTTGAATTCCTAAGTTCTTAAATTTATTTTGGTGTGTCAAAATGGTCCCTAAGTGAAGAAAAGGTCCTTAGGTGTGATTTAAATTAATAAATGATGGAGGATAATTAATAAATGATGAGGTGATGATTAATAAATGATGAGGTGATAATTAATAAATGATGAGGTGATGATTAATAAATGATGAGGTGATGATTAATAATTGAGGTGGTGGTGATTAATAATTGAGGTGGTGGTGATTAATAATTGAGATGGTGATGGTCAATGATTGACAATGGTGGTGAGTTAATAAATGACGTGGGCTTCGGTCCCAAAGGTAATTTAATATATATTTTGATGGATCGTGATGATGCATTTGTCATAGTGTCACATAAATCATATGCATTACGCGAAGGTGAGGATGGTGATGTGGCTTGGCCAAAATTGGTGGTGTGTTGCCCTGACGGGGTTTGGTGGTGAGTATGGATCCACATGCATATTGCATACATGCTCACATTCATACATTCATAGAAATCTTGTTGATGCTTAAATGATGAATCTCATCTTTGTTTGTGGATATTATAATTGAATGGCAATTAGCATGATTACTATGTAATCGTTATTGCTAGATGCTTCCTAATTATAATGCTTATCTTACTTGTTATAAATTATGTAAAGAGACTCACCCTAGCATTTCTTGTTGCTGCTCTCGTGGCGACAAACAGGTGATTCAAGTGATGGTCTTTGTGCCTCTGGGGTTTTATTGAGTCACTCGATAAAGTAACAGGGGTTGGGTCTTAGTATTATTTATGGTTATGTATTAAACTTATTTTGAACCTATGTATTGAGTATGTGAACTCAATTTTATTTCATTGTCTTTGCAAACTATTGATGGATTAATGTAAACGCTAAACAGGTTATTTTGAGGATTGTAACCACGTGACTATGTTATGCATGATACGCGTTGATGCGTTTGGATTTGATTATGTTTTGATGATGTTTTATTTGAAATGTACCACCTCTTCGAGGTGCGTGGAAAGATTTTGAAAAACTCTGATTTTAATTAATTGAATTAGCTTTAAATATAAGGGGTGTTACATTAGTGGTATCGAGAGCGATTCGGTCCGTCCGCCAAGTTGTCGAGTCTGTTAACCCTCGAGTCTTGGTACTCGTTTTCAATCATAATTATGTTGCTGTTTATTACTGTTAATTTTGTTGGTTTGTGCATTATTTGACGTACCTTGTGACTTAATTGTGTTAGATTACGATTGAAAATTATATTGCATTATTGAAATATATGTGACTGAACTGTGTAACTGGTAGTTATACCATTGATTTTGTCTGTTCGTGACGGTTGTCTGCATCATTCGGGTATCTGTGATTAAAAGAGTTCTAACGACGTCAAAGGAGTGAAAGTCGTGACGACGCCTTCGCACTCCGGACTGCGTTAAAAGTCTTTTAATGCGGTAGATATAGAATTGAAAGAAAGTAGTTTTTGTGACCTTAATTAGTTGGTTGCATGAGTAGGAGGGACTGATCACCCCAATCACTCATCCCCAATGAAAGAGGCGACAATAACTCGTAATTATTATAAATTTTGAATATATACTAATTTCAACTTGATTGATCGAGTGGTGTGTGCAAGCTGATTGACCATTAATTTTTAGAAAAATAGGTGCCTTATGGAAGTTTGAGTTTGAATTGGGGTTTGATAGTCGGGAGATGTCAAAATAAGGATTTACGTAAGATAGGAGCATTGGTATTTAAATGATTGATATGGCGTAGTTCCTAGCGATAAATTAATGATGTTTGGAATAAATCGAGTGAGACTTTGGTAACCTGAAGATAGAGTTTTGGTACAAAGTAAAGGTGTAGATTAAGTATGCCTAAGGGTGTTGTAACCTTCGTGAAGTTCTTAATGAGCATTGGACTAGTTGTGAAGGAAAGTGTTTAGTAGTGGGCTCAAGTATGATCATAGTATGAGGATCAAAGGAAAGAAAGAAGAGGAAGGTTAGGTACATAGGACTACATATGAACTAAGGTGTAGTTGCTTAACCATAGGTGTGTGGAGATGTAATAGGCATGCGACGTAGTATGTGGGAGTCAAAGTATGTAGTACCGAGGTTTAGGTACGTTTGAATAGTAAGTGTAATAGTCAAAGGTGAAGTGACTAAGTGTAGTTGATGAAGTGAGTTGTGAATAAGCCTAAGAGTAGTGGATAGACAATATTTGAAGGATTGCTTGTGAATATTGTTACCTTTGATTGACGTTTTGCTATAGGTTGATGTTTTTTCGTAATGCACGTGAGTTTAATTTTGATTAGTGCTAAATTGTTTGAAGTATGTCTTTGAAATGAAATGCGGTGCTCGGTTATAACAATTAAGGTTAGGATTCGCGTATAGTCTCCTTTTTGGCAAAGATGAAATGATTGACTTTTCTAACCACGAGTTTATGTCGGAAAACTAAATTTTGAAAATAATAAGTGGTTGTTTTGTGTGGCAACGTGTTCGTCTTATAAAGAGATTTGGGGTTACGTATAGTTTTCCTTTTTGGACAAAATTGTGAATTCTATAATTTTTTAAAAGAAAGCGGTACTTGGAAAATTTCTGTGTTTTGGGAACGAACGTAATGTCAAGAATTGTGTTAAATTTTGTTCCAAGTTGTTTAGAATTTTATTACGAGATGTGACGTGATTTTAGCTTTAGGACCGATTAGGTCATGGATTGATGTTGTCTGAAAATGACGAGGTCTTACAATAATTTCATGGTTTGACGAGGTAAAATCTTTTGAAAACAAAAAGGTGAGTTTTACTCACGTTTAGGGAAATTTTAAAATGTTGTTTATGTTATGTTTGAACGGTTTTCGAAAATTGGAGTTTCGTGAATTTTCGAATTAAAAACGCTATTTTGAGAAATTATGTTTGTTTGAAACTTAAGAACGAAACCATAAAGATTTGATTGTTTAATTGTTATACTTGAATATGGATTTCGATTATGGTCTGTGTTAGTTGAATTTACAAATCGTTGGAAAACCGTAGATTTTATATGTGCGAGCATTAATGAGTTTTGAACAAGAATTGATGTCCTGATTTGGTTATACAGTAAAAATATTTTTGGAATGTCCATATTTCGTGAGGAAACTCTGCGAATTTTCGTTAGGAATTTTGATACATGTTCAAAGTGGTAATTGAATTGTGTGATTGGAAGGTAAATGAAATTGAGAAAATGTTATGTGTAGTGATTTAAATTTGTATTTGTTTTGTTATCTAAAAAGCTGCTGGTTTGCAACTTAGCGTTGCTGTTTTTGAGTTGAATTTTCGGCCGTTCTTATAGATAAAAAGGGTGCGGTTCATTGCTGTCTTTATAAATACAAAGGTGATTGACGAGTGAGTGTCGAAATGTAAGCATGGTCGAAGAGCAGAGTTGTTGAAATAGGTGTAAATATCTAAGTGAGGAGTATGTCTGTCGAAGTATATATATTGCCGAAAACCTAGTAGTAGGTATGTGCAATTAAGTATATCGAAATCTAGTATGGTTCAGTTATGGAGATATTGAGGTAAAGTGTAAGTCGAAGTTAGTGTTTGTCGAAACGTAGGTAAGTTGAAGTATTGAGTTGTCGACATGAGTAATGTCTAAGTATATTTCTCTAAGTTAGAGTGGAAGTGTCGAAATATTGAAGTTGTCGAAGTATAGTGGGATGTATATAGACTAAGTGTAAAGGAGTGGGTGTTTAAGTATACTGTATATCTACCGGGATGAAATGTTGCGTTTAAGAGTGTTGTGCTCAAGCGTAGTGTAACCAAGGTGAGTAACTGAGGGAGTAAGGAAGGGTAATTGCTGTAGTGTGCATACACCTGAAATCTGAGATGCCGTTGGATGTTAACATGATTCAGGATTGTTGCTAAGCACCGGGAGTGCGGTTGTTAGGGAACTCGGTGTGGAATTATTAGTAATGAAGACGAGTAGGTCAAGTAGATGAAAGAGATAGGTTGGGTTAGTAGGTTGAGTTCGGAAGTGAGCACCAGAGATTGGAAAATTAAAGAGGGTAAGCTAATCGCAAATCGTAGTTGAGGGCATAGTGTCCCTACATCGGAATAGATGGTATATGAATAGTCGAGTAGGATCTAGAATTTCAGGCGGGTGATCATGTATTTTTAAGAGTTACTCCGACGACAGGTGTAGGCCGTGCGTTGAAGTCTAAGAAGTTAACTCCACGTTTTATTGGACCATATCAGATTTCAGAGAGAGTTGGGAAAGTTGCTTATCGGGTGGCCTTGCCACCTAACCTTGCTAATCTACATGATGTATTCCACGTGTCTCAGTTGCGGAAGTATGTCCCAGACCCATCTCATGTAGTGCAGATGGACGATGTGGAGGTGAGAGATAACCTTACGGTGGAGACAATGCCAGTTAGAATTGAGGATCGTGAGGTGAAGGTCTTAAGAGGTAAGGAGATCAAGTTGGTGAAGGTAGTTTGGCTAGGAGCTGTGGGAGAAAGCATGACTTGGGAATCGGAGAGCAAGATGAGAGAATCTTACCCAGAGTTGTTCGATTCAGGTAATTTCGAGGACGAAATTCTTTAAGTGGGGGAGAGTTGTAACGCCCAAAATAATTTAATCATTTAATTAATTAAGTTATTTATGGTTGCAACACTCAATTAAAGTAATTAATTAAGTTGGGTTTATTTTACCTAAAAGGGGTCTAATTTATTTTAAGTAGGAGTATTGAGTTGGATCTATTTTATTTCCGGGAGGTGTGTTGAATTAAAAGTAGGAGTGGAGAATAAGGCCCAAGGGCCATTATTTAGGCCCAATTCTAGTCATAAAGGTTGGGGTCCAAGCCAAAGTAACATAACCCTCAATTGAAAGAAAGAAAGCAACGAAGGGAATAGGGAAGAGAAGGCAAAGTGGTGAACGTGAGAAAGGAGGAAGGAAAAGGTGAGAACTTTCTCTTTGATTCTTGGTGGGTGAGTGATTTTTGGTCTTAATCTTCATCCTTTTCCTTTCCTTATTCCATTTCCTTAATTCCTTGAGCTTATTCCTCCCATTTTGAATTTCCATGGCCATCCAAAAGTAGAGAGTCACGTTTTCAGCATTGAAGGAGAAAAAGGAAGAGACTTTGCTCAAGTTTTGTGTTGGTAAGTGAAGGCTTTGGTCCTAAACACCCTTATTTTCTTTCCTTGTTCCATTTCTAAGAGTTCCATAAGCTCATTTCCACTATTTTGATTTTTCCATGGTTACCCAAGTGAGAGGAGGTTTCGGCCTAGCCGGGAGTTAGTAGGAGGCTTGCTTCTTTTGGCTAATTTGTGGTGTTGGAGTGGATTCTAGCTCACCCAAGGTTAGGGAATCTCCATTACATTTTTGATAACTTGTAGGATGTGTGTTGTAGTAGGAATAATTCTAGGAATAATGTGTTGTGTGAACTTGTGTTGCTTACATGTTGATTTATGTTTGAAGTGTTTGTTTTGGTTATGACATGTTGATTGTTGCAATGGAAGCATGAGTTGTGATTGATGCATATTATATGTTTGATGATTGGATTATATGAGCATGAGCATGTAAATATGATGATTAGTATTAATAATTCAATGGCTATGTTGGTGTGGTTGTGTGAGAAATAATTTGTTTGGGAGAAATTAGGTTTTGAAGTGTGTTTGAGTATAGGTTGGAAAGGGGGCGCCAAATGCCTAGCATTTTGGCGCTCGTTCTTGAAATTATGCGTGTGGGTGTTGTGTGGGGGGCGCGATTGCCGGGCAACTTGGCGCTCGTGATTAAAATTGTGCGTGTGTGTGTTGTGCAAGGGCGCGATTCTGCCGGGCAACTTGGCGCCGTGACCGAATCGTGTGTGGGTGCGTGTGGGGGGCGCCCGATTCTTTGGGCAACTTGGCGCTCGTGTCGAAATGGTGTCTTTGCGCGCCATCTTGCCTTGCGCGCAAACTTACGCGCAAGATGGCTAAGGCTTGATCAAGATGCGGCGCCATCTTGTGCTGCCCCGCCCTCGCTGCAGCGTAACCGCGCGCACACTCTCACCGAAGGATGTAAACTTTTGAGAGTTAGAGCGACCTACCTGCGCGCCTTCTTGCGCGCCTCTCTCTGCGCGCCAGTGTGTGCGCCTCCAGTGGGGATCTTCCAAAACCTTGTGCTGTTGAATTCCTAAGTTCTTAAATTTATTTTGGTGTGTCAAAATGGTCCCTAAGTGAAGAAAAGGTCCTTAGGTGTGATTTAAATTAATAAATGATGGAGGATAATTAATAAATGATGAGGTGATGATTAATAAATGATGAGGTGATAATTAATAAATGATGAGGTGATGATTAATAAATGATGAGGTGATGATTAATAATTGAGGTGGTGGTGATTAATAATTGAGGTGGTGGTGATTAATAATTGAGATGGTGATGGTCAATGATTGACAATGGTGGTGAGTTAATAAATGACGTGGGCTTCGGTCCCAAAGGTAATTTAATATATATTTTGATGGACTGTGATGATGCATTTGTCATAGTGTCACATAAATCATATGCATTACGCGAAGGTGAGGATGGTGATGTGGCTTCGGCCAAAATTGGTGGTGTGTTGCCCGACGGGGTTTGGTGGTGAGTATGGATCCACATGCATATTGCATACATGCTCACATTCATACATTCATAGAAATCTTGTTGATGCTTAAATGACTGAATCTCACTGTTTGTGGATATTATAATTGAATGGCAATTAGCATGATTACTATGTACTGTTATTGCTAGATGCTTCCTAATTATAATGCTTATCTTACTTGTTATAAATTATGTAAAGAGACTCACCCTAGCATTTCTTGTTGCCTGCTCTCGTGGCGACAAACAGGTGATTCCAAGTGATGGTCTTTGTGCCTCCGGGTTTTATTGAGTCACTCACGATATAGTAACAAGGGGTTGGGTCTTAGTATTATTTATGGTTATGTATTAAACTTATTTTGAACCTATGTATTGAGTATGTGAACTCAATTTTATTTCACTTTGTCTTTGCAAACTATTGATGGATTAATGTAAACGCTAAACAAAGTTATTTTGAGGATTGTAACCACGTGACTATGTTATGCATGATACGCGTTGATGCGTTTGGATTTGATTATGTTTTGATGATGTTTTATTTGAAATGTACCACCCTCTTCGAGGTGCGTGGAAAGATTTTGAAAAACTCGATTTTAATTAATTGAATTAGCTTTAAATATAAGGGGGTGTTACAGCTTTATGCCGTTTCGCGCCTAAGTCGCGCGCTGGCTCATACCCGCGAGCGCGAAGTTTCATGATATAGTCAAGCGCGCAGCCTAGGGCATTTTTCTTGCCGTTTTCACTCTTTTTATCATATCTTTGTCTCTGGAGCTCCGATTGTGACGCCGTTTGTTTGCTTCTTCTCGTATCGCAGAGGGCTTCAATAGGAGAGCAATTCCAGAGTTAGAATCAAGAAGTGGTGAGAACGAAAACTGATCTCCTACAATCTAAGAGAGAGAACTCGCGATCGTGAGAAGAGAGAGAAGAAGTGTAGATCGCGATGATTGTTTTTGTGGTTTCGTTCGTACTCTCATTCATCTTCTCACAGAGCTTACGTTTAAGAGGTAAGGGTGAGCATTTCGGTTTAACATGATTGGGTATGTAGTGGGGTTTTGGGGGTTTTATGTTGTTGATAAATTTAATGATATTGATGAATTTTGTGTCATTGATGAATTGTTGTTATTGATGAATTCGATGTGGTTGATGAATTTTCGTTGATAGTGATGAATTTGATGTTATTGATGAATTTGAGGTTGTTGATGAAATTTTGATGGTGTTCTTGATGAAATCTTGATGATGTTCTTGGTGAAATTTTGATGATGTTCTTGAGGAAATTTTGATGATGTTTTGATGAAATTGGGTTGTGACGTTTTGGTGAAATTAAAATTGGCAATGTAATGACCTAGTTCATGATGAGTTGGTGAAATCGGAATTCCTGCTGAATTTGATGTGGTTTTGAGTAAGTTAATGATTTGTGGTGATTATTTGATGAATTCAATGATTTCTTGGTGGATTTAGTTGATTGAATTGATGAACAAATGCATTTCTGTGTGAGTGTAATGAGGAAAAGATTTGAGGAAGTGAAGATTGAATTGAAAGAAAATGAGTTTTTCTGAATTTTCTGAATAACTGTACGTGACAGCCCAATGGCGCCTCGTTGTCGCCTCACCCGCGCTCCAAGCGCAGGAGAGCATCTCAGAAACGCAAATGTTTCTGTCCAATGGCGCCTCGGCGTCGCCTCACCCTCGCCCGGGGCGAGAGTGCCTGTTTTGCACTGTTTTTCACTGTTTTCTGTACGTTTTTGAAAACTGAATATCTTTTGAACCGGGAACCCGATTGAGGTGTTCTAAGATGCGTTGGAAAGCTTATTCAGAGGCCTAACTGAATATTCTATTTTTAAGGAAAAATAAATCGTTTATGAGGTTGTATTTACTAAGTAAATGGTGCTGTTTTATGAAAATTGTGACACTATGTTTATATAAGTGAATTACTATGAAACGTTATACTATTAGTACACTAATTGACTATGGCTAGACTGTGGTTTACCACTAAGGTCAGAATTTCTTTCGCTGGTGTATTTGCTCTGTTTGGCTACCACGTGAACCTCACCAACTTTCGGAAGATAAATTCTTCTGGAGTGGCCAATGCCTGTGGTGAGTTGTAACCTGGTCCAGAGTAATCCCATAGTCAATCAGTCTACTATTTTATGACACACTAAGCTAAAAGACAAATGAAGTATATATATGTACTGAATGATGATGAGGATATGTGTGTTTATGATGATGTACTATGAATAGCGATGTTTTTGCGATGAGTGTACTCTATGAGTAATTGCTTGATGATGATGTATTATGATTTGTGATGATTGATGATGTGTATACTCTATGAGTATAATTATAGTGATGATGTATAATGATTGTGATGATTTGCGAAGGATACACTCTATGAGTGTTTTATAACGATGACGAGGAGCACTCTAGGTGAGTTTTGGTGAGTTGCACATGTGTTTCATAGAGTCTCATGGCATGTGCATTATTTTGCGATGTATAGGCTTCGGCCATTTTGCGATGTTTTTTGCGATGTATAGGCTTGGCCACTTTTGCGATGTTTAGGCTTGGCCATTTTGCGATGATATGGTACCATCATGCATATGCCCCAGTGGGGTTGCATCTTCATGCATAATCATGACTATGTATTGTTGTTGTTTGTGATTCGAGTGGTGTTGCGTGATTACGATGTAGTGATGATGATAATATTGTGTGATTGCCTGCTCTCATTTCTCTATTATGAACTTGATTATGTTTTATTGAAATTCTCACCCCTTCTGCTTGGAATGTTGCTCTATTGTGGCAACGCTGCAGGTAACCGCGAGTGAAGGATCTGCTGCCTTCCTTACTAGCTCTTGGGATGTTTGTCGTGTCGCTTCTCGATCATTGTGAACACCTAGGGGCGTGGGTGTAGTTTGTTAAAATGTTTAACTAGATGAATAATGATTTTATTGCTACATTGCGACGTGTTTGAGAGTTATTAGTGAGGTGTTGTTTATTCCATTTGTGATGTGACTTATGAGGATTTGATTTCCCTTAACGGATGTTTTGTTGCACAAATTTTGAAGAGTGCAATTGATGAGTTTGCTTTAATGAAGTTGTAGCATTTCTTTTCTATCGATTAAAATAAATATTTTGAGAAAGAATTACTCTGATAAATGACGTGTAATATAAGGGTAGAAAAGGGGTGTTACACTATACCTTCACTGGAGATCACATGACCTAGGAAATTCACTGCCCTCAACCAGAATTCACACTTGGATAACTTGGCGTACATCTTCTTATCCTTCAATACCTCTAACACCAATCTCAGATGCCCGGCGTGCTCCTCCTCTGACTTGGAGTAGACTAAAATGTCATCAATGAATACAACAACAAAACGGTCGAGGTACTCATGAAATATACGGTTCATATACTCCATGAACACTCCAGGAGCATTCGTCACACCAAATGGCATTACAGAATACTCATAGTGCCCATACCGAGTTCTAAATGCTGTCTTAGGAATGTCCTCGTCCCTCACCTTGATCTGATGGTACCCTGACCTCAGGTCAATCTTTGAAAATACTTGCGCACCCACCAATTGGTCCATCAAGTCATCAATTCTTGGGAGTGGGTACTTGTTCTTAATTGTTACCTTGTTTAACTGCCTGAAATCCACACATAACCTCATACCTCCATCATTCTTTCTCACCAATAACACGGGTGCGCCCCAAGGCGACACGCTTGGCCTTATGAACCTCTTCTCCAGCAACTCTTCCAACTGCTTCTTCAACTCGGCTAGCTCAGCTGCAGACATCCTATAAGGTGCCATAGACACCGGCCTAGTTCCTGGTACTAACTCAATGCTGAACCCAACCTCTCTTTCTGAGGGAACCTCAGGAATCTCGTCTGGAAACACTTCTGCGAACTCTCGCACCACTGGCACTTCACCAATTTTAGCTCGGCTCTCTGCAGACAATGCCACACTCAGCGCAAACAACGTAGCTCCTTCCTTCATTACCTTGCGCAGCTGCTCGGCAGACATCAAAACAGATTCTTCCACCTCGGAAGAAGGGAAACTCACAGTCCTCTCAAAGCAATTGATATGGACATGGTTATCCACTAACCAATCCATACCGAGGATGACATCCATCCTCCAATGGTAGGCAAATCTAAATTAAACATCAAAGTCTCGCCAAAGACCGATGAGAAGACACTTCGAACAAACGAGAGAGGTAGTCATCGACTTTCTTTGGAGTGTCAATAACCATCTCCTCACCATAGTAGACAAAACTAAATCCAATCTTTTAGCACACAATGCAGAAATGAAAGAGTGTGTGGCACCAAAGATCCACGATTGCAATCAAAGGAATTCCATTTATAAGACACGCACCTTTTATCATCTCATTCACCACCTCGGATCCAGCAAGAGCGAATACCTTTCCAACGTTCTTTTCCTTCTCCGCCTTGGGACACTTCGAGCTAATGTGTCCTGCCTCCCCACAGTTGTAGCAAACTATATCCTTCTTCTCACAGTCTGGAGCCTTGTGGCCCACCTTGCCACACTTAAAACACTTAACTACCGAGCACTCAAAACTTTTGTGACCGTGTTTTCCACATTTGAAACACACTATACCTGAGGAGGCGTCTCCCCACTCGGCGCCTTGGCCCAACCAGCTTTCCACTTTCATTTTCCCTTTCCACCAGAACCTTCGTAAGGCTTAGCACGATATTGCGAATTCTGCTTCTCCCTTCCAGCTTTATAGGTGTTAGTCGCGGCCACCTTGTCTTCCTCAAAGATTCTGCAGCTATTCACCAGCAGAGCAAACACCCTTATCTGCTGATAACCAATGGCCTGCTTGATGTCGGGCCTTAAACCATTCTCAAACTTAATACACTTGGAGAACTCAGCAGTAGCTCCAGTGTAATGGGGGTAGAACTTTACCAACTCGGTAAACCTTGCCGCGTACTCGGCCACTGACATACTCCCCTGCTTCAGCTCTAAAAATTCCATTTCTTTCTTTCCCCTAACGTCTTCGAGGATAAGATTTCAAAGAGAACTCTCTTCTTGAAAATATCCGTGTGATTTCCTCTTCAAAGAATCCCCAACCTTTGAAGATTTTCGAGCCACCAGTCGTCTGCCTCCTCGGCTAGCATGTGGGTACCGAACCTCACCTTTTGCGTAGTCGAACACTCCATCACTCGAAAGATCCTTTCTATTTCCTTTAACCAGGTCATAGCTCCATCAGGATCATACCTCCCTTTGAAGGTAGGAGGATTCTCCTCTCAAACGTAGCCAACCTCCTCGCTCCAAAGATCCTCGGCTCTGTCACGAGGGTGATTCCCATAGCGAGCCGCCATCGCTTCCAAAGCAAAGAACTATGGCGCGTCATTCCTCCCAACTCTTCAACCATTACACTAAACATATAAACAAAATCTACTTAGAACGAGCCATAAAACTCGAAATTCTGGGAACTCAAGACTCAATACTTGGTCGGACAAGACCGGACTATTGCTCTGATACCACTATTGTAACACCCCCTTACTTTAATACTACTTAGCAATTTTAAATCAGAGTTTTCAAAACCACTCAAGGAGTGCTACATTTTCTACATGAATTTCAACCAAGCCAAAACCATATAATTAATTGCGCAGCTAACAGTATAGTGTGATGTAAATACAGCACCTCGGCCTAGAAGGAACCGAGTTCAACAATTAACGGTTATAAGTTACATCACAGTCAAAGTAATACACGTTCCAAAAGACATAGTTTTATAACCCAAAATACATCAACATAATGGACCTACACTACTCGCCCCCGTGTTACACTACTACAGAGCAATGACGACGCCTAACGATAATCGAGTGAGGACTGACGACTTACTCGGAATACCTGCAAGTTGCCAACATGAGAAGCAACATAAAAGCAGTAGGGTGAGTCTCTAAACACAAATAATGAGGTTTATGACAAGTATTATACTAAGTAAAACACATATATATATCTCGGCACCACACGCAACTAACACAGTCATTTAGTGCATGAGTTATATGCATGATGCAGACCCAAAACTCCAAGGGCATATGCATGATGGATCCATTAAGACCGAAGTCTTCTGCTATCACCTTAGGACCGAAGTCCTCTGCTTTCACCATAGGACCGAAGTCCTCTGCTTTCACCATTATGCTTATGATTTATGCGACGCCATGAACAATGCATAACACACAGCATATACATTATTCAATTTAATCATAACACAACTCCGGTAACTCACCATTAAGACCGCAGCCTTCTGTTCACTATTTAGGACCTAAGTCCTCTACTCTCCTCTAGGACCGAAGTCCTCTACATTCACCATTTTCATTTTTTTTATTTAATGCCCTTCAGGGACTTCACCATTTATTACTCTTCTACTCGTAGCCCTACGGCCAAACAGCTCTCATAAGTCATTACGGCACTAAGGCCGACGTCTCTATATCGGCCTACAGCACTAAGACTGTCGCCCTCAACTCACCGATCACCTCGGTTCCAAGTGGTGGACCAAAGGGTCACCACGAGAACTACCTTGTCACTTAGGACTAAAACGTCAAATAGGGACTACAATGACTACACCACTTAGCCCCTCGCGCACTTGGCACTCAACGCGACGCTCACAGCTGCGTCCAGCAACAACTTGCACTATACTAGCGTTGAAACAACACCTCGGCACCTATAGCACCTCGGCACACTCGGCACCTCGGCACGCTTGGCACCTTGGTTCGCCCACACTCTACTCCACTCATAGTCACTTCCATTCACGCGAACGTACTTTACTTCCTCTCTAACACCCCTAGTTACTCTACGCTTGGACACACCACGCAACATCTCACCTCGGCAAGTACACCTAGGTATGTTATACTCTACATCTCGGCCATAAAACCTCGGTTACTACACGCTATACGCTCTTAACGGCACTTCAGTATCTACGCCTAAGTACTCTATCTTGGCCTAAGTATCTCGGCCTTCTTACACTACACTTCGACAAGTACAAACCGATACTTATACCTAGTCTCAGGTACTCATACACTTAGTTACTGGTGCTCTATCACTCACCCGGTTCTATGACCCCGTCCACGCACGTTCTTAACACTTACGATTATTCACTTAAGCTCCACCACGTATGAAGAGTGACCTCACCTCGGCAATCCTAAACCGACTACTCCATTTAACTCAAACGCACGCTCATCACTTTATGGTATACGTTTTCAGCTACTCCTTGGTTATCCTAAGTCTATTCTTTAAGGACCTCTCCAAGGTTATGTTACTCACCCTCACTCACTCTCGCTCACTGGGACTGAGAGTTTCCTCATCTCCCATTTCACTCCTTTATCCTTCGTATGATCAACTCTCTCGTCCACTCCACACAACTTCACTGAAATGAGCCAAAACACAACATCAAAACATCAAAACACATCAAGCATGCAAAGCAACTCAGCAAACATACATACTGATCGATCCTGATCTCTAGGTAGGTATGATTCTGTAGTCTTGTAGCTCAGTCGCTGAACGTCTTGGTGTCAAAGTCTGGGTCGCACCTGGGTGGTACCTGCGAGTACACTCCGACGCCCAAGTCAACAATCAATGGTGAATTGTGAATAGTAATAAATGACGTACCTAACTCTTGAGATTCGTGCCATCTTTATAGTGATAGTTATTGGGCCTTGTTGGACGGCATTGGGCCTTGAGCCCACCTGCATCGATTGCCCCCAAGCCCGGGTCATTGGTAGGCGGGCTAAGGCTTGATTTCTTCGCCCCATGTGGTGACCTTGATGCGATCTCGACCAATGGGTCGCGCGGGACCAAATGTCCGATCGTCATTTGTCTTGTCGAGGTCGCCGACTTCTCCGCAGTGACATTAGTGTTGAGGCGACGGTTGGTTCGGTGTTGTGATTTCACATCTCCGAGGTGACGTTTGGCCTCCTCAAGTGCGCGCACGTTTTTGGGCCGAAGTGTCTCTTGGCCCACTATATAAGGTGGTGGGGTATTCTTTGAAACCATCTTTCGCTCTTCATTTCTTCTGTGCTTTGAAAGAGGAGAACGACCTTGCTGGCTCGCTGCATCCCGTTCTTCGCTCGCTCCAGGAGCAACTCGCCCGTGCCCCCTGCGCCAGATTCATCTATCGGCCTTTCGTGTAACACGACCGTTCTTCTTTAACTTTGACTATTTTCTTTGAAATTCCAACCGGTGGAGGGTAGCAGGCCGGGGGTCGACCAAGTCGCCCCTCTCGCGTCAACGCTTGATATTGACCGCCCCCCTCTGCGCAGTTTACTCGGCCCGACGAAACAAACTCGCGCCGCATCTCTGGTGGCCCGGCCGTTTCGATAGCCAAAGCGATGGCTCAACCAAGTTCAGCTCCAGAGGGACTGCCTTCGACATCTAATAACGAGTCGCCCGTGAATTCTAGCCCTCGCCAATCGCCTTCCAATGATCCGAACCGTCGCGCTGAAACTTCGAGTTCGACTCGCCGTCGTCCTCGATTCTCTCGATCTGAGCGACCTAGGACGGATCAACATTCTATGGGAGACGCCGAAGATTCGACCACCGCTCGCTCCGAGGTTCAGGCCGTTAGTAATCAATCCACTGAGAACCCGGTCCCCTTACAAATCGTGCCCGAAGTTGCCCAAGGTGCTTTGTTTTAGGGCCGGATCAAGCTGACATCGACGCAGCGGCCGAACAGGACATGTCTTGGGTTTCGAGATTCTAAGGAACCACGGGAGCAAGGTTCGCCGCCATTCTTCGATGAACAAGACTTGACCGCCCGCTTTATATGTGACGTATTGGCGAGTCGAGGGTATGGAGAAAGACGAAAACATAGCGACCTGGCATGACGAGGTGAAATTCACGATGTATCGGGTCGTCTTTGAGCGGATGGGGATCGTCCCTCCCTTTACGAAGTTTCAAAGGCAAGTCCTTCGATACCTTAAGGTCGCCCCCTCTCAGCTAAATCCGAATTCTTGGGCGTTCCTGCAAGGGTTCGAAGATGTTTTGACGGCGCTCGGGCGACCGGTCTCCTTGAGAGGTCATTTTACTGCCGATGGAGATGAGTTACCTTTACGAGCCTGGCACCAAGGGGGCTCGCAAGGAGGCCGTTTCTTTGAAGAACAAGTCGCAATACAACTTTTTCAAGCCATACATGGAGTCTCTGCCAAGCGGGTGGAAAAATGATTTCTTCTGGACCGTTCCTTATACGAAGGAGGCGATAAAAGGGATAGCCAACTTGATACCCGAAAAGAATGCCGGGACGCCACTTGTGCCGACCATTTGGTCGTTCGACCACTTCTTAAAGAAACCGGGGGCGTACTCTTATAAGGAAATTGAGCTCAATATTGGGGATATTGAGACGATCCACAGACTCAAACGGTTTGCCTCTCGCGTCCCAGGGGGTCGTATTAAAATCAACAAGATCGTTGACGCCCGAGGCATGGAGGCCGTCAAAGCTGCTATTGGTAGATGTTCGCTAAGATCTTGCTTTTGCGCAGTATATTTTGTATTGTTTCTAAGCCGCTTTTTTCTTTTTGCAGTTGACATGGCGGGCGTTCAAGATTTTGATTTCTTTAGCAAATGGACAGGCGAAGATGGCGAAGACTCCCCCTCTAAGGGGACGGCCGCAGGAACTGCCGAGGGAGACGCCCCACTAAAGGAGGTCGTCAACGAGGCGTTGCTTATTGATTTGGAAAACCCAGCGGCCCAAACTCCCAGTGCTGACAGGCGAATCCTCAATCTCGGCCCTGTTTCTGCTGAGAAAACGAACAAACGGGGACGCCAAGAGGACGGTGGCCCGTATGAGAAGAAAAAGCACAAACACCATAAGAGTAAAGGTCATTCAAGTCGGCCGCGTCAATATCGACCGCTCGGTCTTAGTGATGATGATCATACCGCTTTAAAGAAGAGCCCTTCAAAGTGATGGTCGACGTAATGAAAGCGGCCACCACTCTCTTTGCTAAGTATCAGAGAGGAGAATCAACGCTGGCGGTGGCGAGCTATTTATAAAATTTCTTATCTTGAAGACGACACTGTCGGACAAAAATTTTAAACTATCCTCTCGCTTTATCTAAATTGATAGTTTCGCCAAGAGCGGTTGGAGCCGCTTAAGAAGATCGAAGAGCTCGAGCCGAAAGCCCAACAGTCGAAGAGTCGCTTAAGAAGATCGAAGAGCTCGAGCCGTAAAGCCCAACAGTCGCTACTTACGAGCAAAAGCTTCGAGAGGCGTAAACCCAAATGGCGGCCTTAACACTTACAAAAAGCGAGAGTGAAAAAGCCCGTGACGACGCGATCGGCCGCCAGGGGATAAGGCGGTCATTTGAAAAGACCGAGGTCGAGACAGAGGTCGAAAGCGCCCGAGTGAGAAGAAAAAGAATTGTTCGACCAAGTCACCTTTTTGAAGACCGGTCGACTACTGTGGAGACGGATAGAGACAAGTATAGGGATCTCTTCAAGGAGGCCCGCATTTCAGGCTTTGGGAGCGGCCAAATACCAATTTACCAATGCGGTTGACCAGATAAAGCTTGTAAACCCATCTTTGTTTGTCGATGAGGCCGTGGTCAACTATGAGCATTGCGTGGTCGGCCAAGAGATCGTTCTTCCTGAAAAAATCGAAAAAGGGAAAGTCGTCCGTGAACGGGTCATTGTTTTTCCTGTTGATCAGCCTTAGCTTTACTTGCTTTTGTTTAGCCCGCCTGCGAGCGGTGTTTAGTAGTTTTACTTCCTTCGTTTAGCCCGCCTGCGAGCGACTTTAAAATATTTTGAAACATTTTGAAACACTTTGCCCGCCGACGAGCGGTTGATTTTAACCTGTAAGAATGATTGGAAATCTCAGTTTAATGAATGTCCACGGTTCCTTTGTTTAATTTGTCGGCCATTCTACGACCTTCAATATTCGCAAGTTGTTACTTCGCCTTTTAAAGTTCGCGAGTTTGCAGGCCGCTATTCGCAGCGGCTCGTTCTAGGCCACGCGATGGCACCTTACAATTTATGGGCCGCTTACTCGGGGCGGCTCGCTTTTTACCATTCGATGGCACTTTGCAATTTATGGGCCGCTACTCGGGGCGGCTCGCTTTTTACCATTCGATGGCACTTTGCAATTTATGGGCCGCTACTCGGGGCGGCTCGCTTTTTACCATTCGATGGCACTTTATAATTTATGGGCCGCTACTCGGAGCGGCTCGCATAATGCCATTCGATGGCATTTTACAATTTATGGGCCGCTACTCGGAGCGGCTCGCATTTTACCATTCGATGGCACTTTATAATTTATGGGCCGCTACTCGGAGCGGCTCTCATATTGCCATTCGATGGCGTTAGTCAACTCGGTGACATCTCGGTCGCTCTATTGCTACTCGCATGATGAGCGACCGGTCATACAATCGTGCATGAGATAAACAACAAGTTTTTTTTTTTAAAAGGTCGGGCCCTGTCAAAAACCTGTGGGAAAAAAAGCGCCTACCGCTTTTCATTAATTTCTGATCGTTTGAAACATGCTTGGCATTTATACATAGTATTTCCTCAGCTTTTCTGCGTTCCATGTCCTAGGGATGGTCGCCCCATTCATGGTCTCTAACTCATAAGCTCCCTTGCCCGTTTTGTTGATTATGCGGTAAGGTCCTTCCCAATTTGGTGTGAGCTTCCCTTGCCGAGCGTTCTTGTTTCCCACGTCCGCCCGCCTGAGGACGAGTGACCAATTGAGAATTCCCTTTTCGCACGCGAGAATTATATCTTGCGGCGACCTTCCGCTTGACTAGTTTGTTCTTTGAGAGAAGCTTTTGGTTCGTAGCTCGCCTACTAGATCGAGTTCTTCTCGGTGGCTCGCTCATTTTCTTCCGCGGTGGTGGGTTGGTCGCCTCCAACTCAATTCGCCCATCTCGATTGGAATTACGGCGCCCATACCATAGACTAACTCGGGAAGGCGACTCACCCGTCGCCGAATGAGGGTCGTTAAGTGCGCCCAAAGGACCGATCGTAACTCTTCTACCCAATTACCTTTGGCCTCGTCTAACCTTCTCTTGATCCTCGCAGATGACCACGGTGGCCGCCGGCTTGGCCGTTGGTCTGTGGATGCTCGATTGAGGTGAAACGCTGTTTTATACCCAAATCTGCCAACATCTCTCCGAATTTCCTGTCTGCAAACTGCGTCCCGTTGTCTGTTATCAATTGTTGGGGAACGCCGAAACGGGCTAAAACATTGCGACTGAAAAACTTGGTCACTTTGGCCGCTGTGATGGTCGCTAATGGCTCGGCCTCTATCCATTTGGTGAAGTAATCAACTGCTACGATCAGAAATTTAAATCGGCTCGGGCAAAGGGAATGGCCCGAGGAGATCCATCCCCACCGTGCAAACGCGGCGGCCAGGGACGCTAGGGCTCGTAGTTCGGAAGCAGGGGCGATGTGGACGTCTGCGTGAATTTGACACTTGTTGCACTTTTGAACCAAGTTTTTGGCGTCCTCCTCCATGGTTGGCCAATAGAAACCCGCTCTTAAAGCCCGTTTTGCTATGGAGTGACCTCCCTGGTGACTGGCACATAACCCTTCGTGAATATCTCTTAAAACATGGTCCGCTTCGGCGGACGTCAAGCACCTCAACAGTGGGGATGAGAGACCTCTTCTATAAAGCTTCCTTGAACGAGCGGAATACTTTGTTGCCATTGCCTTAAAAGTTTTGCCTCCTTTTGATCGTAAATCGCCCGCACTGCGTTCAAGATATATTGTAATATGGGAGTAATCCAATCTTTTGTAGGGTCAATGCATAGACATGAAGCGGTGTTTGTCGACCTTGGTCGCCACGCACGGCCGAGTGAGGTTTCTTGTATCAAGCCGGTGGTTCCCGCACTTTGGTGCTAGCCAGCCGAGAGAATGTCTGCTCGGACGTTTTCAGTTCTCGGGACGTGCTTCACCTCAGCTCGGTCGAATTTACTGAGCAACTCCCTTACCTTAGCCAGGTAGTGCTTCAATGTTTCATCTTTGGTATCATATAACTCCTTGATCTGGGAAACGACCAAGAGAGAGTCGGAGTGCAATTCCACTTGTTCGACGTTGAATTCCTTGGCGAGCAATAACCCTGCTATGCAAGCCTCATACTCTGCCTGATTATTTGAAGTGTGGAAAGCGAAAGTAAGTGATACTTCTACGACCAAGCCTGCAGAATTTTCCAAAATTAGCCCTGCCCCACTTCCTTTGGAGTTTGACGAGCCATCGACGTGTAACGTCCAGGTGGTGATTGGGTGGTCGCCCGGAACTGGGGTCATCTCAGCTATGAAATCGGCCAAAATCTGCGCCTTAGCTGCCGACCTTGGCTCAAACTTTATTCCAAACTCACTTAGTTCTATCGCCCATTTAATCATGCGGCCCGCCAAGTCCGGTCTGTGGAGAATCTGTCGTATTGGTTGATCAGTTCTCACCACAATTTGATGTGCAACAAAATACGGCCTTAACCTGCGGGCGGCTACCAGTAGTGCGAGCGTCAACTTCTCGATCCTCTCGATCACGGGCTTAGGTCCTCAGAGGACTTTGCTAATGAAGTATATAGGACTTTGCTTTGCGTCGCTTTCTTTGACCGGGGCGACTTAAAACTTCCTCCGTAATTGCTAAGAAATCTGAATCTGGCGTATCTCCGGGCGGCTTAGTCATAACGGGCGGATTGGTCAAGGCCGCCTTTAGATCGTCCAACGCCTGCTGGCACTGATCAGTCCATTCGAAATCAACGTCCTTTTTCAGAAGCTTGAACAAAGGGAGCGACTTGCATGCGGACTGGGGTATGAATCTGGAGAGGGCGGCGACCATGCCGTTCAATTGTTGAATTTCCTTTTTTGTGGTTGGCGGCCTCATTTCAGTGACCGCCCTACATTTGTCAGGGTTTGCTTCGATTCCCCTCTCCGTTAAATGGAAACCTAAGAATTTCCCAGCTCGCACCCCAAACGTGCACTTCTCGTGGTTCGAATTTTAAGAGAATTCTTCCTTGCTTCCTCAAAAAACCGTTAAGGTCGCTAACGTGCTCATCATCCGATTTGCTCTTTATGATCATGTCATCAAGATACCTCTCGCCACCCTACGATCCGCTTTTCAAATATCTTGCTCATCATATTTGGTATGTCGCCCCAAAGCGTTCTTTAATCCAAAAGGCATCACTTTATAGCAAAAATTACCCTGGTCGGTCATGAAAGCAGTCTTGTGACGATCCGGCGGGTGCATAGCGATTTGGTTGTAGCCTGAGTACGCGTCCAAGAAGGAAAGCAATTTGTAACCCGAAGCGCCGTCGACCAGCTTGTCAATACTGGGTACAGGGAAAGCGTCCTTAGGGCACGCCCTATTTAGGTCAGTGTAATCAACGCACATCCGCCATCTCCCGTTCTTCTTCTTTACTAGCACGACGTTCGAAAGCCAAGTCGTATACTTAATCTCCTCAACGAAATTAGCTTTGATCAAGTCGTTCCTTTGCTCGGGCCATTGCTGCGGCCTTCTCTTCATTCGAACTCTTTCGCGAGCGGCGGCCGCCTTGCCATTGCATCGATCGATAGTTGGTGACAAGCGACCTCCATAGGAACTCGGGCATATCGATGCACGCCGCAAGCTTAACAAATCGGCATATTTTACGAGACAAGTGATTAGTCACCGCTGACACATTGCGGAAGGTCGCTTCCATCTTTCTGATTTTGGTGGTCATCGCCCAAGTGAACGTCAAGCGCCCATGGGGTTCTGGTCGTTTGAGTTTCTTCTTTAGCTCACGGGCTAAATCATCATCCCCCTCTTCCGAGTCGCTATCTGAGTTATAGCGGGCATCCAGATCAGCTAGGTTTACTTGGTGTCCTTCCCCAGAATTGTGAGCGTGCGGTCCAAAGTCCTGAGTGTCACATATGTCCTGATAAATGTAGTGACTCTTCTTGGCCGCTTCCATATCTGCCGCTAAGGTAGCGACCTGGCCATTTTTATCGTAAAACTTCATCTTTAAGTGGACTGTTGACACGACTGCTTCAAGTTTCCCCAACGTCGGCCGGCCGATAATGCAATGATAGCATGACTTGATGGGCAATACTAAGAACGTCGTCCTGACCGTCCTGTAAGACGTACTCCCATTGGCATCGTCGCCGAAAGTGACCAACAACTCCAAGGTGCCCAGCGGGTAAGTGATTGCTCCGTTAAAACCAGTCAAGGGGGTTGGGTCGTTCTGAGGGATGATTTCGCTACGGTCGATGCTCAATTTGTCCACCAATTCTTCGAACATGATATCTCGCCGAGCTTCCCGATCGACCAATATTCTCTCGACTTGGAGTTTCCCATGACCGCGAGATATGACCAGAGGAACATAACTGTTGACCCGCCCATCGAGCAAATCCTCGTCACCAAACGAAATCGGCGGTCTGTTAGAGATTGGTCGTGGTGCTGAAGAAGACCCAACCATGAGAATTTCGTTCCACTTTCTCTTGGTCGCCTTCTTTGAATCCAAGCGATCTAAAGGGTTCCCTCCGTGGATGACCATTACGACCCTGCGACCCCTGGACTGCCTGCCGTCCTCCTCAGAAGTTTCTTTTCTGCCAGCGACCTCAATAGCTTGAGTGGTTACTTTTTCTTTTGAACGACCATCTCGGCCCTCAGTCTTCTCTTCCGATCGGTCGTTTCCTTCCTCCCTGACGTACTTTGTCAACTTTCCCTTCTGAATGAGGTTTTCTATGTCATCCTTTAGGGCCATGCATTCATTAGTGTCGTGGCCCTTGCTCTTGTGGTACCTGCAATACTTTTTCGTGAACCGACCGCCTTTTTTGAGAACGAGCGGGTCAGGACGCTTGACATCAGCAAATTCGTTATTCTGACAGTCCATATAGATTTGCGCGATGGGTGTATTCGGGTGCGGTGCTCGAATTTCCTTTGACGAAAATCCGAACGACCTTCCTGCGTCCTTCTCGCTCTTTAGCCGACCTACCATGCTCTTCCTTGTCGTCGCACACGCGCCCGTCCGCCGCAAGCGCAAGCTCTCTTCGTAGCCCATGTGGTCGTTGGCCCTTCTTAAAAATACCCCAAGATCCATGTAACGGTTGAGGATGAACTCTTCTGCAAATCTATGATCCGGTCGTATTCCACGCTTGAGATACTTCAGTTTATCCTTGTCGGTCAGGTCGCGGATGGCCTCCGCCTCGTGTTGAAGCGGTCAATATAATGCCTCAATGATTCATTCTCCCCGAGTGACCGTGTCCAGATGTTCTTCATACTTATACCGGCGATTACATTTGTGTAATTTGCCAAGAAGGTTGCGACCAAACCTTCCCAAGAGGAGATGGTGTTAGGCCGCAATGATTCCCACCATTCGAGCGCTCTCCCATCGAGCGACTGAGGAAAGAGTCTGCACTTCATCATCGGGCTTAGCTCTATACCGCAGCTGCGTAATTGTTGAGATAACGGACGTGTTTATCCGGGTCGCCGCGACCGTCGAACTTATTCATGTTGGGCGGCTTTCTCAAGTCTCTCGAATGCGGTAACGTCGATCTCTCGAGAACGGCCCATGCCCGGCCGCCAACTCTCTCCGCCCCATAAGGTCAGAGCGCGTGTACTTCATTTGTGGGTATTCCATAGCCACCCATCACGTGACCAAAGACTGGGGGGACCTGGGCATACTGCCCCCTATTCCGTCCGGTCGTGTGTTTCTTTGGCCGACGGGTAGCATCTCTAACCTCATCTCTGTCGTAGTTGTCCAGATCGTCATACGAATCCCAAGAACGGCTTCTTGACTTACGAGAGTCGGATGACTCGGCAGAAGAATACCTTGTCGGCGAGCGGTCTGACTCTGGGTTGTAACTGGAGTCAGCGTAATCTTGCTCGTGGGATTGGGAGCGGCGACTGCGCACGCCCCTTCGAGTGGGAGACCTTCTAGTCCTGACCCTGCGCGCTGGGGATCGGTGTGCTGGGCCAGCCCGGAAAGGTCGGTCATTCCGTCCAGGAGGAGTTGCATGCTTACTAGAAGGACGCATTTGTCTGGAAGGTCCCTCACCATTCGCACGCGGGCGAGGAGGGATGGATCCCCTTTCGTAGTGAGAAAGAAGTGCTTCCCGGTCGGCAATAATCTGATTTTTGTTTTGCGAGAATCGTAGGAAAGCCCGAGTCACATGCTCGGGCACGAGGCATCTATTCTGCATCGACCCATTTCGGTCGGCGATTCTTTGTTGAGCAGGCTGCAGTATCTGCTCCAAGATTGGCCCTCGGCCGCCCTGTACGGAGGGTTCTTGACGAGGGTTGTCCTGCGACTCGTGAATGGTTAGTGGGACGCCCTCCGGGGTTTGTTGAGGGATTGCATTCCGTCCGGAAGGGTCGACTCTCGATGAGGCTCGCATGGCGTGCCTCTTTTGTTGCATAGTGGAAGTGTTCAGTTGCTCCCACTGTGGTCGCCAATGATCGATCCTGATCTCTAGGTAGGTATGATTCTGTAGTCTTGTAGCTCAGTCGCTGAACGTCTTGGTGTCAAAGTCTGGGTCGCACCTGGGTGGTACCTGCGAGTACACTCCGACGCCCAAGTCAGCAATCAATGGTGAATAGTGAATAGTAATAAATGACGTACCTAACTCTTGAGATTCGTGCCATCTTTATAGTGATAGTTATTGGGCCTTGTTGGACAGCATTGGGCCTTGAGCCCACTCCAGAACACATACAATCTACTCACACATAACAACTCATCATAACACAACATTATACGTGAGAAGAGAGCCCCCTAACCTTGTTCAGTTGAGTAGAACACTCTCTCTTCACCGAAATCCTCTAGTTAACACTCGCAGCAACAACTTCTCTCTTGAGCTTGAGCTTCTTCTTCGCTGGAAGCTCCTCCTTCTCTCTAGAAAATGATCTCACCTACCAACTTCTCTCTCTTACTTTTCTTAGATTCCTTTTTTGGTGAAACATGCTCCCTCTCCTTCGACACTCTCCTTTAAGGCACACACTTGGGCTTCTAATGGCTCATGGGCCTCTAATGGCTCATGGGCCTCTACGCCCACCTTCTCCATTCATTTAAGCATCTCCTAAATGAAATAAACTCCTAATTAATACTTGGCTTAATTAAAAAGTTGTAAACTTTAAATAACTCAACTAAATAATTTAATTGAACTATTTTGGGGTGTTACACACTTACCAATCCTGGCTTGACTCTCCACTGACAGCGACGCCCACAACGCGAACATAGTAGCCCCCTCCTTCACTTCCTTGCGCAACTGCCCAGCAGGCATCATGACCGATTCTTCCACCTCGGAAGTAAGGAAACTTAACGACCTACTAGCGCAATTGATATGAACTCGGTTAGCCACTAACCAGTTGGTGTGTGGAAATGCCACATACACTTGAGTGCAAGTATACACTGTCCAAAAACAAGTAGTAAAAAGATCGAACCCACAGAGATTGAAAAACTCACTTTTAAAATAATATAAAGTAATAAAGTGTAAAGTCACTAAGTAACAAAATAATTTTGGATTTTGTTTGATGATCACAACTAAGTTAGAAAGAAAGCAAAGTAAAAATGTTGAGAGTGTAAAAGAGAAAAGCTAGTTGGAATGTCTTTATCAAGTAATTTACTTAAAAGTGTATGATGCAGTATGTGATGCAATTTGCCTTTGAATGTTTATTGCATTAGCTATGTGCCTTTCGGTCACTTTCTTCAGATATCATTACCAGCTCTTATGATCCTTGTTCTATGCAAGAAAGAAAGGGGTGTTAGTGCCAATCTTGCCTCCTAACAAGTATTCACTTTGCTTAAGTGAATTCACTCTTGTATTTTAAGTACCCACAATTATCCTATGGACTATACTATCCTATGTCTAGGACTTAGCATGGTTTTCACAAAGTTTTCTTTATGTAAAACACTCACCCATATTAGTTCTTGAGTTCTTAATTGTAAGCCATGTCGGTCATTTACAAATCTACTTATTCTAAGTGATCAAGTTCAAAATAAGTTTTGAAAAGATTATCAAGCAAGAACTAAAGTACAAACATACATACATGCAACATACTTACTTAAAAGCTCATTAAATGATTAGAACATTCCAACTAAGAAAGGTTTAGCTAACAAGAGACATTGCAAGATATATATAAACTGAATAGACCATGTTTATATATATAGAAATCACAAAAGAGAAACAACAAGAGTAAAGTTACAAATGTTGAAAACCTTTGTATGAAGTCTTCTAGCAATGCACTAGCATTACTCCTTAGCACTATACAAACACTATGAAAATGAGTTAAGGAGGATTTATGAATTCCTTCCTCTTCCTCTAAAAATATAAAAACTAACTATGTATATTAAAATTTTGATCTAACTTATGGATTGTGATATCTTTCCAAATGAAGATGTGAGGTCCTTTTATAGCCTTCAAGTGAGGTGCTTCCTTTCTTCATGTTGAAGTCATCCTGAGTGGATCATAGTTGTAGTTGCTTTCCAGAGCTTTATCCATGTTGAAATCTTTGACTAATCACATAGGGCGGTTCATTGATGTTAGAACAAGTGTCCCTATGTTGGTGACTCTTCAAAGCTAAGCCTATAGCTATGTGTGAATGGTAGGCGCCTACTATACAAGTTTGGATGGCATCAGGGAAGCAGGCAGGAGGTCATCACATTGCATGTGGATGCATATGAAACAGTCGCTTATTCACCAAGTAGTGCGTTTTGATGCAGGATCGGTCTTGCAGAGCATTGATGCGCATAAAGATTGAGGCGCATTGAACAAAAACATCAAACATACCACAATATATCCAAAATGGCCTAATAATAACTATATCCATTCAAATCACTCAAGATATCATATATCACACTAAATACTATATAAACTCTTTATTATTACTTGAAAGAGAGCAAATACTAAGTTTAAACATATGAAATACTCTATATAAAATAGAGTTATCACACCCCCAAACTTAAACCATTGCTTGTCCGCAAGTAATGACAAAGACAAACTATAAAAACTAAAATTCTAGAAGATAGATCAGCTTGATTTTTGGATTTTTATGAGGAGTTCCCTATGAACTTCATTTCTTAACAATCTTTCTTTTGCCTTTATTTCTTCAAAACTACCAAAGCTATTCAAACTCTTTTGTGTGTGTGTGAACCCACTGAGTTGAGATTGGTTCCAAGACTAAGTGAAAAATTTCTTCCTAGCCTTTGAAAGGATTGGTTCATCTTTGGTCACACCAAAATATTTTTCAAAAGAGAGTTTAGACTCACAAAATTTTCTCAAGTGTTGGGGAGTTTTTAAAATCAAAGGGCTTGATTGAATCTTTCAAAGCTTTTGAGCCAATGCATTTTTCTATTTTTTTGTGTGGATCTTTTGAGCGGATGCAAATACTTCTTTGAAGTGTTTTTGTGCATTGATTTTTCGCATTTTGTTTTTCTTGATCTGATTTACATTGATGCAAACAGACCGATAATGCTTTTCTTTTTCTAGCTCATATTACCTTCCTCACTGACCTCCAGATGCAAATGCACTTTGGCACAGGTCTTTGACCTCCAGATGCATATATTTTTTCTTTGCACTTTGGTACGTGAGTTGAGTTTATTGAACTATCCTCCAGATACATTTATTCCTGCATGGCACAGGTCTTTGACCTCCAGATGCATTCATGTACTTAGGCAAAGGTATAGTTTCAAAAGATTCAGGATATGGCTTGTCCACTTTTTTGTTTTCTTTTTCTACATTGTTTACTCTTATACTTTTGAAATTCAGCCTTTGTTTTCATAAAACATCCCCAAACTTAATTCTTTAAGCTCTTCTTTCTTTTTAGTAAAGCTTTGTTTTGACCTAAGCTTACCAAAAATTCCCCTTGCATCAGATTGATCTTTAAATAGCAATGTTCTTTTCACAAACTCAGTTTTGAAGTGTTGAAGTAAAAATAATTTTGGTTTTTCTGAGAAATAAGGCTTCTTTTTCTCTTTTTCATCATAAAAATTCCATCCATAGGGCTTTCACCATATTTTTGAAAAACTGATCTTTTCTACTAAAATATTTAGATACTACTTTGTTAAGTACATCTAATATTTAAACAAACTAAAAACTACTTAAAACATATATATTTACTATCTAAAACATATTAATTAAACACACAACATATTAGATAAAAACATTTAAAAACATAACATAACATGCAAATCCCCCCCAAACTTAAGGGGTTGCAGTGCCCTCACTGCAAATTTGTTCACAAAAAACAAACCATTTGTTCAAAATAGGGGAGAGGGATTAGTACAACCAGGGAAATAGTCAGATAGAAACAAAACAAGTTTATAGCAGTTTATGTGAAAACTTGTAAAGTGATACTGTAACGCCCAAAAATTAATTAGGTGAGTAATTAACTAATTTAATTAGGTGATTACTTAATTAATTTAATTAAGTGATTATTTGACTAATTTAATTAAGTAATATTTAGTTGGCTATATTGAAATAAATATAGAGTAAGTAATTAATTAAGGAGTGAAGTGTGGTAAATAAATAGTGAGTATTTTAATTAGATTGGGAGGATGTGAGAAAGTACCTAGAGGGTGCAAATAAGGGGCCCAAGCCCACTAAATAGGCCCAATTTCATGACTTAAACTAGGGTAAGGGTTTCCAATTCATTAGAGGAAAGAAAAACAGAAAAAAATGGAAGAGAGGGAGAGGGTGAAAGAAAGTTGCAAAGAAATTAATGCAAGGGGAGGAAGGAAAATTCATTTCTTGCCTTTGGGTAAGTGTTTTTGGTACCAAATAACTCCATATTTCTTCCACTATCATTTAGTATAAGTTTCCTACACTAAATCCCTTTCATTTTCCTTTTACCATTGATGGGGTTTGGAGCTCAAAGTTTAGGAGAAGCTAGTTTTAATGGTTCTTGAAGTTGTGAAGGAGGGAACACTAGAGTTCTTCAATCTTGAGGTTAGGGGATTCTCATTTATGTCTATAATAATTTGTATGAGATGTATTGTGTGTGGAGTAGCACTAGGTTGCTTGATTGTGTGAATTTTATGTTAGTTATATGTTGGTTGTTGTATTTGATGTTCAACTTGATGATATTATGGTGTTTGTTGTTGGAATTAAATGTATGTGGAATATGCATGCTAGGTGTTTGAATAAATGCTTCAATGTGAATAAATGTGAGAATGCGTGGATTTAATGATGGTGATTAATTGTCTAGATGATGTGTTGTTAAATTGGGTGATGAATCGTTGAATAAAAATGTTGTTGAATTGAATTGATGAGGAGTTTTACTTGTTCATGGTCTTTGTGTGGTTTTCTGGACACTGTTTCAGTATTTTCAAAACTGGTACTGTTTGATTGAGTCAAAAATTATGTGGCTGAGTGTTTTCGAAAATAGACTTAAAGCCGGTCGTTTTGGCACTAGTTTCGTTAAATTCGGAGTTATGTAGCTCCAGTTATGAGTCTCCAAAGTCGAGTCAAATCTCTAGAGTCAATCTGTGGGTAGGTGCGGTTTTTGCAAGATTTATGCCTTCAAATGAACTCCGTTTTGAACGATTCTTTTTTCATTAGAAACTATACTCAAATTGCTTTTGTTCGGGCTAAGGTTTTGTCCCATTTGGTCAAGTTTGGGTCATTTTAGAGTAAAATGAAGTGGGAGGACAGAATCTGTCCAGTCTGGGGACTGTCCGGGTTGTTTCTAAAAACTGTACTAATTGGCTCACTGTTTTGAAAATCTAAAGATATATCTAGGAACTATACATCCGTGGCTTTCCGACGAGTGGTCTTTTGTAATTTTTCGATGTCGTTTGCTATTTTAAATACTCCCATGAAGTAGGTGCCAAAGCGTGTCTAGGTGATGGTTTAGTCCCTAAGAATTAATTTAATCCTTGGTGTGACAAAATAGTCCCTAAGAATTAAATTAATTCTTGGCGTGACAAAATCATCACTTAGTGTCCAATTAATCCCAATATGTCCACATAAGTTCCAAAGTACTAAATTAATCCATAACGTGTCAAAATAATCTTTAAGTTCTAAATTAATCTTTGGCGTGTCAAAATGGTCCTTAGGTGTGGAAAAGGTCCTTATGAGGTGGTTTGGTCCTTATGTGTGATTTAATTAGTAATTGATAAGTGGTGGTTAATAATTGATGAAGTGGTGGGTTAATAAATGATGTGGGCTTGGCCAAAGCGAAGGGTTAATAAGCGAAGGGCTTGGCCAAAGCGACGGGTTGTGTTGTGGTGATATTTTAAGTGATGTGACAATGAATGTGGTAGTAATGTATTGTGTATGGTGCATTGTCATAGTGTCGCATAAAGCATATGCATAAAGCGGGGGCTTCGCCAAAAAGCGAAGGGGGCTTCTACCAAGCGAAGGAAGGGTGCCCATTGGGCAAAAAGCGAAGGTGATGGATCCACATGCATGTTGCATACATGCATAAACTCATACATTCATAGAATGCTTGTTGATACTTAATTAATTTGTGATTGTTGATCTTAGTATGATACTTGAATGGTAAATGTCTTAATTGTGAAGGGTTATTGTTGCTAGATGCTTTCTGCTTATAATGCTTATCTTACTTGTTATTATTTATGTAAAGAGACTCACCCTAGCATTTTATGTTGCGCTCTCGTGGCGACATGCAGGTGATTCTCTGAGTGAAGATGTCTAGGCTTCATTGGGATTTTTGTGTCGGCTCGATCTAGTAACACCAAGGGATTTGGGTTTTAGTATTGTTATCTTATGTTATGGATTAAACTGGTTTAAATTATGTATTGAGTGTGTTGAACTCAATTTTATTTTTCCGCTGCTGTGAACTGTTTTGGGTTATTGTAAACATTAAACAGGTTTTAGGGTTTTAACCCACGTGACTATGCTATGCATTTCACGCACTATATGCGTTTGGATTTTTAATTATACCTTGATGAAGTTTTTATTAAATGTAGTATTTTTATTTGAGGTGCGTGGAAAATGTTTTGAAAAACTCGATTTTTATTGAGTAAATAATAAAAGTAGAAGGGGGTGTTAATTAGTGGTATCAGAGCAATTCGGTCCGTCCGGCCAAGTTGTCGAGTCTGTTAACCCTCGAGTCTTAGTACTCGTTCTAGAATCATAATTATGTAGTTGTTTATTATTGTTATCTTGGTTGGTTTATTCTTTCACCGACATGCCTTGCAATTTATTTGATGGATAGCGATTGAAAATTTTATTGATTGATTAAGGTATGTGTGGATGAAATATGTATTTATTGATTGTATAATTGATTTTAATTATTTGCGATCGTTGTTGTATCATTTAGATAAGTGTGATTAAAAGAGCTTTAACGACGTCAAAGGAGTGAAAGTCGTGACGCACGTCTTCGCACTCCGGACTACGTTAAAAATCTTTTAATGTGGTAGTTATAAATTGAAAGACAGATAGTTTTGTGACCTTAATTAGTTGGTTGAATGAGTAGGAGGGTGATCACCCTAATCACTCATCCCCAATGAAAGAGGCGACAATAACTCATGGTTATTATTAAATTTGGATGCCTACACTAATTTTAATTTGATTGATTGCTTGATTAGCTTGCTAGAATATAGTAAGTAACTTTTACATGACCTAACCGTGGTAGGTATACATCGAACAATATTTGAAGATCGCTTGTTAAAAATTGTTGCACTTGATTGACGTCTGTTATAGGTTGATTGTTATTCTTGTGATGTATATGAGTTTAAGTTGACTTGTGCTAAATTGTTTTGAAGCTAGTATGCTAAAATGAAATGCTGTGTAACACTAAATTTTCATTTTCTCAGAGTAAGGTTGCATAATTTGAAGTTTTGACATTTTGATGTTTCGATTTGGCTTGTTTCGGGAGCATGATGGGTTTTGTCAAAAAATTAAATGATTAATTTCCTTACCTTTTTAGTGAATGTCGGAAGTTAAATTTTGAACTAATAGGTAGTTGTTGCATGCTCGAGTGATTGTAAGGTTGGGTTCTCGTGTAGTTCCTTTTCGACAAAACTGTGGATTCTGTGATTTTCGAAAAAGCGGTACTCGGAAAAATTTTGTGCTATTAGGAATGAACGTAATGTAAGGGTTAGTGTTGAATTCTGTTTCCGAGTTGTTTTCTGATTCTTATTTCAAAAAGTGTCATGACTTAGGTCTTTGGATCGATTAAGCTATAATTTGATGTTGTTTGAAAATGAGGAAGTTTTACACTAATTGCATAGTTAGAAAAAGTAGAATTTTTATGATACGGGAAAGTGAGTCCAATAATGACTCTCAAAGTGTTAGAAACAAGCATGTACAATTTTGGGTACCTTCTAACTATGAATTCCAATTGTGAAAAATTTGTTCGATGTACGATTTAACTTTGGCATTGTTGTTGCTATCACTAGCATTAATTGCCACTTCTTGAAAATTGTTTACGTGGACTATAAATCTAACGATAAAAACCATGCAACTAGATTGTTGTGCACTTGTCTTACTTGATTGGTTTTCTTTGCTAAATGTTGACAAGGGTATGTAATTTCATTAGTTAAACTAATATCAAGTCTTGAATCAAAACAATTGTATTATAAAACATGTGTTGGTTGTATTATTTGTGATATGAATTCAATTCAATTTGGTAGAATTATGTACCCGTGATCTTTTTAGGGAAGTTGTAAAAAATTGCATGCTAGCCAATCCCTAGGAATAGAGGAATTGCGTGTGTAAATTAGTTGCATGATTGGTTATGCTTGTTTAGCATTTGATGAAATGCAAAAGTATGTGATGATTATAAATGGTTTTGGTAATTGATCATGATGAGTTTTACTTGCTTAATGGTTTTGTGCTTAGAATGAAAGCATGATTGTTATACAACCTAGGAGTAGTAATGGTGTCAGAATCAATGTCTTAGGTTGGGAGTCATGGGAACCGGTAAAGCTATGCATACTTTTGCGAACTTTCTGAAAATGCTGTTTTTATAAAGCTCGGTGTAGGATTATTAGTAATGGTGGCTGAATTATGATGTTTGATTGTGTTGTTGAGTTCTTTGTTTTGAGATGTTCGACATGAGTCCAGTAGTTCAGTGACTGAGAACGTTTTACTAATTGAAAAATTATGTGGTTTGTCATTTTGAAAACTTGATTGAATGTTTGTTAATTTGCCACTGATTTGGTTGCATTTGGAGTTGTAGAACTTGAGTTATAGGTGAAACAAGTTAGGTTAAAATTTCGGAAACAACGGACATAGGGTCAGTGTTTTGGTTATCTGCGTTTTCAAAAGAGTTCATTTTCGAACGAATCCAATTTCTTTGAAAACTTGACAGAATTTGCCTCACTTTATGCACAAGTTTCATGCAATTTGATCGAGTTTTGGTCATTATAGAACTGCTTGAATTTGAAGGATAGAAACTGCATCTTTTGAAACTAGTATGCGTATTTTTGAAAATTGTACCTATTGAACACTCTCCTTCAAAAACTAAACTTAGGGGTAAGAAATAGGCCCATAGGGCTTTCCAACAAGTATTTATTTGTCGAAATCCGAGGTCGTTTACTATTTTAATTAATTCGCCAAAGTAGGCGCAAAGTTACAGAATTTTCTGCACCCGAGTTTATGTGGACTAATGTGAACGTTGAATAAAATGGTAAATTGTGGAATAGGTTGAACTTGAATTTTGTTGTCATGATCGTGTTAATCGTTGATGTGAATGATGTTGAATATATGATAAATTGTTGAGATATGTGTTGTTGTGTAATTACGGTTGTTTGTGTAACGCCCCAAAAATAATTTAAGCATTTATTTAATTAATTAATTAAGTAGTATTTGGTAGGTTGTTTTAAAATAATAATAGAGAAATTAATTTAGAGGAGGGATGGTGAATAGTAAAGAAGCGAGTGGTAAATTTAACTAGGAAGAGGGAGTAGTATTAGAAACCAATTACGGTGTAAAAAGGGCCCAAGCTGCTTAAGCCCAATGTACATAAAGCCTAGGGTTAGTGCTCCCTCATTTTTTTGAAGGGAGGGAGCGTGAGAGAGAGGGAGAAAATCGGCTGAAGAAAGAAAGAAACGTAAGGAGAGAAGAGAGAAAGGGATCGCGAGAGAGTGAGAAGAAAAGGGAAGGAGAAGCGCGAAGGAGAAGAGGGAAAGAAGAAGAGGAGATCGTTAGGTGTGTTCTTTGTGGTTCCGCACGCGTGTTTTCCTTCATCTCTCCCGAGCTTACGTATTCGAGGTAAGGGGAGTCTCGCACTATAAGGGTTTATATAATGGTTAGTATGTAGGAGGGTAGCTCTATGATGCCTAGGAAGTATTTGTTGATATGTGTTGTTGAATGGTTGACGTCTTGTGAATTGTTGATGTTTTGTGAATCGTTGATATTTTGCTTGATGAGTAGTTGGTGTTTTTCTTTGAGATGATTGAATGTGAATATGTCAATTGATAATTTTTGATGATGTTCGAATGATCTTCGATGATGTTTGGTAACGTATGATTGAGAAGCGTATGATGTTAGTTTTAACATTGTTTTAGAAGTAGAAATCGATTGCTTACTCCCAAAGTGAAGCTTGGAAATCGATTGTTGGCTTCACTCAACCAAGACAACAATCGATTGTTGTCCTTAAAACAGGAGCAAAGAATCTATCGCTCACTCTAAAATACAAGACAACAATCGATTGTCACCTTTCAAAAGGAAGCAAAGAATCGATTATCACCTTTAAATGGAAGCAAACAATCGATTATCCCCTTTTAAAATGAAGCTAGAAATCGATTTCTCTCCTTTAATATGAAGCTAGGAATCGATTGTCACCTTTTAAATTGAAAACTAGGAATCGATTTCCTCCTTTAAAACAAAAGTCATGAATCAATTGTTTACTTTAAAGTAAAAGCCATGAGTATATTATTCCATTGAATTTGAAAACACATGGATATATTTTTCCAATCGAATTTGAACACATGAATACATTTTCAATTGAATTGTTCTTTGTTTTCTTCTTCATTCTTTCGTTTCTTCACTTTATTCTTTATTCTTTGGATTTAAAGGTTCTGGTGGTTGTTATTTTATTTGATATGGTTGTTGTCTTCGTTGGCATCAATTATGTGTTGTTTTGGTCCCCCGAGTGCCATTTTGGTCCTTTTTACGTCTTTGTTTTGGTTATTGAGTCTTTGCTTTTTCGTAATTTAAGTTCTTTGTCTTTATAGAGCAATTGTTCTTCATTTCTATTTGTTCCATTCTTTGTTTGTAGCGCATAAATGTTCTTTGTCTTTGTGAAATTAATGTGCTGTTTTTCACAAGAATAAATAGTCGTTCTTGTAAATCTTGAAATTTCTTTGTTTTTCCAAATTAAAGTCTTTGTTGCCTAAAATTTAAAGTCTTGTGTTTTCTCACAATTGAAAGTGTTGGTTCCTTAAATTAAATCGTCTTTGCCTACTCATATTCAAAGGGCCGTTTTCTTCTAATTTAAATGGTGTTGTCTACTTATATTAGAGTCTTTGTTTTCATGAATATATAGTGTTTTTTTTTTTCAAGAATATGAAATTTCTTATTTTTCGTAATTAATATGTTCTTTGTTTTTCAGGAATGTAAGTTCTTTGTTTAGTTTGTAAAAATGTTCTTTGTTTTTGAACCTGATTTTCTTCTTTGTTTTATAAAAAGGAAAATGGGTTGTTTTCGCTATTAAAAGGTGAGGTTTATCTTAATTTGAATATGTGTTCCCTAACCTTAAAATGCGATGTTTCCTCGAGTAAAATGTGGTGTTTGTCTAAATCGAAAGCGATGTTTTTCTAAATGTAAATGGGGTATTTTTCTAGATGGAATGAGGGTGTCTTCTAAAATCTAATGTGATGTCTAAATGGATTTGAATTGATAATGATTCGTGGAATAGGACTTTGATTCGACTCAGCGTTATACTACTAGTGCGCTATTTGACTATGGCTAGAGGCGTGGTTTACCGCTAAGGCGAATTTCTTTCATCGGTGTATTTACAAGGGCATCACCGAGAGCCTTGCAAATGTGGCCGTCCGTTGCAAGTAGTATCGGTTACCGAGTAATCCCATAGTCAATTAGTCTTACTATTTTATAACCCATGAATATAAAAAGGGTAATTGTATGTTGATATGTATCTTCTTTGTAAATGATCTTTGTGAAGTTGATGTGAGTGTATTGTGTGACGACGATGTGAAGTTGATGTGAGTGTGTGTGTGTTGTCTAATTGATGAGTGGGTCATTAGGACCAAAGTGAAGATAATGATAGTGATGGGTCGGTTATGGCCAAAAGCGGCGGTGATGTTATAGCGGCGATAAAATGTTATAGCGGCGATAAAATGTTATAGCGACGATAAAAGGTTATGAGCGATGTTATGATGATGTAAGTAGGCGGTGACGATGTGTGGAACTAGTGTGTGTTGTGTGTTCATGAAGTCTCATGCATTTCATATGCCACGACAAGTGACGATGAAGAGGCTGCGGTCTAAGCGACGAAAGGTTTGCGGTCTAAGCGACGGAAGGTGCGGTCTAGCGACGATATGCCACTAGGCAACAAATGAGCGACGATGATGGTACCACATGCATGTTTGCATTCTCATACATGTGCATAAAAGTGATGTAGTTACTTGTTGGTGTGTTTGCTATGTTGTTCGCCGATGTTGTCCGTGATGGTTGAAACGCGACGTTGGGTGTGTTATGGTAATTATAGATGTTGTTCTCTAATATATTGACTCATATATTTGCCTTTATCTTTGTTTGAAGACTCACCCTTCTACGCTTGGAATGTTGCTCTATCGTGGCAACGCTGCAGTACCGCGAGTGAGGTCTTCTTTGCGCTTCTCTGTTATTTGTTGGGGTGTGCGTGAGTCGCTCTCGATACCGTAGCACCTAGGGGCGTAGTTGAAGTTGTTAGTTTATTAATTAAGCGTTTTATGATTATGTTAATGATGTGAGGCGTGTTTGAGCGTTGTTTAGTGAGCTATTGTTATTTCATTGCGGCGAGATTATTTTTGAGGTTTAAATTTTATGACATGAGGAGTTTTACAATGACGACGTGGCACTTCTTTTCTATCGATTAAATTTGTATTTTTGAAAAAGAAATTACTCTGATAATGACGTGTAAATTGAGGGTAGAAAAGGGGTGTTACATTAGTGGTATCAAAGCAGTTCGGTCTGTCCGGCCGGTGGTTGAGTCGTCAAGTTGAGTAACATTTGAGCGGTGTTACTCGTCTCTGATTTTTGTTTCATTGCGGTGCTAGGTTGATATGGCCGAAGGATGGACGCTGCTTTTCTTTGAGGCCTTGCAGGCTATAAGCGCGGTGTGGGTACCAGTGAGAATCGCCGAGACCGTAGTCTGGCTACCTTTAAGAGGAGGACCCCTACCTTCAAGGGGGAGGTATAATCCAGATGGTGCACTGGCTTGGCTGAAGGAGATTGAGAGGATCTTCCGAGTAATTGGCTGCAATGATGAGCAGAAAGTCAGGTATGGTACTCATACTCTATCTGAGGAGGCTGATGACTGGTGGTTGGAGACCAGTGAGAGGTTAGGGGCTGCTCGAGAGAGGGAGGTTACAGGGTGTGTTCAAGAGGGAGTTCTGAGAAAATACTTCCCCGAGGATGTCGAGAGGCGAGAAAGAGATAGAGTTCCTTGGTGGCGAAACATATGTGATCACGAGTATCTTTGCTAAGTTTGCTGACCTTGCTAAGTTCTATCCACACTACTCTGAGGCTGGGGCTGAATTTTCAAAGTGCATAAAATTTGAGAATGGATTGAGAGCTGATATCAAGCAGGCTGTGGGGTATCAGAAGATCAGAGTGTTCGCTGATCTGGTTGACTGCTGCAGGATCTATGAGGCTGATAGCAATGCCCGTGCTAGACTTATGAGAGATCAGAAGAGTAAGTTTCAGAGCAGGGGTAAGCCATATGAGGTGCCTGCGGGTAAGGACAAAGGAAAGTTAGTTGATGGGTCTAAGCCAAGTGGGGAGATGCAGTGAGAAAGTTGTGTGCTACAAGTGCGGGAAGCTTGGGACACAAAAGTTTTGAGTGCAAGCTGAGGTGAAAAGGTGTTTCCGATGTGGTAGAGAGGCCACATAGCAACCGATTGTGATCGTAAAGAGGTGGTCTGTTTCAAACTGTGAAGAGGTGGGACACATTAGTTCTAGGTGTCCAAAACCGAAGAAGGAGAAGTCCAGTGGGAGAGTGTTTGTTTTGGCGGGTGCTGAATCTACGGAGAAATGATGGTAGCAACCGAGGTACGTTTAAATACGGTATTAACTGTTAGGATTGTGATGTGTTGTTTGGTGTGTTTCTCTGTGTCCCATGTCGGTTTTCGACCAGGATCGTTGATGTGAATTTTGTTTGGTTGCCGTTGGGTAGGTTAGGTGTAACCTTGGATATGAGTAGCTAGAGCATAGACATGTTCATGTGAGTTAGAATTTTCGAGGACGAAAATAATTTAAGTGGGGGAGAGTTGTAACGCCCCAAAAATAATTTAAGCATTTATTTAATTAATTAATTAAGTAGTATTTGGTAGGTTGTTTTAAAATAATAATAGAGAAATTAATTTAGAGGAGGGATGGTGAATAGTAAAGAAGCGAGTGGTAAATTTAACTAGGAAGAGGGAGTAGTATTAGAAACCAATTACGGGTGTAAAAGGGCCCAAGCTGCTTAAGCCCAATGTACATAAAGCCTAGGGTTAGTGCTCCCTCATTTTTTTGAAGGGAGGAGCGGCGTGAGAGAGAGGGAGAAAATCGGTGAAGAAAGAAAGAAACGTAAGGAGAGAGAGAGAGAGAAAGGGATCGAGAGAGTGAGAAGAAAAGGGAAGGAGAAGCGCGAAGGAGAAGAGGGAAAGAAGAAGAGGAGATCGTTAGGTGTGTTCTTTGTGGTTCCGTACGTGTTTTCCTTCATCTTCTCCGGAGCTTACGTATTCGAGGTAAGGGGAGTCTCGCACTATAAGGGTTTATATAATGGTTAGTATGTAGGAGGGTAGCTACATGATGCCTAGGAAGTATTTGTTGATATGTGTTGTTGAATGGTTGACGTCTTGTGAATTGTTGATGTTTTGTGAATCGTTGATATTTTGCTTGATGAGTAGTTGGTGTTTTTCTTTGAGATGATTGAATGTGAATATGTCAATTGATAATTTTTGATGATGTTCGAATGATCTTCGATGATGTTTGGTAACGTATGATTGAGAAGCGTATGATGTTAGTTTTAACATTGTTTTAGAAGTAGAAATCGATTGCTTACTCCCAAAGTGAAGCTTGGAAATCGATTGTTGGCTTCACTCAACCAAGACAACAATCGATTGTTGTCCTTAAAGCAGAGCAAAGAATCTATCGCTCACTCTAAAATACAAGACAACAATCGATTGTCACCTTTCAAAAGGAAGCAAAGAATCGATTATCACCTTTAAATGGAAGCAAACAATCGATTATCCCTTTTAAAATGAAGCTAGGAAATCGATTTCTCTCCTTTAATATGAAGCTAGGAATCGATTGTCACCTTTTAAATTGAAAACTAGGAATCGATTTCCTCCTTTAAAAACAAAAGTCATGAATCAATTGTTTACTTTAAAGTAAAAGCCATGAGTATATTATTCCATTGAATTTGAAAACACATGGATATATTTTTCCAATCGAATTTGAACACATGAATACATTTTCAATTGAATTGTTCTTTGTTTTTTCTTCATTTATTCTTTGTTCTTCTTTATTCTTTATTCTTTGGATTTAAAGGTCTTTGGTTGTTATTTTATTTGATATGGTTGTTGTACTGTTGGCATCAATTATGTGTTGTTTTGGTCCCCGAGTGCCATTTTGGTCCTTTACGTGCTGTTTTGGTTATTGAGTCTTTGTTTTTGTAATTTAAGTTCTTTGTCTTTATAGAGCAATTGTTCTTTATTTCTCATTTGTTCCATTCTTTGTTTGTAGCGCATAAATGTTCTTTGTCTTTGTGAAATTAATGTCTTTGTTTTTCACAAGAATAAATAGTCTTTGTTCTTGTAAATCTTGAAATGCACTCATTTTCCAAATTAAAGGTCTTTGTTGCCTAAAATTTAAAGTCTTTGTTTTCTCACAATTGAAAGTGTTGGTTCCTTAAATTAAATCGTGCTGCCTACTCATATTCAAAGGGTCATTTTCTTCTAATTTAAATGGTCTTTGTCTACTTATATTAGAGTGTTGTTTTCATGAATATATAGTCTTTGTTTTTTCAAGAATATGATTTCTTTGTTTTTCGTAATTAATATGTTCTTTGTTTTCAGGAATGTAAGTTCTTTGTTTTAAATTTGTAAAAATGTTCTTTATTTTTGAACCGATTTTCTTCTTTGTTTTATAAAAAGGAAAATGGGTTGTTTTCGCTATTAAAAGGTGAGGTTTATCTTAATTTGAATATGTGTTCCCTAACCTTAAAATGCGATGTTTCCTCGAGTAAAATGTGGTGTTTGTCTAAATCGAAAAGCGATGTTTTTCTAAATGTAAATGGGGTATTTTTCTAGATGGAATGAGGGTGTCTTCTAAAATCTAATGTGATGTCTAAATGGATTTGAATTGATAATGATTCGTGGAATAGGACTTTGATTCGACTCAAGCGTTATACTACTAGTGCGCTATTTGACTATGGCTAGACGTGGTTTACCGCTAAGGCGTAATTTCTTTCATCGTGTATTTACAAGGGCATCACCGAGAGCCTTGCAAATGTGGCGGCGTCCGTTGCAAGTAGTATCGGTTACCGAGTAATCCCATAGTCAATTAGTCTTACTATTTTATAACCCATGAATATAAAAAGGGTAATTGTATGTTGATATGTATCTTCTTTGTAAATGATCTTTGTGAAGTTGATGTGAGTGTATTGTGTGACGACAATGTGAAGTTGATGTGAGTGTGTGTGTGTTGTCTAATTGATGAGTGGGTCATTAGGACCAAAGTGAAGATAATGATAGTGATGGGTCGGTTATGGCCAAAAGCGGCGGTGATGTTATAGCGGCGATAAAATGTTATAGCGGCGATAAAATGTTATAGCGGCGATAAAAGGTTATGAGCGATGTTATGATGATGTAAGTGAGCGGTGGCGATGATGTGGAACTAGTGTGTGTTGTGTGTTCATGAAGTCTCATGCATTTCATATACCACGACAAGTGACGATGAAGAGGCTGCGGTCTAAGCGGCGAAAGGTCTGCGGTCTAAGCGACGGAAGGTCTGCGGTCTAGCGACGATATGCCACTAGGCAACAAATGAGCGACGATGATGGTACCACATGCATGTTTGCATTCTCATACATGTGCATAAAAGTGATGTAGTTACTTGTTGGTGTGTTTGCTATGTTGTTCGCCGATGTTGTCCGTGATGGTTGAAACGCGACGTTGGGTGTGTTATGGTAATTATAGATGTTGTTCTCTAATATATTGACTCATATATTTGCCTTTATCTTTGTTTGAAGACTCACCCTTTACTCGCTTGGAATGTTGCTCTATCGCGGGCAACGCTGCGCAGTACCCGCGAGTGAGGTCTTCTCACGCTTCTCTGTTAGCCGTTGGGGTGTGCGCCGAGTCGCTTCTCTCGATACCGTAGCACCTAGGGGCGTAGTTGAAGTTGTTAGTTTATTAATTAAGCTGTTTTATGATTATGTTAATGATGTGAGGCGTGTTTGAGCGTTGTTTAGTGAGCTATTGTTATTTCATTGCGACGAGATTATTTTTGAGGTTTAAATTTTATGACATGAGGAGTTTTACAAATGACGACGTGGCACTTCTTTTCTATCGATTAAATTTGTATTTTTGAAAAAGAAATTACTCTGATAATGACGTGTAAATTGAGGGTAGAAAAGGGGTGTTACATTAGTGCTCAATTGGTAGTGGGAAGTAGATTGAACTTGTATTTGAGCCCCATGTACAAGGTTCGATTCCCACGGAAGGCAAAAATTCTACAAGGGGGGTAGAAAAGATCGTGAGGTAATAGTATTTGGGGGGTGGGCCGCGGTGGACCGGGTTATTCTGATTTGGATTGTTGGGCCTCTGGCCATGATTGATTGTTGTCTCTGGTGTCATATGCGTTTGTTTTCCGTTGAATAGGAAAAATAAAAGTGACGATATAGGTATTTGTATCTAAAAGTAACGATGTATACTTAGGGGTCACCAAGCGATGACGAGGATTCGGTCCTACTTAATTAGGGATGGTGCCACGAGATGTCTACTTTATGGTGTTTGGGTAGTCGGGTAGGATTTTGACAACCTACTGAGTTAGAATACCTAATTGGGGAGTAAGAGCATGGGAAGAGTGTTTGATACATTGTGTGTACGATAGGGCTTAGGTGATAACGGTCGGAGGAGATAAGGAGAGTGGATGTTGATTTCATGAGTTTAGCGTAGATTTTCGAGGAGGATAACAATCGTTCATACAAGATAGTGAAGGAAGAGAGGAGAGTTCGGGCAAGAAGCCAAGTGGGGGAGACGCTGCTGCGGGTATTGTGTGTCACAAGTGTGGAAAGCCGAGGAAGGAGAAGTATAGCGGAAGAGTGATGGTTACTTTTAGAGGTACGAGTTTCATTTAGGGTGCTCTGCTAGAATTTAAAGTTTGTGATAGTGAGTGATTAAGTTACATGTCCATGATAGTTAGATTTTCGAGGACGAAAATATTCTAAGTGGGGGAGAGTTGCAACGCCCAAAAATTAATTAGGTGAGTAATTAACTAATTTAATTAGGTGATTACTTAATTAATTTAATTAAGTGATTACTTGACTAATTTAATTAAGTAATATTTAGTTGGCTATATTGAAATAAATATAGAGTAAGTAATTAATTAAGGAGTGAAGTGTGGTAAATAAATAGTGAGTATTTTAATTAGATTGGGAGGATGTGAGAAAGTACCTAGAGGGTGCAAATAAGGGGCCCAAGCCCACTAAATAGGCCCAATTTCATGACTTAAACTAGGGTAAGGGTTTCCAATTCATTAGAGGAAAGAAAAGCAGAAAAAAAATGGAAGAGAGGAGAGGGTGAAAGTTGCGCAGACAGTGAGAATGCAAGGGGAGGAAGGAAAATTCATTTCTTGCCTTTGGGTAAGTGTTTTTGGTACCAAATAACTCCATATTTCTTCCACTATCATTTAGTATAAGTTTCCTACACTAAATCCCTTTCATTTTCCTTTTACCATTGATGGGGTTTGGAGCTCAAAGTTTAGGAGAAGCTAGTTTTAATGGTTCTTGAAGTTGTGAAGGAGGGAACACTAGAGTTCTTCAATCTTGAGGTTAGGGGATTCTCATTTATGTCTATAATAATTTGTATGATATGTATTGTGTGTGGAGTAGCACTAGGTTGCTTGATTGTGTGAATTTCATGTTAGTTATATGTTGGTTGTTGTATTTGATGTTCAACTTGATGATATTATGGTGTTTGTTGTTGGAATTAAATGTATGTGGAATATGCATGCTAGGTGTTTGAATAAATGCTTCAATGTGAATAAATGTGAGAATGTGTGGATTTAATGATGGTGATTAATTGTCTAGATGATGTGTTGTTAAATTGGGTGATGAATCGTTGAATAAAAATGTTGTTGAATTGAATTGATGAGGAGTTTTACTTGTTCATGGTCTTTGTGTGGTTTTCTGGACACTGTTTCAGTATTTTCAAAACTGGTACTGTTTGATTGAGTCAAAAATTATGTGGCTGAGTGTTTTCGAAAATAGACTTAAAGCCGGTCGTTTTGGCACTAGTTTCGTTAAATTCGGAGTTATGTAGCTCCAGTTATGAGTCTCCAAAGTCGAGTCAAATCTCTAGAGTCAATCTGTGGGTAGGTGCGGTTTTTGCAAGATTTATGCCTTCAAATGAACTCCGTTTTGAATGATTCTTTTTTCATTAGAAACTATACTCAAATTGCTTTTGTTCGGGCTAAGGTTTTGTCCCATTTGGTCAAGTTTGGGTCATTTTAGAGTAAAATGAAGTGGGAGGACAGAATCTGTCCAGTCTGGGGACTGTCCGGGTTGTTTCTAAAAACTGTACTAATTGGCTCACTGTTTTGAAAATCTAAAGATATATCCAGGAACTATACATCTGTGGCTTTCCGACGAGTGGTCTTTTGTAATTTTTCGATGTCGTTTGCTATTTTAAATACTCCGCCGAAGTAGGTGCCAAACTGTGTCTAGGTGATGGTTTAGTCCCTAAGAATTAATTTAATCCTTGGTGTGACAAAATAGTCCCTAAGAATTAAATTAATTCTTGGCGTGACAAAATCATCACTTAGTGTCCAATTAATCCCAATATGTCCACATAAGTTCCAAAGTACTAAATTAATCCATAACGTGTCAAAATAATCTTTAAGTTCTAAATTAATCTTTGGCGTGTCAAAATGGTCCTTAGGTGTGGAAAAGGTCCTTATGAGGTGGTTTGGTCCTTATGTGTGATTTAATTAGTAATTGATAAGTGGTGGTTAATAATTGATGAAGTGGTGGGTTAATAAATGATGTGGGCTTCGGCCAAAGCGAAGGGTTAATAAGCGAAGGGGGCTTCGGCCAAAGCGACGGGTTGTGTTGTGGTGATATTTTAAGTGATGTGACAATGAATGTGGTAGTAATGTATTGTGTATGGTGCATTGTCATAGTGTCGCATAAAGCATATGCATAAAGCGAGGGGGCTTCGCCAAAAAGCGAAGGGGGCTTGCCAAAGCGAAGGGTGCCCATTGGGCAAAAAGCGAAGGTGATGGATCCACATGCATGTTGCATACATGCATAAACTCATACATTCATAGAATTCTTGTTGATACTTAATTAATTTGTGATTGTTGATCTTAGTATGATACTTGAATGGTAAATGTCTTAATTGTGAAGGGTTATTGTTGCTAGATGCTTTACGCTTATAATGCTTATCTTACTTGTTATTATTTATGTAAAGAGACTCACCCTAGCATTTTATGTTGCTCTGCTCTCGTGGCGACATGCGGTGATTCTGAGTGAAGATGTCTAGGCTTCATTGGGATTTTGTGTCGGCTCACGATCTAGTAACACAAGGGGATTTGGGTTTTAGTATTGTTATCTTATGTTATGGATTAAACTGGTTTAAATTATGTATTGAGTGTGTTGAACTCAATTTTATTTTTCCGCTGCTGTGAACTGTTTTGGGTTATTGTAAACATTAAACAGGTTTTAGGGTTTTAACCCACGTGACTATGCTATGCATTTCACGCACTATATGCGTTTGGATTTTTAATTATACCTTGATGAAGTTTTTATTAAATGTAGTATTTTTATTTGAGGTGCGTGGAAAATGTTTTGAAAAACTCTGATTTTTATTGAGTAAATAATAAAAGTAGAAGAAGGGTGTTACATTAGTGGTATATCGAAGCGATTCGGTCCGTCCGCCAAGTTGTCGAGTCTGTTAACCCTCGAGTCTTAGTACTCGTTCTAGAATCATAATTATGTAGTTGTTTATTATTGTTATCTTGGTTGGTTTGTTCTTTCACTGACATGCCTTGCAATTTATTTGATGGATAGCGATTGAAAATTTTATTGATTGATTAAGGTATGTGTGACTGAAATATGTGACTGTTGATTGTATAATTGATTTTAATTATTGCGACTGTTGTTGTATCATTTAGATAAGTGTGATTAAAAGAGCTTTAACGACGTCAAAGGAGTGAAAGTCGTGACGACGTCTTCGCACTCCGGACTACGTTAAAAATCTTTTAATGTGGTAGTTATAAATTGAAAGACAGTAGTTTTTGTGACCTTAATTAGTTGGTTGAAGGAGTAGGAGGGACTGATCACCCCAATCACTCATCCCCAATGAAAGAGGCGACAATAACTCATGGTTATTATTAAATTTGGATGCCTACACTAATTTTAATTTGATTGATTGCTTGATTAGCTTGCTAGAATATAGGAAGTAACTTTTACATGACCTAGCAAGTGGTAGGTATACAACGAACAATATTTGAAGAGCGCTTGTTAAAAATTGTTGCACTTGATTGGCGCTCTCGTTATAGGTTGATTGTTCTTGTGATGTATATGAGTTTAAGTTGACTTGTGCTAAATTGTTTTGAAGCTAGTATGCTAAAATGAAATCTTTGTGTAACACTAAATTTTCATTTTCTCGAGTAAGGTTGCATAATTTGAAGTTTTGACATTTTGATGTTTCGATTTGGCTTGTTTGGGAGCATGATGGGTTTTGTCAAAAAAATTAAATGATTAATTTCCTTACCTTTTTAGTGAATGTCGGAAGTTAAATTTTGAACTAATAGGTAGTTGTTGCATGCTCGAGTGATTGTAAGGTTGGGTTCTCGTGTAGTTCCTTTTCGACAAAACTGTGGATTCTGTGATTTTCGAAAAAGCGGTACTCGGAAAAATTTTGTGCTATTAGGAATGAGCGTAATGTAAGGGTTAGTGTTGAATTACATTTCCGAGTTGTTTTCTCGATTCTTATTTCAAAAAGTGTCATGACTTAGGTCTTTGGATCGATTAAGCTATAATTTGATGTTGTTTGAAAATGAGGAAGTTTTACACTAATTGTGAAATGCTTCCCTCTTTTGTTTAGCCATTTCTTCCAGAACCATTTTAATTGTTGCTTCATCATGCACAGTTGTTGCTGTTGTGATGCGTGACAAGTGATGCGAGAGCATCACTCTGCATCTCAACGGTTTGAGCAAATGTGCTCTTTTTGAGATGATTCTTCTCCTTGATCTTCTTTGTTGAGTCCTTCTTCTTCTCTTTCTGCAAAATATCTTTTCGAAGAGCGAAACAACATTAGAAATAATGTTGCTTGGGTCGAGAAGGTCTTGCTTGTTCTGTTGGCATAACAGGGGTTGGTTCTTACGTGTGAGTTGTTTTACGTGGTTCATTTCTTGGAGAGGGTGGTGGAGGGGTTGTTTGTGGTGGTGATTGTGATAGGACTGGTGGATCATTGAGGGAGGGTAATGGTGATTTTGGAATGGAGGAAGATTCTTGGTTTGGTGAGATGATGGGTGTTTTGGTAACTGGTGAAGTGATAGGGGTTTCTGGTTGGGTTGATGCTGAGGGTTTGGCATATTTTTGCCTAGCAATTTCTTCTAAAATTACTCCTCTAGCCTGCTCCTCTTCTTCTTCATCAATTTCCTCATCACTCTCTTCCTCCTCTTCTTCTTCTAATTCTTTATCCATTTCTTTTAATTCCTCATCCTCAGCTTCAGATTCAGAATCATATAATTCTTCCACAACAGGTTCTACCACAACCTTCTTCTGTACGTTGAATTGTTTTCTAGTCACCTTTTTCTTGGTGCTAGTTTCCTCTACCTTCTCCTTACCTTTTCCTTCTTCTTCAGCCTCTTTCTCTTCTTCTTCTTCACCTTCACATCTCAATACCCAACTTGGGAATTCAGGGGCATTCACTTGGCCCACAAGATCAAAGATCTTGTCAAAGACCAATTGAAGCCAGTCATGCCGATCATTCGAAATTTCAGGTGACCCTGCCTTACGCATGTAATGCTCTTGCATTGCAGGTGCAGGGCCTCTCACATTCCTCAATTTTTCCTTCACTTCAGCACTCAAATTACCATGGGGAAATTTCCTTTGTTCATTAGCAGCTATTGTAACACCCCTTTTCTACCCTCATATTACGTGTCATTTATCAGAGTACTTCTTTTTCAAAAATAAAATTTGTTTTAATTGATAGAAAAGAAATGCTACAGCTCCCAAAAAAACTCATCAAAAATGCACTTTTCAAATTGGTGCAATCAAACATCAATTATGGAAAATTCCATCCTCATAAACACAATCGCAGCGGCCTAACCACCAACTCACCAAATACTCTCAAACACGTCTCAATGTAACAAATAAAAATCAGCATACAACTATTAAATAAATTATCCAACTCCACGCCCCTAGGTGTTACAGTATCAGAGAGCGACACAACAATACATCCCAAAAACTAAAAGAATAAGGCAGCAAGTCCTTCATTCGCGGAATTACTGCTGCGTTGCCACAATGGAGCAACATTCCAAGCGAGAAGGGTGAGAATTTCAATGGAACATAATCGGATACATAATAGAGGGATGGGAGCAGACAATCACAAGGTATCATCATCATCACCACATCATAAATACACAACACCATTTCAAATCACGTCGTGAGAACTCACGGTTATGATTATGTATGAAAATGCAACCCACACGCGGGCATATGCATGATGGTACCATATCATCTTTAAAACCACTCAAGGCATATCTTCATCATAGAAGAAAAACCACTCAAGGCATAACATCATCAATATTAGTCATAGTATGCACATGCCATGAAATTCTATAACACATGTGCAACTCAATCAACACTCACCCGAGTACTCATCATCATCATCATAAAAGAAATAACCACTCAAGGCATGTCATCATAAAACACTCGTAGAGTGCATTAAATCATTCACATCAAATCTTAAATCACACATCATCAAAATCACCCATAGCATGAACCGACACATTCATCAACACCATATAGTCACGTCATCATAAGCATATATATACATTACGGTTAGCTTTTAGTTTTGTGGATTATAAAATAGTAAGCCCGATTGACTATGGGATTACTCAGTGCTTAGGTACCACTTGCAGCGAGCATTGGCCACATTTGCAAGGTTCTCGATAATGCCCTTGTAAATACACGATGAAAGAAATTACGGCCTTAGTGGTAAACCACGGTCTAGCCATAGTCAAGGAGTACACTAATAGTATAACCTCTTACAAACAATTCAATCATAAAATAAACTCGAGAAAATTCGGTCCTTGACCAAAGAACGAAACCAGAGAAAGCAAGTGACTTTTTTGAAGCGTAGCGGTAATCAATCAGCAGAATTTTCGAGTCAAAAAGCAAAGATAAAGCAGTAAGATTTTAATACAAAAGCGCACCTCATTATTTTGTAAAACAAAGAACATATTAATTAAGAAAACAACGGCTCCTATTCTTGAAAAACAACAACTTTTATTCATAAAAGCGGCATCAATTTAGCAACAAATCAAGAACTTATATTTTTGAAAAACAACACTATATATTCATAAAACAAAGATGACACAACTTAAGACACGGTGAAAAATATTGATTTACGATCTTGTTGGTTTAAAGTTAGAAATCGATTAGACACGGGCACATAATAATTTATGTAATAGATTATCGACTGTATTAACTTGATTTATAAAGCCAACAATCGATTCCCATCTCTTGGAAAGCCAACAATCGATTGTCCTATCTTGTTTTGAAGCAAAGAATCGATTCTATCTCTTTTGGAAAGCCAACAATCGATTCTTCCCTATGTCATTCAAGCTAATAATCGATTCCTCACCTATATCACTCAAGCTACTAATCGATTCCTCACCTAAAATTATTCTCACAACATTTTCATTTTCACGTACTGTTAACAGCATCATCAGATATCATCAAACCCCATCAAATCATCAACATCACCAAAAATTATCAAGCAACATCGAAATCATCAAACCTCATCAAAATCATCAACATCATCAAAAATTATCAAACAACATCGAAATCATTAAACAACATCAAGAAACTCCACAAACCACATCACATACGCAATTTGTACTAAATCACATACTCAATTATACTCAATCATAGATAATCACATGACAACATCAACAATCCTCAAACAACGTCAAGAAACCCCCCCAACACCCATCATATACCCAATTACGTTAAATGAAACGCTCACCCTTACCTTAATTTAAACCGTAGGACTCCAATAACACCAAAATCACCCAAAATGGCAAGCTTTCCCTTCCTCTACTTCGCAATTAACGATGGATGTCCCTCCTTGAGCAACTTGCGAACCAACAACAACAAGCAATGAGGATTGAAAATCACCACAATAGGAAAAGGAAAAAATTTGAGAAAGAAAGGACCAAAACCCTTACCTTGAGCAACTTGAGAAGTTTCTCTCTTCTCCTTCCTTTCCTCTCCCACTACAACAACTCTTCTTTTCCTCTTCTCGTTGTTTTTCTTTTCTTTTCCTTCCTATGCAACTAAACCTAGTCTATTTATATTTTGGGCTCAAAAGGTTTGGGCCCTTTTACACCCTCCTTCCATCGCTTCCACCACTCCCTAACACAACAAAAGAGGTTACCACATTATAACTCAATATAACTAAAATTAGTGCAACACTTTAAATAATTTAATCAATTACTTAATTAAATTATTGAGGTGTTACAACTCTCCCCACTTAGGAAATTTCGTCCTCGAAATTCATACACGAAAGTCAAATAGCTCTGGATAGGACTCCTCATCCCCGCTCTCTAGCTCCCAAGTCATGCTCTCACAAAGCGGCTCCCAACCACACTACTTTGACCAACGCAATGTCTTTCCCCTCTCAACACCTTCACCTCTCTATCATCAATCCTCACCGGCATCGTCTCCACCGTGAGATTCTCCCATACCTCTACATCATCCATGTGAATCACATGAGGCAGTCGGAATATACTTCAAGGCGTGACACGTGGAATACATCGTGCGGGTTCGAAGATTAGGTGGCGAGCCACCCTATAAGCAACTTTTCCTACCCTCTCGGTGATTTGGTACGGTCCAATAAATCTAGGAGTCAACTTCTTCGCTTTCAATGCACGCCCAACACTGTCGCATAGGCGTGACCTCGAGAATACTTGCTCACCATCCCGAAATTCCAAGTCCTTTCTCCTCCTATCATGATAACTTTTTCTCGACGACTGGGACTCTTTCATTTTCTCCCCGATCATCTTAACCTTCTCTGTAGTCTCCCTAACCAATTCCGGTCCAAGAACGACACTCTCATCGGACTCATGCCAACACTGTGAGTCCTACACCTCCGCCCATCTGATTGCCTCAAAAGGAGCCATCCCTATACTCGAATGGTAGTTGTTATTATAAGTGAACTCAATCAGTGGAAGGTGTGTATCCCACGCACCTCCCTGCTCCAGCACACAAGCTCTCAGAAGATCCTCCAAAGACCGGATGGTTCTCTCTGTCGACCGACCATCGATCCGAGGATGATAAAGTGAACTCAACCTCGGCTTGGACCCCAAAGCCTCTGTAAGCTTCCCCAAAACTCGATGTAAAACCGCGGGTCTCTATCCGACACAATACTCTTCGGAACCCCATGAAGCTTCACAATCACCTGAATGCATATTCTAGCCAACTTTGGCACCGGATAGGTGATGTTGATAGGAATAAAGTGAGCGGACTTGGTCAACCTATCCACAATCACCCAAATAGAATCAAACCCTCTCACAGTGTTTGGCAACCCTGTCACAAAGTCCATGGAAATCTTTGTCCCACTTCCATTCGGAATCTCCAACGGTTGCATCAACCCGCGCAAGCCACGGAGCTCAATCTTTGACTTCTGGCAAGTCAAACATGCGTATACAAATTGTGCTACACCCTTCTTCATACCAGGCCACCAAAACAGTCTCTTCAAATCATGGTACATTTTCGTGGCACCTGGATGAATACTTAACTTGCTCCTATGGCTCTCCTCAAGTATCATTCTCTTCATATCGGCATCATCAGAACACATATCCCGCCCACGAATCTCAATACTCACGAGAATCAACACGAAATCCCCATCCACCGCTCGATCACCCGCAACCAACAAATCCACGGTTTCACATCCGGTTTACGGCGTCTCGATATTAATCAAGAAGTCATTATCAATCCTCAAGATACCCACTGACACTGCGGTGTCACCTCAAAACAGGACTCAAATCACGGAATTGCTCAATCAACTCCAATTCCTTCACCATCATTCACGACATATGTAAAGTTTTCCGACTTAAAGCATCACCACGACATTAGCTTTGCTTTGGGATGATAGTTCAAGCCGAAATCGTAATCTTTCAAAGCAACTCTAACCAACGCCTCTGTCTCATATTCGACTCCTTTACGGTCAAACAAGTACCTCAAACTCTTGTGATCTTTGAACACCTCAAATCGGTACCATAGAGATAGTGCCTACAAATCTTTAGCGCAAACACAATAGCGGCTAGTTCCAAATCATGAGTAGGATAGTTCTTCTCATGTATCCTCAACTGTCGGACGCATAAGCAACTACCTTCCCATCCTGCATCAATACACCTCCCAAACCCATCTTGGGACGCATCACAAGATACAACAAAAGGTTGATCCAAGACAGCAACACTAGCAGGAGATGTTGTCAACCTCCTTTTCAACTCTTGGAAGCTCTCTTCACACTTGGCGTCCCACACAAAAGCTCTTCCCTTACAGGTCAATTGGGTCAGCGGAAGGGCTAGCTTAGAGAACCCCTCAATAAACCTCCTGTAGTAACCAGCTAATCCCAAGAAACTCCTAATCTCAGTCACAGACTTTGGGCTCTCCCACTGCAAAGATTTGCATCAACCTTAGCTGGGTCCACAGCTATACCATCACCAGAGATAATGTGACCCAAGAAGCTTACCTCTTTCAGCCAGAACTCACACTTTGATAACTTAGCATAAAGCTTTCTTTCTTTCAGCACCTCTAGCACTAACCTCAAGTGCTCTGCGTGTTCATCCTCAGACTTAGAGTACACCAGTATATCATCAATAAACACAACCACAAACCGATCCAAATAGCTATGGAAGATCCGATTCATGTACTCCATAAACACCCCTGGTGCATTTGTGACACCAAACGGCATTACAGAGTACTCATAATGCCCATACCTCGTCCTGAACGCGGTCTTCTGGATGTCTTCATCCTTCACCTTGATCTGATGATAACCCGACCTCAAGTCAACCTTGCTAAAAACCTTAGCACCCACCAGTTGATCCATCAGATCATCAATCCTCGGAAGAGGATATTTATTTTTAATAGTTACCTTGTTCAGTTGCCTGTAATCCACGCACAGACGCATACTCCCATCTTTCTTCTTAACCAACAAAACTGGAGCCCCCCATGGTGACACACTAGGCCTCACAAACTTCTTCTCAAGAAGCTCCTCTAATCGCTTCTTGATTCGAGATAACTCGAGGCGACATTGATGCGGTGCCATAGACACAGGCCTAGTGCCAGGCACAAGCTCAATCCCAAACTCAACTTCCCTCTCTGGTGGCACACTAGGAATCTCATCAGGAAACACTTCAGGGAACTCACACACCACCTGCAACCCATCAATCACAGCTTGGTTCTCAGCAGACATGGACGCCATCAAAGCAAACAACTGACCACCCTCTTTCATTACCCCGCGCAATTGCTCGTGAAAGAAGCGCACTCTCCTCTTCGGGAAGAAGAAAACTAATGAGACTTACTAGGGCGGTTGATGTGCACATGGTTATCTACTAACCGATCCATGCCCGTAATCACATCCAACCCACCCAAAGGCAAACAAATCAGATCAACCAGAAAATCTGCCGAAGACGACAGAGGACACCTAGCACACATTAGAGAAGTAGTTACCGAACCCTTAGCTGGAGTGTCGATAACCATCCCTCTCTCCATAACAGACAACACTAAATTCAACTTTTCAAAGACAAACTGAAGCAATAAAAGAGTGCGTAGCACCCGTGTCAACAATAGCAATTAAAGGTGTACCATAGATGAAGCATGTACCTCTAATCGCATTGGGTCCCTCTGAACCTGCCAGTGCAAAAACTCTCCCAGTGGACTTCTCTTTCTTTGGCTTTGGACACTGTGCACTGATGTGACCACCCTCCCCACAATTAAAGCACAGCACCTCCTTCCTATCACAGTTGGAAGCCATGTGTCCCTCTTTTCCACACTTGTAACATCTCTTTTTCTCATTATTTGGACAATCTGGACTCTTATGGCCTGCCTTTCCACACGTGTAACAAGTAACACTGGCTGCAGCATCTCCCCCACTTCGCTTAGACCCACCAACAGATTTACCCACAAACTTCCCTTTTGTAACACCCCATTTCTACCCGGTAATTTAAATCAAAAATCAGAGTATACAAAAATCTTTTCTGATCATCTTCTAGTTTAGTGTGTTATAAAATAGTGCACTGATTGACTATGGGATTACTCAGGTAACTGATACTACTTGCAACATGTATTAACCTCCTTTGCAAGGCTCTCAGTGATTCCCTTGTAAATACACCAGCGAACGAAATTCTGACCTTAGTGGCGAACCACAATTTAGCCATAGTCATTCAAAGACACTAATAGTATAACATAAATCATTTTCACTAATGGAGTGTGTTACGCCTCTATCAAAACTCAACGATCGGTTCGAAACATGCATAGATACATAACACCATTACAACACGTGGGGTAAAATCTCAGGTCAAGCAGCGGAAACAAACTACATCTCAAAGTAATACTCAGCAATCTCAAAACAAATACATAAAAGGCTCAACATGGAGCAAAACAAGCAATAACAGTCTAAACCCCAACCCCTAGGTGCTACGTATCAGAGCAGACCGACTCGGGGAGTAGTGAAGGTAGAAAGTCCTCACTCACGACGACCACCGTGGTAAATAACAACAGAAAGGGTGAGTCTCGAACTATATAATAAAAGTGATAATAAGTAATATATAAGCATAGTTTACCGCATACTCAAGCACACCAATCATCAATCCACAGTATTCATGCACTAATGGGAATGTATGCAATGTCCGTATGCATGTGGTACCATTTGCCCACCCGCCCTCTCAGCTTCACAATCACTTTATAAGGCCCTCCTACGCCTCAAAGCTTCACAATCATTTTATAAGGCCCCGGCCGCCCTCGAGCTTCACAAATCATATTATAAACTCTACGACCATCACAGCCAATGTATGCATGAGACTCCATGTACAAAGACAAACACCATTTCAAAGTACTCAATACCCCCATTAACTCTTACCTCGGTGTTAATATCATTCTATAGCCCTCCCGGCTTGGCCTCGGCCCATGCCCCCATGGCATGCTCAATTACCTCATTATAGACCCTCAACACCATTGAGTCCCACCGGACTATTCTCCTCTAGAGTACTCAACCTCTCTCAGGGACCTAAACCACCATTTAGGACCAAAACAATCATCTAGGGACCAAAACCTCACCTAGGGACCAAAGCAAAGCACATTTAGGATCAACACATCACCTAGGGACCAACACAGCACTTTTAGGATCAACACATCACCTAGGGACCAACACAGCACTTTTAGGATCAACACATCACCTAGGGACCAACACAGCACATTTAGGATCAAAATTGATTGTTTTCTCTGAAAATACAAGGACCAAAAATTGATTGTTTTCTCTGAAAATACAAGGACCAAAAATTGATTGTTTTCTCTGAAAATACAAGGACCTAAAATTGATACACAGCTTTAAGAGTACAAGGCCAGAATTGATTCCCTACTCTGAAAACACAAAGCCAGAAATCGATTGCTAGCTTTTAAAATACAAGTCATGAATCGATTTCTAGCTTCCTAAACACAAGGCATCAATCGATTTCTAGCTTCCTAAACACAAGGCATCAATCAATTTCTAGCTTCCTAAACACAAGGCATCAATCGATTTCTAGCTTCCTAAACACAAGGCATCAATCGATTTCTAGCTTCCTAAACACAAGGCATCAATCGATTTCTAGCTTCCTAAACACAAGGCATCAATCGATTCTTTGCTCTAATACACTAAATCATCAATCAATCGATCCCTTTCCAAGAACAGTTCTTTAAAACAACAGAAACAATCAAAACACATAGCAAACATCACATCTTCACCAACACAATCATACATCACAAACATCATCAAAATTCATCAACATCATCCAAATTCATCAACAGCATCAAAATTCATCAACAATCATCAAACATCAACAATCATTAAAATTCATAAGAACAGTGACCTAAGCCCTAAATCCCAACATACAACCCATTATATCCCTTATTATATAGCAAGACCCACCTTACCTCAAATTAACCGTAGAAACGTCCTTCTCATCTGAGTCACGTGCAAAAACCACAAAGAACCGCTCCTTCCTTTCCTTCTTCTCCTTGTGCGATTGCTCTTCTCTCTCCTTCTCTCTAGGGTTGTGCCGTTTTTCCTTTCTTTCTCTCTTCTCTTCTTACGTTTCTTTCTTTCTTTCTTTCTTTCACAAATGATGCGAGTGCAACACTCCCTAATGCCTAGGAGCCTAAGTCAATGGGCTTGGGCTCTTGGGCCATTCCATACCACCTGCACTACAGATTACTACTCCCTTCAATTAAAAATAAAAGACTATATTAATAATTCAATATAATTAAAATAATGCAACACTATAAATAATTTAATCAAGTAATTAATTAAATCATTTAGGGTGTTACACCTTTGCCTTTACCAGCAGGCGCCTCATATGGCTTTCCCCGACCCGAAAAATTCTTTTGCCTTTCCATCATAACTCTAGAGAAAGCATTATTGTCCTCTTCAAAAATTCTGGCACTATTAACCAACAATGGGAATACACGGATCTGCGATACCCTATGGCTCTCTTAATGTCAGCACGCAACCCGTTCTCAAACTTGATGCATTTGGAGAACTCAGCACCCTCTCCATCATAGTGTGGATAAAACTTGGGACGATTCGATGAAATTTTGCAAGCATACTCAGATTCTGATCATGCTACCTTGCTCAAGTCTCAAAAACTCCACCTCTTTCTTTCCACGGACATCTTTAGGATAGTATTTCCTCTTGAACTCCCTCTCAACATCGCCCACGTGATCTCCTCATTGGCGATCGTCAACCCCGACTAGTTGTCCTCCACCAATCATAAGCCTCTTTCTTCAACATGTGTGTGCCATAGCGAACCTTACGGGCATCGGTGCAATCCATGACACGCGGAATATCCGCTCCATCTCGCTTAGCCACTCAAGGGCACCATCGAGGATTATGCCCGCCTTCAAAAGTAGGGAGGTTCTCACGCATTTGGGCGTGGCGGACTACGCGTTCCATCACCCATAGCATTGGGTATGTTACCCACAACCCCAAAGAATAGCACGCGCAAGGCAAAGCAGAAGTGCGGCATCGTTCCGATCCCCGCCATTCTAGTACCGCAATGAGAAAACAAAAATCGAAACGAGTAACAAAGCTCAAATGTTACTCAACTTGACGACTCAACCACCGGCCGGACAGACCGAACTGCTCTGATACCACTTATGTAACACCCCTTTTCTACCCTCATATTACGTGTCATTTATCAGTACTTCTTTTTCAAAAATAAAATTTGTTTTAATTGATAGAAAAGAAATGCTCTGACTCCCAAAAACTCATCAAAATGCACTTTTCAAATTGGTGCAATCAAACATCAATTATGGAAAATTCCATCGTCATAAACACAATCGCGTGGCTAACCACCAACTCACCAAATACTCTCAAACACGTCTCAATGTAACAAATAAAAATCAGCATACAACTATTAAATAAATTATCCAACTCCACGCCCCTAGGTGTTCTGAAGATCGTAGAGCGCGACACAACAATACATCCCAAAAACTAAAAGAATAAGGCAGCAAGTCCTTCATTCGCGGGTACCTGCAGCGTTGCCACAATAGAGCAACATTCCAAGCAGAAGGGGTGAGAATTTCAATGGAACATAATCAGATACATAATAGAGGGATGGGAGCAGGACAATCACAAGGTATCATCATCATCACCACATCATAAATACACAACACCACTCAAATCACGTCGTGACAACTCACGGTTATGATTATGTATGAAAATGCAACCCACACGCGGGCATATGCATGATGGTACCATATCATCTTTAAAACCACTCAAGGCATATCTTCATCATAGAAGAAAAACCACTCAAGGCATAACATCATCAATATTAGTCATAGTATGCACATGCCATGAAATTCTATAACACATGTGCAACTCAATCAACACTCACCCGAGTACTCATCATCATCATCATAAAAGAAATAACCACTCAAGGCATGTCATCATAAAACACTCGTAGAGAGTGCATTCGTCATTCACATCAAATCTTAAATCACACATCATCAAAATCACCCATAGCATGAACCGACACATTCATCAACACCATATAGTCACGTCATCATAAGCATATATATACATTACGGTTAGCTTTTAGTTTTGTGGATTATAAAATAGTAAAGCCCGATTGACTATGGGATTACTCAGTAACCTGGTACCACTTGCAATGAGCATTGGCCACATTTGCAAGGTTCTCGTGAATGCCCTTGTAAATACACCGGTGAAAGAAATTTCGGCCTTAGTGGTAAACCACAGTCTAGCCATAGTCAAGGAGTACACTAATAGTATAACCTCTTCTGACAATTCAATCATAAAATAAACTCGAGAAAATTCGGTCCTTGACCAAAGAACGAAACAGAGAAAGCAAAGTGACTTTTTGAGGCGCGTAGCGGTAATCAATCGCAGAAATTTTCGAGTCAAAAACAAAGAAGAAAGCAAGAAGATTTTAATACAAAAACTGCACCTCATTATTTTGTAAAACAGCAACATATTAATTAAGAAAACAACAGCTCCTATTCTTGAAAAACAACAACTTTTATTCATAAAAACGGCATCAATTTAGCAACAAATCAGCAACTTATATTTTTGAAAAACAACACTATATATTCATAAAACAGCATGACACAACTTAAGACACAGGTGAAAAATATTGATTTCTGATCATGTTGGTTTAAAGTTAGAAATCGATTAGACACGGGCACATAATAATTTATGTAATAGATTATCGACCTGTATTAACTTGATTTATAAAGCCAACAATCGATTCCCATCTCTTGGAAAGCCAACAATCGATTGTCCTATCTTGTTTTGAAGCAAAGAATCGATTCATATCTCTTTTGGAAAGCCAACAATCGATTCTTCCCTATGTCATTCAAGCTAATAATCGATTCCTCACCTATATCACTCAAGCTACTAATCGATTCCTCACCTAAAATTATTCTCACAACATTTTCATTTTCACGTATTGTTAACAGCATCATCAGATATCATCAAACCCCATCAAATCATCAACATCACCAAACATTATCAAGCAACATCAGAAATCATCAAACCTCATCAAAATCATCAACATCATCAAAAATTATCAAACAACATCAGAAATCATTAAACAACATCAAGAAACTCCACAAACCACATCACATACGCAATTTGTACTAAATCACATACTCAATTATACTCAATCATAGATAATCACATGACAACATCAACAATCCTCAAACAACGTCAAGAAACCCCCCCAACACCCATCATATACCCAATTACGTTAAATGAAACGCTCACCCTTACCTTAATTTAAACCGTAGGACTCCAATAACACCAAAATCACCCAAAATGGCAAGCTTTCCCTTCCTCTACTTCGCAATTAACGATGGATGTCCCTCCTTGAGCAACTTGCAAACCAACAACAACAAGCAATGAGGGATTGAAAATCACCACAATAGGAAAAGGAAAAAATTTGAGAAAGAAAGGACCAAAACCCTTACCTTGAGCAACTTGAGAAGTTTCTCTCTTCTCCTTCCTTTCCTCTCCCACTACAAGCAACACCTCTTCTTTTCCTCTTCTGTTGTTTTTCTTTTCTTTTCCTTCCTATGCAACTAAACCTAGTCTATTTATATTTTGGGCTCAAAAGGTTTGGGCCCTTTTTACACCCTCCTTCCATCGCTTCCACCACTCCCTAACACAACAAAGAGGTTACCACATTATAACTCAATATAACTAAAATTAGTGCAACACTTTAAATAATTTAATCAATTACTTAATTAAATTATTGAGGTGTTACAGCTATAGGGACACCTTCTTTCATGCATAATTCAGTTATAAGACAAGGGAAAAACAGAAATCCCTTTGATTTTGTTGAGCATGCAAGAATTTCCTAGCTATCAATCGCTTTATGTCTCACATTTCCCTCAGAGAGAATTGTATCTAGCAAGATCAATCTCTCTTTGGTCATAGCATATGTATGTGAAGTAGCGAGAATTGAATTGGCTATGAACAAATGCCAATTACCTAATGCATTTATCAAATAATTACTTCTAAGCTTAATCTCATTAGGTGTGAATTTCTCCCAACAAATTTACACAGTATAGCAATCCTATTCCTTATTTCTTCCATTTATTTCTTAAAGGCCTTGGCCACTCTATTCTCAAAATCATTCCCATTATATTTCAGCATATAATGTTCATTTAATTTCTTGGCATGGAAGTGTACAATTTTACCTCTCACCATGGAAGTGTAGGAATGTTCTGGTCCTTCTTGTGGTGAGATTCCAGCATAGAATTCTCTCACCAAATCTTCAATGTAGCCTCCTCGCGGTAGCACAAAGTGGTCCCAATTGAGATTGGCCCCTGTTGACATGAATGATGGGCTAGCCTTCTTCAAATCATACCCTCTCTCGGGTAGTAGATGCATGTTCTAGAGATGAACATTGTCATCGTTTCTTGCTGTTGATTCCTTGGCTTTGCCTTTCTTGATTGATGATGATCCTGCATGCATGGCTTTCTTCTCTTTCTGAGGAATTCTAGCACGCTTGCTCGATGATTCTGTCTTTGATTGTTTCTTCACCATTGTGATTGCTATAAGTTTCTAGGTTTTAATTGCTTCTGTGTTTTGAGAAAAATTTGGGGAAGAGAATGTGAAGAGTGGTTTGTGTTTCAGATGAGAGAATTTGTGAGATTTGCGAATGAAGGGGTAACGGTAACAATGAAGGCTTTATGTTTCAGGAAGAGGGAAGTTAGTGGATTTATTAGGTAGCCGTTAGCATTGCGTGCTGCGCATGCATCATGCCAAGTGTCTTGCTTTGGCTACCAATGTGTCATTAATCTTGCTTAACCTTCCTTTAACCTTCCTGAAGCCTTATGATTCACACTTTACCAATTTTCTTCAAGTTTATAATTTTTACGATGCAGGCACACGTTTTCCTCAATGCAGTGCATTTGATGCAATTTGCATTAGTTTCTGCATTTCGCAAAACAACTAAAAACATAAAATTGCACAAAAATAATTAAAAACAATGGGTTGCCTCCCATTAAGCGCTTGTTTTAAGAGTCTTGTCAGCCTGACTACCTCTTTTCATTTAGAGATTTTGCAAATAGGTGGTGGTTTTGTCTCTCACCACATGTTCACCATAGTACATTTTAACTCTCTGACCATTCACCTTGAAGACAAGATTTGAGGATTTATCAAATAAGTCTCTTTGCTCCATGTGGATAAACCTTTATCAACTTAAATGGTCCTGACCACCTTGATCTAAGTTTTCCAGGAAATAGCTTCAACCTAGAGTTGTATAGCAGAACTAGTCCTCCTTCTTTTAATTCTCTATTGTGAATTTTCTTGTCATGCCATTTCTTAGTCTTAGCTTTGTAGATTTCAGCATTCTCATAAGAGGTTTGCCTAATTTCTTCTAGCTCATCAAGCTCTATCATTCTCTTTTTACCTGCCTTGTTCAAATTGAAATTGAGCTTCTTGATAGCCCAATAAGATTTGTTTTCCAATTCTACAGGTAAATGGCATGCTTTTCCATAGACTAATTTGTAAGGGGACATTCCTAAGGGTGTTTTGAATGCTGTTCTATATGCCCATAAAGCATCATCCAAATGTAAAGACCAATCTTTCCTATTTGGACTAACCATTTTTTCTAGCATTCTCTTAATTTCCTATTGGATAGTGCCGCTTGTCCACTAGTTTGAGGATGGTATGTTTGTAGCTATCTTATGCTTAACTCCATACTTAGCTAGAAGGTTTTCTATGATTTTATTGCAAAAGTGTGAACCTTCATCATTAATGATAGCTCTAGGAGTTCCAAATCTAGTGAATATATTTCTTTATGAAACTTACTCACCGATTTAGCATCATTATTAGGTAATGCTCTTTGCCTCTACCCATTTGGACACATAATCAATGACTACTAAGATATATAAATTGCCAAAAGAGGGTGGAAAAGGTCCCATGAAATCCATGCCCCAAACATCAAATAATTCAATTTCTAAAATATTTGTTCTAGGCATTTCATGCTTATCGTAAATATTTCTGCTCTTTGACATTTATCACGATGATTTGACCATAGAATAAGCATCTTTAAATAAAGTAGGCCAAAAATAACCAGATTGTAATACCTTATTTCTTTGTTCTAGTGCTTCCAAAGTGTCCTCCATAAGGTGCAGAATGGCAATGCGTAAGCACTTGCTTGTTGCTCCTCTTCGGTATGCATTTCCTCATTAATTGATCGGGCACATCTTGTAAAGGAATGGATCATCCCAATAGTATTGTTTAACCATGTGGAAGAATTTTTTCCTTTGTTGATATGTCATACTCACTAGTACTACTTTGCTTGCAAGGAAATTTACAATATCAAGAAACCATGGTGCGAGTGCATTTGATGCTCTGCATTGCTTATAGCAAATGCGGTTTCATGTTTTTCACCGATTGTGATTGCCAATAGTTTCTCATCCGAAAGCTTTCCTTGATTTCTTCTCCTTGTGTACCAAGTGATTCTCCTTCAATCCACGATAAATGGTCTGCTACTTGATTTTCTACTCCTTTCTTGTCTCTAATTTCTAAATCAAATTCTTGTAGGAGTAAAATCCACCTTATCAGCCTTGGCTTTGCATCCTTCTTTGAAATTTGATACTTAATGGCAGAGTGGTCAGTATAGACAATAATTTTAGTGCCAACTAAGTATGATCTAAATTTTTCAAATGCAAAGACCACAGCTAATAATTCCTTTTCTGTAATTGTGTAATTCACCTGAGCTTCAATTAATGTCTTGCTAGCATAATATATGGAATGAAATACCTTATCATATCTTTGCCCAAGGAATTTGCTCCTCTTTGCAAAGTCACTAGCATCACACATTAATTCAAATGGCCTGCTCCAATCTGGAGTTACTATAATTGGTGCTGTTACCAATGCCTTTCTAAGCTTGTCAAAAGCTTCTATACAAGATTCATCAAAGTTGAATTATACATCATGTTGCAGAAGCATACATAATGGTTTTGAGATTTTTGAAAAATCTTTGATAAACCTTCTATAAAAACCAGCATGGCCTAAGAAGCTCCTGATACCTTTAACTGTATTTGGTGGTGGTAAATTTTCAATGACATCAACCTTAGCTTTGTCTACTTCTAGACCTTTCTTTGAAATTCTATGTCCTAGCACTATGCCTTCTTGTACCATGAAATGGCACTTTTCCCAGTTTAAGACTAAATTTGTTTCTTCACATCTCTTGAGAATTTGTTCCAAGTTTGTTAAACAAACTTGAAATGTTTCTCCAAAGATAGAAAAATCATCCATGAATACTTCCATTGATTGCTCAATGAAATCTGAGAAAATAGACATCATGCATCTTTGGAATGTAGCGGTGCATTACATAAGCCAAATGGCATCCTTCTAAAAGCAAAGGTTCCATAAGGGCATGTAAAGGTGGTTTTGTGTTGATCTTAGGCTCAATGGCTATTTGATTATAGCTCGAATAGCCATCTAGGAAACAATAAAATTCTTTCCTCGCTAATCTATCTAACATTTGGTCTATGAATGGTAAAGGAAAGTGATCCTTTTTGGTAGCTTTGTTGAGTTTTACGTAATCCATACTGATTCTCCACCCTGTGATGATTCTAGTTGGTATCAACTCATTCTTTTCATTGGCTATTCTTTGTCACACCCCCTTTCTTTGGTACACATTGGATGGGACTTACCCAAGCACTATCCGATATGGGGTATATGATTCCAAGACATCTAGCCACTTAATAATTTCCTTTTTCACAACCTCTTTCATGATAGGATTTAGTCTTCTTTGACTCTCTATGCTGTTTTTGGAATTTTCTTCCAAAATGACTCTATGCATGCATATAGAAGGACTAATTCCTTTGATATCTGCCATTTGCCAACCTATAGCTTTGGTATGCTTCTTGAGAGTACTAATGAGATCACTCTCCTGTTTTGATGTTAAATCAGAAGCAATGATAACAGGTAAAGTCTCATTTGTTCCTAAGAATGCATACTTAAGGTGTTCAGGCAGTATCTTCAATTCTAACTTAGGAGGTTGTTCTATTGAGGGTAAGTTCTTCTTGAGAATTGGATCCTCAAGATTGAGTGGTTCATAAGTCCTAGCCCATACTTCCTTACAAGAGTTTTCTATTGGTAGATTCTCTTTTTCAAGTATTTCATCATTTAGCAATGCAGCTGCATCTAATGCATCTGCATTGGCTAAGTGATCATACTGCTTGTAAAATTGTTTTTCTACCAATTGATCTAGAGAGAATAAGGATGAACACTCTTCTGTTTCCTCTGCAGGATACTTCATAGCATTCATTACATTGAATTTTATCTCTTGATCATTCACTCTCATAGTGAGTTCACCTTTCTGCACATCAATTATGGTTTTACCAGTTGCTAGAAATGGTCTACCTAGGATAATAGGCACTTCCTTATCTGCATCAAAGTCAAGGATAACAAAATCTACAGGGAATACAAATTTGTCTACCTTAACTAAGATGTCTTCTATGATACCTTCAGGATAGGCTATTGATCTATCTGCTAATTGAAGTGTCACAGTGGTTGGTTTTGCATTTCCTATTTCTAACTGGTCAAAAATAGATTTAGGCATCAAGTTGATGCTTGCACCTAAATCACATAAAGCTTTAGCAGTATAGGATTTTCCTATAGAAAATGGAATTGTAAAACTACCTGGATCCTTTAATTTCCTAGGAATCTTATTTTGCATAAGCAAACTACAATCTTCTGTAATGGCAACTGTTTCAAACTCACCTAATCTTCTTCTCTTAGTAAGCACATCCTTCATAAATTTTGCATAATTTGGCATTTGTTGGAGGCTTCTACTAAGGAACATTGATGTGTAATTGTTTTAGTACCTCTAAGAATTTACCAAACCGCTTCTCCTCATGTGCTTTTTCGGTCTTTGAGGGTAAGGAGGAGGAGGGTATTCAGTACTAACTTAGGTAGTGGACTTTGAACTTCTTGTGATGCAGAGCACTAGATGCTTCTGCATTGGTTTCTTTTGATTTTTGGCTTTTTCTCCCTTATCTACAGTTTCCTTTTCAGCTATTAACTCTACAGATCCTTACCACTTCTTAATGAAATAGCCTTAACTCGCTCTTTTCCTTTGGTTTGGGAAGGAGTAGCTTCAGATTTGAAGGTAAGGCACCTTGTGGCCTTTGATACAGAGTTGTGGCTAATTGACCAACTTGATTCTCTAAGTTCTTAATGGAAGCATCTTGGGTTTGTCTATGAGTTCTAGATTCACCTATAAATGCTTTAAGCATGGTTTCTAGAGAATTATCGGTGGTAGGTTGAGAGTTTCTTTGGTTATTTTGAGTGGGAATCTGGTGGGTTGGTTGGTGTAGTTGGAGCAGTTCTAGGTGCATGTGCACTATTGTTGCTCCATCTAAAATTTGGGTGATCTTTCCAACCAGGATTATAAGTGTTGGAATAAGGGTTGTTATTCCTATTATAACCTACATAATTTACAGAGATAGGGTTGCTAGAACACTCCTCATACAAGTGACCTCCTCCACAGTACACACAACTAGGTGTGCCTGGAGGTACTTGTTCTACTGCTGCAACAGTGTTGTCTGGTGATGCAGCTGCATTAGATGCAGTAGCATTGCCAGAAGTGAAGTTTTTCATCAAATTAGCTAGAGTGGCTACTTGAGCAGATAGGGCAGATATATCATTGATTTCATGTACCCCTGATGGTTTCTTTTGGGCACTTACCCTCTCAGTAGGCCAACTAGAGCTATTAGCTGCTATTCTATCAATTAATTCACATGCTTCATTGTATGACAGATTTAATAACACTCCACCAGATGATGCATCAAGCATTATTCTGGTTTGAGGTTCTAAACCATTATAAAATGTTTCCATTTGAATAATAACAGGTAAACCATGATGAGGACATTTTCTTAAAAGTTCCTTCCATCTTTCCCATGCTTCAAATAAAGATTCAAACTCTTTTTGTCTAAAAGATGTAATATCATTTCTTAACCTGGCATTTTTGATAGGTGGGAAATATTTTCCTAAAAATTTTTCAGCCATTTCATTCCATGAATGGATAGAGTTAGGCTCTAAAGAATTTAGCCAAGCCTTAGCTCTATCTTTCAAAGAATATGGAAATAACCTTAATCTAAATGCATTTTCACTAACACCAGGTAAAATAAAATTACTACATACTTCTAGAAATTGCCTTAAATGCAAATGAGGATCTTCATGAGGAGATCCTCCAAATTGACCAATAGTTTGAAGCATTTGAAACATCATAGGCTTAAATTCAAAATGCATGGCATCAATATGAGGTCTGTTTATACTAGTTTGCATGTTTTGATGATCAAGTGAGCATAATCCTCATTGGTCTATCTCTATCATTAATCATACCTATGTGATCCATGTGGATGAGATTTTCTCTATGAACTTCTTCTTGAAAGAGCATGTTTGGAACTGGGGCCTCCTCTCACCGAGTGTGGCCTTGAGCTTTTTTCTTCACCGAATGACATGTTGCTAGCTTGTTGATTACGCTTTTGGAGTCTTAGCAATCTCCGAATTTTCTTTCTATTTCTAAATCTAAACTATATTCGAGTTACATTTACAGTTCTCGTACATATACTAAGTACCATGTACTTTGGTTGTGAAACTTTAAAAACCAGAATTTATATACAACACTAAATTACTCAATATCGAAATTTTAAAAGAATTTACTTCAATCCCAGACAACGGCGCTAAAAACTTGGTGTGTGGAAATGCCACATACACTTGAGTGCAAGTATACCTTTGTCCAAAAACAAGTAGTAAAAAGATCGAACCCACAGAGATTGAAAAACTCACTTTTAAAATAATATAAAGTAATAAAGTGTAAAGTCACTAAGTAACAAAATAATTTTGGATTTTGTTTGATGATCACAACTAAGTTAGAAAGAAAGCAAAGTAAAAATGTTGATAGTGTAAAAAAGAAAAGCTAGTTGGAATGTCTTTATCAAGTAATTTACTTAAAAGTGTATGATGCGGTATGTGATGATGTTTGCCTTGAATCTTTGTTGCATTAGCTATGTGCCTTTCGGTCACTTTCTTGAGTATCATTACCAGCTCTTATGATCCTTGTTCTATGCAAGAAAGAAAGGGGTGTTAGTGCCAATCTTGCCTCCTAACAAGTATTCACTTTGCTTAAGTGAATTCACTCTTGTATTTTAAGTACCCACAATTATCCTATGGACTATACTATCCTATGTCTAGGACTTAGCATGGTTTTCACAAAGTTTTCTTTATGTAAAACACTCACCCATATTAGTTCTTGAGTTCTTAATTGTAAGCCATGTCCGGTCATTTACAAATCTACTTATTCTAAGTGATCAAGTTCAAAATAAGTTTTGAAAAGATTATCAAGCAAGAACTAAAGTACAAACATACATACATGCAACATACTTACTTAAAAGCTCATTAAATGATTAGAACATTCCAACTAAGAAAGGTTTAGCTAACAAGAGACATTGCAAGATATATATAAACTGAATAGACCATGTTTATATATATAGAAATCACAAAAGAGAAACAACAAGAGTAAAGTTACAAATGTTGAAAACCTTTGTATGAAGTCTTCTAGCAATGCACTAGCATTACTCCTTAGCACTATACAAACACTATGAAAATGAGTTAAGGAGGATTTATGAATTCCTTCCTCTTCCTCTAAAAATATAAAAACTAACTATGTATATTAAAATTTTGATCTAACTTATGGATTGTGATATCTTTCCAAATGAAGATGTGAGGTCCTTTTATAGCCTTCAAGTGAGGTGCTTCCTTTCTTCATGTTGAAGTCATCTTGAGTGGATCATAGCTGTAGTTGCTTTCCAGAGCTTTATCCATGTTGAAATCTTTGACTAATCTTGAGTGCACATGTTGGTGACTCTTCAAAGCTAAGCCTATAGCTATGTGTGAATGGTAGGCGACTACTATACAAGTTTGGATGGCATCAGGGAAGCAGGCAGGAGGTCATCACATTGCATGTGGATGCATATGAAACAGGCTGCTTATTCACCAAGTAGTGCAGTTTTGATGCAGGATCGGTCTGAGGAGCATTGATCTGACGACATTGAGATCAAGATGCGAACAAAACATCAAACATACCACAATATATCCAAAATGGCCTAATAATAACTATATCCATTCAAATCACTCAAGATATCATATATCACACTAAATACTATATAAACTCTTTATTATTACTTGAAAGAGAGCAAATACTAAGTTTAAACATATGAAATACTCTATATAAAATAGAGTTATCACCAGTCCATACCCAGGATGACGTCCATCCCTTCCAAAGGTAGACAAATCAAATTAACTACGAAGTCTCTGCCAAAGGCTAACAGAAGATGTAACACCTAAATAATTTAATTAAGTAATTGATTAAATTATTTAAAGTGTTGCACTAATTTCAATTATATTGAGTTATAATGTGGTAACTATTTTGTTGTGTTAGGGAGTGGTGGAAGCGATGGAAGGAGGGTGTAAAAAGGGCCCAAACCTTTTGAGCCCAAAATATAAATAGACTAGGTTTAGTTGCATAGGAAGGAAAAGAAAAGAAAAAAACAACAGAAGAGGAAAAGAAGAGGTGTTGCGCCGTGGGAGAGGAAAGGAAGGAGAAGAGAGAAACTTCTCAAGGTTGCTCTAGGTAAGGGTTTTGATCCTTTTCTTTCTCAAATTTTTTCCTTTTCATATTGTGGTCATTTTCAATCCCTCATTGCTTGTTGTTGTTGGTTCGCAAGTTGCTCAAGGAGGGACAGCCATCGTGTTTGCGAAGGAGAGGAAGGGAAAGCTTGCTATTTTGGGTGATTTTGGTGTTATTGGAGTCCTACGGTTTAAATTAAGGTAAGGGTGAGCGTTTCGTTTAACATAATTGGGTATAGATAGGGTTTTGTGGGGTTTTGATGTTATAGTGATGTGATTTGATGATTATTGGTGTTTTTGATGAATGGTTGATGTTGTCATGTGATTATCTATGATTGAGCATAATTGAGTGTGTGATGATATCAATTGATGATCTTGATGGTTTTTGAGATGATTGAGTAGGTGATGAACCTGGATGATGTTGATGAATTTTGATGATGTTTGTAATGCATAATTGCTGTGTGTTTTGTTGTAAAGCGTAAGGTTGCTGCTGTGTGTGTCTTAGGAATCGATTTATTGTTTTCAAATATAGAGCCAACAATCGATTCCTTGCTTTTAAAAAGGGTGTGTCCAAATCGATTTCTTGCTTTCAAATATAGAGCCAACAATCGATTCCTTGCTTTTAAAAAGGTAGAGTCCAAATCGATTTCTTGCTTTCAAATATGGAGCCAAGAATCGATTGCTTGCTTCCAAATTACTTGCTTTCATAATCGATCACTATTTCTTCACGTTTTTGAAAAATTCCTATCTTGAGAACCGGGAACCCGATTGAGGTGTTCTAAGATGCGTTGGAAAGCTTATTCAGAGGCCTAACTGAATATTCTATTTTTAAGGCAAAATAAACCGTTTACTGTTGCTGTATTTATTTAGTAAAAGGTGTTGTTTATGAAAATTGTGATACTATGTTTATATAAGTGATTTCCTGTGAAATGTTATACTACTAGGGTGCTAATTGACTATGGCTAGACTGTGGTTTACCACTAAGGTCAGAATTTCTTTCGCTGGCGTATTTACAAGGGCATCACTGAGAGCCTTGCAAAGGTGGCCAATGCACATTGCAAGTAGTATCAGTTACCTGAGTAATCCCATAGTCAATCAGTGCACTATTTTATAAAACCCTAATCTAAAAGACAGATGAAGTATATATATGTACTGAATGATGATGAGGATATGTGTATTATGATTCGTGATTTTGATGATGTGTTATTTAAGATTGTGATGTGAATGACGAATACACTCTACGAGTGTTTTATGATGACATACCTTGAGTGGTTATTTCTTTTATGATGATGATGATGAGTACTCCGAGTGAGTGTTGGTTGAATTGCACATGTGTTATAGAATCTCATGGCATGTGCATACTATGACTAATATTGATGATGTTATGCCTTGAGTGGTTTTTCTTCTATAATGAAGATATGCCTTGAGTGGTTTTTAAAGATGATATGGTACCATCATGCATATGCCGCGTGTGGGTTGCATTTTCATACATAATTATAAGCGTGAGTTGTTCTTTGTTGTGATTTGATTTGAGTCTTTGTGTATTTATGATGTGGTGATGATACCTTGTGATTGTCCGTTCTCATCCCTCTATTGTGTATCTGATTATGTTCCTTTGAATTCTCACCCCTTCTGCTTGGAATGTTGCTCTATTGTGGCAACGCCGCAGTACCATGGTGAAGGACTTCTTTGCCTTACTCTTGTAGTTTTTGGGATGTATTGTTGTGTCGCTCTCTGATACTGTAACACCTAGGGGCGTGGAGTTGGATAATTGTTTAATAGTTGTATACTGATTTTTACTTGTTACATTGAGACGTGTTTGAGAGTATTTGGTGAGTTGGTGTTTTAGGCCGCTGCGATTGTGTTTATGAGAGTGGAATTTTCTATAACTGATGTTGATTGCACAAATTTGAAGAGTGCATATTTGATGAGTTTTTGAGGAAGCTGTAGCATTTCTTTTCTATCAATTAAAACAATTTTATTTTTGAAAAAGAATTACTCTGATAAATGACACGTAATATAAGGGTAGAAAAGGGGTGTTACATTAGTGGTATCAGAGCAGTTCGGTCTGTCCGGCCGGTGGTTGTGTCGTCAAGTTGAGTAACATTTGAGCTTTGTTACTCGTTTCTGATTTTTGTTTTCTCATTGCAGTACTAGAATGGCGGGGCGGAACGATCTTGCAAGACTTGCCGCCGCCTTGCGAGCTATTCTTTGGGGTTGTGGGTAACATACCCAATGCTATTGGTGATGGAGCGCGTAGTCCGCCACGCGTTCGGCGTGAGAACCCTCCTACTTTTGAAGGCGGGTATAATCTCGATGGTGCCCTTGAGTGGCTAAGCGAGATGGAGCGGATATTCCGTGTCATGGATTGCACCGATGCTCAGAAGGTTCGCTATGGCACACACATGTTGAAGAAAGAGGCGTATGATTGGTGGAGGACTGACTAGTCGGGGTTGACGATCGCCAATGAGGAGATCACGTGGGCGATTTGAGAGGAGTTCAAGAGGAAATACTATCAGGAAGATGTCCGTGGAAAGAAAGAGGTGGAGTTTTTGAGACTTGAGCAAGGTAGCATGGTATGAATCGAGTATCTTTGCAAAATTTCTTGAAGCTGTCCAAGTTTTATCCACACTATGATGGAGAGAGGTCTTTGAGTTCTCCAAATGCATCAAGTTTGAAAACGGGTTGCGTGCTGACATTAAGAGAGCCATAGGGTATCAGCAGATCCGTGTATTCCCATTGTTGGTTAATAGTGCCAGAATTTTTGAAGAGGACAATAGTGCTTTCTCTAGAGTTATGAAGGAAAGGCAAAAGAATTTTTCGGGTCGGGGAAAGCCATATGAGGTGCCTGCTGGTAAGGGCAAAGGAAAGTTTGTTGGTAAATTTGTTGGTGGGTCTAAGCGAAGTGGGGGAGATGCCGCAGCCAGTGTTACTTGTTACACGTGTGGGAAGGCAGGCCATAAGAGTCCAGATTGTCCGAATAATGAGAAAAAGAGATGTTACAAGTGTGGAAAAGAGGGACACATGGCTTCCAACTGTGATAAGAAGGAGGTGCTGTGCTTTAATTGTGGGGAGAGTGGTCATATCAGTACACAGTGTCCAAAGCCAAAGAAAGAGAAGTCCACTGGGAGAGTTTTTGCACTGGCAGGTTCAGAGGGACCCAATGATATCAGAGGTACATGTTTCATCTCTGGTACACCTTTAGTTGCTATTATTGACACATGGCATCTCTGGAAGAGTGCATATTTGATGAGTTTTTGAGGAAGCTGTAGCATTTCTTTTCTATCAATTAAAACAATTTTATTTTTGAAAAAGAATTACTCTGATAAATGACACGTAATATAAGGGTAGAACAGGGGTGTTACAGAGGACACTTCGAACAAACGAGAGAGGTAGTCACTGACCCCTTTGCTGGAGTGTCAATAACCATCTCCCTCACCATAGTAGACAAAACTAAATCCAATCTTTTAGCACACAATGCAGAAATGAAAGAGTGCGTGGCACCAGTATCCACGATTGCAATCAAAGGAATTCCATTAATGAAGCACGTACCTTTTATCTCGTTCACCACTTCAGACCCAGCTAGCGCGAACACCTTCCCACTGTCTCTCTCCTTCTTGGGCTTGGGACACTTAGGACTGATGTGCCCCATTTCTCCACAATTAAAGCAGACGACATCCTTTCGCCTACAATCAGCAGCTCGGTGGCCCTCTTCGCCACATTGATAGCACCTCTTATCTCCACTCTTGCACTCGTTCTTCTTATGTCCAGGCTTCCCACACTGGAAACACACCACATTTGCAGGGGCGTCTCCCCCACTTGGCCTCTTGCCATACCCAACCTTCCACTTGCCTTTGCTGCCAGAAACCTCATAGGGCTTTCCCTGGCGAGAGTTCTTCTTCTCTTTACCAACCCCTGCACCTTGCAGCATGATGTCTTCCTCATATATCCCCGCAACTATCCCCCAAGTCAAGCCAAATACCTCGATCTTCTCGATACCCAATTGCTCGCTTAACCTCGGGCCTCAAACCGTTCTCTAATTTCACGCACTTGGAGAACTCGGATGTAGCTCCTGCGTAGTAGGGTAGAATTTCACCTGACTCTTCAAACTTTGCAACGTACTACGCCTTTGACTTACTCCCTTGCTTGATTCTAGAAACTCCATCTCCTTCTTTCCTCTCACATCTTCAGGAAGTATTTCCTCGAAATTCCCTCTTGAATACCTCCCACGTAATCACCTCCAAAGAGTGACTTCTAACCTTGGCATGACTCCACCACCAATCATCTGCCTCCTCGGCCAGCATATGTGTTCCATACCTTACTTTCTGAGCCATTGTACAGTCCATCACCCTAAAAATCCTCTCTATGTCCTTCAACCACGCCAACGCCCCATCCGGATTGTACTTCCCCTTGAACGTTGGAAGGTTCTCCCTCTGAAATGTAGCTAGGCTACGAACTCCAGCGTCTCAAGAACTTGATGAGGTGATTCCCCATAGCGGCGACCATCGCTTCGTGGCGTGACTATCGCAGCGTCGTTTCTTCCAGCACGTCCAGCCATTTTTACTTACTCTCTGAGACAAGACAATTAGAACGAGCATTAATACTCGGGGACTGGGAACTCAAGACTCAATCCTTGGCCTGGACAGACCAGAACTTTTTGCTCGATACCACTTATTGTAACACCCTCCTATCTGTATTAATTAACTAATTGAAAATCGAGTTTAATAAAATTCTCATGGGAAGGATGCTACATTGTCACTCAAACACCTTAGCATATATCTATGAATTAAAACAACAAAGATACATGCATACATAGGCAACTTCGGCCAAAGGGACTACGCCCATCAAAACATGTTTTCAATTGTTTACATCACAGCGGACACTCATATATATTAGTCGAACATATACATTACAACTGAATAGTCCCAAAACAATCACTACTCTACCCTACTCGACTCTCCCCAAAGGTTGTTACAACTACGAGCAGCACCGAGCTCCAACAACCAAAAGCAAAGCGACCTCTACTCGGGGTACACGCAAGTTGCCACAAAGAGCAACATGGAAAGCGAGGGTGAGTCTCTAAACATTTGTAATAAAGGTTCATGACTAATGTAAATACATAGAATGCATTAAGCACCTCGGTTCACATATCGATAAAGAACTCAAGTATAAACCAACACATATAGCTAACTTTCGGTGATAAATGACATTTCAACATAATTCACATGAGTTATGCATGCAATGCAATGCAACCCAAACTCCAGGGTATAATGCATGAGGATCCATCTCTTTTAAGCCACTCAGGCATATCCGTCGCTAGTGATACTCAGACCGAAGTCTATAACCGTCGTTGATGCATATGAATTCATGAGACTCAATGAACAAATGCATTCACTCAGAACAAACAACTCTTTTGTGCAAACCGCACCGTCGCCTTACGTTTCCTAGTCCTCTTATACAACCACCATAGCACAAAGGCTATTCGTCCACTCACAGGCACCTCAGCTCCTCAGGCAGTGAGCCACTCCATCACTACGAAGGCCTCACAACGCCTAGGACTGAACCATCACATAGGGACTAACAGCTCTACGCTGTTATGCGTCAAAAATAGGTCACCTCGGCACTCTTAGTCACCTCGGCACCTTCACTCTTCTCGGTATGCTCGCTCGTCACCTCGGCACACCTACTCATCTCGTCACGCTAAGCTGATGTAGTATCGCTACCCATTACGTCACCAATACTCAACTCGGTGGCACCTCACTTGGCATTCCACTCGTAAAGTTCTCCACCTCGTCCTGGAACCTCACGCCTAGGATCTCGTCTAGTCCCACTACTTCTCTCGTCTCGTCTTATGCCTAAGGTTCTCGACTACACCTTCACCTCATCTCGTCTCACGTAACGCCTATTGTCCTCGACTATACCTTCGCCTCATCTCGTCTTACCTTACGCCTCTCGTCCTCGACTAGACACCACGCGTCGCCGTTCCCCCACTCACGCCTAGACTTAACGTATCATTGCGTAACTCTACGCTCGCCTCCCGTCTCATCCGAGCTCACACCATTTCGTCACTATACCCGTTTACGCCTCTCGCCTAAGTCCACGCCCTATCTCAGCACTCTCGCACCTCGGCCTAACATGTTACAAGTCGACTCCTTCACCTCGGCTATCATACGCGGACTTGCCTACGCCTACGTCTTGACCCAAACACACCGGCATAACCATGTTATACCTCGGCAACTACTTGGCGACACTCGCACTGGGTTCTAATTACACCTACGCACCTTCGTCCATCAAGTACAACTCAACTCGTCCTCTTCAAGTCTAGGAACTACGCTTTAACACTTACGTTGTGCGTTAGCCTTCATGCACCCGACTTTCTCTACGATAACGTGCGCTAACTTCTCCTTCCTCTCTTTAGGTGCTCGACTAGGATTAAGCTCAAGAACACACTCTTAAACTCTCACGCTCACCGAGACCGAGAGTTCTCACTCTCATTTCCTCTCCATGGTCACTTACGTGACCAAACTCGAAAATCAACCATTACAATCTTCACCAAGGTGAAGTAACACAAACAGAATACTTAAAGAACACATAAGCACACATTGAACTCAATCAGAAATCATTCATGCAAAAACACTCAACATAAACACTAAATTACGCATGGAAGAGAGCCCCTTACCTTAAGCAACCGGATGATCACTCCCTTCACTCTGACTCTACAATCCACGTTGAATCCACACTTCTTTCAAATCCAGCTCTTCTTTCACGCAATTGCTCTGCCTTCTCTCTAAAGAGTACTATTCCACCTAACAGCTCTCTCTCTCTCTTACTTCTCTCTATGACTTTTCTTCACTTTGATGGAATGAGCTGATCCTACGGCTATTTCCTCTTATGGAAAGGGACTTGGTCTTCTAATTGGACTTGGGCCTTCCCATCACTCATGGACTTCTATTCATACCTCTTCCCATTACTCAAACCTCTCCTAACACATAAACACTACACGTTAGCCTTACGCTTAATTTAATTAAAAAAATGTTGAAAAACCCTAAATAACTCAATTTCATAATTAATTGAACTATTTTGGGGTGTTACAGAAGGAGCAAATGAGTCGTTAAGAGAATATGTGGAGCGTTTCAACCAGGAGGCCTCTAACGTACGGAACCTCGATGACAAGCAGAGGTTGTTGTGGATGAAGGATTGTCTGAGAAAGGAAAGTTTATTTCAAGTGGACATCGGACTGAACAAACCAAAAAGCCTTGGGGATTTCCTTCTTAGGTCCCAGAAGTACATGGACTATGAGAAAGACAACTTGTCCTACTGAGCAGCAGTTAAAAATCGACTTGGCCTACCGAAAATGTTAAGTGTTTCAAACAGGAAGCCTCCCATGTTCAGAATCTTGATGACAACTAAGGACTATCTTAGATGAAGAACGACCTGTGAAAGGATAGTTTGTTCCAAGAAGACATTGGTTTAAACAAACCAAAAAGCCTTGGGGATTTCCTTCGTAGGTCCCAGAAGTACATGGACTACGAGGAAGACGACTTGGCCTGCCCCGACTTCATCGTTTCGATGAGCTCACCCGCTGAATACCTCTCGGGCAAAGATCCTACCAGAATGTGCAAACACAGAATTACAGAATTACAAAATATCGAAAGTCCAGAACCCCTGGTACTAAGGAAAGGCCAAAGAACTACTAAAAAGTACTACCACTACCACCGGAGCCATGCACTACAAAAAACTGAACAAATAGCGGGGGGTTTTTTGCGTAGGTCTTAAAAACCTCCTCAATTTGTTGTTAAAAAGAGACTTCTTGGTTCCTTTAGTTAATTTTTTTATTCTATTTTAAGGAGTTTAAAACCCCCGGAGATTGTAAAATAAAAAAAAAAACCCCAGAGTTTGTGAAAACCTTTCGCGGCTCATTTTCCCTCTTCTCTCACTAAATCGATTTCACTGAAACCCTCCATCTCCCGCTTTCATCTCTCGCTTCAGAGATGAAACCCTTTCCCTTCATTCTTGAAATCGTTACCCATCTCTCTTGAAACACAAGACAACACCCTACCTCTCTCTCTCTCTCTCGGGAAACCCTCAATCTGTTTCTACCCATCTCTCTCGCAATACCATCTGTGTTTATCCTTTTGAAGACTCGTTCTCTTCTAGAGTGAGGAAGGAGAAGGTGCGTCTATCCCTCTTCTAGTGCGTATTCACCTATTTTATGCGTCTCTCCTTCATTTGGCGTGCATCTTTTGCTATTTTGGAGGTAAGGGTTTAGGGTTTATGTTATTCATTCCGCGTCTATCTGTCTTCTGCTATTCATTTCCATGCGTCTCTCCCTAAACCCTATTTTTGCAGTTTGATTGTGTTATTATGTTATTATGTGATTCTGTTGATTATCGATTTTGTGGGTTATTTGATTATTCGATTCTGATGCCTAGTTATTTGATATCGATTTCTGTCTGTTGATTAATTGTTTATTTTGTTTTTGGTCAAAAATGCCTAGTTTCTTTGATTGTTGTTTTTTTATTCATATAGAACTTTTTATTTATCAAATTTCATATAGAAAATGCCCTACTTGTTGCACGATCTTTTGCAATGAGGACTTGAGGATCATGTTAAGTTGTGTATCAATTTATACAAGTCTAATTCGTTGACAAGAACTGGTCATTTTAAGAAAGAAAAAAAACTAGTGATAATGTTGTCGGTATATATGACAGTTTAAGCATACATTTAGAAGCTGTATTAAACTATGCTGGTAACTTTTAATGATAGTAGAAACTCAATGTTGTGTTCATTACATATATATAACAATTATGCAGGTAACTTTTAGGTAAAATTAGGAAGCATTATGAAAGAAAGTTGAACTTACAGTGAGTTATTTAGATTGTGGGTTTTGTTGAATCTTGAGATGATTTGATGCACTCTTTTGTTTTTACTATGTTTTTTTCTTTTCTTGTGATGCGTTTTTGAGTTAAATAATTAGATTCAACTATTTGTATTACTTGCAACTATTTGTATTGTTACTTGCAACTATTTGTATTACTTGCAACTATTTGTATTGCTAGTGTTCTCCATCATTAGTTCACTTCTTGATTGTGAGTGGAGGTTAAAAACTCCCGTAGTAAAACCTCCACTAATTTTGGGGGTTAAAAACCTCCGCAGTAAAACCCCCACTAAAAGACATGATACCAGCGTTTTCTCAAAACGATTGCGGCACTTGAAACTCTGATGTTTTTTAAAACTCCCGCAGAAATGATCAGGGAGAAAATGAAAGAGTCTTAGAGTCGGCAGAAAAGCTATCATGATAGGAGGAGGAAAGGCTTGGAATTTCAGGCTGGTGAGCATGTCTTCTTGAGGGTCACGCCTATGACTGGTGTTGGGCGTGCACTGAAAGCGAAGAAGTTGACTCCGAGATTTATTGGACCGTGCGGATCACCGAGAGAGGTTGGAAAGGTTGCTTATATAGGGTGGCTCGCCACCTAATCTTCGAACTTGCACGGCGTGTTCCACGTGTCACAGCTTCGGAAGTACATTCCAGACCCGTCTCATGTGATTCACATGGATGATGTGGAGGTACGTGAGAACCTCACGGTGGATGTAACACCCTAAATGATTTAATTAAGCAATTCATTAAATTATTTAAAGTGTTGCACTATTTTTCTAATTATATTAAATTACAATATAATGTTATAATAAAATAAATTATTTTAATAGAGGGGAGTGGTATTAGAAATACCGGAGAGTCGTTGCATCTTGGGCCAGGAGCCCAAGCCCAATGACTTAGGCTCTAGGGTTGGTGCATTTCGCACCAAAGGAAGAAAGAAAGAAAGTAAACGAAAGAAAGAGAGAAAGGGAGAAGGAGAACGGCGCAAGGGAGAAGAGAAAGGGAGAGGAAGTTTCGCACCACTCAAAAGAAGGAGAAGAAGGCCTTAGTTGCCGTAGTTCTTGTACGTGACTTGGTGAGTGTGACACCCTAAATGATTTAATTAAGCAATTGATTAAATTATTTAAAGTGTTACACTGTTTTAAATTATAATAGAATATAAAATAGTGTTTATAATTCAGTAATTTATTTTAATTGAAGGGGATGGTGGAAGAAATGGAGAAGGGGTGTAAAAAAGGCCCAAGGTGCGCTTGGCCCAATGTACATATATCCAAAAGTAGAATTTTCTCTCATTTGTGAAGAGAAGAGAAAGAAGCGAATAGAGAGAAGAGAAGAGAAAGGGAAAACGGCGCAACCCTAGAGAGAAAGAGGAAAGAGCAATCGCACAAGGGAGAAAGGAAGAGAAGGAGCTCTTGTTGCTGAGGTTTTGAACGTGACTCGGTGAAAAGGACTTCTCTACGGTTAATTTGAGGTAAGGGGAGTCTCACTCTATAATAGAGGAGATAATTCGTTTTATGTAGATCATAGGTTTGGTTTTGGGTGAATTGATGATTATTTGGTGAAATTGAGAAAATTGCATGATAGAAATCGAATTAGGGTTTTAAATTGGGTGTTTTGTGTTCTTGATGAGTTTTGATGCATGATTGAGTGATATAACGTGCAATTGAACGTGTTAATGTTGTTATACAATGTATTTGAGTAGTATATGATGATTGGAATTGAAAGGGTTTGTGAATTGGGGGTTTTTGGGTCATGGGGCGCCAAGGTGCTAGGGATTTGGCGCCCTGTGCACTGTAGCAGGGAGTTTTTGGTGTTGTGTTGTTGTGCAGGGCGCCAATTTCCTAGGGCTTTGGGTGAATTGTTGTACATATTTTACCGTGCCAATTTTTGTATTCACCTGCCCAAATTCATTTTTAAGTGTTTTGGCTCGAGTGGTTTTCTGGTTGCAGGTGTCAATTTGAAAATGTCCCGGTGGGGGGTGGTTTTGTGTGTGTAAATGGGGTGGGTGGGGGAAACTCACATTTCTGAACATATTTTACCGTGCCAATTTTTGTATTCACTGCCCAAATTCATCTTTAAGTGTTTTGGCTCGAGTGGTTTCTGAGTCTGGTCTTATTTTAAAAATGTCTCGGTGGGGGTGACTTTGCGTGTGTAAAGGGGGTGGTTTGGGTGAAACTTATTTTTCTGGGCATATTTCACTGTGCCAAATTTTGTATTTACCTGCCCAAAAACATTTTTAAACATTTTGGCTCGGGTGGTTTTTGGTTTGAAAGTGTTGGGTGTCTTGGGGCAGGGGGCGCTAAATCTGTGTCTTTGCCAGGCGCCTAGTCTGCCGCTCGTGTATGCGAGGCGTATGCAGGCGTGTGCGAGTTTGTGTCTAGGTCCGTGTTGCCCGCAGGGCGCGCGGTTGCTAGAAAAGTGGCGCCCGATGGGTGTGTTGCCACGGGGCGCCAAAATCTTGAGTTCTGGCGCTAGTCTTTGTGTTGCACCAGGGGGCGCCAGAATGTGGGGAAAATGGCGCCTAGTGCTGCCAAGGGCCTAAGAGTGTGTTGTTTTGGTCCCTAGGTGACAGTTGGGTCCCTAGATGATTGTTTTGGTCCTAAATGGTGGTTTAGGTCCTTGAGTGAGGTTGAGTCCTCTAGATGAGATTAGTCCTTGGGACTTGATTGAGTTGAGAGTGTATAATGAGGTGGTGAGCATGCCATGGGGGCATGGGCGGAGAGCCAAGCCGGAGGGCTATAAAATGAGATTAATCACCGAGGTAAGAGTAAATGCGTGTGTTGAAATTTGTTTGAGATTGTGTTTGTCTTTGCACAGGAGTCTCATGCATACATTCAGCTGCTGATCGTAGAGCTTATAAAATAATTGTGAAGCTTTGAGGGCGTGGGAGGGCGAGTCATGAGGACTCCATTATTGATGAGAATCTTGGGAGGGCAAATATTGAGAACGCCGGAGGGCAAATGGTACCACATGCATACTTACATTGCATACATTCTCATTAGTGCATGAATATTGTTGAGTGATGATTGGTGTGTTTGAGTATGTTGTGAACTATGATTATATATATATTGCTTATTATCACTTTTATTATATAGTTAGAGACTCACCCTTTCTGTTGTTGTTTACCACAGGTAGTCACGAGTGAGGGCTCTCTACCTTCACTACTCCCGAGTCGGTGCGCTCTCGATCACGTAGCACCTGGGGTTGGGGTTTAGACTATTATTGCTTTGTTTTGCTCACTGTTGAGCTCTCATATATGATTCTCTATGTATACTTGAGATATAACTTTGATTTCCGCCGCATGTTATGAGATTGTTTACCACGTGATTTATGGTGTTACGTATTTTGATTATGTTTATGAGATGAATTAACTGTTGTGTGCTTTAAGAGAGAGGTGTGACGCTCCATTTTATTGAGGAATGATTTATGTTATACTATTAGTGTCTTTGAATGACTATGGCTAAATTGTGGTTCGCCACTAAGGTCGTAATTTCTTTCATCGTGTATTTACAAGGGCATCGAGAGCCTTGCAAAGGAGGTCAATGCACATTGCAAGTAGTATCGATTACTCGAGTAATCCCATAGTCAATCAGTTCACTATTTTATAACACACTAAACCAAAAGATGACTAGAATAGATATATATACTACGATTTTTGATTTAAATTTAGGGTAGAAATGGGGTGTTACATTAGTGGTATCGAGCAAAAGTTCGGTCTGTCCAGGCCAAGTGTGTGTCATTTGTCATGTTGTGTATGACAGTTAGGAGTCTTGAATTAGTTACGAATGGTTGTTTATCTTTGCAGTTGTTAGGTGATATGGCAAGAAGAGTTGATCTTTGCACTTGCACGAGGCATTGCAAGCCATAGCACAAGTTATGGGGATGCTGCAGAATCATCGAGACCATGATGCGCAACATTCGAGAGAGAACCCCTACCTTCAAGGGGGAGGTACAACCGGATGGTGCCTTGACTTGGTGAAGGAGATTGAGAGGATCTTGAGTGATTAGTTTGACCGATGAAGAGAGAAAGTCAGCACAGCACTCATACTTTATCTGAAGAGGCGATGGACCGGTGGCTAGAGACCGGTGAGAGGTTGGGTCTTTGCACAGAGAGAGATCACTTGGGTTTGTGTTTGAAGGGAATTCTTGAGAAAGTATTTCCGGAGGGCGTGAGAGGTAAGAAAGAGTGGAATTCCTTGGGCGAGGCGGGAAGTATGTACATTCATCGAATATCTTTGCCGCCAAGGTTACTGAGTTGGCCAAGTTCTATCCCCACTATCTTGAAAGGTCGGGTGAATTCTCAAAATGCATTAAGTTTGAGAATGGGTGAGGTGATATCAAGCGGTGTGGGGTATCGAAGATTAGAGTATTTCTTGATCCGGTAGGCGCTGCTGCGATTTATGAGGAAGACAAGCAATGCCCGCTCTAGGGTCATGAGAGAGAGACGGGGGAAATTCCATAACGAGGGGTAAGCCTTATGAGGCGTCACGACAAAGGAAAGCAAAGGTATTCGGGTGGTAACAAGTATAATGGTGGAAAGCAGTGCTTTGAGGGTAGGAGGTACCATGAGGGCAAGAAGCCAAGTGGGAGACGCCCATCCGACATTGTGTGTTTCAAGTGTGACAAGCCAGTCACAAGAGCTTTGATTGTAAGATGGAAGTGAAGAGATGTTTTAAGTGTGGGAAAAGTGGTCATATGGCATCCGAGTGTGATCGCAAGGAAGTGTATGTTTCAAGCGTGGTGGCTGGTCACATTAGCTTCAAGTGCCCCAAGCCTAAGAAGGAAAGATCCACGAGGAGAGTGTTTGCATTGGCGAGTTGAGAGGACCTAATGATATCGAGGTACATGTTTCATCTACGGTACACCTTTAGTTGCTATTATTGACACGGGTGCTACGCATTCTTTTATTGCATCTGTTTGTCTTTGAAAAGTTAAATTTAGTGTTGTCTACTATGGAGAGAGGATGGTTATCGACACTCCGGCTGGCGGTCGATAACTACTTCTACGATGTGTGCTAGGTGTCCTCTGTCGGTTTAGTGAGAGATTTTAGTTGATCGATTTGTTTGCCTTTGGGTGGGTTAGATGTGATTCTGGGCATGGATTGGTTAGTAGATAACCATGTGTACATCAACTGTTCTAGTAAGTCTGTTAGTTTTCTTCTTCCTGAAGAGGAAGAGTGCGCTTTCATTGTCACTTTGAGCAATTCGCGGGGTAATGAAAGAGGGTGGTCATTTGTTTGCTTTGATGGCGTCTATGTCTGCTGAGAACCAAGCTGTGGTTGATGGGTTACAGGTGGTGTGTGAGTTCCCGGAAGTGTTTCTGATGAGATTCCTAGTGTGCCCCCGAGAGGAAGTTGAGTTCGGGATTGAGCTTGTGCACAGTACTAGGCACGTGTCTATGGCACCGTCTGGGATGTCCGCTTCGAGTTATGCGAATTGAAGAAGCGGTTAGAGGAGCTTCTTGAGAAGAAATTTGTGAGGCCTAGTGTGTCACCATGGGGAGCTCGGTTTTATTGGTAAAGAAGAAGGATGGGAGTATGCGTGCGGCGTGGACTACAGACGGTTGAATAAAGTGACTATCAAGAATAAGTATCCTCTCCCGAGGATAGATGATCCGATGGATCGGTGGTGGGTGCTAAAGTGTTTAGCAAGATTGACTTGAGGTCGGGTATCACCAGTTAAGGTGAAGGATGAGGATATCCGAAAGCAGCGTTGAGCGAGGTATGGACATTATGAGTACTCTGTAATGCCGTTTGGTGTCACAAATGCACCGGGGTGTTTATGGAGTACATGAACCGAATCTTCCATAGCTATCTGGATCGGTTTGTGGTCGTTTTCATTGATGATATTACGGTGTACTCAAAATCGAGGAAGAGCATGCGGAGCACTTGAGGTTGGTCTTTGGAGGTCTTGAAAGAGAGGAAGTTGTATGCCAAGTTGTCAAAGTGTGAGTTCGTTTGCATGAGGTGAGCTTCTTGGGTCATATTATTTACGGTGATGGTATAGTTTGTGGATCCGGCCAAGGTTGATGCGATGTTGCAGTGGGAGAGCCCAAAGTCCGTGGATCGAGATCGGGAGTTTCTTGGGGTTGGGTTTGGTTATTACGGGAGGTTCATTGAAGGGTTCTCTAAGCTAGCCCTTCCATTGACTCGATTGACCTGTAAGGGAAAGGCATTTGTGTGGGATGCAAAGTGTGAAGAGAGCTTCCAAGAGCTAAAGAGGAGGTTGACCACGTCTCCAGTGTTAGTGTTGCCTGTTCCAGAGCAACCATTTGTTGTGTACTGCGATGCTTCCAAGATGGGTTTGGGAGGTGTGTTGATGCAGGATGGGAAGGTAGTCGCTTATGCGTCTCGGCAGTTAAGGACGCATGAGAAGAACTATCCTACTCATGATTTAGAGTTGGCTGCGATTGTGTTCGTGCTGAAGATTTGGAGGCACTATCTCTATGGTACTAGATTCGAAGTGTTCAGTGATCACAAGAGTTTGAAGTACTTGTTTGACCAGAAGGAGCTGAATATGAGACAGAGGCGTTGGTTAGAGCTGTTGAAGGACTATGATTTCGGCTTGAACTATCACCCCGGCAAAGCTAATGTCGTGGCTGATGCTTTGAGTCGGAAAACTTTGCATATGTCAGCTATGATGGTGAGGAGTTGGAGTTGATTGAGCAATTCCGCGACTTGAGTCCAGTTTGTGAGGTGACACCCGCAGTGTCGAGTTGGGTATCTTGAGGATTGGGAATGACTTCTTGGTTAGTATCGAGACGCTTGATGTTGCACCCCGAAAAATCCGGTTTGGACTTCTCGATGTACAACGTGGGAAAATATGAAGCCGCCACCAATATTTTAGTTTTGAGACGAAAACATTGAAAAAACGTCTTTTTATACAAGGCGGGTGGTCTTTTCGAAAATAAGAGATGTAGGTTCGGGGTCGGTTAGAGTGCGGGAAGGTATAAGCACCGTACCTCCTTTCTACCGAAAGGGAACCTTTAATTTGATGTGTGGTTTTGAAATGTTTGATTTGAAACGATCGTTCTACTTCTTTTCTTTTCTTTTTGTTTCGATTGAGAAATTATTTTATTGGAAACGGGAAAAAGAATATTTTTGGTATCTTTGAAAAGCGGAACAAAACAAAGATTTTTTAAAAGGGTGCTTGCGGGACAGAACCCGCTCCTACGTACTTCACCGAGATGAGGATCAAAGCTACGTAGTTCTCGTTTTGTGCGTCCAAGAAGGCGGCTTTTGATGATTTTTGAAAAGATGCTTTTTGCGTCAGAAGGCGGCTTTTGATTTTTGGAGGAAGTGTGTTTTTGCGTCGAGAAAGCGACTTTTGCGATTTTTAGGAAAGAAGTGTGTTGGTGTTTTTATTGTAGGGGTTTTCGGTCCTAGGTATGCAGTCCAATAGACCTAGAACAAAGACATCCCGCCTTGCATTTGCGGACGACGTGCCCACTACTTTTTGGAAAATGATCTTTTGATTTTTTTAGGAAAAGGGTTTGAAATTGTTGATTATTTGTTTTATTTCTCACAAGTATCCTAAGACGTTTGAACTGTACAGCTCCGGTCTCAGGACGCTAGACAACATCGGCCGTACGTCCGATTTTCCTCCTTATGAGTTTTTTAGGAAAAGGGGTTTTTATTGGAAAAACATTTGATTTTGCTTTGAAAATTTATTTTAGAAAAGAATTTGGTTTGGAAAAGATTTACGAAAACAAGTAGAACATTTCAATCAATTCTAAATCCATAACCAAGTGCAAATGAATGAATAAGACTCATACTTCCACAATCAAGCAATCATGGACATGTTATTCACCAACCAAGATTAAACATGCCAATATAATCAAAGGATTTAATTGTCAAAGATGCAAGGCAAATTTCTCAAGACAATTGTGTGCGTGTGTGTGAGAAAGAGGTGTATTTACCCTAATTACTCTGTGCTACAACATGCATGTAGGCTTACGTCTTCATTAGGAGGTCATACAAGGGGATGAAAGGGCACACAATTAAATCAAGACATTTAAATGGCATCATAGACAATAGAATGCAATTGATCATAGGCATAGGATATTCCTAGTTTGGATGAATGAACATGTAGACATGAATGCACACGCAGGTAGCTTGTGCATGAGCATACAATGAATGAATGAGCATCAATGAATGCACGACATAGTATAAATGAATGCATGAACATGTGAGAATGAATGCAAGACATGATATAAATAAATGCATGAACATGTAAGCATGAATGCAAGAGGCATAACATGTAAGAATGAATGTGTAACATAAGGTTAATGAATGCAATAGGCATAAGCATATGGGAATGTATGAACATTTGAGAATGAATGCAAGAATGAGCATATACAAAGATGCATGAACATTTTATTTATGAATGGATGATATAATATTAATGAATGTATGATCATGTAAGAGAGTAAGAGAATGCAATAGGCATAAGCATATGAGAATGCATGAGCGTGTGAGCATATGAAAGCATGCAAGTATTAATGTGCAAACACAAGTATGTATCACACAAGTGATGAAATGCAAAGTGTAAAAATGTTTTGGGTATTTTTGCAAATTGATAAGTAGTAAAACTTTTAGTAAAAAGTTAATGAATGGTAAAGTAAAAAGATGCATGAGGTAAATGGTAATTATTTAATGAGATGGTAAAGTAAGAATATAAAAAGTAAAAAGTTAATGAGGTAGTAAAGTAAAGAGTAAGTAGGTGGTAAAATGTTTTTATACTTTTTGGTAAAAAGTTAGTGAAGTGGTAGGGTAAAAAGTAAATGAGTGGTGAAAGGTTAAAAACACATTAACACAATTATACTTATCTACACAAGATAAAACACACATTTTAAGCACAAAATATTGCACAAAAATGGCCTCAAGGCCGAAACCATGCTATATCCTAAACACCAATTTATTTCATACTAATTGCATAATCAACACATAGAACCATACACAAGATAAAACCCTAAATTGTCATGCTATACCACTAAACAACAATCAAGCAACTCATATATTTTGTTCACACTAAACATTAAGAAAAACAAAAAGGAAACATAAACCCCTAATTTTTGAAACCAAAACCCTAAACCACACATATTCAAAATCAAGCCATCTTCCAACTTCAAACCATGAAATGATCAAGAACACATATTAACCCTAATTTTTTGCTTTAGGCCGAAACCTCTATGTATGAGAAATGAATTTTTAATTTGAAAAATGGTGCCAACAAAATGAAATATGCAAGGAAGACATGGAAAAATGAGTATGAAATGCACATAATATGGTGAAAACACAAGAAAATCCCTCTCTAGGCCAAGGACTCATTGCCAACACCCAAGGCTCCCAATGTCCTTGTCATAGTGTTGGAAACAAGTCCTCTAAGCCTTTGAGAAGGAAAAGAGGGGTAGAAGAAGGATTTACATCATGAGAGTTAAAGAAAATGCAAAGGATGAAAAACTTACCTCAAGAACTAGCTAGAAAAAGGAGCAAGAAGCAAAATGAAGCAAAGTAACTTGAAGAACAGCCCCTATATCCTTTTGAATCTCACGCAAAGTGCCTCCTCTTGGGTGGATTTTGATGGATCTTGAAGGATTAGGGAAGTTTTGAAGGTGGTTTATTGTTAGGATGAAGTGTATTGAAGGTTTGATGGTGAGAAATGAAGAAGAAATCAAAAATGAAGGAAGGGGAGGGAGAGGGAGGTTACGGCCTGATGCTAGAGAAGAGAGGAGAGAATTGTTTGCTAGGTTTTTGAGAAAATGAGAGTGTGTGTGAGTGAGTCTCTTATTTTTGGGCTTTTATATGAGGACCAATTTTAAGGGCATTTGTGACAATGTGCTTTTGTAAACCACTAGGATTTGAGATAGAATTTAAATGGAGGGTCAAGATTGCAATGCACAAGGATTAGGGACACTCAAGAAGCACAAATCAGCTGGTTGTACACGTTTTTGGAGTAGTCTTGGAGAGCAAAAATTGTTGGGGGCATTTAGGTCTTTTTACATTGAGTTATGGCCTAGGATTTGATCAAAAATTTTAATCAATGGCTAAGGATCATTTCACAAGGATCATGGGCATGAAAAAGCACAAAATATGGGCTGGAAATGAGAGGAAATTCGCAGCACACAAGTGAGAGAATGAGTGGAAAACTTGCAAGTTGTCATTTTTGTACTAATCCTTATCCTTTCATCATTCAAAATGTAGAATATTCCCTTCTAGATCTTTCTTTCTTATTCATGCCATTTTGGGCCCTATCCTATGATTCCATGATTGGGCTCTGAATTCCATGACCTCACCAATCCCAAAATTGATTTTGTTGACCCCACCTCAAAGGAAATGACCATTTTGCCCTTTTGTTCAAAACTTGAATTCCATGCCAAAAATATTTCAATGGTGCACAAAATGCACAACCTCCACCCTTTTAGACCCAAATAAATTCCCAAGAGAGATGCATAGTGGTTTTTACTGAGAAATTATTGGTCTTAGTGAAATGACCAAAATGCCCTTTTGGTCAAAAACCGTAATTTTGCCCAAAACTCAACTCTCTCTGCATAAAACATGTCTTCCAACTCCAAACATCATCTTAAAAACAATGAGATGACTTTTAGGACTCAAAAATGCATGTTCCATGGCTTTTTCCGAGAAATTACCCTTTTGCAAAATGACCAAAATACCACTTTGACCTAAAAACTTGTTTATTGTCCAAAAATGCATTTTAACCCTAAACATAATCCTAAAAACCATTGAATGACTTTTAAACTCTAAAATGCATGTCAAGCTTTAATTTATTTATTTTTGGTTGAAAATTAGGGTTTTGACCTAAGTTTAGGACAAAATTGGGGTATGACAGCTGCCCCTCTTTATCTGAAATTTAACAAGGAATATGAATTGGCCAAAACATATTCCGAGGCAAAATGAAGATAAAGAATTCAGAAATTATACCAAATTTTGTCTACTTGGGAAACAACCCGAATTTTCTTTTCCTCTTTCTCTTTCTTTACTCTTTGTGCGGATTTTAGCAAGGAATATGAATTGGCGAAACATATTAGAGACAAAATAAAGATAAAGAATTCGTAAATTATACCCCGTTTCTCTCTCTTTTTTTATTATTAAAAGGATAAGTGCCGACCTTGATGAAGTCCGCGAAAGCAGAAATAAATTGGTGCTAACCTCGTAAAGCCGAGAACAGAAATAAATTGGTGCCAACCCTCATTAAGCCAAGTGAGCGGGGAAATAAGGCGATAAAGAAAGCGATAAAGAAAGCGATAAAGAAAGTACCGCCCTCGATGGCCACACGAGGTTGCCTAAAGCCTTTTAACAAACCGCGAACGATGCGAGTTTGCCAGCGAGGCGAGGTGGTCTTCAAGAGCGGCCAGAGGGGAGATAGTATCAAGTCTAGATCTCGATACTTCTCTCAGGATTGCGCTACGTCTTAGGCCGACCACGGCTATCCTTTCGATTTGGACCCGATGGGGTCGGAAGGACTTACTCGCGGCTCGAATACGAGGTGAAGTCCGAAGGACACACGGTCTGAAGGAACACTTTGGGTTCTGAAGGGACGCTTGGTCCTGAAGGGACACTTGGTCCTGAAGGGATTCACGAATCCTGTTGGTTGGTTGATTGAAATGATCAATGCTGCCGCACTAGATTGAGGTACCTGCATACGTCAGCTGATGCGAGGAATTGAGATGGAGTGTGGATGCATGTTATGCGAAAGCATATTATGCTATGATTTTGGTGTAATGATGAATGCTAGGAGATGCTATTTTTGATTTTCTTTTGTCTTTTGTCAGCTTTTTTTTCCTGACTATTTTTTTTCTTTTGCTTTTTCCATGAAACGCAAACATTAATATGACGCAATGCTCTGATGTTTGATGCAATGATTTTTGTTCTTTTTCTTTTATGGAAATGCTAACGTTAATATGATGCAAATGCATTGCTTTAATGTCTGATGATTAAATGACAAAGGAATGTTTGTGAAATGATGAATGATATGGAGTGTTGGATGACAGGGAATGTTTTGATTTTCTTCTTCTATTTATTTATTTATTTATTTATTTATTTATTTTTTTTTTTTTTTATTTTTTTTTTTTTTTTTTGCTGAGAGTCAACACTTTAAGTCCCTACAAGATACAACCTAGTCCCGAAGGATGAAGGCGAGCACTAAAGCCCTACAGGATAACAACCTAATCCCTAAGGATGAAGGCGAGCACTGAAGCCCTACAAGATACAACCTAATCCCTAACGATAAAGGCGAGCACTAAAGCCCTACAGAATAACAACCTAATCCCTAAGGATGAAGGCGAGCACTGAAGCCCTACAAGATACAACCTAATCCCTAAGGATAAAGGCGAGCACTAAAGCCCTACAAGCGGTCAACTTTGGGCGACCCTCATGCGCCAAGATAACTGGTTAAAGAAATTTTCCATACTTTTCTATGTGAGGATGCAAATGCAATACTTTGATGCATGATATGACATGAAATGATTTTGTTCTTTTCCTCTTTATGAAGCGGCGAACATTAATATGATGCCAATGCAATGAAAAGATTTTTGCTTTTTCTTTTTACTATTTTCCTCTATGAAATGCAAATATTAATATGGTGCAACAGACGTGGAACACCTTTTTGTTTTTGCTATGTGATGAATGCACAAAATGTGAAGATGCAAATGTAATGCTTTGATGCATATGCTATGATGAATAGATTGAAATGCCTAGATGCATGAGGTAAACATTTTTGTGATGACGAGATGCGAGACTTTGGATGCAAGGAATTGAGATGATTATTGACCATTCCGTTGAAAAGTTGAATTTGATTCAAACTCGGTGTTCTCAAGGTTTTTATTTACAAATAGCCTCATTTGTTTTCTCTTTCCTTTCCATGATGACTCGATTTCGGATACCACGTAAACAACTTGTGTTCTCTCTTTTTGAAGCATTGTCTAGTAAGCATGCATAGGAGTGCAAATGTGAATGAGTGAGTCAGTTCACTTGGGATGGACATTCATGACGAGTGAAGGAATGATGACATACGATTATTGTCGAAGCTCATGAGGATCAAGAGATACAAGATTGCCCCAATTCAGTCTTTGATGAGTGAATAGCTTGCCCTGTCTAGTGGTGACAACAACTAGGGTGTAGAAGATGATGAATTGGGAATGCTTGGCTTTTGAAATGAAAGGTGGGGCGAGAAGAGATTTTGTCTCAACCCATAAAGTTTGATGTTGCCCTGGTCATAACAAGGACAAAAGCGCCCCAATTAGAATGACGGGGCCTTGTTTAGGATAGTGAGTTGAGAGATTGCCCGGTGAGGTTGAATGAGGTGAAGGAATGGGAAGCGCCCTTGCCCCTGCTTGGAGGTATTGACAAGCTGGAGTGACATGGGAGGGCATTGAATAGACATTCCCAAGACCGGGGTGGGCGGGAGGTGAAGAGAGTGCCCATCTTTTGGATCGAGTAGTGTTCTCGGTGCAAATGTCTTGACTTTTAAGCGTGAAAGAAGCCTCACTTGGTGATCACTAAACCTTGTTTTAATGCGGCTTGAATGGGTTTGAGTGCAAGTCCCTCTTTTTATTTTGTCACTTTCTTTTTTCTCATTTGTTTGTTTTTATTCCTCATTTCTTTTTCCGAGGGTTTGTTTTTTCTTGATCGACTTTCTTTTTACGATCATTTGTTTTTTTTTCTTTTGAGCAAACACATCGTGAGACAGATAAACTTAGTTGTTCTAAGATTTAAAATTTGAGAAAACAACAAAGAATCATCATTGATCGGAATGGACTTTTTCGAATTGTGGTGTTTTGTGGACGAAGGATGATTGGGCTTAATGAAGTATTTGGGGGTAATGGTAGGATGATTTTTATTCAGCGTTGGTGATGATCGATGATTTATGATGGTTATTTGGCTTGATGAGGTGTTTGGAAGTTTTATTCTGGCTAAGGGTTTGTGGAGGCAAGGTGCCGAGGAAGTGTTTGCGATTTATGGAAGAAGGGGTAGTTATACACAAAGCAAGGTGTTGGAAGATTTATTGAGACAAGGATCTCTTGTGTTTTTGCGGTAACATGTATCACTCACCACTTACATTTCTTTTGTATTTTCCTTAGCTTTGGGATTTTCATTTTTGAATCCCCTTTTTTTCTCTCTTTTTTTTTTTTTTTTTTCTTTTGTTCTTTGACTCGGTGAGGTGATAAGAAGTGATGCAATCGTTTTTTTTTTTTATATTTGAGGTGATCCTTGTCTAGGGTGATTTTGGATTTTGTTTTTCTTGGCTTAAGGTGGGTAGGAAAGGGACTTTTCTGGGATTTTGGGATTTTTGAGGAGATGGCCAAACTTCATTTCAAATCTGATTGCTTATTTATTTTTTTGTAAAACATGAAAACTGTTCATCTATCTATATGTGCTTGCTCCTTTCTTTACATTTTTTCTTTTTTTTTTTTTTTATGCCCTAACTTTTTGCTGGACCGCTCTTTGCGAGTTTTCAATCCACCTGGGCGCTTTTTTTGTGTCTAGGCGCCCTTTGCGGGTTTTCAACCTAGCGAGCTTATTTTCTTATTTATTATTATTTTTTGAAAGACTTGCATTGAAGGAATATGATATTTAACAAGGGAAAATAGTGATCACAGACTTGCCCAAACATGGAGCACTCAAAGTGTTAGTGAGAATGAAACAAAAGTCGGCACGCACCGATGGGAGAGAACATGCACTTTATGGGTGGGACGGGCGGGATTAGACTTGGATGGGAAATGATGATAAATGAAGGAAACCGATCGACTCAAACAATAGAGATCGCACGTGGCATGCATACTTACTAGAAGAACGCTTCACGAGAGAGTTAACATTGGTTAAAGCATGATATAAAAACTTTTTTTTTGATGGAGCGTTTGAGTCTTTTATCATGGAATGGATGAGATGCAATGCTTTTTTATTCTTTGAAGGAAATACAAATGAGCTATTGACGTGAAAAACCGAATGCCTTGGAACACCTTGAAATTTTGAAAGAATGATTGTTTTGCAAGACCATCTCGTCTCTCATCAAAACTCTTTATTGTATGTGAAAACACTATGATATGCAAGTGGAAAAATGATCACTTCAAAAGTGTAATTATTCTAAAAGGTTTTTATGATTTTGATGCAAAATGAAATGCATTTTTGAATGAGGCGAGAAAGATACTTTTCAAAATGAAATTTTTATTTGTTATGCTTGACGGGGTGGACCCGCTCCTACGTATCCTCCTTGAGGAATCAAAGCGTACGTAGTTCTACTGTGTCCCTTTTTTTGAAATAATGTTTATGCATGAATGCCATGTTTTGGATGAACTTGGCGAGGAGCTTTTTCCTCTTTTTGATTATAAATGAAATGCTTATGCTATGAAGGCGATAATTGTTTTCATTTTTATGTAATGAAATGGAATGCAAGACGAATGATTCAAAATTAGAACTTTATTTATGCAAATGATGCAACGATGTAGGATGCAAGATATTTTTTTTTTAAAATGATTTTTTTATAGAGGCAAGACAAAATATGAAATGCCGATGCCCCCTTTTCTTTTACATGATGAAAGATGCGGGAATGATGCTTTTTCCTAAATGATGATTTTTTTAGAGACAAGGCAAAGTATGAAATGCCAATGCCCCTTCCTTTTGAAAGATGCATGTATTGAGGAATGATGTATTTGAACTAAAGTGATGAAGTTAATGAAATGATGCATGAATGAATGCATGATGTTTGATGTTTTGAATGACAGATATAAAATGACTTTCAAAAGTTGGACATTTATACATTTTGGAAAAACAACGGTTTATTTTCACAAAAATTTCGATGCAGGGGTATGCAAGCTCCTTTGTGTCCTACAAGGTTCCTTAAGAGACAGGATCTAAGGCCTTTTTAGGGGTACTTCAAGGTAAGCACTAAAAAGGAAGCCCTAGATAAAGTTCCTAGAGCCAACGACCTCATCCGAAAGCGCGTCGATCGGCATGGATGGGCGTGCGCCCAAGTGATGAGCCCATCGAACAAAGCCAAACTCTAGGTGAAGTCTTCGCAACCACACGAAAAGACGTACGTCCCGGTGTGCAGCCACTAATGACTTCGTTCTAGCCTAAGATATACTCTAGCCCGGGTATAGGGCTGTCTCACTAAAAATTACACAAGGGTAAAAACAGTGAAAGTGTGTGTAGGAGCATAATGATGCATATACCCCCCCACCTGCAAAGAAAATCCAGAAACAGTCCAGACAAAGAGAGTCGTCTACCCTAGGGTTTTGCACATATCATTCAAGTCTAAGCAAGAAATCAACCTAAGGTATTAACAATCATCTAAAACTCTACTTACCTTAAGAAGAGGAGCTAAGAAGAGGGGATCATAATAGAAGGGGGAAAATGCATGAACTTACCAAAGAAAGGGAGCGAAGAAGAGGGGGACATGCGAAATAAGGGGAATATGATGCACGAGCATAAGTAAAGAAAGAAAGGGGTAAGAGAAGAAACAAGAAGCAAGTGTAGAAATAAGCAAATGCACATGAATGCAACACAATGATAATGCAAGAGAAACTATCAAGCATCATAGACAAAGAAAAGAAAAAGAAAAAGAAAAGGAAAAAGAAGAGATAGAACAAATTTTCCAAATCAAACACTTTAAACCACGCATCAAATTAATTAGGCTTGACCCTCGTTTTTTCTTAAGAAAGGTTAATCCCGTGAAGTCGCTAAATTTGTTGCACCCGAAAAATCCGGTTTGGACTTCTCGATGTACAACGTGGGAAAATATGAAGCCGCCACCAATATTTTAGTTTTGAGACGAAAACATTGAAAAACGTCTTTTTATACAAGGCGGGTGGTCTTTTCGAAAATAAGAGATGTAGGTTCGAAATTCGGTTAGGTGCGGGAAGGTATAAGCACCCGCACCTCCTTTCTACCGAAAGGAACCTTTAATTTGATGTGTGGTTTTGAAATGTTTGATTTGAAACGATCGTTCTACTTCTTTTCTTTTCTTTTTGTTTCGATTGAGAAATTATTTTATTGGAAGCGGGAAAAAGAATATTTTTGGTATCTTTGAAAAGCGGAACAAAACAAAGATTTTTTTAAAAGGGTGCTTGGCGGGACGGGAACCCGCTCCTACGTACCTCACCGAGATGAGGATCAAAGCTACGTAGTTCTCGTTTTGTGCGTCCAAGACGGCTTTTGATGATTTTTGAAAAGATGCTTTTTGCGTCAGAAGACGGCTTTTGATTTTTTTGGAGGAAGTGTGTTTTTGCGTGGAGAAGGCGACTTTTTGCGATTTTTAGGAAAGAAGTGTGTTGGTGTTTTTATTGTAGGGGTTTTCGGTCCTAGGTATGCAGTCCAATAGACCTAGAACAAAGACATCCCGCCTGCATCTGGACGACGTGCCCCACTACTTTTGGAAAATGATCTTTTGATTTTTTTAGGAAAAGGGTTTGAAATTGTTGATTATTTGTTTTATTTTCACAAGTATCCTAAGACGTTTGAATCTGCACACTCCGGTCTCGGGGCGCTAGACAACATCGGCCGACGTCCGATTTGCCTCTTATGAGTTTTTAGGAAAAGGGGTTTTTATTGGAAAAACATTTGATTTTGCTTTGAAAATTTATTTTAGAAAAGAATTTGGTTTGGAAAAGATTTACGAAAACAAGTAGAACATTTCAATCAATTCTAAATCCATAACCAAGTGCAAATGAATGAATAAGACTCATACTTCCACAATCAAGCAATCATGGACATGTTATTCACCAACCAAGATTAAACATGCCAATATAATCAAAGGATTTAATTGTCAAAGATGCAAGGCAAATTTCTCAAGACAATTGTGTGCGTGTGTGTGAGAAAGAGGTGTATTTACCCTAATTACTCTGTGCTACAACATGCATGTAAAGCTTACGTCTTCATTAGGAGGTCATACAAGGGGATGAAAGGGCACACAATTAAATCAAGACATTTAAATGGCATCATAGACAATAGAATGCAATTGATCATAGGCATAGGATATTCCTAGTTTGGATGAATGAACATGTAGACATGAATGCACACGAGGTAACTGTGCATGAGCATACAATGAATGAATGAGCATCAATGAATGCACGACATAGTATAAATGAATGCATGAACATGTGAGAATGAATGCAAGACATGATATAAATAAATGCATGAACATGTAAGCATGAATGCAAGAGGCATAACATGTAAGAATGAATGTGTAACATAAGGTTAATGAATGCAATAGGCATAAGCATATGGGAATGTATGAACATTTGAGAATGAATGCAAGAATGAGCATATACAAAGATGCATGAACATTTTATTTATGAATGGATGATATAATATTAATGAATGTATGATCATGTAAGAGAGTAAGAGAATGCAATAGGCATAAGCATATGAGAATGCATGAGCGTGTGAGCATATGAAAGCATGCAAGTATTAATGTGCAAACACAAGTATGTATCACACAAGTGATGAAATGCAAAGTGTAAAAATGTTTTGGGTATTTTTGCAAATTGATAAGTAGTAAAACTTTTAGTAAAAAGTTAATGAATGGTAAAGTAAAAGATGCATGAGGTAAATGGTAATTATTTAATGAGATGGTAAAGTAAGAATATAAAAAGTAAAAAGTTAATGAGGTAGTAAAGTAAAGAGTAAGTAGGTGGTAAAATGTTTTTATACTTTTTGGTAAAAAGTTAGTGAAGTGGTAGGGTAAAAAGTAAATGAGTGGTGAAAGGTTAAAAACACATTAACACAATTATACTTATCTACACAAGATAAAACACACATTTTAAGCACAAAATATTGCACAAAAATGGCCCTCAAGGCCGAAACCATGCTATATCCTAAACACCAATTTATTTCATACTAATTGCATAATCAACACATAGAACCATACACAAGATAAAACCCTAAATTGTCATGCTATACCACTAAACAACAATCAAGCAACTCATATATTTTGTTCACACTAAACATTAAGAAAAACAAAAGGAAACATAAACCCCTAATTTTTGAAACCAAAACCCTAAACCACACATATTCAAAATCAAGCCATCTTCCAACTTCAAACCATGAAATGATCAAGAACACATATTAACCCTAATTTTTTGCTTTAGGCGAAACCTCTATGTATGAGAAATGAATTTTTAATTTGAAAAATGGTGCCAACAAAATGAAATATGCAAGGAAGACATGGAAAAATGAGTATGAAATGCACATAATATGGTGAAAACACAAGAAAATCCTCTCTAGGCCAAGGACTCATTGCCAACACCCAAGGCTCCCAATGTCCTTGTCATAGTGTTGGAAACAAGTCCTCTAAGCCTTTGAGAAGGAAAAGAGGGGTAGAAGAAGGATTTACATCATGAGAGTTAAAGAAAATGCAAAGGATGAAAAACTTACCTCAAGAACTAGCTAGAAAAAGGAGCAAGAAGCAAAATGAAGCAAAGTAACTTGAAGAACAGCCCCTATATCCTTTTGACTCTCACGCAAAGTGCCTCCTCTTGGGTGGATTTTGATGGATCTTGAAGGATTAGGGAAGTTTTGAAGGTGGTTTATTGTTAGGATGAAGTGTATTGAAGGTTTGATGGTGAGAAATGAAGAAGAAATCAAAAATGAAGGAAGGGGGAGGAGAGAGGAGGTTACGGCCTGATGCTAGAGAAGAGAGGAGAGAATTGTTTGCTAGGTTTTTGAGAAAATGAGAGTGTGTGTGAGTGAGTCTCTTATTTTTGGGCTTTTATATGAGGACCAATTTTAAGGGCATTTGTGACAATGTGCTTTTGTAAACCACTAGGATTTGAGATAGAATTTAAATGGAGGGTCAAGATTGCAATGCACAAGGATTAGGGACACTCAAGAAGCACAAATCAGCTGGTTGTACACGTTTTTGGAGTAGTCTTGGAGAGCAAAAATTGTTGGGGGCATTTAGGTCTTTTTACATTGAGTTATGGCCTAGGATTTGATCAAAAATTTTAATCAATGGCTAAGGATCATTTCACAAGGATCATGGGCATGAAAAAGCACAAAATATGGGCTGGAAATGAGAGGAAATTCGCAGCACACAAGTGAGAGAATGAGTGGAAAACTTGCAAGTTGTCATTTTTGTACTAATCCTTATCCTTTCATCATTCAAAATGTAGAATATTCCCTTCTAGATCTTTCTTTCTTATTCATGCCATTTTGGGCCCTATCCTATTATTCCATGATTGGGCTCTGAATTCCATGACCTCACCAATCCCAAAATTGATTTTGTTGACCCCACCTCAAAGGAAATGACCATTTTGCCCTTTTGTTCAAAACTTGAATTCCATGCCAAAAATATTTCAATGGTGCACAAAAATGCACAACCTCCACCCTTTTAGACCCAAATAAATTCCCCAAGAGATGCATAGTGGTTTTTACTGAGAAATTATTGGTCTTAGTGAAATGACCAAAATGCCCTTTTGGTCAAAAAACCGTAATTTTGCCCAAAACTCAACTCTCTGCATAAAACATGTCTTCCAACTCCAAACATCATCTTAAAAACAATGAGATGACTTTTAGGACTCAAAAATGCATGTTCCATGGCTTTTCCTGAGAAATTACCCTTTTTGCAAAATGACCAAAATACCCTTTGACCTAAAAACTTGTTTATTGTCCAAAAATGCATTTTAACCCTAAACATAATCCTAAAAACCATTGAATGACTTTTAAACTCTAAAATGCATGTCAAGCTTTAATTTATTTATTTTTGGTTGAAAATTAGGGTTTTGACCTAAGCCGGACAAAATTGGGGTATGACACCCAGAAGTTAGATGTGAAGTTGGTAGATTTGTTGGTTGCTGGTGAGCAAGCTGTTGATGGGGATTACAGGTTGGATTCCCAGGGTGTGTTGAGGTTCAGGGACAGAATTTGTTTTTCGGATGATGCTGGGTTAAAGAAGATGATACTTGAGGAGAGCCATAGGAGTAAGTTGAGCATTCATCCAGGTGCTACTAAGATGTACCATGATCTGAAGAAACTATTTTGGTGGCTTTGGTATGAAGAGGATGTTTGCAGATTTGTATATGAATGTTTGACTTGCCGAAGTCAAAGATTGAGCACACGAAGCCTGCGGGGTTGATGCAACCTTTGGAGATTCCGGAATGGAAGTGGGGACAACATTTCCATGGATTTTGTATTTGGATTGCCAAAATCGTGAGAGAGGGTCGACACTATTTGGGTGATTGTGGATAGGTTGACCAAGTCTCGCTCACTTTATTCCTATCAACATCACCTTTCCGTGCAAAGTTGGCTAGGATTTACATTCAGTGATTGTGAAGCTTCATGGGGTCCCGAAGAGCATTGTGTCGGATAGAGACCCGCGGTTTACATCGAGTTTTGGGGAGCTTGCGGGAGGCTTTGGGGTCCAAGCCGAGGTTGAGTTGACTTATCATCCTCAAACCGATGGTCGATTGAGAGAACCATCCAGTCTTTGGAGGATCTTTTGAGAGCTTGTGTGCTAGAGCAGGAGGTGCGTGGGATACACATCTCCCACCGATTGAGTTCACTTATAATAACGGCTATCACTCGAGCATTGGGATGGCTCCTTTTGAGGCCTTTGTATGGGCGGAGGTGCGAGAACTCCTTTGTGTTGGCATGAGTCCGGTGAGAGTGTTGTTCTTGGACCGGAGTTGGTTAGGGAGGCAGCGAGAAGGTGAAAATGATCGAGAGAGAAGATGAAAGAGTCCCAGAGGGTAAGCCAGAAAAGTTATCATGATAAGAGGAGGAAGGACTTGGAGTTTCAGTGGTGAGCATGTGTTCTTGAGGTCACGCCTATGGTCGTGTTGGGCGTGCTCGAAGGCAAAGAAGTTAACTCCAAGGTTTATTGGACCGTACCAAATCACCGAGAGGTTGGAAAGGTTGCTTATAGGGTGGCCTTGCCGCCTAATCTTCGAACTTGCACGATGTTTTTCACGTGTCACGGCTTCTAAGTATATTCGGACCGTCTCATGTGATTCACATGGATGATGTGGAGGTGCGTGAGAACCTCACCGTGGAGACTATGCCGGTGAGGATTGATGATAGAGAAGTGAAGGTGTTGAGAGGAAAGACATTGCCTTGGTCAAGGTAGTGTGGTTGGGAGCCGCTTGGTGAGAGTATGACTTGGGAGGTGGAGAGCAAGATGCGGGAGTCTTATCCGAGTTATTTGATTTCGGTATGAATTTCGAGGACGAAATTTCCTAAGTGGGGGAGAGTTGTAACACCCTAAATGATTTAATTAATTATTTGATTAAATTATTTAAAGTGTTACACTGTTTTAAATTATAATGGAATATAAAATAGTATTTATAATTCAGTAATTTATTTTAATTGAAGGGGATGGTGGAAGAAACCGGAGAAGGGGTGTAAAAAGGCCCAAGTGCGTTGGCCCAATGAATATATAGCCAAATTAGGCATTTGCTCTCATTTGTGTGAGAAAGAAAAAGAAAACGAAAGAGAGGAGAAGAGAAAAGAAGCTCACGGCGCAAAACCCTAGGAGAAGAGGAGGAGAAGAGCAATTTCGTGACTTGAAGGCTTGGATTGTTGCAGTGGTTTTGTTCGTGACTCCGTTCCGGTTCTTCTCTACGGTTAATTTGAGGTAAGGGGAGTCTCACTCTATAATAGAGGAGATAATGGGTTATATGTGTATCATAGAAATTACATTTTATGTTATTTGATTATTGAATGAAGGATTGTATCATTGAATTTGATGAATTGTATGATGAAATCGAGTTAGGGCTTAGGTTAGGGTTTATAACATGAAAGAGGGTGGTCAGTTGTTTGCTTTGATGGCGTCTATGTCTGCTGAGAACCGAGCTTTGGGTCATGGGGCGCCAAGGTGCTAGGGATTTGGCGCCACGTAATCAGTATGTGAGGAGTTTTGGTGTTGTGTTCTTTGTGCAGGCGCCAATTTCCTAGGAAATGGCGCTGTGTCCGTATGCTTGATGGATCAGGTGAGTGTGTTCTTTGTGCAGGGGCGCCAAGTTCTTTGTGTCTGGCGCCCGGTGCTGCTGTTTGAGTGCTGTGAGGGTGTGTTTGCTGTCTGGGCGCCAGAATGTGGGTATTTTGGGGCCCGGGGAGTGAAACTTGTATTTCTGAACATATTTTACCGTGCCAATTTTTGTATTCACCTGCCCAAATTCATTTTTAAGTGTTTTGGCTCGAGTGGTTTTCTGGTTGCAGGTGTCAATTTGAAAATGTCCCGGTGGGGGTGGTTTTGTGTGTGTAAATGGGGTGGGTGGGGGAAACTCACATTTCTGAACATATTTTACCGTGCCAATTTTTGTATTCACCTGCCCAAATTCATTTTTAAGTGTTTTGGCTCGAGTGGTTTCCTGAGTACAGGTCTTATTTTAAAAATGTCTCGGTGGGGGTGACTTTGCGTGTGTAAAGGGGGTGGTTTGGGTGAAACTTATTTTTCTGGGCATATTTCACTGTGCCAAATTTTGTATTTACCTGCCCAAAAACATTTTTAAACATTTTGGCTCGGGTGGTTTTTGGTTTGAAAGTGTTGGGTGTCTTTGGGTCGGAGGGGCGCTAAATCATGGCCGCTTTGGCGCGCTAGTCTGCTTTGCTCGTGTGCGAGGCGTGTGCGAAGGCGTATCGAGTTTGTGTCTAGGTCTTTGTTGCCCGCAGGGCGCCAGATTGCTAGAAAAGTGGCGCCCGGTGGGTGTGTTGCCCACGGGCGCCAAAATCTTTGAGTTTACGGCGCTAGTCTTTGTGTTGCACCGGGCGCGCGAATGTGGGGAAAATGGCGCCTAGTCTACGCCAAGGGCCTAAGAGTGTCTTCATTTTGGTCCCTAGGTGACAGTTGGGTCCCTAGATGATTGTTTTGGTCCTAAATGGTGGTTTAGGTCCTTGAGTGAGGGTTGAGTCCTCTAGATGAGATTAGTCCTTGGGACTTGATTGAGTTGAGAGTGTATAATGAGGTGACCGAGCATGCCATGGGGGCATGGGCCGGAGAGGCCAAGCCGGGAGGGCTATAAAATGAGATTAATAATTGAGGTAAGAGTAAATGCGTGTGTTGAGTTGTTTGAGATTGTGTTTGTCTTTGTACATGGAGTCTCATGCATACATTAATTTGTGATCGTAGAGCTTATAAAATAATTGTGAAGCTCCGAGGCGGCCGGAGGGCAGAGTCATGAGGACTCCATTATTGATGAGAATGCTTGGGAGGGCAAATATTGAGAACGCCGGAGGGCAAATGGTACCACATGCATACTTACATTGCATACATTCTCATTAGTGCATGAATATTGTTGAGTGATGATTGGTGTGTTTGAGTATGCTGTGAACTATGATTATATATATATTGCTTATTATCACTTTTATTATATAGTTAGAGACTCACCCTTTCTGTTGTTGTTTACCACAGGTAGTCACGAGTGAGGGCTCTCTACCTTCACTACTCCCCGAGTCGGTCTGCTCTGATACGTAGCACCTAGGGGTTGGGGTTTAGACTGTTATTGCTTTGTTTTGCTCACTGTTGAGCTCTCATATATGATTCTCTATCTATACTTGAGATGTAACTTTGATTTCCGCCGCATGTTATGAGAGTGTTTACCACGTGATTTATGGTGTTACGTATTTTGATTATGTTTATGAGATGAATTAACTGTTGTGTGCTTTAAGAGAGAGGTGTGACGCTCCATTTTATTGAGGAATGATTTATGTTATACTATTAGTGTGCTGAATGACTATGGCTAAATTGTGGTTCGCCACTAAGGTCAGAATTTCTTTCACTGGTGTATTTACAAGGGCATCACTGAGAGCCTTGCAAAGGAGGTCAATGCCTGTTGCAAGTAGTATCAGTTACCTGAGTAATCCCATAGTCAATCAGTTCACTATTTTATAACACACTAAACCAAAAGATGACTAGAATAGATATATATACTCTGATTTTTGATTTAAATTACCGGGTAGAAATGGGGTGTTACAGTGAGAATCACTTTCTACGGTTAATTCGAGGTAAGGGGAGTCTCACTCTATAATAGAGGAGATAATATGTAGATCATAGGCCTTGATTAGTGTTAATTGATGATTTATTGGTGAATTGAGTCATTGAATTGAATAAATTGCATGTGAAATCGATTTGGGGCTTAACTTAGGGTTTGTAACATGTTGATTTCGTGATTGGTGATGTGTTTGATGATTGAGCATGAAATTGATTGTCATAATATGAAATTAGGAGTATTAGAGGGATTATGGAGTGGTTTGATTTAGGAGAAATTGGAAAATTTGGGGGTTTTGAGTTTAGGGCGCCATATGGCTAGGATTCTCGCGCCCTGCAATCGTAGCTGATGAGGCTATGGTCTTTGTGTTCTTATCGGGGCGCCACTTTCTTTGAGGAATTGGCGCACAGGATACTGTTCACGTCTTTGGAATTGTGTCTCGAGGCGGTGTGTGTCGGTGGTAGGCGCCGAATGTGGGTGTTTTGGTGCACGGGAGTGAAACTTAGAGTTCTAGGCACATTTTCCGTGCCAACTTTTGTATATACTGCCCAAATCCAATTTTAAGTGTTTTGGCTCGAATGGTTTTCTCAGTTCTGGTGTTATTTTACAAATGTCCCGGTGGGGTGGCTTTGTGTGTGTAAATGGGGTGGGTTGAGTGAAACTTGCATTTTCGGGCATATTTCACCGTGCCATATTTTGTATCTACCGCCCAAATCCAATTTTAAGTGTTTTGGCTCGAATGGTTTTCAGTTACTGGTGTTATTTTACAAATGTCCGGTGGGGTGGCTTTGTGTGTGTAAATGGGGTGGGTTGAGTGAAACTTACATTTACGGACAAATTTCACCGTGCCATATTTTGTATTTACCTCGCCCAAAAAACATTTTTAAACAATTTGGCTCGAGTGGTATTCGGTTTGCAAGTGTTGTGTGTCTTTGGGTCGGTTGTGGGGCGCCAAATTGTCTTGCCAGGCGCCTAAGTGAGTGCTCGTGTGCGAGACCGTGTGGAGGCGTGTCTTAGTTTGTGTTTAGGATTTTGTGGTGCCTGGGGCGCGCAGTTACTAGAAAAGTGGCGCCGATGGGCATTTGTGTTGCCACCTGGGGCGCCAGTCTTTGAGTTTCTGGCGCCTTGATCTTTGTGTTGCACCGAGGGGGTGCGAGAATGTGGGAAAATAGCGCCTAGTCTTTGCCAAGTGCCTAAGCGTGTCGCATTTTGGTCCCTAGGTGACAGATTTGGTCCCTAGATGATTGTTTTGGTCCTAAATGGTGGTTTGGGTCCTTGAGTGAGGTTGAGTCCTCTAGATGAGATTAGTCCTTGGGACTTAATTGTAGAGCGTGTATCTTGAGATGACCGAGGATGCCATGGGGGCATGAGTAGGGAGGGCCAAGCCATGAGGGCTATAAATGAGATTGATAATGAGGTAGGAGTTAGTGCGTGAATTGAGATGTTTGAGAATGTGCTTGTGTTGTTACATGGAGTCTCATGCATACATTCATTTTGCGATCGTAGAGCTTATAAAGCGATTGTGAAGCTTTCGAGGGCGGTAGGAGGGCGAGTCATGAGGACTCCATTTGATGATGAGAATCTGGGAGGGCAAATAATGAGGCTAGGAGGGAGGGCAAATGGTACCACATGCATAACTACATTGCATACATTCACATGAATGCATGAACATTATTGAGTGATGATTGGTATGATTGATTGTGCTGTGAACTGTGATTGTATATATTGCCTATTATCACTTTTATTATATAGTTCGAGACTCACCCTACCACAGGTAGTCATGAGTGAGGGCTTACTACCTTCACTATTCCTTGAGTCGGTCTGCTCTGATACGTAGCACCTAGGGGATGGGTTATGAACTGTAGTTTGTTCTGTTTTGCTCCTTGTTGAGCCTCATATGTATTGTTTTGAGACTACTGATTTATTCTGTTGAGATAGTGTTTTATTCCGCTGCGTGGCACTTATTTTCATAGTGTGTGGTTTTATTTGTTAAAGTTTGTGAGTTCTATCTTTGAGATGGTGTTACGTATTTTTGAGTAAAGAGACGTTTAAGTTATTTGTTGTTGAGTTTGATGGAGTAGTTGTGTAACATTCCATTGGATGATTTTCAAGCGAAAAATGATTTTTATACTCTGATTTTTACTATAAAGTACAGGGTAGAAATGGGGTGTTACATTAGTGGTATCGAGCAAAAGTTCGGTCTGTCAGACCAAGTGTGTCTGTTTGTCATGTTGTGTATGACGGTTAGGAGTCTTGAATTAGTTACGAATGGTTGTTTATCTTTGCAGTGTTAGGTTGATATGGCCGAGAAGAGTTGATGTTGCACTTGCCGAGGCGTTGCAAGCCATAGCACAAGTTATGGGGGCGCAATGAGAATCATCGAGACCGTAGTCGGCAACATTCCGAGAGAGAACCCCCACCTTGAGGGAGGTACAACCGGATGGTGCATTGACTTGGTGAAGGAGATTGAGAGGATCTTGGGGTGATTAGTCGCGATGATGATGAGAGAAAGTCAGCACAGTACACATACTTTATCTGAAGAGGCGATGGTAGTGGTGGAGACCAGTGAGAGGTTGGAGTCTTTTGCGCAGAGGAGATTACATGGGGGTGTGTTCGAAGGGAATTCTTGAGGAAGTATTTCGGAGGGCGTTAGAGGTAAGAAAGATTTGGAATTCCTTGAACCGAGGCGGGGAAGTATATGCATCATCGAGTATCTTTGCCAAGTTCACGGAGTTGGCCAAGTTCTATCCCCATTATCTTCGAAAGGTGAAATTTGAATTCTCAAAGTGCATTAAATTTGAGAATGGGTGATAATTGATATCAAGCGGTGTGGGATATCGGAAGATTAGAGTATTTTCTTTGATTTGGTAGGCTGCTGCAGGATTTATGAGGAAGGCAACAATGCCCGCTCTAGGGTCATTAGAGACCGAGGGGAAATTTAATAATGAGGGTAAGCCATATGAGGCGTCTGCGACAAGGGAAAGCAGAGGTATGCGGGTAGTAACAAGTATATCGTGGGTGGGCAGTCTGCGAGGGTAGGAGGTATACCGAGGGCAAGAAGCCAAGTGGGGAGACACCCATCCGATGTTGTGTGTTTCAAGTGTGACAAGCCAGTCACAAGAGCTTTGATTGTAAGATGGAGGTGAAGAGATGCTTTAAGTGTGGGAAGAATGGTCACATGGCATCCAGGAGTGTGATCGCAAGGAAGGCGTGTGTTTCAAGCGTGGTGAAGTGGCCACCTTAGCTTCAAGTGCACCAAGCCAAAGAAGGAAAGATCCTTTGGGAGAGTGTTTGCATTGGCGAGGTTGGAGGGACCTAATGATATCGAGAGGTACATGCTTCATCTATGGTACACCTTTAGTTGCTATTATTGACACGGGTGCTACGCACTCTTTTATTGCTACTTTTTGTCTTTGAAAAGTTGAATTTAGTGTTGTCTACTATGGAGAGAAGGATGGTTATCGACACTCGGCTAAGCGGTCCGAGTAACTACTTCTCTAATGTGTGCTAGGTGTCCTCTGTCGGTCTTTCGCGAGAGATTTTAGTTGATTTGATTTGTTTGCCTTTGGGGGTTGGATGTGATTTCGGGCATGGGTGGTTAGTAGATAACCATGTGCACATCAGCTGTTTCAACAAGTCTGTTAGTTTTCTTCTTCCGAAGAGGAAGAGTGCATTTCTTTGTCTGTCACGAGCAATTGCGCGAGGTAATGAAAGAGGTGGTCAAATGTTTGCTTTGATGGGCGTCTATGTCTGCTGAGAGAACCAAGTTTGTAGTTGATGGGTTGCGGTGGTGTGTGAGTTCCCTTAAGTGTTCCCGGATGAGATTCCTAGTGTGCCCCAGAGAGAGGGAAGTTGAGTTCGGGATTGAGCTTGTGCACAGTACTAGGCACGTGTCTATGGCACCGTCTGGGATGTCGGCTCGAGTTATGCGAATTGAAGAAGCGATTAGAGGAGCTTCTTGAGAAGAAATTTGTGAGGCCTAGTGTGTCACCATGGGAGCTCGGTTTTGTTGGTAAAGAAGAAGGATGGGAGTATGCGTGCGTGCGTGGACTACGGACAAGTGAACAAAGTAACTATCAAGAATAAGTATCCTCTTCCGAGGATAGATGATCCGATGGATCGGTGGTGGGTGCTAAAGTGTTTAGCAAGATTGACTTGAGGTCGGTATCACCAGATTAAGGTGAAGGATGAAGACATCCGTAAAACAAGCATTCGAGCGAGGTATGGGCATTATGAGTACTCTGTAATGCCATTTGGTGTCACTAATGCACCAGGGGTGTTTATGGAGTACATGAACCGAATCTTCCATAGCTACCTGGATCGGTTTGTGGTCGTTTTTATTGATGATATTCTAGTGTACTCAAAATCGAGGAAGAGCATGCGAGCACTTGAGGTTGGTGCTAGGGTCTTGAAGAGAGGAAGTTGTATGCCAAGTTGTCAAAGTGTGAGTTAGTTTGCGTGAGGTGAGCTTCTTGGGTCACATTATTTTCGGTGATGGTATAGCCGTGGATCCAGCCAAGGTTGATGCAGTGTTGCAGTTGGAGAGCCCAAAGTCTGTGGATGGAGATCGGGAGCTTCTTGGGGTTGGTGGTTACTACAGGAGGTTTATTGAAGGGTTCTCTAAGCTAGCCCTTCCATTGACTCAATTAACTGTGTAAGGAAAAGCCTTTGTGTGGGATGCAAAGTGTGAAGAGAGCTTCCAGAGAGTGAAGAGAGTCGACCACGTCTCCGGTGTTAGTGTTGCCTGTGCCAAAGCAACCTTTTGTTGTGTACTGTGACGCCTCCAAGATGGGTTTGGGAGGTGTGTTAATGCAGGATGGGAAGGTAGTTGCGTATGCGTCTCGGCGATTGAGGACGCATGAGAAGAACTATCCTACTCATGATTTAGAGTTGGTCGCTATTGTGTGTTTGTCTTTGAAGATTTGGAGACACTATCTCTATGGTACAGATTCGAAGTGTTCGGTGATCACAAGAGTCCGAAGTACTTGTTTGACGTATGAGTGAATATGAGGCGAGGCGTTGGTTAGAGTCTTTGAAGGATTATGATTTCGGCTTGAACTATCACCCCGCAGAAAGCCAATGTCGTGGTCGATGCTTTAAGTCGGAAAAGCGTTGCATATGTCACTATGATGGTGAGGAATTGGAGTTGATTGAGCAATTCCGTAACTTGAGTCCAGTTTGTGAGGTGACACCCAGTGTCAGTTGGGTATCTTGAGGATTGGGAATGACTTCTTGGTTAGTATCGAGACGCCCGAAGTTAGATGTGAAGGTAGTAGACTTCTTTGGTTCTTTGGTGAGCAAGTGTAGATGGGGATTACAGGTTGGATTCCTGTGGTGTGTTGAGATTCAGGGGGCCAGAATCGTGTTCCGGATGATCTTGAGTTGAAGAAGATGATACTTGAGGAGAGCCATAGGAGTAAGTTGAGCATTCATCCAGTGCTACTAAGATGTATCATGATCTCAAGAAAGCATTTTGGTGGCACAGTATGAAGAGAGATGTTGCGCGATTTGTATATGCATGTTTGACTTGCCGAAGTCAAAGATTGAGCACCAAAACCTGCGGGGTGATGCAACCTTTAGAGATTCCGGAATGGAAGTGGGACAGCATTTCCATGGACTTTGTGACTGGGCTGCCAAACACTGTGAGAGGGTCTGACACTATTTTGGTGATTATGGATAGGTTGACCAAGTCTGCCCATTTTATTCCTATCAACATCACCTATCACGTGCCAAAGTTGGCTAGAATATACATTCGGTGATTGTGAAGTGCATGGGGTTAGAAGAGTATTGTGTCAGATAGAGACCCGAGGTTTACATCTGAGTTTTGGGGGAGCTTGTAGGAGGCATTGGGGTCTAGGCTGAGGTTGAGATCAGCTTATCATCCTCAGACTGATGGTCAGACAGAGAAAACCATCCAGTCTTTGGAAGATCTTACGAGAGCTTGTGTGCTTGAGCGAGGGAGGTGCGTGGGATACACATCTCCCAGCGATTGAGTTCACTTATAATAATGGCTATCATTCGAGCATAGGGATGGATGGCTCCTTTTGAGGCACGCAGTATGGGGCGGAGGTGCGAGACTCCTTTGTGTTGGCATGAGTCAGGTGAGAGTTTTGTTCTTGGACCCGAGTTGGTTAGGAGACTACGGAGAAGGTGAAAATGATCGAGAGAAAATGAAAGAGTCCCAGAGCCGACAGAAAAGTTATCATGATAAGAGGAGGAAAGACTTGGAGTTTCAGGCTGGTGAGCATGTGTTCTTGAGGGTCACGCCTATGACTGGTGTTGGGCGTGCTCTGAAGGCAAAGAAGTTAACTCCAAGGTTTATTAGACCGTACCAAATCACTGAGAGGGTTGGAAAGGTTGCTTATAGGGTGGCTCTACTGTAACACCCCCCTTCTACATAAACTACTATTTAAATAATTTGGAAAATCAGAGTAGTTGAAAAACTTTCAGTGCAGCCACACGAGGGTGTCACATTTAAAACCAAACACCTTAATATACTTCAAAACAATTACTTAAAATAAACTCCAGTTCAGAGGATACATAGCACCAAAATAATAGTCGGGAATAAAACATTACAGCCGTGGAAAAATAACAACTTAAATAATAGTTCAAAGTAAAAGACATAACAAATAAACATCCCCCCGGTGCTACGTATCAGAGCGACTCGACCATACTAGATGAAGGATCTCTAGTCACCTTCCGTCACCGTCACCTGCAGGTTGCCGACATACGAGGCAACACGACGCAGTAGAGTGAGTCTCAATGCATAGATAATAATAAATAAAGCGAGAAACACAGAGAAACAGGCACACCAGAGGACAATAATTACTACATATATTATTAAGGCAGTTACACCAAAGACAGTTACACTAACTACAGTCACACCAGAATCAGTTACACCATTTGCAATCACACCAGAAACAGTTACACCAGAACATGTATGCAATGTATGCAATGCAACCCAAAACTCCACTGGGCATATGCATGTGGATCCATCACCAAAAATTGCCTTGTGGGCATTCACCAAACACCAAAATAATTTAGAGGCCGAAGCCTATTCACCAAAATGCATATGATTTATGCGACGCCATGACTATGCACCAAAAACACCAAAACACCAAAATAAAGCAATAACATGCTCACCACAATTATATGTATGTTCACCAGATCACCAAGGAGGGTCATAGACCTCTCATCACCAATACACTCACCATTTATTTTATAACACCATAATTAATACTCCTACGGGGACTAAAAGAGCACCCCTAAGCATTTCCACCCAAAGGACTAAAGTCAACACCCAGGACTAAACCCACACCTAGGGACTAGTTTGACACCAAAAGAACCATTTTAAAACCTAAGGACTAAATTGACGCCTCGGGGACCAATCTGACACCTATGGACTATTTTGGCACCAAAGGCATTGATTTGACACTTGGGGACTGTTTTGGACCCACACTTAGACATAGGCGCCAATTATGGAAGTACAGAATCATTCTTAGGACTTCATTGTTTTGAATACAAGACTAAACAAGCTAGTCTCAGAAGTTGAACAAAAACATCTTGAAATAAGGTTAAAACACTGAGCCATTTGAATAGTTTTACAACTCGTAAAAGCATTAAACCACTCAAAGGCAGTTGAAGCGCCAACCTAGTCCCAGTTTTGAAAAGAATTCATCTTTAATATAAAAAGTTGGAATATGATCACTATCACTGTAAGTCCCAACACAAAACTGACATTTGACATTTACTACTAGGCATGGTCATTTATGTATTAGGAATAGGAATTTATGAAAGAGACAATACATCATAGCTTCCATTAGTTCTAGAAACAATTACTTTTTCTCACAGAGGAAGTGGCATAAGCAATTCCTTTCACTATTGCCATCTAGATAGAGAACATTTTGTCAGGACTTATCTATGTTTATTATCCAACACTATCTATGTTTTTAGCCTACCAAACATAAATAATGGCTTTGATAAATGATTCGATTCTAACTCAGCTAACCCCATAAAGGAAATGTACTAGTCCTAACCTAAGCTTAACCCAAATATAACTACCATCTCATTCCAAGATATGATATTAGTGTAACACCTCTTTTCTACCCTTATATTACACGTCATTTATCAGAGTAATTCTTTCTCAAAATATTTATTTTAATCGATAGAAAAGAAATGCTACAACTTCATTAAAGCAAACTCATCAATTGCACTCTTCAAAATTTGTGCAACAAAACATCCGTTAAGGGAAATCAAATCCTCATAAGTCACATCACAAATGGAATAAACAACACCTCACTAATAACTCTCAAACACGTCGCAATGTAGCAATAAAATCATTATTCATCTAGTTAAACATTTTAACAAACTACACCCACGCCCCCTAGGTGTTACAGTATCAGAGAGCGACACGACAAACATCCCAAGAGCTAGTAAGGAAGGCAGCAGATCCTTCACTCGCGGTTACCTGCAGCGTTGCCACAATAGAGCAACATTCCAAGCAGAAGGGGTGAGAATTTCAATAAAACATAATCAAGTTCATAATAGAGAAATGAGAGCAGGCAATCACACAATATTATCATCATCGCTACATCGTAATCACGCAACACCAGCTCCAATCACAAACAACAACAATACATAGTCATGATTATGCATGAAGATGCAACCACACTGTGGCATATGCATGATGGTACCATATCATCGCAAAATGGCCGAAGCCTCAACATCGCAAAAGTGGCCGAAGCCTCAACATCGCAAAAGTGGCCGAAGCCTCAACATCGCAAAAGCGGCCGGAGCCTATACATCGCAAAACATCGCAAAATGGCCGAAGCCTATCCATCGCAAAATAATGCACATGCCATGAGACTCTATGAAACACATGTGCAATTCACCAAAACTCACCTAGAGTGCTCTTCGTCATCGTTATAAAACACTCATAGAGTGTATCCTTCGCAAATCATCACAAATCATAATACATCATCACTATAATTATACTCATAGAGTATATACATCATCAATCATCACAAATCATAATACATCATCACTATAATTATACTCGTAGAGTATATACATCATCAATCATCACAAATCATAATACATCATCACTATAATTATACTCGTAGAGTATATACATCATCAATCATCACAAATCATAATACATCATCATCAAGCAATTACTCATAGAGTACACTCATCGCAAAAACATCGCTATTCATAGTACATCATCATAAACACACATATCCTCATCATCATTCAGTACATATATATATACTTCATTTGTCTTTTAGCTTAGTGTGTCATAAAATAGTAGACCGATTGACTATGGGATTACTCGGACAGTTACAACTCACCACGGGCATTGGCCACTCGGAAGAGTTTATCTCCGAAATTTGGTGGGGTTCACGTGGTAGCCAAACAGAGCAAATACATCAGCGAAAGAAATTCTGACCTTAGTGGTAAACCACAGTCTAGCCATAGTCAATTAGTGTACTAATAATATAACGTTTCATAGTAATTCACTTATATAAACATAGTATCGCAATTTTCATAAAACAGCACCATTTACTTAGTAAATACAGCAACAATAAACATTTTATTTTGCCTCAAAAATAGAATATTCAGTTAGGCCTCTGAATAAGCTTTCCAACGCATCTTAGAACACCTCAATCGGGTTCCCGGTTCAAAAGATATGAATTTTTCAAAAACAGTGACAAAAGCAATGAAAGACGTTGAAAATGATCCATGGCGCATGAAAGCGCCATGACAGCGGCGATGAGGCGCCATTGGACGAAACACGCGAGAATGTGGGCATTGCCTTTGGCGTGTGAAGCGCCACTTCAGCGCCCGATGGCGCCAATCACGAATAACGATGTATTATGCGAATTTTCCCGAAAATGTGCAGTTTTTCACCCCACTCGATTTTAACTCCGAAAATACGAAATTTTTCACCAATTAAAATCATCAAAGCTCACCAAGAAACATCAAACAATCCTTAAAAATCTTTTCCTCATTACATCCACATAAAAACACATTTGTTCATCAAACCACTCAACTAAATCCACCAAGAAATCATTGAATTCATCAAGTAATCACCACAAATCATTAACTTACTCAAAACCACATCAAATTCAAATGAGAATTCGATTTCACCAACTCATCATGAACTAGGTCATTACATTGCCAATTTTAATTTCACCAAAACGTCACAACCCAATTTCATCAAAACATCATCAAGATTTCATCAAGAACACCATCAAAATTTCATCAACAACCTCAAATTCATCAATAACATCAAATTCATCACTATCAACGAAAATTCATCAACCACATCGAATTCATCAATAACAACAATTCATCAATGACACAAAATTCATCAATATCATTAAATTTATCAACAACATAAACCCCCAAAACCCCACTACATACCCAATCATGTTAAACCGAAACGCTCACCCTTACCTCTTAAACGTAAGCTCCGTAGAAGATGAATGAGAATCTGAACGAAACCACAAAGCAACAATCCTCGCGATCTACACTTCTTCTCTCCTTCTCACGATCGCGAGTTCTCTCTCTCTTAGATTGTAGGGAGATCAGTTTTCGTTCTCACCACTTCTGGATTCTAACTCTGGAATTGCTCTCCTATTGAAGCCTCTGCTCTGATACGAGAAGAATGCAACAAGCGCCGTCACAATCGGAGCTCCAGAGACAAAGATATGATAAAAGAGTGAAAGCGGCAAGAAAATGCCCTAGGCTGCGCAGTAAACGCAGACTATATACGCTGAACTTCGCGCGACGGGTATGAGCAGCGCGACTTAGGCGTGAGTCAAGCGCGAAACACCCTACACTGCTTCGCGAATTAATTAAAATAGCAAACGACGTCGGATTTTAACAAATGACCACTCGTTGGAAAGCTCTCGCAGATGTAGTTTCTATCTATGATTTTTAATTCCCAAAATAAGTAACCAATTCATCTAAAAATAAATTTAAATAAAATTGGGCGTTGCCTTTTTGTAATGACCCGAGTCCCTGCATGGCAGCCACCCAGCGCTATTACCTCACGATCTTTTCTACCCCCTTGTAGAATTTTTGCCTTAGTGGGAATCGAACCTTGTACATGGGGCTCAAATACAAGTTCAATCTACTTCCCACTACCAATTGAACCGCGGCTCAATTGGTAGTGGGAAGTAGATTGAACTTGTATTTGAGCCCCATGTACTAGGTTCGATTCCCACTAAGGCAAAAATTCTACAAGGGGGTAGAAAAGATCGTGAGGTAATAGCTGGGTGGCCATGTATGGACCCGGGTCTATAATTAGCCCATTATTTCTCGGACTAGACACCATTTCACTTCCTTCCATAGTCCAAACAAGATACGCCAACCTCTCAGTAATCCAACACACATCTTTCTTTAGACAAATTATTGCTATTTCAACAGAACTTCACAGAACAAAGATAAAGTAAACCTGTGACACACACATGTTCAAAATCTACAATTTGACAATATCTGCTGACAGTTACAGATTACACAAAAAACACTAAGTACAATGCTAATTTCACAAATACATACAAAACAATATCCTTACTATATTCAACCTGTCCATTCACGCGTTATTTACCCTAAACATAATTCATAATCAATCATGTATAAAGTCCAATAATCACCCAATCAATTGAATACTACATGAATCAAATAAAACAAATACTCCTAACACCTAATTCCTAATCTCTGTGATTTCAAGGTTTATATATTATTAAATATGATAGAGAGCCCCCATACCTTGTTAAAACTTGAAGAAGAAGACCAAAGCTCTCAAGGACACCTCCCAAGACACCAACAATCCACGTTTTTCCTCTCCTCTAAGAGCTCCACGAAATTCCTCTCCTTTCCTAGCCCTAGCCGTCGCACTCCCTCTCTTCTCCTCTTCTCACTTTCTAATTTTTGATGTTTTCTCTCTAATGAGGGTTTCTCCTAAGACCCTAATGTTTTTATTAATTGGATTTGGGCCACTTAACTCCAATGGGCCCTAAATGCACACCCCCTAATTATTTTCTCACATCCTCCCTATTTTAATTAAATACTCTCTATTTATTTACTACACCCCACTCCTTACTTGAATTAATTTCCTTATATTTATTTTAAATAAGGCCAACTAAATTATCACTTAAATAAATTATCTAATTATTTACTTAATCATTTTTGGGGCTTTACAACTCTCCCCCACTTAGGAATTTTCGTCCTCGAAAATTTAAATACTATAGACACTGCACAACTCAAACACTCACCACACAACAATAGATTCTAGAGAACACTCTTAACGAAATACATACCCCTAAAAGCAATCATCACTATTATATCACCGCATTATCGTAAACTCCACATTTTAAAATTGAGGAAAACAACACCTTTAGATTTTCAGTAACAACACATTTTAGATTTTAGAAAGAAACATCACATTTAAAAATTTAGGAAGAAACACCACATTTAAAGTTGGGAAAATGACACAATTAAACTCCAAGGATAGTAGTAAAATATCAGCCATGTTCTTTTTCTTATGTATAAAAACAGCCACAATTTATAAATAAAACAACAGTTCATGTTTCAATTAAAACAACAACATTGATTTATGAAAACGGCAACCTATGTATTATTTCAAACAGCAACATAATTATGATTTAGAACGAGTACCAAGACTCGAGGGTTAACAGACTCGACAACTTGGCCGGACAGACCGAACTTTTCCTCTGATACCACTAATGTAACACCCCCTTCTACATAAACTACTATTTAAATAATTTGGAAAATCAGAGTAGTTGAAAAACTTTCGAGCAAATGACCACACGAGGGTGTCACATTTAAAACCAAACACCTTAATATACTTCAAAACAATTACTTAAAATAAACTCGATTCGGAGGATACATAGCACCAAAATAATAGTCGGGAATAAAACATTACAGCCGTGGAAAAATAACAACTTAAATAATAGTTCAAAGTAAAAGACATAACAAATAAACATCCCCCCGGTGCTACGTATCAGAGCGACTCGACCATACTAGATGAAGGATCTCTAGTCACCTTCCGTCATCACGTCACTGCGGAGTTCTTGACATACGAGGCAACACGACGCTTGATAGAGGTGAGTCTCAATGCATAGATAATAATAAATAAAGCGAGAAACACAGAGAAACAGGCACACCAGAGGACAATAATTACTACATATATTATTAAGGCAGTTACACCAAAGACAGTTACACTAACTACAGTCACACCAGAATCAGTTACACCATTTGCAATCACACCAGAAACAGTTACACCAGAACATGTATGCAATGTATGCAATGCAACCCAAAACTCCACTGGGCATATGCATGTGGATCCATCACCAAAAATTGCCTTGTGGGCATTCACCAAACACCAAAATAATTTAGAGGCCGAAGCCTATTCACCAAAATGCATATGATTTATGCGACGCCATGACTATGCACCAAAAACACCAAAACACCAAAATAAAGCAATAACATGCTCACCACAATTATATGTATGTTCACCAGATCACCAAGGAGGGTCATAGACCTCTCATCACCAATACACTCACCATTTATTTTATAACACCATAATTAATACTCCTACGGGGACTAAAAGAGCACCCCTAAGCATTTCCACCCAAAGGACTAAAGTCAACACCCGGGACTAAACCCACACCTAGGGACTAGTTTGACACCAAAAGAACCATTTTAACACCTAAGGACTAAATTGACGCCTCGGGGACCAATCTGACACCTATGGACTATTTTGGCACCAAAGGCATTGATTTGACACTTGGGGACTGTTTTGGACCCACACTTAGACATAGGCGCCAATTATGGAAGTACAGAATCATTCTTAGGACTTCATTGTTTTGAATACAAGACTTAACAAGCTAGTCTCAGAAGTTGAACAAAAACATCTTGAAATAAGGTTAAAACACTGAGCCATTTGAATAGTTTTACAACTCGTAAAGCAGATTAAACCACTCAAACCCAGTTGAAGCGCCAACCTAGTCCAGTTTTGAAAAGAATTCATCTTTAATATAAAAAGTTGGAATATGATCACTATCATTTGTAAGTCCCAACACAAACTGACATTTGACATTTACTACTAGGCATGGTCATTTATGTATTAGGAATAGGAATTTATGAAAGAGACAATACATCATAGCTTCCATTAGTTCTAGAAACAATTACTTTTTCTCACAGAGGAAGTGGCATAAGCAATTCCTTTCACTATTGCCATCTAGATAGAGAACATTTTGTCAGGACTTATCTATGTTTATTATCCAACACTATCTATGTTTTTAGCCTACCAAACATAAATAATGGCTGTGATAAGTGATTCGATTCTAACTCAGCTAACCCCATAAAGGAAATGTACTAGTCCTAACCTAAGCTTAACCCAAATATAACTACCATCTCATTCCAAGATATGATATTAGCCCATTATTTCTCAGACTAGACACCATTTCACTTCCTTCCATAGTCCAAACAATATACGCCAACCTCTCAGTAATCCAACACACATCTTGCTTTAGACAAATTATTGCTATTTCAACAGAACTTCACAGAACAAAGATAAAGTAAACCTGTGACACAGACATGTTCAAAATCTACAATTTGACAATATCTGTTGACAGTTACAGATTACACAAAAAACACTAAGTACAATGCTAATTTCACAAATACATACAAAACAATATCCTTACTATATTCAACCTGTCCATTCACGCGTTATTTACCCTAAACATAATTCATAATCAATCATGTATAAAGTCCAATAATCACCCAATCAATTGAATACTACATGAATCAAATAAAACAAATACTCCTAACACCTAATTCCTAATCTCTGTGATTTCAAGGTTTATATATTATTAAATATGATAGAGAGCCCCCATACCTTGTTAAAACTTGAAGAAGAAGACCAAAGCTCTCAAGGACACCTCCCAAGACACCAACAATCCACGTTTTTCCTCTCCTCTAAGAGCTCCACGAAATTCCTCTCCTTTCCTAGCCCTAGCCGTCGCACTCCCTCTCTTCTCCTCTTCTCACTTTCTAATTTTTGATTTTTTCTCTCTAATGAGGGTTTCTCCTAAGACCCTAATGTTTTTATTAATTGGGTTTGGGCCACTTAACTCCAATGGGCCCTAAATGCACACCCCCTAATTATTTTCTCACATCCTCCCTATTTTAATTAAATACTCTCTATTTATTTACTACACCCCACTCCTTACTTGATAGTGATCGTCGGTGCCCAAAAAGGTGGCATGGCAAAGAGCGTCTCCTGGCAGCTTCAAAGCGAAGGGGCGCGTGAATGATCCGAATACGCACCGGAATGAGAGGGATCCTGAGGCTGTGCAGGTATGGGACTGTACAGTTGAAGGAAGGCTTAAAAGAATTGATTTGAACTACCTATACCAACAAGATGCATCTTCTTTTCGGGAGCCCATCCCATAAGAACTCCATAGTTAAGCGTGCTTGGCTTGGAGTAGTAGTGGGATGGGTGACCTTCTGAGAAGATTTTTGGAAAGCATGCAAGTGAGGACAAAGCATCTTTGAAAAGACTCGTGTTGGTTCGTGGGAGGCGATCAGCGATGAAGGCGGTTTGGGATGTTACATCTACCGCCTAATCTTTCGAACTTGCACGATGTCTTCCACGTGTCACAGCTTCTAAGTATATTCGATCCGTCTCATGTGATCCACATGGATGATGTGGAGAGTGCGTGAGAACCTCCTTTGTGGAGACTATGCCGGTGAGGATTGATGATAGAGAAGTGAAGGTGTTGAGAGGAAAGACATTGCCTTAGTCAAGGTAGTGTGGTTGGGGCTGTGGTGAGAGTATGACTTGGGAGTGGAGAGCGAGAATCGCGGAGTCGTATCCAGAGCTGTTTGACTCAGGTATGAATTTCGAGGACGAAATTTTCTAAGTGGGGGAGAGTTGTAACACCCTAAATGATTTAATTAAGCAATTGATTAAATTATTTAAAGTGTTGCACTATTTTTCTAATTATATTAAATTACAATATAATGTTATAATAAAATAAATTATTTTAATAGAGGGGAGTGGTATTAGAAATACCAGAGCTGCTGTCTTGGGCCCAGGAGCCCAAGCCCAATGACTTAGGCTCCTAGGGTTGGTGCATTTCGCACCAAAGGAAGAAAGAAAGAAAGAAAACGAAAGAAAGAGAGAAAGGGAGAAGGAGAACGGCGCAAGGGAGAAGAGAAAGGGAGAGGAAGTTTCGCACCACTCAAAAGAAGGAGAAGAAGGCCTTAGTTGCCGTAGTTCTTGTACGTGACTTGGTGAGAATCACTTTCTACGGTTAATTCGAGGTAAGGGGAGTCTCACTCTATAATAGAGGAGATAATATGTTATATGTAGATCATAGGCCTTGATTAGTGTTAATTGATGATTGTTTGGTGAATTGAGTCATTGAATTGAATAAATTGCATGTGAAATCGATTTGGGGCTTAACTTAGGGTTTGTAACATTTTGATTTCGTGATTGGTGATGTGTTTGATGATTGAGCATGAAATTGATTGTCATAATATGAAATTAGGAGTATTAGAGTGATTATGGAGTGGTTTGATTTAGGAGAAATTGGAAAATTTGGGGGTTTTGAGTTTAGGGCGCCATATGGCTAGGACTCTGGCGCCTGCAATCTGTATGTGATGAGGCTATGGTCTTTGTGTTCTTTATTAGGCGCCACTTTCTTTGAGGAATTGGCGCTGGGTTCTGTTCACGTCTTTGGAATTGTGTTGAGTGCGAGGGTGTGTCGGTGGTTGGCGCCAGAATGTGGGTGTTTTGGTGCCTGGGGAGTGAAACTTAGAGTTCTAGGCACATTTTCCCGTGCCAACTTTTGTATATACCTGCCCAAATCCAATTTTAAGTGTTTTGGCTCGAATGGTTTTCTGGTTACAGGTGTTATTTTACAAATGTCCGGTGGGGTGGCTTTGTGTGTGTAAATGGGGTGGGTTGAGTGAAACTTGCATTTACAGGCATATTTCAGTGCCATATTTTGTATCTACCGCCCAAATCCAATTTTAAGTGTTTTGGCTCGAATGGTTTTCTAATTACTGGTGTTATTTTACAAATGTCCGGTGGGGTGGCTTTGTGTGTGTAAATGGGGTGGGTTGAGTGAAACTTACATTTCGGACAAATTTCACCGTGCCATATTTTGTATTTACGCCCAAAACATTTTTAAACAATTTGGCTCGAGTGGTTTTTCGGTTTGCAAGTGTTGTGTGTCTTTGGGTCGGTTGTGGGCGCCAAATTGTGTCTTGCCCAGGCGCCTAAGGCCGGTGCACGTGTGCGAGGCCGTGTGCGGAACTATGTCTTAGTTTGTGTCTAGGACTGTGGTGCCTGTGGGGCGCCAGATTGCTAGAAAAAGTGGCGCCCGATGGGTGTGTTGCCACCGGGGCGCCTAAATCTTTGAGTTTCTGGCGCCCGAGTCTTTGTGTTGCACCGCGGGCGCGAGAATGTGGGGAAAATGGCGCCTAGTCTTTGCCAAGTGCCTAAGCGTGTCTTTGTTTTGGTCCCTAGGTGACATTTGGTCCACTAGATGATTGTTTTGGTCCTAAATGGTGGTTTGGGTCCTTGAGTAAGGTTGAGTCCTCTAGATGAGATTAGTCCTTGGGACTTAATTGTGGTGAGCGTGTATCTTGAGATGACCGAGGATGCCATGGGGGCATGAGTAGGAGGGCCAAGCCATGAGGGCTATAAATGAGATTGATAATGAGGTAGGAGTTAGTGCGTGAATTGAGATGTTTGAGAATGTGTTTGTGTTGTTACATGGAGTCTCATGCATACATTATTTGCTGATCGTAGAGCTTATAAACCGATTGTGAAGCTCGAGGGCAAAGCCGGAGGGCGAGTCATGAGGACTCCATTTGATGATGAGAATCTTGGGAGGGCAAATAATGAGGCTCGCAGGAGGGCAAATGGTACCACATGCATAACTACATTGCATACATTCACATGAATGCATGAACATTATTGAGTGATGATTGGTATGATTGATTGTGCTGTGAACTGTGATTGTATATATTGCCTATTATCACTTTTATTATATAGTTCGAGACTCACCCTTTCTGTTGTTGTTTACCACAGGTAGTCATGAGTGAGGGCTTACTACCTTCACTATTCCCTGAGTCGGTCTGCTCTGATACGTAGCACCTAGGGGATGGGTTATGAACTGTAGTTTGTTCTGTTTTGCTCCTTGTTGAGCCTCATATGTATTGTTTTTGAGATTACTGATTTATTCTGTTGAGATAGTGTTTTATTCCGCTGCGTGGCACTTATTTTCATAGTGCGTGGTTTTATTTGTTAAAGTTTGTGAGTTCTATCTTTGAGATGGTGTTACGTATTTTTGAGTAAAGAGACGTTTAAGTTATTTGTTGTTGAGTTTGATGGAGTAGTTGTGTAACATTCCATTGGATGATTTTCAAACGAAAAATGATTTTTATACTCTGATTTTTACTATAAAGTACCGGGTAGAAATGGGGTGTTACAGTGGAGACTATGCCAGTGAGGTTTGAGGATAGAGAGGTGAAGGTGCTGAGAGGGAAGGACATTGCCTTAGTCAAGGTAGTGTGGTTGGGAGCTGCTGGTGAGAGCATGACTTGGGAGCTGGAGAGCAGGATGCGGAAGTCTTATCCAGAGCTATTTGACTCAGGTATGAATTTCGAGGACGAAATTTCCTAAGTGGGGGAGAGTTGTAACACCCTAAATGATTTAATTAATTGATTAAATTATTTAAAGTGTTGCACTATTTTTAATTATATTAAATTATAATGTAGTAATTTATGTTAATTGAAGGGAGTGGTATTGGTAATACCGGGACTGCGAGTATTGGCCCAAGAGCCCAAGCCCAATGACTTAGACTCCTGGGGTTAGTGCATTTCGCACCACTTGCCAAAGAAAAGAAAGAAACGAAAAGAGAGAAGAAAGGAGAGAAGAGAAACGGCGCTACCTAGGGAGAAAAGGGAGAGTTTTGCATCGCAACAAGGGAGAAGGAAGGAGAAGGATCTCTGTTGCTGTGGTTTTGTAGGTGACTCGGTGAAAAGGATTTCTCTACGGTTAATTTAAGGTAAGGGGAGTCTCACTCTATAATAGAGAGTATAATAGGTCGTATATAGATCATAGGGTCCTTATTGGTATTCGTTGATGATGAATTTGATGGTTGTATGCTTGTTTTGATGAATTTGAATTTGAATAGAGCATGAAATCGATTCATATGTTAGAGTTAGGGTTTATAATATGTTGATTTCGAAATTGATGTATGTTTGTTGATTGAAATGTGTAATTGATGTTGTTGGAATGATGAGTAGTGATTTTAAAATAGTTTTGGATGATTGATCATAAGGGAATTGTGAAATTTGGGGTTTTAGGGGTTTTTGGGGTAAGGGGCGCCAAGTTGCTAGGAAAATGGCGCCCTGTGTACTGTAGCAGTGTATGTGTGCTTAGTGTCTTGCTGCCTAGGCGCCATATGGCTAGGGAAATGGCGCCTGGGTTACTGTTTGGTGTGTGGGTGTGCAGGTTGTCACTGCCTGGGCGCCAAGTTGCTAAGAAAATGGCGCCCTGTGCACTGTATAGTGTGGCTGTGGGTGTGTGCCAGTGACTGGGCGCCATGTGGTGCCCAGAATGGCGCCTGGTGGCGCCCGTGTCACTGTGTGTATGTGCAGGGGCGCCAAATGGCTGCCCCAGGGCGCCCAGAATGACGCCTGTGTGCTGAATGTGAGCTGTGTGTGCGGTGTCTAGGTGCAGAGCGCCAAATGTGGCTGCCCAATGCGCCTGGTTGTGCTTGGTGCAAGTGCAGGGCGCCAAATGGCTGCCCTGTGGCGCCTGTTGTGGTGCCTAGGTGAGTGTGTGCGTGGGTGTCTAAGTGCTGGGCGCCATCTTGGCTGCCCATGGGGCCTAGGGTGGCGCCAGAATTGTGGCAAGGGTGTGTGTGTGCATGTGGCGCAGCACAGGGCGCCAAATGGCTGCCCTGTTGCGCCTGTGTTGTTGCTGTGTTCAGGCGGGCGTCAAATGTCTTTGCTTGGGCGCTCGGGAATGCGCTCGTGTGCGAGATCGTGTCTCGATTTGTGTCTTAGTTTGTGTCAGAGTCTGTCTTGCCCGGGGCGCGAATCTTTGTGAAAATGGCGCCTGTGTGGCTGTGTGCCACAGGGGGCACCAAGTTGCTGGAATTTTGGCGCCCATGTGTCTTTGTGTTACCTGAGGCGCTGGCCAGGGGAAAATGGCGCTGAGTGCCGCTTGTGTCTAAGTGTGTGCTGTTTTGGTCCCTAGGTGACAGTTTTGTCCTAAGTGTGCTGTTTTGATCCCTAGGTGACAGTTTGGTCCTAGGTGTGTTGTTTTAGTCCCTAGGCGGTGTTTTGGTCCTAAGGGTGTTGTTTTGGTCCCTAAGTGCTATCTTGGTCCTAAGTGGTGTTTAGGTCCTCGAGTGGGGTTTTAGTCCTCTAGTTGTGATTAGTCCTTGGGACATGAATGATGATGATGCCATGGGGGCATGAGCCATGGGGGCTAAGCAGTTGATGATGCCATGGGGGCATGAGCCATGGGGGCTAAAATTGAAATTAATAATGAGGTGAGAAATGATGTTGATAATGTGTAATTGTGTGTGGCATGTTCATGGAGTCTCATGCATACATTCGGCTGCGGTCGCGACGTTTATACTGTGATGATGAGGCCATGGGGGCCAGAGTCATGTGGACTCAATTTATTGATGATGATGCCATGGGGGCAAATGGTACCACATGCATGACTGCATTGCACTGCATTCATTCTCATAAAAGCATGAGTGTTATTGGTTGACAATTGGTGTGACTAGTTGTCTTTGTATAATCGCGTGCTGTTTGATCTTTGTGATTGTATATACTGCTTATTATGATCTTTATTATGCGGTTTGAGACTCACCCCTTTCTGTTGTTGTTTACCACAGGTAGCCATGAGTGAAGGCTTAGCTCCTTCACTTTTCCCCGAGTCGGTCTGCTCTGATACCACTAGTGGAAAAAAGGGTTTTAAAGTCGGATATTTTGGACTTTTAAAGTCGGATGTTAGTCCGACTTCTATTAAGGCGACTTAGAAAGTCTGATATTTTTAAAGTCGGGTGGTACTCCGACTTTAAAAGTAGGTTTTTAGGTCCGATTAACGTACCCATCCGACTTTAATAGTTTGTTTTATAGTGTCTGTGGAACACTTTTAAAGTCGGATGACATGAATATCCGACTTTAAAAGTAGGTTTTTAGGTCGGATTAACGTACCCATCCGACTTTAATAGTTTGTTTTATAGTGTCTGTGGAACACTTTTAAAGTCGGATGACATGAATATCCGACTTTAAAAGTAAATTTTTCTTTTGATAATTATTTGTTTCACGCTCATTTCCTACACACACTTTAAAATAATTTTCAACTAGGCAAAACAGAGACATACACACAAGTAATTAAAGTACTTTACTTAAATATGTAGAGTTAAACTCTCAAATGCGCATGCTTTTTGGCAAGAATCAAATAACATGGCTAGTAAAAGCTTGTAATAACAAGAACACAAAAGAGAGTAAAGAACAATGATTGTTTGTCATGAACCTTTTAAACATTGAGAAGCTGAAACACAAGTCCATTCAACCAAAGAAAGACTAAAAGTACATAAATACAATCATAGTAATACAAAAAGTACCAAGGGATGTCTCGGATCTATCTCCTCATCCAAGGAGACTTCATGAGTTAATCGATCTTCTGCTCCACAAGGTCTAATTCAGGCCGAACAATTTGGATAACCACAGTAAATGCGGCATAATCATCATCAAGCATTTCAATATCTATGTATTCCTTTAAACTACTTTACAAAAAGATGGTGTTGTAGTTCAAGTAACAATTAATGATAAATGATAATAGTCCTCCCTCAAATTATGTCTATAACACAATTTCATGCACATGAGATCTTAAAACCCTCGCCTCCACTCTCTCCTCACTAGTGAAGAGGCAACTCCCAACCAAATATTGTTTACCAAGCTTTTATTTTTGAAACTTTGTTTACCAAGCTTTACCATGCACTCTTTCTCAAAGCATCCCAAGTTAATCTCTGAAACACCCCCACTCTTCCCCAATTTAGATGCATCACCATTAATGCCACCACCTTCAGGTATCGCCGCTCTCCCACGCCCATCCTCTTTCTTCCTACTTTCTTCTTTGCACCTCTTTCTCTCTTCCATCCTCTCCTTATTCCCCCTTCTATCATCTCTGTCCTCTAAATTAGTATCCTTATGATGTCTACGGAAATCCCTCTCTTTCCATTGTCACCATCCCTTTCACCTCTATACCTCCTATCCTTATCCCTCTTCCTATCATCTTCTTCCTCCTCTGAATCCTCCTATATCTTGTGGCGATGCCTCTCTTTTCCGTTGTCACCGTCCCTTTCAACTCTGTGCCCCCTTATTCCTATCCCTATCCCTATCCCTATCCCTATCCTCTTCCTCTTCCTATCATCTTCCTCAAAAGTCTAACAAGATTCCTAGAACAGAGAAGTGAAATTAACATTGCAAAGAAAGCATAACCCCTAAAGAATGTTATATGCATGTTCACCATATAAAATTGAACCCTGAAAAACGGGTTTGAAATTGAATTTGATAAAGTGCAATAAACACGTCAGCTAACCTTTTGGCAAATTTCATCACTTAAATTAAATATCCTCACAATATCCATGGAATATGGTGTCTGTCCAAGATATGAGTTGCATACTGTAACACCCCCTTATATTATAAGCTAATTAAACTAATAAAATCAGAGTTTTTCAAAAACTTGTCCACGCACCTCGAAGAGGGTGGTACATTTAATAAAGTATCATCAAAACATATTTAAAAATCCAAACGCATCAAGCGCATAAAATGCATATCATAGTCACGTGGGTTAAGACCCTTAAAACAACCTGTTTAGTGTTTACCATCAAATAGTTTGTAGCACAGCGGAAACGAAACTGAGTTCACATACTCAATACATAGTTCAAAATCAGTTTAATACATAACCATAATAAAATAATACTAAGACCCCATCCCCTGGTGTTACTAGATCAGAGCCGACACAATATCCCATGAAGGCATGGCACCTTCACTCAGAATCTCCTGTTTGTCGCCACGAGAGCAGGCAACATAAAATGCTAGGGTGAGTCTCTTTACATAAATCATAACAAGTAAGATAAGCATTATAATAGGAAGCATCTAGCAAACAACAAGTCACAATAACAATTTAATTAATCATCAACACAATTCTATGAATGTATGGATATATGCATGTGTGCAAAATGCATGTGGATCCATAGCTCACCTCAATAGCCCCGTCGGGCATCACCACTTTTGGCCGAAGCCACCACCACTTTTGGCCGAAGCCACCACCTCTTTTGGCCGAAGCCACATTATTTATTAACTCACCACTTTTATATGCACATGAAATATGTGACACCATGACAATGCATTCACAACATCACAATTCATCAACAATTATTCAACTCACCGCTTTGGCCGAAACCCACATCAATCAATAACTCACCTCTTTGGCCGAAGCCCACATCAATTAATAACTCACATCTTTGGCCGAAGCCCACATCAATTAATAATCCACCACCTTGGCCGAAGCCCTCACCATTATTTACTCACCATTTATTAATTTAAATTCCACCTAAGAGCCAAAACACCTCATAAGGACCTTTCCCACACCTAAGGACCATTTTTGACATAGGGGTTAATTTAACACTTTTGATTAATTTTGGTACTTAGGGACTTTATTTGACGTCTTGGAACTAATTAGGCTCTAAGGGATTATTTTGTCTCGCAAAGGATTAATTTAATTCTTAGGGACTAATTAGCCACGCCAAGGATTAAATTAATTCTAAGGGACTAAACCATCTCTTGGACACATTTTGGGTACCTAGGCGCAAGGGCAGCCGAGAATGGCGCCCATACCTTGACACACCACCCACCACACATGCACACTAGTGAGACACTCATACCCGGCCACAGGCGCCAAGTTCCTAGCTGGCGCGCCCGCACCGCCCCACCACTATCACACACACAACACACACTCACGCACGGGCGCCTAAATGCACGGCATTTGGCGCCCCACACACCGCTCTGTCACTAGCGCGACCACACACAGCGCGCAACCACTAGTCATCGGGCGCCGATTCCTAGGGAATTGGCGCCCCCACCTGCCAAAACCACCCAACCGAGACACAAGACCCACAAACAGAACACTGGGCGCCACTTTGCCTAGCAAATGGCGCCCCTACCCTGCACAATACCATTCCAGCACCTAGACACCCCACCAGGCGCCACTTTCCCAGTGAAATGGCGCCCGCACTGCTCGACCTTAAATCCGGCAACTTTGCGCGCCATTGCTCAAAGCAATTGGCGCCCCCTCCTTCACCTACCGCACGCGCGTAAAACACAAGCTGCCAGGCGCCATTTGCCTAGGCATTTGGCGCCCCTCCTCCAACACCATCACTCCAATGATTTCAAACCTAATCATTTACCCAACAAATCATTTCTCATATAACAACCACTCATTTAAACCTCAAATTAACATTATTAGTTTATCATATTCACACACTCATTCTCATGGAAACATTTCATCAAATACATATTGTAACACCCCCTTATATTTAAAGCTAATTCAATTAATTAAATGTCGGAGTTTTCAAAAACTTTCCACGCACCTCGAAGAGGGTGGTACATTTCAAATAAAACATCATCAAAAAATAATTAAAATCCAAACGCATCAACGCGTATCATGCATAACATAGTCAAGTGGGTTACAATCCTCAAAATAACCTGTTTAACGTTTACATTAATCCATCAATAGTTTGCAGCACAGCGGAAATAAAATTGAGTTCACATACTCAATACATAGGTTCAAAATAAGTTTAATACATAACCATAAATAATACTAAGACCCAACCCCGGTGTTACTATCGAGTGACTCAATAAAACCCTGAGAGGCACAAGCACCATCACTCGGAATCACCTGTTTGTCGCCACGAGAGCAGGCAACAAGAAATGCTAGGGTGAGTCTCTTTACATAATTTATAACAAGTAAGAGAAGCATTATAATTAGGAAGCATCTAGTAATAACGGTACATAGTAATCATGCTAATTGCCATTCAATTATAATATCCACAAACAGTAATATTCAGTCATTTAAGCATCAACAAGATTTCTATGAATGTATGAATGTAAGCATGTATGCAATATGCATGTGGATCCATACTCATCACCAAACCCCGTCGAGCAACACACCACCATTTTGGGCGAAGCCACATCACCATCCTCACCTTCGCGTAATGCATATGATTTATGTGACACTATGACAAATGCATCATCACATCCATCAAAATATATATTAAATTACCTTTGTGACCGAAGCCCACGTCATTTATTAACTCACCACCATTGTCAATCATTGACCATCACCATCTCAATTATTAATCACCACCACCTTAATTATTAATCACCACCACCTCAATTATTAATCATCACCTCATCATTTATTAATCATCACCTCATCATTTATTAATCATCACCTCATCATTTATTAATTTAAATCACACCTAAGGACCTTTTCTTCACTTAGGGACCATTTTGACACGCCAAAATTAATTTAGGGACTTAGGAAAATATTTGACATATTGGGACTAATTAGACACTAGGTGACTATTTTGTCGCGCCAAGGATTAATTTAATTCTTAGGGACTAAATTGTCACGCCAAGGATTAAATTAATGCTTAGGGACTAAACCGTCACCTGCACACATTTGGGTACCTAGGCGCCAAGGCGCCAAAATGGCGCCCATAACTCAACAACTTCAGCCCACACTTCACACATCGCACAGGCGCCAAAATGCTAGCAATGGCGCCCTCCCCGCCACGCCCACTCTGCACGCATAGACACACACACCCTACACCAGCGCCAAGTTGCCCAAAGAATGGCGCCCGCATACACACACACGCACACACATTTTCAATCACAGCGCCAAGTTGCCCAAAGAATCGCGCCCCCACCACACACACACACGCACATTTCATGTCACAGCGCCAAGTTGCCAAAGAATCTGGCGCCCGCACTACACACACACACATTTTCAAGAACTAGGCGCCAAGATGCTAGGCATTTGGCGCCCCCCCCTCCCTTCCAACACTCTCACCCAAAAAAAAATTCCCAAACCAAATTTCTATTCAACAATTCATTTCTCACATAACATTTACTCATTTAAACATTAAATCAACACTAGTAATTCATCATACTCACATAATCATTCTCATATGGCCATTCTATCAAACATACACCATGCATGAATCACAACTCATGCTCTTACAACTACAAACAACATGTTATGACCAAATTCAAGCATTCCAAACATCAATCAACACACAATCAACACAAGGTCACACAACACATCATTCCTAGAGCTATTCTCACTATAATACACATCCCACAAGCTATAAAAGATGTATAGAGAATCCCCTAACCTTGGGTGAGCTAAAGCTTCAATCAACCACCAAGAAAACAACCAAATGAGGCCTCCAAAACTGATTTCCATTTCAACGAAAATAACCTTGCTTGGTGACAAATGGAAATTCAAAATAATGAGAATGGGTCTATGGAACTCATGGAAATGGAACATGGAAAGGTAATGAGGGTGTTTAGGACCAAAGCCTTCACTTACCAACACAAAGCTTGAAAAAGTTTCCTCCTTTCTTCCCTTCAAGTGAAAAACGTGACCCTACAGCTTTGGGTAGCCATGGAAATTCAAAATGGAAGGAATAAGCTCAAGGAACTTAAAGGAAATGGAATAAGGAAGGGAAATGATGAAGATTAGGACCAAGAAATCACTTACCCACCAAGAATTAAGGCTAAAGCTTCCACCTTTTCCTCCTCCCTTTGATGAATAGTAGCAACAGCATATCACCTCCCCTTTCTCCTATTCCCTTTTCTTTCCACTTTGTTCCTAATATCCTCTCTCAGTAGTGAAAACCCTTTCTTTCTCTCAATTCTATTCCCTTTAATTCACCTTTGACCCTAGGCCCAATCAATTTGGGCCTTATTACTTACACCCCCTTTTACTACCACTACTCCTAATACTTAAACACATCCTAATTAATAGAAATAAATCCTAACTTAATTATTCCACTTAATTAACTTAGACCCCCTCATTTATTTACTACACCTCACTCCTTAAATAAATTGATTACCTTATTATTATTTAAATATGGCCAACTAACATATTACTTAATTAAATTAGTCATAATCACTTACCTAAGTAAATTAAATAATCACCTAAATAAATTAGTTAAATACTCACCCAATTAATTTTGGGGTGTTACAACTCTCCCCCACTTAGAATATTTTCGTCCTCGAAAATCACGCTAATCTCAACAACAAGATGAATCTAGTTCGCACTTAATCTCTTCGAAAACTTACACGATTTAAATCCTAATGTTAACCCCGGTACATCCACCTACAACCCTTTCAAAGTTCTATTCTTCGGTCTGTGAAACACTAACGTATGCGTCTACTTCTCCTCATGGGTCTCAACCTCATATATTGACTCTACAGCTTAGGTTACATAACTGTGTACTTTCATTCTAAGCATAAATCGCCACTACAGGTTCAAGAATGACACACAATTCCCATGATAGCGTCTCCCCACTTGGCTCTCTGCCCGAACTCTCCTCTCTCTTGCCCTTACCGCTTGACACATCATAGGCTTCCTACTAAACCGAGAATTCCTCTTCTCCTTCACTATCTTGTACGAACGATTGCATCTTCCTCGAAGATTTACGCTAAACTCATGAATTCAACATCCACTCTTCTTATCCCTCTAACTAGTCTCTTCCAAGTCCTATCGTATACACGACGGACTAAGCACTCTTTCCTATATTCTTACTTCCCAATTTGATATTCTAACCTGTAGGTTGTTGAAGTCCTACCCGACTACCCAACACAAGAGACACAACAATTATGGCCAGAGGCCCACCAACAGTAACAATCGTAATTAACACAACAATACCAATCTCAACAAGTTGTTGTATATCTAACATCATTCACATCAACAATTAGAACGATCATAATAACAAAATTCGAGTTCGACCTATTCTACAATTAATCATTTCATTCAACGTTCTATTTATTCTTTTTTAAACTCAGGTGCAGAAAATTCTGCAGCTATGTGTCTACTTTGGCGAATTAATTAAAATAGTAAACGACCTCGGATTTCGACACATAAATACTTGTTGGAAAACCACGGATGTGTAGTTTCTGAAAATATCTTCAAAGTTTCAAAACAAGGAGCCAATTAGTACAGTTTTTTAGGAATAACCCAAACAGTTTTCAGACTTGACAGATTCTGTCCTCCTATTTCATTTCACGATAAATCGACTTAAACTTGACCAAACGAGACGAAACTTCAGCCCGAATAAACGCATTTGGAGTATAGTTTCTAACGGAAAAGAATCGCTCAAAACGGAGTTCGTTTGAGGACACAAAACTTTCAAAAACTGAACCTACCCATAGATCGATTCTAGAAAGTTGACTCGACTTTGGAGATTCATAACTGGAGTCACACAACTCCGAATTTAACGAAACCAGTGCCAAAACGACCGGATTTAAGTCTATTTTCGAAAACACTCGGCCACAAAATTTTTGACTCAACCAAACAGTACCAGTTTTCAAAAGACTGAAACAGTGTCCAGATTGTTTTCGTAATTTTAACCAAACTTGTTTCACCTATAACTTGAGTTCTATAACTCCAAATTCAACTCAATCAGCGGCAAATTAACAAGCATCCAATCAAGTTTTCGAAATGACAAACCACATAATTTTTCAATTGACCAAATAATACCAGTTTCTAAAAGACTGTACAACATCTAGTAACGCACCTAAATCATACGCAATTAAACTCACCATTATAAATCACCAAACCGATTATAGTTATCACACACTCATACATTTCATATCACAGAAATAATATAACCAACTCATGCTTCTTAAAACAATTGATTTGATTCAAGACTTGCTATTAGTTTAACCAAAGGAAGTCACATACTCTTGTCAACATTTAGCAAAGAAAACCAATCAAGTAAGACAAGTGTACAAAAATCTAGGTACGTTTTTTTTTTTTTTTTTTTTTTTTTTTTTTTTTTCATCATTAATTTTATATCCCACGTAAAACAATTTTTAAGAAGTGATGACCAACTCTAGCGATAGCGACCACCATGTCAAAGTTAATTCATACTCGAACAAAATTTCACAATTATAGTTCACGATGAGAAGTACTTAAAATTGTTTACATTCGTTTCTAAAATCTTGACAATTATTATCGGTCTCACATTCTCGTAGTCTAAAATTTTTAACTCATTTAATCATGCGATTTATGTCTAATCTCCTAATTTTCAACATCATTAAATCACAACCTAATCGGTTCAAAAGCTGAATTTATGTCACATTTGAAATAAAATCTTAAAACAACTTGGAAAACAAAATTCAACACTAATTTTGACATCCCATTTGTTTTCCAAAAGCTTAAAATTTTCCAAGTACCGTTCCTTTTGAAAATCTTAGGACATACAGTTTTGTCCGAAACGAGAAACTATATGCAATCCTAAAGCCCACTATCACACAATTATGCAACCACATAAACCACTACTTATTAGTTCAAAATTCTAGTTTCCGACATACACTCGGAAGGTAAGGAAAGTTAATCGTTTTATTTTCGACAACTCATATCATGCTCACAAACAAACCGAAGTGAAACACTGAAAATATCAAAACTTCCAGTCAGGCAACTTCGATTGAGAAAATGAAAATATAGCATTACACATTGTTTTCTTTTTGGCATACTATCTTCAAAACAATTAAACACAAGTCAAATCAAATTTAACTCACATGCATCACAAAACAATCAACCTATGGCAAGGACGTCAATTAAGTACAACAATTTTTTCACACGCAATCTTCAAATATTGTTCATTATATACTCACCACGGTTAGGTCATATAAAAATTATTTCCTATATCCTAACGAACTAATCAGACAACCAATCAAATTAAAATTAGTGTATGCATCCAAATTTAATAATAATCATGAGTTATTGTCGCCTCTCTCAGTGGTGATGAGTGATTGGGGTGATCAGTCCCTCCTACTCATGCAACCAACTAATTAAGGTCACAAAACTACTTTCTTTCAATTTATAACCATCACATTAAAAGACTTTTAACGCAGTCCGGAGTGCGAAGGCGTCGTCACGGCTTTCACTCCTTTGACGTCGTTAGAACTCTTTTAATCACAGATACCCGAATGATACAAACAATAGTCACGAACAGACAAAGTCAATGCCACCATCACCAGTCACACAGTTCAGTCACAAGGCACGTCAATGAATGAACAAACCAACAAAAGTCACGAGAATCGATGATCGGCATAATTATGATTCGAACGAGTACTAAGACTCGAGGGTTAACAGACTCGACAACTTGGCGGACGGACCGAGGCGCTCGATACCACTAATGTAACACCCCCTTATATTTAAAGCTAATTCAATTAATTAAATGTCGGAGTTTTCAAAAACTTTCCACGCACCTCGAAGAGGGTGGTACATTTCAAATAAAACATCATCAAAACATAATTAAAATCCAAACGCATCAACGCGTATCATGCATAACATAGTCAAGTGGGTTACAATCCTCAAAATAACTCGTTTAACGCTTACATTAATCCATCAATAGTTTGCAAAGACAATGAAATAAAATTGAGTTCACATACTCAATACATAGGTTCAAAATAAGTTTAATACATAACCATAAATAATACTAAGACCCACCCCCTGTTACTATCGAGCTGACTCAATAAAACCCCAGAGGCACAGCACCATCACTCGGAATCACCTGTTTGTCGCCACGAGAGCAGGCAACAAGAAATGCTAGGGTGAGTCTCTTTACATAATTTATAACAAGTAAGAGAAGCATTATAATTAGGAAGCATCTAGTAATAACGGTACATAGTAATCATGCTAATTGCCATTCAATTATAATATCCACAAACAGTAATATTCAGTCATTTAAGCATCAACAAGATTTCTATGAATGTATGAATGTAAGCATGTATGCAATATGCATGTGGATCCATACTCATCACCAAACCCCGTCGGGCAACACACCACCATTTTGGCCGAAGCCACATCACCATCCTCACCTTCGCGTAATGCATATGATTTATGTGACACTATGACAAATGCATCATCACAGTCCATCAAAATATATATTAAATTACCTTTGTGACCGAAGCCCACGTCATTTATTAACTCACCACCATTGTCAATCATTGACCATCACCATCTCAATTATTAATCACCACCACCTTAATTATTAATCACCACCACCTCAATTATTAATCATCACCTCATCATTTATTAATCATCACCTCATCATTTATTAATCATCACCTCATCATTTATTAATTTAAATCACACCTAAGGACCTTTTCTTCACTTAGGGACCATTTTGACACGCCAAAATTAATTTAGGGACTTAGGAAAATATTTGACATATTGGGACTAATTAGACACTAGGTGACTATTTTGTCGCGCCAAGGATTAATTTAATTCTTAGGGACTAAATTGTCACGCCAAGGATTAAATTAATGCTTAGGGACTAAACCGTCACCCAGACACATTTGGGTACCTAGGCGCCAAGGGCAGCCAAAATGGCGCCCCATAACTCAACAACTTCAGCCCACACTTCACACACTGGCACAGGGCGCCAAAATGCTAGCAAACTGGCGCCCTCCCCCCTGTCACGCCCCACACTCTGCACGCATAGACACACACACCCTACACCAGGCGCCAAGTTGCCCAGCAACTGGCGCCCCCCCTGCACAACACACGCACACACATTTTCAATCACCAGGCGCCAAGTTGCCCAGCAACTGGCGCCCCTCCCTGCACAACACACACACGCACATTTCATGTCACCAGGCGCCAAGTTGCCCAGCAACTGGCGCCCCCCCGCACTACACACACACACATTTTCAGCAACTAGGCGCCAAGATGCTAGGCATTTGGCGCCCCCCCCCCCCTCCCTTCCAACACTCTCACCCAAAAAAATTCCCAAACCAAATTTCTATTCAACAATTCATTTCTCACATAACATTTACTCATTTAAACATTAAATCAACACTAGTAATTCATCATACTCACATAATCATTCTCATATGGCCATTCTATCAAACATACACCATGCATGAATCACAACTCATGCTCTTACAACTACAAACAACATGTTATGACCAAATTCAAGCATTCCAAACATCAATCAACACACAATCAACACAAGGTCACACAACACATCATTCCTAGAGCTATTCTCACTATAATACACATCCCACAAGCTATAAAAGATGTATAGAGAATCCCCTAACCTTGGGTGAGCTAAAGCTTCAATCAACCACCAAGAAAACAACCAAATGAGGCCTCCAAAACTGATTTCCAGCCCCCAACGAAAATAACCTTGCTTGGTGACAAATGGAAATTCAAAATAATGAGAATGGGTCTATGGAACTCATGGAAATGGAACATGGAAAGGTAATGAGGGTGTTTAGGACCAAAGCCTTCACTTACCAACACAAAGCTTGAAAAAGTTTCCTCCTTTCTTCCCTTCAAGCTGAAAACGTGACCCCTCTAGCTTTGGGTAGCCATGGAAATTCAAAATGGAAGGAATAAGCTCAAGGAACTTAAAGGAAATGGAATAAGGAAGGGAAATGATGAAGATTAGGACCAAGAAATCACTTACCCACCAAGAATTAAGGCTAAAGCTTCCACCTTTTTCCTCCCTCCCCTTTGATGAATAGTAGCAGCGCATATCACCTCCCTTTCTCCTATTCCCTTTTCTTTCCACTGTTCCTAATATCCCTCTCTCAGCCGTGAAAACCCTTTCTTTCTCTCAATTCTATTCCCTTTAATTCACCTTTGACCCTAGGCCCAATCAATTTGGGCCTTATTACTTACACCCCCCCCTTTTTACTACCACTACTCCTAATACTTAAACACATCCTAATTAATAGAAATAAATCCTAACTTAATTATTCCACTTAATTAACTTAGACCCCCCTCATTTATTTACTACACCTCACTCCTTAAATAAATTGATTACCTTATTATTATTTAAATATGGCCAACTAACATATTACTTAATTAAATTAGTCATAATCACTTACCTAAGTAAATTAAATAATCACCTAAATAAATTAGTTAAATACTCACCCAATTAATTTTGGGGTGTTACACATATCATGCATAATTTCACAACTCATGCTCTTACAACCACAAACAACATGTTATGAACAAATCAAACATCCCAAACATCAATCAACATACAATCAACACAAAATCACACAACACATCATTCCTAGAGCTATTCCAATTATAACACACATCCTACAAGTTATAAAAGGTGTAATGGAGAATCCCCTAACCTTTGCAAATTGAAGAATGTAAGTCCTCTATCCTCCAAAAGCCCAAGAAACACCAAAACAATCACCAATTCCAACTTTGAGCTTAAAACCCCATTAATGGCAAAACAACAACAAATAGGAATTAGGGATTGAAACTAACATCAATAGCTAGAGGAGGAAAAATGGAAGAGAATGAGCTAAAAAGCCCCTTACCTAGTGCTAAGATGGAGAAGATCTCCACCTCCTCTTCCCTTCCTCACCGTCGCCCTTCTTCTCTTCCTCTCGGTCTCTCTCTCTCTCGCGCGTGTCTCTCTCTCTCTCGGTCCGCTGCATCTCTCTCTCGGTCCACTCCCTTTTCTTTTCTTCTCTTAATTCATTTCTTTCATTTAATTCAACAATCAATTGGGCCCAATTGAGTTGGGCCTCTATTCGCACCCCTCTCAATTAATTCAACTATTCCCTAACTTAATAACATCACCACTCTCTTATTTACTAACTCTCACCTCCTAATTTAATTAAAACACCTAATTCATTTAATTAAATATGACTAACCACATAACTCCTAAGTAATTGATTAAATAAATATTCAAATTATTTTCGGGCGTTACAACTCTCCCCCACTTAGAATATTTTCGTCCTCGAAAATACTCACGAAGCAATACCCCACCTTCTTTACACCTCTAACCGTACTCATCATAATCTATCATACACTAAGGTAACAAACCACACACCTTCTCTACACTCTTACCCTTAGCAGATATTCTAACCTGTAGGGTATCTAGATCCTACTCGACTACTCAAATACCATCTATTCCGATGCAGGGACACTATACCCTCAACTACGATTTGCGATTAGCTTACCCTCTTTAAGTTTCCAATCTCTGGTGCTCACTTCCGAACTCAACCTCCTAACCCAACCTATCTCATTCATCTAATTGACCTACTCGTCGTCATTACTAACAATTCCACATCGAGTTCCATAACAACCGCACTCCCATGGACTTACCCTTCGACTTACCTGTACAACTCTTCGACACCGCTATATTTCAACATTACTAGGCTCGACTCGTCCCTCACTCAATCACGACTTCTCTTTGATAGCCTACAATTTGACTCACCTCTCATCCCACAGAAATACTTACATCTCAGAATACTAGTTTAGGCTTCCATAACGTTACTTCCACTCCTTTACACTTAAGTTTATATACATCACACTATACTCCTACAACTTCAATATTTCCGACACTTCCACTCTAACTTAGAGAAATACATTTAGACATTACTCATTTCGACAACTCTGTACTTCAACTTACCTACGTTTCAACAAACACTAACTTCGACTTACACTTACCTCAATATCTTCACAACTGCATTCATACTAGATTTCGACATATATATATACTCCAACAGACATACTCTTCACTTAGATACTTACACTTACTTCGACACTCACTGTACGTCGACACTCACTTATCAATCACTTTTTTATTTATAAAAACAGCAATGAACCGCACCCTTTTATCTATAAAAGACGCATCAAGATTCGGTTCAAACACAAAGAACGTTAAGTTACAAACCAAAGACTTTTTAAATAACAAAACAAAGAACATTTTAAGTCACCACGCATAACATTTTTCTCAATTTCATTTACCGTCTAACCACACAATTCAATTACCACTTGGAACATGTATCAAAATTTCTAACGAAAATTCGGCAGAGTTTCCTCTGAAATATGGACATAAAAAAAAATACTTTTACCTGTATAACCAGTCCAGACATCAATTTTGTTCAAAAATCATTAATTCTCGCACATATACAAAATTTACGGTTTTCCAAAAGATTTGTAAATTCAACTAACACAGACCCGCAATCGAGAACCATATTCAAGCATAACAATTAAACAATCAAATCTTTATGGTTTCGTTCTAAGTTTCAAACAAACATAATTTCTCCAAATAGCGTTTTCGACTCGAAAATTCACGAAACTCCAAATTTCGAAAACCGTTCAAACATAACATAAACAACATTTTAAAATTTCCCTAAACGTGAGTAAAACTCACCTTTTTGTTTCAAACGATTTTATCTCGTCAAACCATGAAATTATTGTAAGACCTCGCCATTTTCAAACAACATCAATCCATGACCTAATCGGTCCTAAAGCTAAAATCATGTCACATCTCGTAATAAAATTCTAAACAACTTGGAACAGAATTTAACACAATTCTTGACATTACGTTCATTCCCAAAAACACAGAATTTTCCAAGTACCGTTTCTTTTTGAAAATCATATAACTCACGGTTTTGTCCAAAAAGGGAAAACTATACGCAACCCCAAATCTTATTATAACACGAACATGTTGCCACACAAACAACCACTTATTATTTTCAAAATTTAGTTTCCGACATAAACTCAGAAGTTTGAAAAGTCAATCATTTCATCTTTGCCAAAAAGGAGACTATACGCGAATCCTAACCTTAATTGTTATAACCAAGCACCGCATTTCATTTCAGTACATAACTTCAAAACAATTTAGCACAAATCAAAATTAAACTCATGTGCATCACAGAAACAATCAACCTATAGCAAACTGTCAATCAAAGGTAACAATATTCACAAGCAATCCTTCAAATATTGTCTATCCACTACACTTAGGCTTATTCACAACTCACTTCATCATCTACACTTAGTCACTTCACCCTTGACTATTACACTTAGGCACACTACACCTAAGCACTCCCTAACCTCGGTACTACATACCTTGACTCTCACATACTATGTCGCATGCATACTACACTTCAACACACCTATGGTTAAGCAACTACACCTCAGTTCACACGTAGTCCTATGTACTTAACCCTCCTCTTCTTCTTCCTTTGATCTTCATACTATGATCATACCTAAGCCAACTACTAAACACTTGCCCTTCACAACTAGTCCAACACTCATTAAGAATTTCACGAAGGTTACAACACCCTTAATACCTCTTCACCTTGACAGAACATACCTTGATCATAATACACCTAACTCAAATAGCTACCCTTAGGCATACTTAATCTACACCTTTTACTTTGTACCAAAAACTCTATTTTCAGGTCACCAAAGTCTCACTCGATTATCCAAACACCATTAATTGATCGCTAGGGAACTACGCCATGACAATCATTTAAGTACTAATGCTCCTATCTTACGTCAATCCATATTTTGACATCTCCCTACTATCAAACCCCAAATCAAACTCAACCTTCCATAAGGCCCTATTTATCTAAAAATTAATAGTCAACCAAACTTGCACACACCACTCAATCAATCAAGTTGAAATTAGTATATATTCAAAATTTATAATAATTACGAGTTATTGTCACCTCTTTCATTGGGAATGAGTTATCGGGGTGATCAGTCCCTCCTACTCACGCATCCAACTAATTAAGGTCACAAAACTACGTCTTTTCAAAATTCACACCTTTCACATTGAAGGGCTTTTTAACGCAGTCCAGAGTACGAAGGCGTCGTCACGATTCCTACTCCTTGGACGTCGTTAAAATGCTCTTCTAATCACACATACCTCACTTAATACAACCAACAGTCACAAAAACAACTACAAGCAATGTTACAATCAACAGCTGCAAACAACCAAACAAAATCTCTAACAAAGTCTCTGTTGGAGATCGACAAGGGATCTCTGAGACACTACGACTGGACAAACTTGGCCGGACAGACCGAACTTTTGCTCTGATACCACTAATGTAACACCCCCTTATATTATAAGCTAATTAAACTAATAAAATCAGAGTTTTTCAAAAACTTGTCCACGCACCTCGAAGAGGGTGGTACATTTAATAAAGTATAATCAAAACATATTTAAAAATCCAAACGCATCAAGCGCATAAAATGCATATCATAGTCACGTGGGTAAAGACCCTTAAAACAACCTGTTTAGTGTTTACCATCAAATAGTTTGTAGCACAGCGGAAACGAAACTGAGTTCACATACTCAATACATAGTTCAAAATCAGTTTAATACATAACCATAATAAAATAATACTAAGACCCCATCCCCTGGTGTTACTAGATCAGAGCCGACACAATATCCCATGAAGGCATGGCACCTTCACTCAGAATCTCCTGTTTATCGCCACGAGAGCAGGCAACATAAAATGCTAGGGTGAGTCTCTTTACATAAATCATAACAAGTAAGATAAGCATTATAATAGGAAGCATCTAGCAAACAACAAGTCACAATAACAATTTAATTAATCATCAACACAATTCTATGAATGTATGGATATATGCACGTGTGCAAAATGCATGTGGATCCATAGCTCACCTCAATAGCCCCGTCGGGCATCACCACTTTTGGCCGAAGCCACCACCACTTTTGGCCGAAGCCACCACCTCTTTTGGCCGAAGCCACATTATTTATTAACTCACCACTTTTATATGCACATGAAATATGTGACACCATGACAATGCATTCACAACATCACGATTCATCAACAATTATTCAACTCACCGCTTTGGCCGAAACCCACATCAATCAATAACTCACCTCTTTGGCCGAAGCCCACATCAATTAATAACTCACCTCTTTGGCCGAAGCCCACATCAATTAATAATCCACCACCTTGGCCGAAGCCCTCACCATTATTTACTCACCATTTATTAATTTAAATTCCACCTAAGAGCCAAAACACCTCATAAGGACCTTTCCCACACCTAAGGACCATTTTTGACATAGGGGTTAATTTAACACTTTTGATTAATTTTGGTACTTAGGGACTTTATTTGACGTCTTGGAACTAATTAGGCTCTAAGGGATTATTTTGTTCATGAAAGGATTAATTTAATTCTTAGGGACTAATTAGCCACGCCAAGGATTAAATTAATTCTAAGGGACTAAACCATCTTTTGGACACATTTTGGGTACCTAGGCGCGAGGCGGCAGCCAGAATGGCGCCCATACTTGACACACCACCCACCACACATGCACACTAGTGAGACACTCATACCCGGCCACGGGCGCCAAGTTCCTAGCAACCGCGCGCCCGCACCGCCCCACCCATCACACACACACACACACACTCACGCACGGGCGCCTAAATGCCTGGCATTTGGCGCCCCACACCGCCCTGTCACTAGCGCAGCCACACACGCGCGCAACCACTAGTCACTGGGCGCCAGATTCCTAGGGAATTGGCGCCCCCAGCTGCCAAAACCACCCAACCGAGACACAAGACCCACAAAGCAGAACAACGGGCGCCACTTTGCCTAGCAAATGGCGCCTACCTCGCACAACACCATTCCAAAGACCTAGACACCCCACCAGCGCCACTTTCCCAGTGAAATGGCGCCCTGCACCTGTTCAGCCTTAAATCCAGCAACCTGGCGCCAGATTGCTCAGCAATTGGCGCCCCCTCCTTCACCTACCGCACGCGCGTAAAACACAAGCTGCCAGGCGCCATTTGCCTAGGCATTTGGCGCCCCTCCTCCAACACCATCACTCCAATGATTTCAAACCTAATCATTTACCCAACAAGTCATTTCTCATATAACAACCACTCATTTAAACCTCAAATTAACATTATTAGTTTATCATATTCACACACTCATTCTCATGGAAACATTTCATCAAATACATATCATGCATAATTTCACAACTCATGCTCTTACAACCACAAACAACATGTTATGAACAAATCAAACATCCCAAACATCAATCAACATACAATCAACACAAAATCACACAACACATCATTCCTAGAGCTATTCCAATTATAACACACATCCTACAAGTTGTAAAAGGTGTAATGGAGAATCCCCTAACCTTTGCAAATTGAAGAATGTAAGTCCTCTATCCTCCAAAAGCCCAAGAAACACCAAAACAATCACCAATTCCAACTTTGAGCTTAAAACCCCATTAATGGCAAAACAACAACAAATAGGAATTAGGGATTGAAACTAACATCAATAGCTAGAGGAGGAAAAATGGAAGAGAATGAGCTAAAAAGCCCCTTACCTAGTGCTAAGATGGAGAAGATCTCCACCTCCTCTTCCCTTCCTCACCGTCGCCCTTCTTCTCTTCCTCTCGGTCTCTCTCTCTCTGCGCGTGCTCTCTCTCTCTCTCGGTCCATTGCATCTCTCTCGGTCCACTCCCTTTCTTTTCTTCTCTTAATTCATTTCTTTCATTTAATTCAACAATCAATTGGGCCCAATTGAGTTGGGCCTCTATTCGCACCCCTCTCAATTAATTCAACTATTCCCTAACTTAATAACATCACCACTCTCTTATTTACTAACTCTCACCTCCTAATTTAATTAAAACACCTAATTCATTTAATTAAATATGACTAACCACATAACTCCTAAGTAATTGATTAAATAAATATTCAAATTATTTTCGGGCGTTACACATACAAAACCGGTACCTGTGAAACAGTTAATAATCAATTATTGAATTTAATGTAATGCACGTATTAGCTGCTTAACTATGAAAACTCACTCTACCATTCAATCCATCTGAAGATTGTTAAAAATGGAAAGTGAATACATCTATACAGAAGTGGAAATTTTTAATAGTTATTGTTGTGACTTGTGATGATTCACAGTTTATGGCATGCCTTACAGGAAAAACTATTCTAATGGCCATTTTAGTATATAAATGGATATCACACCTCCTAAACGTTCTGCAACGGCACCAGTAAGAAGGCCACCTGTAACTCCCCGAAAATAATTTGAATATCTATTTAATTAATTACTTAGGAGTTGTGTGGTTAGTCATATTTAATTAAATGAATGAGGTGTTTAATTAAATATGGAGGTGAGAGATAGTAAATAAGAGAGTGGTGGTATTATTAAGTTAGGGAGTAGTTGAATTAATTGAGGGGGTTGCAAATAGAGGCCCAACCCATTGGGCCCAATTGTTGGTTGGATTAAATGAAAGAAATGAAAAGAAGGAAGGAAAAAAAAAAAGAAAGCAGCGAACCGAGAGAGAAGAAAGGAACCGCGCGCGAGACCGAGAGGAAAGGAGGAGGAGAGGCGACGGTGAAGAGAAGGAAGGAGGGGAGATCTTCTCCATCTTAGCACTAGGTAAGGGGCTTTTTAGCTCATTCTCTTCCATTTTTCCTCCTCTATCTATTGATGTGAATATCAATCCCTAATTTCTTCTTGTTGTTGTTTTGCCATTAATGGGGTTTTGAGCTCAAATGTTGGAATTGGTGATTGTTTGGTGTTCTTGGGCTTTTGTAGGATAGGAGAGCTTATACCCTTCAAATTTCAAAGGTTAGGGGGTCTCAAATGTTGGAATTGGTGATTGTATGTGTGATGGGTTTAGAATGTGAAATTTGATGTATTTGGTGAAGATGATGAATAGTGATTAGTGAATATATATTGATTGAGGTGTATTTGAATTGATGAGTGAACATGATTGCTTGATTGTGTTGCTTGAGTTGTTGAATTGATTTTTGAGGAACCCATTATGTTGTTGTTGAAATGGGATTGATATGTAGTTTGTGTGGTTTATGAGTGTGGTTGTTTTGTTGTGAATAAATGGGTGTTTAGGTGTTGATCGTACCTTGACCAATGAAGTATTGAAGTGTTGATTGATTCGTCTATGGGCCGGTCGTTGAAAGAGTGAAAGGACCGGTCCTGGCTTCACGCGTTGAGCACCTCGGGTGGTACCTGCAAAGACACTCCGACGATCTAGTGAGAGGTCGCTCGGGCAGATAGCACAAGGTTAGAGAACGTACCTGATGCCATGTGCGAATGGCATATATATACTGTAGAGTGCCGACCGTTAGCGAAGATTTCGGCCGGTAGCGAGAATTGCGGTCCAAGCAGCTTACTTGGGCCGGTTGCGCTGGGCCGACGGCCCAATTGCTATTGGGAGCCCTTGTAATTGCTGATACACCCCGGAACAGTTGCCCCCCAAGCCTAGGTCGCTTAAGAGCGGGCTGAGGCTTGAATCGTTGCCTTCAAGTAATGTTGTAAGCGGTCGGGTTGCATTGCGCAGTCGGTCTCCATCCCTTGAAGTGTGTGGTCGCTGCCACACCCAGTCGCGATCTGTCTTGTAGTCTAGGCACTGGGTCGCTCGGGACCGGATCTTGCCCTGGGGTCGCTGCCCCCTTGGGGTCATGCGCGGCCAATTCGAGGCTCGATATGTTGCCCCCCTGTCTAGCCTCGCGGGCTTGACCCACGGAGCGACACTGTCAGAAATCGTTGGAGGCCATTCGTTGGCTGCCTTTGTTGTAGGTCGTTCGACGTCCTACTCTCGCTGTAGACCGCTCAAGGTCCGTGCTTGTTCGTGGGTCAATCTTTGACTCTTGGACCATTCGATGGCACTTGGTTGGGATGTGGACGCTGCCACTGCCGAGGTGTGGAGGCTGCCATTCATGCTGGAGAGCGATCCAATTGGTCGGGACTCGGCCGACCTCCTTAACTTACGAAGTCTACTTGGATCTTGCTCGTTTTAGGAGGTGCGATCATTCTCGGGTCGCTCAAATTCGTTCAAGTGCTGTCACTCATTGCCTATTTCGTTTCGGAAACAGCTCGATTGTGACCTCAGCGGGCCGCTATCATAGCGGACTCGTTCGACGCGTTTTGCGATTTTTGGCAATGGGCTTACTAGGTTAGGCGGCCCTCATCGTAGCCGGTCTCTTCTGGTCGTGTTCGACAGTCAATGCTCGTTATTGGGTCATTGCTTGACCTCGGTCATTCGATGACACTGGTGGTTGTGCCAACTCGGTGGCACTAGACGTAGGTCAACGCGGTGACCTTCGATTGGGCCAACTCGATGGCGCTCGATTGGGCCAACTCGGTGGCGCTTGATTGTAGACCGCTCGGGGCCTACACTTGGTGGTGGGTCCTTCTGACCCTTGGGCCATTTCGATGGCGCTCGATTGTAGACCGCTCGGGGCCTACACTTGTTCTTTGGGTCCGCCGACCCTTGGGCCATTTCGATGGCACTTGATTGTAGACCGCTCGGGGCCTACTCTGTTTGTGGGTCCTTCTGACCCTTGGGCCACTTCGATGGCGCTCGATTGTAGACCGCTCGGGGCCTACGCTGTTTGTGGGCCCTTCTGACCCTTGGGCCACTTCGATGGCAATCGATTGTAGACCGCTCGGGGCCTACTCTGTTTGTGGGTCCTTCTGACCCTTGGGCCACTTCGATGGCGCTCGATTGTAGACCGCCGGGGCCTACATTTGTTTGGCCCTTCGACCGACTTGGGCCATTTCGATGGCGCGGCGGTAGAACCTATGGCCGCACGCTTTGCTCGCACGCGCGCGAGCTACCAATCATACATTCTTGCATGCGAAATAAATTACAAAGTACTACTTTTAAAAGGCCGGGCCTCAGTAAAAACCCTGGTGGGGAAAAAGAGCGCCCGCCTGACATTTATTCATAAATCGTTAGTCTGTCCTGTTATCACGAGGAGTGTCTTGTTCTTCAAACGACCTATCCTGCTCTTCGCTGGGCCGCGCACGGGCGACCTTTCTAGCGAATAGCGCTTCTTCATAGGCCATATGATCGTTGGCCCTTCGTAGGAACATGGTGAGATCCATGTAACGATTTAGGCCGAACTCTTCTGCAAAGCTGTGGTCCGGGCTGATCCCACGCTTGAGATACTTCACTTGTCTCTCGCTCGGTCGGTCAAGACTTTGCCGGGCGTCGGCGTTGAATCGCTCTATGTACTGTCTCAATGATTCGTTGTCCTCTTGGATAATCGTATCCAAGTGCTCTTCATGCCGCTTTAGGCATCTGTTGGCCGTGTAGTTGGCCAAGAATGTTCTAACCAGGCCGTCCCAAGACGAGATGGTGTTGGGCGGTAGGCTCTCCCACCACTCTAGTGCTCGTTCCTCGAGCGACTGTGGAAAGAGTCTGCGCTTCATGGTCGGTCCCAGCTCTCTATAACAGCAGTAATTATTAAAATACCGGAGATGCTTGTCTGGATCGCTACGGCCATCAAATTTGTTTAGGTTAGGCGGCTTCCTCAAATCTCTCGGAATTCTGTAACGCCTGATTTCTCTAGTAAATGGGCCGTGCTCGTTCTGAATGTCGTTCGACCCAAAGGGTTGCATAGCGAGGCAAGCCTCGTTGCCCAGCATTCCATAGATTCCTCCGGTTGGGCCAGATGGTGGAATTTGAGGAGGTCTTCTGGGTCGTTCGCTCTGACCTCTTCTCGGCCGATGCGAAACGTCTCTAATTCTTCCATCCCGATAATCTTCCAACTCTTCATGAGAATCCCAGGACCTGCTTCTCGACCGACGTGAACCGGACGACTCATTTGAGGAGTATCTGGTAGGTGAGCGACCGGTATCAGGACGGTAGCTGGGGTCCTCATATTCATCATAATATAATGAACGGCGTCTACGCACGTTCTCAGCAGGGGCGACCACGTGCCCTTGTTTGTCGTACGGAGACCGGTGGGTGGTGCTTTCGGCGAGAAAGGCTCTTCGATGAGGAGCGGCGTGCGGGTAGGTCGGCGCCGAGCGTAAGGTTCTCCGTCTTCCGCGCGGGTCCGGAATCGACCTCTTCGTAGCGCGAGAGATCAGCTCGTCGCGATCCGCAATGACCGATTCTTGTTTTGCAAAGACTTGAAGGATGGCACGAGTGATATGTTCCGCAAAGGCTCGCAATCCTCGCCGGCCGGCTCGGCGGTGATCGGTTGATGAGCGAGCCGTTGTACTGTTCTAGGATAGGTCCTCGCCGCCCGCATCGAGGCTCTTGGCGAGGGTTTCCTTGCGATCCATGCTCGGTTGCAGGTACGTCCTCCGGGGTCCGTTGTTGAGGGTGATTCTGCCCGGAGGGGTTGAGTCGAGATGAGGCCCGCGTCTGGGGCCGGTCGCGTGGAGCCATGAATGTGGTAGGATAGCGCACGGGCCTCCCACTGTGGTCGCCAATTGATCGTACCTTGACCAATGAAGTATTGAAGTGTTGATTGATTCGTCTATGGGCCGGTCGTTGAAAGAGTGAAAGGACCGGTCCTGGCTTCACGCGTTGAGCACCTCGGGTGGTACCTGCAAAGACACTCCGACGATCTAGTGAGAGGTCGCTCGGGCAGATAGCACAAGGTTAGAGAACGTACCTGATGCCATGTGCGAATGGCATATATATACTGTAGAGTGCCGACCGTTAGCGAAGATTTCGGCCGGAGAGCGAGAATGCGGTCCACGCACTTACTTGGGCGGTTCATGCTGGGCCGACGCCCAATTGCTATTGGGAGCCCTTGTAATTGCCGATACACCCGGACAGCTTGCCCCCAAGCCTGGGTCGCTTAAGAGCGGGTGAGGCTTGAATCGTTGCCTTCAAGTAATGTTGTAAGCGGTCGGGTTGCATTCGTGATCGGTCTCCATCCCTTGAAGTGTGTGGTCGCCGCCACACCCGGATCGCGACCGTCTTGTAGTCTCAGGCCTTCGGGTCGCCGGGACCGGATCTTGCCTCGGGTCGCTGCCCTCGGGGTCATGCGCGCCAATTCGAGGCTCGATATGTTGCCCCCTGTCTAGCCTCGCAGCTTGACCCACGGGAGCGACACTGTCAGAAACCGTTGGAGGCCATTCGTTGGCTCGCCTTTGTTGTAGGTCGTTCGACGCCCTACTCTGCGTAGAGACCGCTCGAGGTCCGTGCTTGTTCGTGGGTCAATCTTTGACTCTTGGACCATTCGATGGCACTTGGTTGGGATGTGGACGCTGCCACTGCCGAGGTGTGGAGGCTGCCATTCATGCTGGAGAGCGATCCAATTGGTCGGGACTCGGCCGACCTCCTTAACTTACGAAGTCTACTTGGATCTTGCTCGTTTTAGGAGGTGCGATCATTCTCGGGTCGCTCAAATTCGTTCAAGTGCTGTCACTCATTGCCTATTTCGTTTCGGAAACAGCTCGATTGTGACCTCAGCGGGCCGCTATCGTAGCGGACTCGTTCGACGCGTTTTGCGATTTTTGGCAATGGGCTTACTAGGTTAGGCGGCCCTCATCGTAGCCGGTCTCTTCTGGCCGTGTTCGACAGTCAATGCTCGTTATTGGGTCATTGCTTGACCTCGGTCATTCGATGACACTGGTGGTTGTGCCAACTCGGTGGCACTAGACGTAGGTCAACGCGGTGACCTTCGATTGGAGCCAACTTCGATGGCGCTCGATTGGGCCAACTTCGGTGGCGCTGATTGTAGACCGCCGGGGCCTACACTTGGTGGTGGGTCCTTCCCTTGGGCCATTTCGATGGCGCTCGATTGTAGACCGCCGGGGCCTACACTTGTTGCCGGGTCCTTCGACCCTTGGGCCATTTCGATGGCACTTGATTGTAGACCGCTCGGGGCTACTGCATTTGTGGGTCCTTCGACTCGGGCCACTTCGATGGCGCTCGATTGTAGACCGCTCGGGGCCTACGCTGTTTGTAGGCCCTTCGACCCTGGGGGCCGCCGATGGCAATCGATTGTAGACCGCCGGGCCTACTGTTTGTGGGTCCTTCGACTCGGGGCCACTTCGATGGCGCTCGATTGTAGACCGCTCGGCCTACGCTGTTTGCCAGGCCCTTCGACCTTGGGCCATTTCGATGGCGCCGGCGGAACCTATGGCCGCTCTTGCGCTACTCGCACGGCGAGCTACCAATCATACATTCTTGCATGCGAAATAAATTACAAAGTACTACTTTTAAAAGGCCGCCTCGGTAAAAACCCCGTGGGGAAAAAGAGCGCCACCGACATTTATTCATAAATCGTTAGTACGTCCCGTTATCACGAGGAGTGTCTTGTTCTTCAAACGACCTATCTCGCTCTTATTTGGGCGCGCGACGGCGACCTTTCTAGCGAATAGCGCTTCTTCATAGGCCATATGATCGTTGGCCCTTCGTAGGAACATGGTGAGATCCATGTAACGATTTAGGCCGAACTCTTCTGCAAAGTCGTGGTCCGGTGATCCCACGCTTGAGATACTTCACTTGTCTCTGTCGGTCAGTCGCAAGACCGCTTTCGGCGTCGGCGTTGAATCGCTCTATGTACTGTCTCAATGATTCGTTGTCCTCTTGGATAATCGTATCCAAGTGCTCTTCATGCCGCTTTAGGCATCTGTTGGCCGTGTAGTTGGCCAAGAATGTTCTAACCAGGCCGCCCCAAGACGAGATGGTGTCGGGCGGTAGGCTCTCCCACCACTCTAGTGCTCGCTCCTCGGCGATCGTGGGAAAGAGTCTGCGCTTCATGGTCGGTCCAACTCTCATAACAAAGCAGTAATTATTAAAATACAGGAGATGCTTATGTCGGATCGCTACGGCCATCAAATTTGTTTAGGTTAGGCGGCTTCCTCAAATCTCTCGGAATTCTGTAACGCCTGATTTCTCTAGTAAATGGGCGTGCTCGCTCGAATGTCGTTCGACCCAAAGGGTTGCATAGCGAGGCAAGCCTCGTTGCCCAAAGATTCCATAGATTCCTCTCGGTTGGGCGGATGGTGGAATTTGAGGAGTCTTACGGGTCGTTCGCTCGACCTCTTCTCGGCCGATCGCGTAAAACGTCTCTAATTCTTCCATCCCGATAATCTTCCAACTCTTCATGAGAATCCCGGGACCGCTTCTCGACCGACGTGAACCGGACGACTCATTTGAGGAGTATCTCGGTAGGTGAGCGGACCGCATCGGGGACGGTAGTGGGGTCCTCATATTCATCATAATATAATGAAGCGGCGCTCACGCACGTTCTCGCCAGGGCGACCCACGTGCCCTTGTTTGTCGCAGGAGACCGGTGGGTGGTGCTTTCTCGGCAGAAAGGCTCTTCGATGAGGAGCGGCGTGCACGGGTAGGTCGGCGCCGAGCGTAAGGTTCTCCGTCTTCCGCACGCTGGCGGCCGGAATCGACCTCTCTTTCGTAGCGAGAGATCGGCTCGTCGCGATGCCGCAATGACCGATTCTTGTTTTGCAAAGACTTGAAGGATGGCTCGAGTGATATGTTACGGCAAAGGCTCGCAATCCCGCCTCGCCGGCTCGGCCGTGATCGGTTGATGAGCGTGCCGTTGTACTGTTTCTAGGATAGGTCCTCGGCCGCCCTGCACTGAGGGCTCTTGGCGAGGGTTTCCTTGCGATCCATGCTCGGTTGCAGGTACGTCCTCCGGGGTCCGTTGTTGAGGTGATTCTCGCCGGAGGGGTTGAGTCGAGATGAGGCCCGCGTCTGGGGCCGGTCGCGTGGAGCCATGAATGTGGTAGTGTAACACCCCAAATAATTTAATTAAGAAATTGATTAAATTGTTTAGGTGTTGCACTAATTTTTAATTATATTAAATTATAATATGGTGTTTATAATTTAGTATTTTATTTTAATTGAAGGAGTGGTGGAAGAAATGGGCGGGGGTAAAAGGGCCCAAGGTGCACTTGGCCCAATACTTATATACCCAAATTAGGTATCCAAGCTCATTGTGAGTAGCAAACGAAAAAGAAAAGAAAGGAGAAGAGAGGAGAAGGCTGCGCGGTGGCAAGAGAGAGAGAAAGAGAAGGAATTTCGTGGCTTGAAGCTTGGATTGTTGCGGTGGTTTTGTTCGTGACTCGATTAGGTGCTTTTCTACGGTTTAATTTGAGGTAAGGGAGTCTCACTCTATAGTAGAGGAGATAATGGGTATTATATGTGTCATAGAAATTTGTTTTGATGTTAATTGATGATTGCATGTTGAATTGATTCTTGAATTTGATGAAATTGTTGGTAAAAATTGATTTAGGTGTGAGTTAGGGTTTTGTAATATATGATTTGGTGATTTTGATGTTAATTGATGATTTGAATATGCAATTGGTTGTTTGATTATGCAATTAGGAGTGTTAGAAGGATTATTGGGTGAATTGGTTTGGAAGAGTTTGGAAAAATTGGGGTTTTAGTGTTTGGGGCGCCAAAATGCTAGGATTCGCGCGCCACGTACGCATTCATCGCTAAGTTTAGAGTTTGTGCAGGAATGCTCGCCGTGGCGCCACATTCTTTGGGAAAATGGCGCCACGTGTAATTATTCATGTCTTTGGAATATGTTTTGTGCAGGGGTTGTTTCGCCAGGCGCCAAGATTCTTTGGGAAAATGGCGCCACAATGCAATCGCTTGTGTGTTGGGGTGCGTGTGTGCGATGTGGGCGCCAAATGCTGCCCGTGGTGCCCAGAATGGCGCTGTGTCACCGTAGCGTTGTCCAGGTGAGTGAGTCTTTGCTGGCGCGCGAGAATGTGGGTATTTTGGAGCCGGGAGTGAAACTTGCATTTCTAAACATATTTCCTCGTGCCAACTTTTGTATTCACCGCCAACTTTCAATTTTAAACATTTTGGCTCGAGTGGTTTTCTCGATTGCAAGTGTATTTTTGAAAATGTTCCGGTAGGGCTCGTTTTGGGTGTGTTTTGGAGCCGGTGAGTGCAACTTGTATTTCTAAACATATTTTCTCGTGTACAACTTTTGCATTCACCCGCCAACTTTCAATTTTAAGTGTTTTGGCTCGAGTGGTTTTACGAGTTCAAGTGTATTTTTGAAAATGTCCGGTAGAGGGCTCGTTTTATGTGTGTTTTGGAGCCCGGGAGTGAAACTTACTTTTCTAGGCATATTTCACTGTACAAATTTTGTGTTTACTGCCCAAATTCATTTTTAAACATTTTGGCTCGGGTGGTTTTGATTTGAAAGTGTTGGGTGAGCTGGTCAGTCAGGGGCGCCAACCGTGTCGCCTGTGTCTTAGTTTGTGTCTCAAAGCGTGGTTCGAGTTTGTGTCTAGGTGCGTGTTGCCCGTGGGGCGCCAGATTGCTAGGAAAGTGGCGCCAATGGTCGTGTTGCCACAGGGGCGCCAAAATCTTTGAAGCCGCGCGCTAGTCCGTGTTGCACCGGGCGCGAGAATGTGGGGAAAATGGCGCTGGTGGCCGCCAAATGCCTAAGAGAGGCCGATTTGGTCCCTAGGTGACAGTTTGGTCCCTAGATGACTATTTTGGTCCTAAGTGGTGGTTTAGGTCCCCGAGTGAGGTTGAGTACCCTAGAGGGAATAGTCAGGTGGGACATAATGGTGTTGAGGGTTCATAATGAGGTGATTGAGCATGCCATGGGGGCATGGGCGGTGGGCCAAGCCGGGAGGACTATAAAATGAGATTGACGCTGAGGTAAGAGTAATGGGTGTATTGAATTGTTTGAAATGATGTTTGTGATGTACATGGAGTCTCATGCATACATTGGTCATGATCGTAGAGTTTATAATATGATGTGTGAAGTTCGAGGCGGCGGGGGCCTTATAAAATGATTGTGAAGTTCGAGGCGGCCGGGGCCTTATAAAGTGATTGTGAAGCTTCGAGGGCTACGGTGGGCCAATGGTACCACATGCATACCAACATTGCATACATTCCCATTAGTGCATGACCGTTGTTGATCGATGTTTGGCGTGTTTGAGTGTCTGTGTAAACTATGCCGATATATTGCTTATTATCACTTTTATTATATAGTTCGAGACTCACCCTTTCTCGTTGTTATTTACCACGGTAGTCGGGAGTGAGGGCTTTCTACCTTCACTACTCCCCTAGCCTGGTCTCGCTCTCGATACGTAGCACCTGTGGGTCGGGGTTTAGACTGTTGTTGCTTGTTTTGCTCCTTGTTGAGCCTTATGTATTTGTTTTGATATTCTTTGGATTATCTTTGTTGAGATAATGATTACTTTTCATTGCAATGTGTGAAACTATATGTCTATGAGTTGATCTATGGTGTTACGTATTCGGATTTTGGTTTATGATAAAGAGTTGTGACGCTCCATTTCGTTGATTATTAAATTATGTTATACTATTAGTGTCTTTGAATGACTATGGCTAAACCGTGGTTCGCCACTAAGGCTAGATTTTCTTTATTTGGTGTATTTACAAGGGCATCATCGAGAGCCTTGCAAAAGTGGCCAATGCTCATTGCAAGTAGTATCGATTACCCGAGTAATCCCATAGTCACCTATCCACTATTTTATAACACACTAAACTAGAAAATGATCGTAAAAGATTTTTGTACACACTCGATTTTTGATTTAAATTACAGGGTAGAAATGGGGTGTTACATCGGTGGTATCGAGCAAAGAGACCTCTCAAGACACGGTGTGGTTCGGGACGAACCAAGCGGAAGCCCAGTGGGCATGTGACATCCGGGGCCGACGAGGGCGGGAGTGATCGCCGGTGCCCAAAAAGGTGGCATGGCAAAGAGCGGCTCTGGCGGCTTCAAAGCGAAGGCGCGTGAATGAACCGAATACGCACTGCCGGAATGAGAGGATCCCGAGGTGTGTGCGGTATGGGACTGCATAATTGAAGGAAGGCTTAAAAGAATTGATTTGGACTACCTATACCAACAAGGTGCATCTTCTTTTCGGAGTCCACCCATAAGAACTCCATAGTTAAGCGTGCTTGGCTTGGAGTAGTAGTGGGATGGGTGACCTTCCAGGAAGTTTTCAGGAAAGCATGCAAGTGAGGACAAAGCATACCGAAAAGACTCGTGTTGGTTCGTGAGGGCGATCGCGATTAGAAGCGATGCAGGATGTTACAAGTGGTATCGAGCGATTCGTCTGTCGGCCAAGTGTGTCATCATTATAGTGTGTATGACAACTAGGTGTCTTAAAGTAATTCGAGGCTGGTTGTTTATGCTGCAGTTGTTAGGTTGATATGGCCGAAGGATCGATGCCGCTTTTCTTGAGGCCTTGCAAGCCATAGCATGATCGTGGGTACCAGCGAGATCGCGGAGGCCCGCAGCTTTGGCTACCTTTCGAGAGAGAACCCTCCCACCTTCAGGGAGGTACAATCCGGATGGTGCATCAAGCTTGGTTGAAGGAGATCGAGAGGATCTTAGGGTAATTAAATTGTAATGATGAAGCAGAAGGTAAGGTATGGTACCCATACCCTATCTCGAAGAGGTCGATGACCTGGTGGTTGGAGACCGGTGAGAGACTCAGGGCTGCCCATGAGGAGGTTACAGGTTTGTATTCGGGAGGGAGTTCCTAAGAAAGTATTTTCCAGAGGGACGCCGAGGACGAGAAAGAGATAGAGTTTTTGGAGTGAAGCGAGGGTAGTATGTCGATCCACAGAGTATCTTTGCTAGATTTCTTGACCTTGCTAAGTTCTACCCACATTACTCAGAGGCTGGGGCTGAATTCTCAAAGTGCATCAAATTTGAGAATGGTTTGAGAGCTGATATCAAGCAGGCTGTAGGGTATCAGAAGATCGCAGTGTTTCACGATCCGTTGGATGTTGTAGGATCTATGAGGTCGATAGCAATGCCCGCTCTAGGGTCATGAGAGACCGAGGGGGAAATTTCATCACTGAGGTAAGCCTTATGAGAAGTCTGGGCGGCGAGAGGAAGCAAAGGTATTCGGGTGGTAACAGTACAATGGTGGGAACAGTCTGCGAGGGTAGGAGACACCATGAGGGCAAGAAGCCAAGTGGGAGACGCCCATCCGATATTGTGTGTTTCAAATGTGACAAGCCAGGTCACAAGAGTTTTGACTGTAAGGTGGAAGTGCAGAGATGTTTTAGGTGTGGAAAGAGTGGTCACATGGCATCTGGGTGTGATCGCAAGGAACCTGTATGTTTCAACTGTGGTGAAGCTGGTCACATTAGCTTCAAGTGTCCCAAGCCTAAGAAGGAAAGATCTACTGGGAGGTGTTTGCATTGGCGAGTTCGGAGGACCTAATGATATCCGAGGTACATGTTTCATCTCGGTACTCCTTTAGTTGCTATTGTTGACACGGGTGCTACGCACTCTTTTATTGCATCTGTTTGTCTTTGAAAAGTTAAATTTAGTAATGTCTTCTATGGAGAGAGGATGGTTATCGACACTCCCGGCTAAAAGTCGGTCCCAGAACTACTCTCGATGTGTGCTAGGTGTCCTCTCGTCGGTCTTGAGAGATTTTCCAGTTGATCTGATTTGTTTGCCTTTGGGTGGGTTAGATGTGATTCTGGGCATGGATTGGTTAGTAGATAACCACGTGCACATCAACTGTTCTGATAAGTCTATTAGTTTTCTCCTTCCTGAAGAGGAAGAGTCCGCTTTTGTTGTCTCACGAGCAATTGCGCAAGGTAATGAAAGAGGGTGGTCGGCTTGTTTGCTTTGATTGCGTCCATGTCTGCGAGAACAGGCCGTGATTGATGGGTTCTGGTGGTGTGTGAGTTCCCCAAGTGTTTCCGGATGAGATTCCTAGTGTACCCCGAGAGAGGGAAGTGGAGTTCGGGATTGAACTTGTGCCCGTACTAGGCACGTGTCTATAGCACCGCACTGGGATGTCACCCGAGTTATGCCGATTGAAGAAGCGATTAGAGAGCTTCTTGAGAAGAAGTTTGTGAGGCCTAGTGTATCACCATGGGGAGCTCGGCTTTGTTGGTAAAGAAGAAGGATGGGAGTATGCGTCGTGCGTAGACTACGCATAGTTGAATAAAGTGACTATCAAGAATAAGTATCCTCTCCCGAGGATAGATGATCTAATGGATCGGTGGTGGGTGCTAAAGTGTTTAGCAAGATTGACTTGAGGTCGGGTATCACCAGATTAAGGTGAAGGATGAGGATATCCGTAAGGCAAAGATTGAGAACAAGGTATGGGCATTATGAGTACTCGGTAATGCCGTTTGGTGTCACCAATGCACCAGGGGTGTTTATGGAGTACATGAACCGAATTTTCCATAACTATCTGGATCGGTTTGTGGTGGTCTTCATTGATGATATTTTGGTGTACTCAAAATCTGAGGAAGAGCATGCAGAGCACTTGAGGTTGGTGCTAGAGGTCTTGAAAGAGAGGAAGTTGTATGCCAAGTTGTCAAAGTGTGAGTTCTGGTTGCATGAGGTGAGCTTCTTGGGTCATATTATCTCTGGTGATGGTATAGCTGTGGATCCAGCCAAGGTTGATGCAGTGTTACAGTGGGAGAGCCCAAAGTCTGCGACTGAGATCAGGAGTTTCTTGGGGTTGGCTGGTTATTACAGGAGGTTCATTGAAGGGTTCTCTAAACTAGCCCTTCCCTTGACTCGATTGACTTGTAAGGGGAAGGCATTTGTGTGGGATGCAAAGTGTGAAGAGAGCTTCCAAGAACTAAAGAGGAGGTTGACCACGTCTCCAGTATTAGTGTTGCCTGTGCCAGAGCAACCATTTGTTGTGTACTGTGATGCCTCCAAGATGGGTTTGGGAGGTGTTTTGATGCAGGATGGGAAGGTGGTTGCTTATGCGTCCCGACAGTTGAGGACCCATGAGAGGAACTACCCTACCCATGACTTAGAGTTGGCTGCGATTGTGTTTGTGTTGAAAATCTGGAGACACTATCTCTATGGTACTAGATTCGAAGTGTTCAGTGACCACAAGAGTCCAAGTACTTGTTTGACCGAAGGAGTGAATATGAGACAGAGGCGTTGGTTAGAGCTGTTGAAGGACTATGATTTCGGCTTGAACTATCACCCCGGCAAAGCTAATGTCGTGGGCGATGCTTTGAGTCGGGAAGACTTTGCATATGTCGGCTATGATGGTGAGGAGTTGGAATTGATTGAGCAATTCCGTGACTTGAGTTTCGTTCGTGAGGTGACACCTCGAGTGTGATTTGGGATGCCGAGAATGGGGAGCGACTTCTTGGTTAGTATCGAGACGCCTGAAGTTAGATGTGAAAGTTGGTAGATTTGTTGGTTCTTTGGTGAGCAAGTCTGCTGATGGGGATCTGGGTTGGATTCCTGTGGGGTGTGTTGAGGTTCGTGGCGAATCGTGTTCCGGATGATCTTTGAGTTGAAAGAAGAAGATGATACTTGAGGAGAGTCATAGGAGTAAGTTGAGCATTCATCCAGTGCCACTAAGATGTACCATGATCTCAAGAAACTATTTTGGTGGCACTGGTATGAAGAGAGATGTTGCATACGATTTGTATATGCATGTTTGACTTGCCGAAGTCAAAGATTGAGCACCGAAGCTGCATGGTTGATGCAACCTTTGGAGATTCCGGAATGGAAGTGGGACAACATTTCCATGGACTTTGTATTTGGGTTGCCAAACACCGTGAGAGAGGGTCGACACTATTTGGGTGATTGTAGATAGGTTGACCAAGTCCGCTCACTTTATTCCTATCAACATCACCTTTCCGTACAAAGTTGGCTAGGATTTACATTCGAGATAATTGTGAAGCTTCACGGGGTTCCAAGAGTATTGTGTCGGATAGAGACCCGCGGTTTACATCGAGTTTTGGGAAGCTTGCGGGAGGCTTTGGGGTCCAAAGCGAGGTTGAGTTCACTTACCATCCTCGTGATCGATGGTCGACAGCAGAACCATCCAGTCTTTGGAGGATCTTTTGAGAGCTTGTGTGTTGGAGCGGGGAGGTGCGTGGGATACGATCTTCCACCGATTGAGTTCACCTATAATAATGACTATCATTCGAGCATCGGGATGGCTCCTTTTGAGGCAATCAGATGGCGGAGGTGCGAGAACTCCTTTGTGTTGGCATGAGTCGGGAGAGTGTTGTCCTTGGACCAGAGTTGGTTAGGGAGACTACCTGAGAAGGTGAAAATGATCAGAGAGAAGATGAAAGAGTCTCGAGTCGGCAGAAAAGTTATCATGATAAGAGGAGGAAGGACTTGGAGTTTGGTGGTGAGCATGTGTTCTTGAGGTCACGCCATGACCGGTGTTGGGCGTGCTCAAGGCAAAGAAGTTAACTCCAAGGTTCATTGGACCGCACCAAATCACCGAGAGGGTTGAAAGGTTGCGTATAGGGTGGCCTTGCCACCCAATCTTTCGAACTTGCACGATGTCTTCCACGTGTCACGCCTTCTAAGTATATTCGCACAGCCTCATGTGATTCACATGGATGATGTAGAGGAAGTGCGTGAGAACCTCACCTTTGTGGAGACTATGCCGGTGAGGATTGAGGATAGAGAAGTGAAGGTGTTGAGAGGAAAGACATTGCCTTGGTCAAGAGGTAGTGTGGTTGGGAGAGCTCTTTGGTGAGAGTATGACTTGGGAGCCGGAAAGCAAGATGCGGGAGTCCTATCCAGAGTTATTTGACTCAGTACGAATTTCGAGGACGAAATCTCCTAAGTGGGGAGAGTTGTAACACCCCAAATAATTTAATTAAGAAATTGATTAAATTGTTTAGGTGTTGCACTAATTTTTAATTATATTAAATTATAATATGGTGTTTATAATTTAGTATTTTATTTTAATTGAAGGGAATGGTGGAAGAAATGGGCGGGGTGTAAAAGGGCCCAAGGTGCACTTGGCCCAATACTTATATACCCAAATTAGGTATCCAAGCTCATTGTGAGTAGCAAACGAAAAAGAAAAGAAAGGAGAAGAGAGGAGAAGAAGCGCTGTAGTGGCAAGAGAGGAGAGAAAGAGAAGGAATTTCGTGGCTTCAAGCTTGGATTGTTGCGGTGGTTTTGTTCGTGACTCGATTAGGTGCTTTTCTACGGTTTAATTTGAGGTAAGGGAGTCTCACTCTATAGTAGAGGAGATAATGGGTATTATATGTGTCATAGGAAATTTGTTTTGATGTTAATTGATGATTGCATGTTGAATTGATTCTTGAATTTGATGAAATTGTTGGTAAAAATTGATTTAGGTGTGAGTTAGGGTTTTGTAATATATGATTTGGTGATTTTGATGTTAATTGATGATTTGAATATGCAATTGGTTGTTTGATTATGCAATTAGGAGTGTTAGAAGGATTATTGGGTGAATTGGTTTGGAAGAGTTTGGAAAAATTGGGGTTTTAGTGTTTGGGGCGCCAAAATGCTAGGATTCAGCGCGCCGTAATCGCTGTTCATTCAAGCTAAGTTTAGAGTTTGTGCAGAATAGCATCGCCAGCGCCACATTCTTTGGGAAAATGGCGCCCGTGCACCTTTGTTCATGTCTTTGGAATATGTTTTGCGGTGGTTGTTACGCCGGGCGCCAAGTTGCCGGGAAAATGGCGCTCGTGCAATCGCTTGTGTGTTGGAGTGCGTGTGTGCGATGTGGGCGCCAAATGCTGCCCCAGTGGTGCCTGAATGGCGCTGTGTCAGCATGTGATGTCCAGGTGAGTGAGTCTTGCTGGGCGCGAATGTGGGTATTTTGAGCCGGGAGTGAAACTTGCATTTCTAAACATATTTCCTCGTGCCAACTTTTGTATTCACTGCCAACTTTCAATTTTAAACATTTTGGCTCAGAGTGGTTTTTACGATTGCAAGTGTATTTTTGAAAATGTTCCTAGTAGGGCTCGTTTTGGGTGTGTTTTGGAGCCCGGTGAGTGCAACTTGTATTTCTAAACATATTTTCTCGTGCCAACTTTTGCATTCACCCGCCAACTTTCAATTTTAAGTGTTTTGGCTCGAGTGGTTTCTCGAGTTCAAGTGTATTTTTGAAAATGTCCCGGTAGGGCTCGTTTTATGTGTGTTTTGGAGCCCGGGAGTGAAACTTACTTTTCTAGGCATATTTCATCGTGCCAAATTTTGTGTTTACTCGCCCAAATTCATTTTTAAACATTTTGGCTCGGGTGGTTTTGATTTGAAAGTGTTGGGTGAGCTGGGTCAATGTGGGGCGCCAATCTGTGGCCGCTCGTGTCTTAGTTTGTGTTGTGTGCAGCGTATGCGAAGTTTGTGTCTAGGTGCGTGTTGCCTGTGGGGGCGCCAGATTGCTAGGAAAGTGGCGCCAGTGTTCGTGTTGCCACGGGCGCCAAAATCCGAAGTTTCGGCGCCTAGTCTTTGTGTTGCACACCGGCGCGCTGAATGTGGGGAAAATGGCGCTGGTGCCGCCAAATGCCTAAGAGGAGTCTTGATTTGGTCCCTAGGTGACAGTTTGGTCCCTAGATGACTGTTTTGGTCCTAAGTGGTGGTTTAGGTCCCCGAGTGAGGTTGAGTACCCTAGAGAGGGGAATAGTCGGTGGGACATAATGGTGTTGAGGGTTCATAATGAGGTGATTGAGCATGCCATGGGGCATGGGCGGTGGGCAAGCCGGGAGGACTATAAAATGAGATCGACGTTTGAGGTAAGAGTAATGGGTGTATTGAATTGTTTGAAATGATGTTTGTGATGTACATGGAGTCTCATGCATACATTGGGTCATGGTCGTAGAGTTTATAATATGATGTGTGAAGCTTCGAGGCGGCGGGGGCCTTATAAAATGATTGTGAAGTTCGAGAGGCGGCGGGGGGCCTTATAAAGTGATTGTGAAGCTTCGAGGCGGCGGTGGGCCAATGGTACCACATGCATACCAACATTGCATACATTCCCATTAGTGCATGACCGTTGTTGACCGATGTTTGGCGTGTTTGAGTGTCTTTGTAAACTATGCCGATATATTGCTTATTATCACTTTTATTATATAGTTCGAGACTCACCCTTTCTGTTGTTATTTACCACGGTAGTCGGGAGTGAGGGCTTTCTACCTTCACTACTCCCGAGTCGGTCCTGGGCTCGATCACGTAGCACCTGTGGGGTCGGGGTTTAGATCGTTGTTGCTTGTTTTGCTCCTTGTTGAGCCTTATGTATTTGTTTTGATATTCTTTGGATTATCTTTGTTGAGATAATGATTACTTTCATTTGCAATGTGTGAAACTATATGTCTATGAGTTGATCTACTTTGGTGTTACGTATTCGGATTTTGGTTTATGATAAAGAGTTGTGGACGCCCATTTCGTTGATTATTAAATTATGTTATACTATTAGTGTCTTTGAATGACTATGGCTAAACCGTGGTTCGCCACTAAGGCTAGATTTTCTTTATTTGGTGTATTTACAAGGGCATCATCGAGAGCCTTGCAAAAGTGGCCAATGCACATTGCAAGTAGTATCGATTACTGAGTAATCCCATAGTCACTGAGTCCACTATTTTATAACACACTAAACTAGAAAATGATCGAGAAAAGATTTTTGTACACTCGATTTTTGATTTAAATTACAGGGTAGAAATGGGGTGTTACTGGTAGGATAGCGCCGCGGGCCTCCCATCGTGGTCGCCAATTGATCGTACCTTGACCAATGAAGTATTGAAGTGTTGATTGATTCGCCTATGGGCCTGGTCGTTGAAAGAGTGAAAGGACCAGGTCCCGGCTTCACGCGTTGAGCACCTCGGGTGGTACTCGCAAAGACACTCCGACGATCTAGTGAGAGGTCGCTCGAGGCGGATAGCACAAGGTTAGAGAGCGTGCACGATGCCATGTGCGAATGGCATATATATCATGTAGAGTGCCGACCGTTAGCGAAGATTTCGGCGTGAGCGCGAATGCGGTCCACGCACTTACTTGGGCGGTTGCGGCTGGGCCGACGACCCCAATTGCTATCGGGAGCCCTTGTAATTGGCGATACACCCGAGCAGGTGTATTTGGATTATTTTGATAATTGAGTTCTTTGGATTAAAAATGTGGTTGAGTTAATTGAGTTAGTTGAGTTGATTGAGTTAATTGAGTTAATTGAGTTAATCGGTTTGGTTGAGTGGCAAAGAGGGGCGCCATTTGCCTAGCAAATTGGCGCGTGGTCACGGTTGGTCTAGCCGAGGTTGCGTGTGCATGTGTGGGGCGCCAAGTGTGGTTGTCCGCGCGCCTTGTGCGCCCTGAGTGTGGGTGTGTGGAGGTGTGGCGGTGAAGCGGCGCCAAATGTGGTATGTCGTGTGTGCCTTAGTGCGCCTTGGGGTCCTCAGGGTGCCTTGGTGCACTTGATACATGTGTTGGGCGCAGGTGGCGCCAAAGGTGGCGCGATTGTGTGCGCCTGCGTGTAAGTGAATGACGTGTGGTGAGGTGGTGTAGGCGTGTGCGTATGGTGTGGGCGCCGATTGTGGTGTGCCCTTATGCTTTAGGCATTGATGTGTGTGTTACGGCAAGGGTGTCCAAGTGGCATGCCCGTGGTTGCCGGTTGAGATGTGGCTTTGTGCCTTGAGTAAGTGGTCCAATATAATTGAGAGTTGCCTAGAGGTTGTCTACGAGCTGTGTACTTCCATTTGGTCCTTATGTGACGTTTTAGTCCTAGGTGATGAGAGGTTCACGTAGTGACTGAGTTGTAGTGATTGAGTTGTTCACTACCTATAGAGTAGAGGTGTCCTGTGAGATGGGCGTTAGCCTTAGTGCTATTGAGGTTGTCTAAGAGAAATGGGCAATGTTGTGGTGACGGCGCAATGCCGGTGAGCTTAGTGTTGTTGAATAACACAAGAGATGATATGCCTGCGTGGCGGCCTGAGTGGCCTTAAAGAGATGGTTGATTGTGAGTGATGCATTGTTCATAGAGTCTCATGAATCATATGCATCAGCGACGAATATGCCTGCGTGGCGGCCTTGAGTGGCCTAAAAGAGATGATATGCCTGCGTGGCGGCCTTAAGTGGCCTAAAAGAGATGATATGCCTGCGTGGCGGCCTTGAGTGGCCTAAAAGAGATGGATCCACATGCATTATACCCTAGAGTTTGGGTTGCATTGCACTCATGCATACACTCATACATCTGATTGATGTCTCCCGATGAGTGGGAGTTGAATGCTATATGACTGAGGATGAGTGTTTGTTACTTGAGCAGTGAGGCTTCTCGATTTTTGTTTTAGGGACGTATGTTAGTATGGTTGTAGAGTGTGTTCTATTTCCTTCCTCGTATAATGCTTATATTATTTGTTATTATTTATGCAAAGAGACTCACCCTAGCATTTTATGTTGCTCGCTCTCGTGGCGACAAAAGTGTGTCAGGCGGGTGATCATCGAGTGAAGGTGCCTATGCCTTCTACGAGTTATTGTGTCAAGCTCTGTATAGTCGGACTAGGGATGGGGGGAGTATAGTATCGTTATTTTACTTATGTATTAAACTATTTTGGAGTATGTATTGATTATGTAATGGATAAGTTAAACTTATTTTCATTCCGCTGTGCTAGTGAACTAGTTCTGGATTGTTGTAAAACTAAACAGGTATTTTTGAGGGTTCTCCCCATTTAAGTCGTGATATGTAACACGCAATATATTTTATTAATGAAAGAGTAATGTTGACTAATTTTAAGTCATATGTATGGTGAACGTAGCATTCCCTTGAGGATGTATCTTTTAAAAGAAAAACAATTTTTAAACTCTGATTTTTAATTAAATATTTAAAGAGAGTAAGGGGTGTTACAAGTTGGTATCGAGCAAAAGTTCGGTCCTGTCAGGCCAAGTTTGTCAAATCGTAGTGTCTCAGAGATCACTTGTCGATCTCCAATGAGAGACTTTATTAGAGATTTTGTTTGGTTGTTTGCAGCTGTTGATTGTAACATTGCTTGTAGTTGCTTGTGACTGTTGGTTGTATTAAGTGAGATGTGTGGGATTGAAAGAGCATTTTAACGACGTCCAAGGAGTAGGAATCGTGACGACGCCCGCACTGGATGCGTTAAAAGTCCTTCAATGTGAAAGGTGTAAATTTTGAAAAGACGTAGTTTTGTGACCTTGATTAAATTGGATGCGTGAGTAGGAGGGACTGATCACCCCGATAACTCATTCCCAATGAAAGAGGTGACAATAACTCGTAATTATTATAAATTTTGAATATATACTAATTTCAACTTGATTGATTGAGTGGTGTGTGCAAGCTGATTGACTATTAACTTTTAGAAAAATAGGTGCCTTATGGGTGTTTGAGTTTGATTTGGGGTTTGATAATAGGAAGATGTCAGAATAAAGATTGACACTTTGGATTTGAAGTTCATGCAAAGAAAATAGAGCATGCCTTTTGGAAAAGTGTAGAAATATGGTAGTCGAGGAGTACCTATATAGGATCTAGATGATAGTGTATAACTTTGATGATTAGATGATTAAAAAATTCAAGATTGAAAGTAGGAATGCCGAAAGTTGAGCAAGGCATTGTTTGTAGTTGAATTGGGTGATTGTAAGGGGATTAGGATCGATTTTATATGCATGGTGATGAGAGCATGTGAATTGAGTAGTTTGAGATCGAATTGAGTCGTGACTATGACGTGTTTTAGTGGAAATTGGAGTAAAAGGTTGTTGTTTTCTGCAATTAAAATTCTTGTTCTTTGTCTGTTAACAAGCGGTGTTGTTTTTCATGAATATAGACATTCTTTGTTTTAGAAAAAAAAAAAAAAAAAAAAAGAACGATTCTTTGTTGTTTTAAAATCGAAGTGCGGTTTCTTTGTTTTGAGATCATAGGTCATTGCTTTTTCATCATTTAAATTTAAACGCTGTCTCATTGTTTTATAAAATAAAAACACGGCCGATTAGCGCGAAAAAAATACCTGCTGCATTCCCCTCTATTTTCTTTTGCTATTTTCGGTGTCGTATTGATTCTACTTAGCTCTTTGTCTTGCGCTAAAAATACCGCTTTGTTCCACCTCTTTTTCTTCTTTGTTTTGGTCAGCATCCACGCGCCCAAAGAGCTTCGGCTTTTTCCGCCGTTGGACCATTTGTTTTTGCAATTGAATTTTCTGCGGTTTACGTAAATGAAAGGGGCGTGCTAACGGGACTGCTTTTTGTAAATAAAGCGGATGATGGTTTTCTCACTGGTCTTGAAAATTAAATGATGATGCTTTATAAATTTAAATGTGTTGATACAAAAAAAAATTTACGGGTGATATTTCCCCACTTTGAAAATGTGTGTTTCCTCAATTTAGATGTGAGGTTCCCTAAGCAAGAAAACATGAGTTTAATTTTGATTTGTGCTAAAATTATTTTGAAGTTATGTACTGAAATGAAATGCGGTGCTTGGTTATAACAATTAAGGTTAGGATTCGCGTATAGTCTCCTTTTTGGCAAAATGAAATGATTGACTTTTCTAATTTCCGAGTTTATGTCGGAAACTAAATTTTGAAAATAATAAGTGGTTGTTTGTGTGGCTACCGGTTCGTGTTATAATAAGATTTGGGGTTGCGTATAGTTTTCCCTTTTGGACAAAATTGTGAATTCTATGATTTTCAAAAAGAAACGGTACTTGGAAAATTCTGTGTTTTTGGGAATGAACGTGATTTCAAGATTTGTGTTAAATTCTGTTCCAAGTTGTTTAGAATTTTATTACAAGAATGTGACATGATTTTAGCTTTAGGACCGATTAGGTCATGGAGTGATGTTGTTTGGAAATGACGAGGTCTTACAATAATTTCATGGTTTGACGAGGTAAAATCTTTTGAAACAAAAAGGTGAGTTTTACTCACGTTTAGAGAATTTTAAAATGTGTTTGTGTGTTTATGTGTTGACATGTGTTAGAATATTTGGTTGTTTAATTCCGATAACGTTTGCTATGTTAAAGGAATTGTCGAAGTTATGAACCACTCTGTAGAAAATCTATTGCACCTATATTGTCTATTGAAATGTATGATATGTTCTGGTTTTAAAATTGATGTTCTGGACTGGTTAAACAGGTAAAAATTATTTTTGGGATGTCCATATTACAGAGGAAACTCTGCCGAATTTTCGTTAGAAATTTTGATACATGTTCAAAGTAGTAATTGAATTGTGTGATTAGAGGGTAGATGAAATTGAGAAAATGTTAGAGTGGATGTAAGTATGGTCGAAGAGCAAAGTTGTTGAAATAGGTGTAAGAATTTAAGTGAAGAGTATGTCTGTCGATATATATATATATATATTGTCGAAATCTAGTATGGTACAATTGTGGAGATATTGAGGTAAAGTGTAAGTCGAAGTTAGTGTTTGTTGAAACGTAGGTAAGTTGAAGTACAGAGTTGTCGAAATGAGTAATGTCTAAGTGTATTTCTCTAAGTTAGAGTGGAAGTGTCGAAATATTGAAGTTGTCAAAGTGTTGTATAGGTAAGTCGGAGGGTAAATCCATGGGAGTCGAGGTGTAGTGGCTATAGTGCAGACGTTAAGTTATACTGTGTATCTACCGAGATGAAATGTTACGTTTAAGAGTGAAGTGCTCAAGTGTAGTGTAACCAAGGTGAGTAACTGAGGGAGTAAGGAGTGGTAATTGCTGTAGTGTGCGTACACCTAAGTACAGATGCCGAGATCCCGAGTGAGTGTGCCGAGATGCCGTTTGGTGTTAACATGGTTTAGAATTATTGCTAAGCACCGGAGTGCGGTTGTTATGGAACTCGAGGAGGAATTATTAGTAATGACGACGAGTAGGTTAATTAGATGAATGAGATAGGTCGGGTTAGGAGATTGAGTTCGGAAGTGAGCACCAGAGATTGGAAACTTAAAGAGGGTAAGCTAATCGCAAATCGTAGTTGAGGGTATAGTGTCCCTGCATCGGAATAGAGGGTATTTGAGTAGTCGAGTAGGATCTGGATATCCTACAGGTTAGAATATCTGCTAAGGGTAAGAGTGTAGAGAGGGTGTGGTTTGTTACCTTAGTGTACGATAGATTATGATGAGTACGGTTAGAGGTGGGGAGAAGTTGGGTATTGCTTCGTGAGTATTTTCGAGGACGAAAATATTCTAAGTGGGGGAGAGTTGTAACGCCCCGAAAATAATTTGAATATCTATTTAATTAATTACTTAGGAGTTGTGTGGTTAGTCATATTTAATTAAATGAATGAGGTGTTTAATTAAATATGGAGGTGAGAGATAGTAAATAAGAGAGTGGTGGTATTATTAAGTTAGGGAGTAGTTGAATTAATTGAGGGGGTTGCAAATAGAGGCCCAACCCATTGGGCCCAATTGTTGGTTGGATTAAATGAAAGAAATGAAAAGAAGGAAGGAAAAAAAAAAGAAAGCAGCGAACCGAGAGAGAAGAAAGGAACTGCCAACAGAGGCAGAGAGGAAAGGAGGAGGAGAGAGCGACGGTGAAGAGAAGGAAGGAGGGAGATCTTCTCCATCTTAGCACTAGGTAAAGGGCTTTTAGCTCATTCTCTTCCATTTTTCCTCCTCTATCTATTGATGTGAATATCAATCCCTAATTTCTTCTTGTTGTTGTTTTGCCACTAATGGGGTTTTGAGCTCAAATGTTGGAATTGGTGATTGTTTGGTGTTCTTGGGCTTTTGGAGGATAGGAGAGCTTATACCCTTCAAATTTCAAAGGTTAGGGGGTCTTTTTCATTCAAAATAATTTGTAATATGAGTGATTGTATGTGTGATGGGTTTAGAATGTGAAATTTGATGTATTTGGTGAAGATGATGAATAGTGATTAGTGAATATATATTGATTGAGGTGTATTTGAATTGATGAGTGAACATGATTGCTTGATTGTGTTGCTTGAGTTGTTGAATTGATTTTTGAGGAACCCATTATGTTGTTGTTGAAATGGGATTGATATGTAGTTTGTGTGGTTTATGAGTGTGGTTGTTTTGTTGTGAATAAATGGGTGTTTAGGTGTATTTGGATTATTTTGATAATTGAGTTGCTGGATTAAAAATGTGGTTGAGTTATAATGGAGTATATGATGGGTATTATGTATGGGTTAGACTCTAGGATGATTGTTGAAATTGATTGTGTTGTTGATTGAGTGATTGATGTTGTGTTTGATTAAATTTGGTGAATTTGTGATGTGTGTATGTGTTGTTGATGGTTGGTCATATGAAAGACCTAGAGAAGAAAGGGGATCTAAGGAACCCTAGGTTTAAGGGCGTTACTGTTGGTGTTGGCACCTTTGTTGTTACTTTGATGTGTGTTGGACACATTTCGAATGAATATGTGTTGTAGTAATTGTGGTTTAAGTTTGATCATAGTATGCGAATCAAAGAAAAAAGGGAAGATGAGGGTTAGGTGCCTAAAGCGCCATTCGAAGTGAAGTGTTGCGCCGGTGTCGAAGTGAAGTATTACTGTGTGCTGAGAAGGGTAGGTGCGTTGTAGCTTGTGAGGGTCGAAGTGTGTGTGTGACGAAGTGAGATGTGACGAAGTGTAAGTGTAGATGTGACGAAGTGTAGGTGTGTGTCGTAGTATGTGTGCGTCAAAGTATGTATGTGCGAAGTGTAGTACCAAGGTGAGTGATGGTTAAGTGAGGAAGTGTAACCGAGATAGTGTAACCAAGGTGATTGATGGTGAAGTGAGGAAGTGTGGCAAGGTGAGTGATGGTGAAGTGAGGAAGTGTGGCAAGGTGAGTGATGGTTAAGTGAGGAGGAGTAACCGAGATAGTGTAACTGAGGTAGTGTAACCGAGGTGAGTGATGGTGAAGTGAGGAAGTGTGGCAAGGTGAGTGATGGTTAAGTGAGGAAGTGTAACCGAGGTAGTGTAACCGAGGTGAGTGATGGATAAGTGAGGAAGTGTAACCGAGGTAGTGTAACCGAGGTGAGTGATGGATAATTGAGGAAGTGTAACCGAGGTGTAGTGTATGTATATCGAAGCTTGTGCTGTCGAAGTGTAGGTATGTCGAAGCCAGTGTGGTCGAGGTATAGTGTATATATACCGAAGTGTAGTTACCGAAGTGTAGTTGTCGAGGTATAGTGTATATATACCGAGGTAGTGTTGTCGAGGTGTAGATGTATTAAAGTGTAGTGTATGTATGTCGAAGTATATGGGTGTCGACGAGTAGAGGTGTCGAAGTATATGGGAGTCGACGAGTAGAGGTGTCGAAGTATATGGGAGTCGACGAGTAAATATGTCGAAGTATATGGGTGTCGACGAGTAGAGGTGTCGAAGTATATGGGAGTCGACGAGTAGAGGTGTCGAAGTATATGGGAGTCGACGAGTAGATGTGTCGAAGTATATGGGAGTCGACGAGTAGATGTGTCGAAATATATGGGAGTCGACGTGTAGATGTGTCGAGGTGTATGTGTTGAAGTGTAGATTGTCGAAAGGTACGTGTGTCGAAGGATGTGTGTGTCAAAGTATATGGGAGTCGACGTGTAGATGTGTCGAGGTGTATGTGTTGAAGTGTAGATGTGTCGAAAGGTAGGTGTGTCGAAGGATGTGTGTGTCGAAGTATATGGGAGTCGACGTGTAGATGTGTCGAGGTGTATGTGTTGAAGTGTAGATGTGTCGAAAGGTAGGTGTGTCGAAGGATGTGTGTGTCGAAGTGTGGTGTGCCAAAGTGCAGTGTGGTGTGCCGAAGTGCAGTGTAGGTGTGCCGAGGTGCAGTGTGGTGTGCCAAAGTGCAGTGTGGTGCGACGAAGGGTAGTGTATGTGTGCCGAGGTGTAGTGTGAGTGTGCCGAGAGTCTTTGTTTTGACGCCTTGATGCAGGCGCGAGTTCTTTGCCAGTGCAATTTTGGGTGTTGTTTAGCGCCGAGTGCGTCTAAGTTGCTGAATTGTGAAGCCCAGTTGGTCCTTATGTGACGGTTTAGTCCTTATGTGACGGTTTAGTCCTTAGGTGACGGTTTGGTCCTTGTAGTGACACTTTAGTCCACTACTTTTAGTGTCGATGTGTCCGGTGAGTTTGATATCAGCCATAGAGCTATTGATTGAGGTATTGACGTTAGCCATAGAGCTATTCATTGAGGTATTGACGTTAGCCATAGAGCTATTGATTGAGGTATTGACGTTAGGCATAGAGCTATTGATTTTGGTGTCGATGTGTCCGGTGAGTTTGATGTTAGCCATAGAGCTATTGATTGAGGTATTGACGTTAGCCATAGAGCTATTGATTGAGGTATTGACGTTAGTCATAGAGCTATTGATTGAGGTATTGACGTTAGCCATAGAGCTATTGATTGAGGTATTGATGTTAGCCATAGAGCTATTGATTTTGGTGTCGATGTGTCTGGTGAGTTTGATGTTAACCATAGAGCTATTGACTGATGTAGTGATGTTAGCCATAGAGCTATTGACTGATGTAGTGATGTTAGCCATAGCGCTATTGATGATGTTTTGGTGAATTAAATGACGGTGTAATGACAGTGTAATGATGGTGTAATGACGGTGTAATGACGGTGGATTAAATGACGGAGGTAAATCCAGTGATGGTGTCAATTCATACATTGTTCATGGAGTCACATGCCTCATATGCATCAAAGGAAGGATATAGGCTTCGGCCTCGATATTTTTGGCTTCGGCCTTCATATCATAGCGACGGACATGCCCGAATGGCGAATGGTACCACATGCATTATACCCCATGTGTTGGGTTGCATTCATGCATATACTCATGCAATTGGTGGTGTCTTTTGATGAATATGAGTTGATGTATTATAACTTCATGATGTGTGTTTGTCTATTGAGCAGTGGTGGTTCTAGTTGTTTTTCTCTAACATGATGTTTATCATGCATCCTATTATATGTGCTAGAGACTCACCCTTCTGCTTTCTATGTTGCTTCTTATGTCGGCAACGTGCAGGTGATCCCGAGTGAAGGTTCTTCCTTCCTCAGTCTGGTTGTGGCGTCTTACTCTGATACGTAGCACTAGGGGGCGAGTAGTTATTAGTTGTTTTTGATTTAAGTTGTTGAACGGTAATTTGGTAATGTATGACTTACTTAAGGAACCGGTGTCTTGAGGGTTCGCCCCATTAAAGTCGTGCTCTGTATCACGCAATTATATTTATTAGTGAAAAATATTGTTGACTAGATTAAAGTAATGTTTTGGTGAATGTAGCATTCCCTTGAGGATGTATTACAAAAGAGAAAAAGATTTTTGAACTCTGATTTTAAATTAAATTACCGTTGGAAAAAGGGGGTGTTTCATGTTCCAAACAAAGGAGGGGTCACAGTGGTAGCCAATGAGAAGAATGAGCTTATTCCTACAAGAACAATAACTGGTTGGAGGATTTGCATGGATTATAGGAAGCTCAACAAGGCCACAAGAAAATATCATTTTCCTTTGCCCTTTATTGATCAAATGCTAGATAGACTTGCTGGTAAGAAGTTCTATTGCTTTTTGGATGGTTACTCTGGTTACAATCAAATAGCCATAGTGCCTGAAGATCAGCAAAAGACTACCTTCACTTGTCCCTATGGTACTTTTGCTTTTAGGAGAATGCCATTTGGGTTATGCAATGCGCCAGCAACTTTCAAAGGTGCATGATGTCTATTTTCTCTGAGTTTATTGAAAAATCTATGGAGGTGTTTATGGATGATTTCTCTGTCTTTAGGGAAACATTCCACTTATGCCTTGATAACTTAGAGAAAATTTTGGATAGATGTGAAGAAACCAACTTGGTGCTTAATTGGGAGAAATGCCATTTCATGGTCCAAGAAGGTATTGTGTTGGGTCACAAGATTTCTAAGAAGGGTATTGACGTTGACAAAGCTAAAGTGGAAGTCATTGAGAAGATGCAGCCTCCAACCAATGTTAAGTGTGTCAGAAGTTTCCTTGGGCATGCTGGGTTTTATAGAAGATTCATCAAGGACTTCTCCAAAATTTCTAAGCCTCGTGTGTCAATTCTTTGTGAAGATGACACTCCATTTGTCTTTGATGAGGCTGTCTTTGCGCAAAGACATTTTAGAAGTTGCAGAATGCCCTAATTTATGCACCTGTGATCGTGACTCCGGACTGGAGCAAGCCTTTTGAGCTCATTTGTGATGCTAGTGACTATGCCATAGGTGCTGTCCTTGGCATAGTCACTAGCTGCTGGTGAGAGTATGACTTGGGAGCTAGAGAGCAAGATGCGGGAGTCTTATCCAGAGTTATTGACTCAGGTACGAATTTCGAGGACGAAATCTCCTAAGTGGGGGAGAGTTGTAACACCCCAAATAATTTAATTAAGAAATTGATTAAATTGTTTAAGTGTTGCACTATTTTTAATTATATTAAATTATAATATGGTGTTTATAATTTAGTATTTTATTTTAATAGAAGGGAGTGGTATCAGAAATACCGGAGCTGCCGTTTTGGGCCCAGGAGCCCAAGCCCAATGACTTAGGCTCCTAGGGCTAGTGCATTCGCACCAAAGAGGAAAAGAAAGAAAAAAACGAAAGAGAAGAGAAAGGAGAAGAGAGAAAACGGCGCAAGGGAGAGGAAAAGAGAGAGAGAGCTTCGCACCAAGGAGAAAGGAAGGAGAAGGAGATTTGTTGCTGAGGTTTTGTAGGTGACTACGTGAAAGAGCTTCTCTACGGTGTAAAATAAGGTAAGGGGAGTCTCACTCTATAATAGAGGATATAATAGGTTGTATAGGAGTCATAGAGTCTTGATTTGATGTCAATTGATTGTTAATTGAGTTGTTGTTGGGTGAATTTGAGAAATTGCATGATAAAAATCGATTTAGGGCTTTGATTTGGGGGGTTTTATGTTCTTGATTGGTTTTTACGCATGATTGAATGTTATGGTATGCAATTGAGTGTGTTGACATGATTATAATTGGTATTTGAGTGATATAAGATGATTGGAATTGAAAGAATTTGAGAATTTGGAGTTGTTGGTGTTTGGGGCGCCAAATGGCTAGGATCTCGCGCCACGTAATCGTAGCTTGAAGAGGCTATAGGTTGTGTTCTTTGTTCAGGCGCCACTTTTCTTTGAGGAATTGGCTACCGGAGTTACTGTTCACGTCTTTGGAATTGTGTGCGAGTGCGGTGTGTCGGTGTCCGGGCGCGAGAATGTGGGTGTTTTGGGGCCGGGAGTGAAACTTGTATTTACAGGCACATTTTCTCGTGCCAAATTTTGTATTCACCTGCCCAAATTCAATTTTAAGTGTTTTGGCTCGAATGGTTTTTACAGTGGCAGGTGCTATTTTACAAATGTCCCGGTGGGGGTGGCTTTGTGTGTGTAAGCGGGGTGGGTTGAGTAAAACTTGTATTTCGGGCACATTTTCTAGTGCCAAATTTTGTATTCACACGCCCAAATTCAATTTTAAGTGTTTTGGCTCGAATGGTTTTACGGTGGCGAGTGCTATTTTTCAAATGTCCCGGTGGGGGTGGTTTGTGTGTGTAAATGGGGTGGGTTGAGTGAAACTCACATTTCGAACATATTTTATTGTGCCAACTTTTGCATTCACCTGCCCAAATTCAATTTTAAGTGTTTTGGCTCGAGTGGTTTTTACAGTTGCGGTGTTATTTTACAAATGTCCGGTGGGGTGGTTTTGTGTGTGTAAATGGGGTGGGTTGAGTGAAACTCACATTTTCGAACATATTTTTCCATGCCAACTTTTGCATTCACCTGCCCAAATCCAATTTTAAGTGTTTTGGCTCGAGTGGTTTTCGGTTTGCAAGTGTTGTGTTCATTTGGGTCGGTTGTGGGCGCCAAATTGTCAGGCCGCCAGGCGCCTAAGCCGTGCACGTGTCGAGAGTTTGTGTCCGAGTGGGTGTGCAGGTTTGTGTGTCAGGACTGTGTTTGCTGCAGGGGCGCCGGTGCTAGAAAAGTGGCGCCCGATGGGGTGTGTTGCCACGGGCGCCAGTTCTTGAGTTTACGCGCTAGTCTTTATGTTGCACCGAGGGCGAGAATGTGGGAAGTTGGCGCCTAGTCCGCCAAGTGCCTAAGCGGGTGTTGTTTTGATTCCTAGGTGACAGTTTGGTCCCTAGATGATTGTTTTAGTCCTAAATGGTGGTTTAGGACCTTGAGTGAGGTTGAGTCCTCTAGATGAGATTGGTCCTTGGGACTTAATGGTGTTGAGCGTGTACCTTGAGATGACCGAGGATGCCATGGGGCATGAGCCGGAGGGCCAAGCCATGAGGGCTATAAAATGAGATTAATACTTTTGAGGTAAGAGTTAGTGCGTGGATTGAGATGTTTGAGAATGTGTTTGTGTGGTTACATGGAGTCTCATGCATACATTCGGTTGCGGTCGTAGAGCTTATAAACCGATTGTGAAGCTCGAGGGCGGCCGGAGGGCGAGTCATGAGGACTCCATTGATGATGAGAATGCTGGGAGGGAAAATATTGGGAATTGGGAGGGCAAATGGTACCACATGCATAACTACATTGCATACATTCACATGAGTGCATGAATATTATTGAGTGATGATTGGTGTGATTGATTGTCTTTGAATCTGTGATTGTATATATTGCCTATTATCACTTTTATTATATAGTTCGAGACTCACCCTTTTCGTTGTTGTTTACCACGGGTAGTCATGAGTGAAGGCTTGTCACCTTCACTATTCCCTGAGTCGATGCTCGCTTCGATCACGTAGCACCTGGGGATGGGTTATGAACTTTATTTTGATTATTTTGCTCGGTGTTGAGTTCTTTCTTGTTGTACCATGTATTTTGAGATTGAGAATTATTCTCGTGAGTCGTAGTTTTATTCGCATTTGCATGATATGAGTTATATCCCACGTTTTATATGGTTCGTATTTTCTGAGCTGAACCGACTGTTTGAGTGTTTTTGGAGAGAAGTGTAACATTCCATTTAATGAGAAATGATTTTTATTACTCTGATTTTTGAATTAAATTACCGGGTAGAAATGGGGTGTTACATTAGTGGTATCAAAGCAAAAGTTCGGTCTGTCTCGCTAAGTCGGTCATTATAGTGTTTATGACAATTAGGTGTTGCTAGACTAGTTCTAAATTGTTGTTCATGCTGCTGATAGAGGTGAGTTCCGGAACCGGAGTAAGCCATATGAGATGTCTGCTGATAGAGGAAAACAGAAGTATGCTGGTGGTAGTTGTAACACCCCTTTTCTACCCTTATACTACGTGTCGTTTATCAGAGTAATTCCTTTTTCTTAAAAATAAAATTTCGTTACTTGATAGAAAAGAAATGCTACACTTCATTAAAAAGTCATCAAATAATGCACTCTTCAATTTGTGCAATCAAACATCATGTTATGGGAAATCCCATTCTCATAAAACACAATCGCAGCGGTATAACTACCAACTCACCAAATACTCTCACACACGTCTCAATGTAACGATTAAAAATCAGTATACAATTATTAAACCAATTATCCCACTCCACGCCCCTAGGGGTTACAGTATCAGAGAGCGACACAACATTACAGCCCAAAAATTAAAAGAATAAGGCACCTGCTGTAACACCCCATTTCTACCCGGCAATTTAAATCAAAAATCAGAGTATACAAAAATCTTTTCTGGTCATCTTTTAGTTTAGTGTGTTATAAAATAGTGCACTGGCCGACTATGGGATTACTCGTGTAAGCGATACTACTTTGCAAGGCATTGGCCACCTTTGCAAGGCTCTCAGTGATGCCCTTGTAAATACACCAGCGAAAGAAAATCTAGCCTTAGTGGCGAACCACAGTTTAGCCATAGTCATTCAGCACACTAATAGTATAACATGATTTAATAATCAACGAAATGGAGCGTCACAACTCTTTATCATAAACCAAAATCCGAATACGTAACACCAGTAGATCAACTCATAGAAATATAGTTTCACATATTGCAGCGGAAAGTAATCATTATCTCAACAGCATAATCCATCAATATCAAACAAATACATAAGGCTCAACAAGGAGCAAAAACAAGCAACAACGATCTAAAACCCGAGCCCCCTAGGTGCTACGTATCGGAGCGAGCACCAGACTCGGGAGTAGTGAAGGTAGAAAGCCCTCACTCCGACTACACCGTGGTAAATAACAACGAGAAAGGGTGAGTCTCGAACTATATAATAAAAGTGATAATAAGCAATATATAAGCATAGTTTACAAAGACACTCAAACACGCGAACATCACCAACAACATTCATGCACTAATGGGAATGTATGCAATGTTGGTATGCATGTGGTACCATTGGCCCACCGGCCGCCCTCAGGCTTCACAATCACTTTATAAGGCCCCCCGGGCGCCTCCAGGCTTCACAATCATTTTATAAGGCCCCGGCCGCCCTCAGGCTTCACACATCATATTATAAACTCTCGACGATCAAATGCCCAATGTATGCATGAGACTCCATGTACATCACAAACATCATTTCAAACAATTCAATACACCCATTACTCTTACCTCAGTGTCAATCTCATTTTATAGCCCTCCTGGCTTGGCCCACCGGCCCATGCCCCCATGGCATGCTCAATCACCTCATTATAAACCCTCAACACCATTATGTCCCACCGGACTATTCTCCTCTAGGGCACTCAACCTTACTCAGGGACCTAAACCACCACTTAGGACCAAAACAATCATCTAGGGACCAAAGCGTCACCTAGGGACCAAAAGCAACACCCTCTTAGGCACTTGGCGGCACCAGCGCCATTTTCCCCACATTCTCGCGCCCCGGTGCAACACAAAGACTAGGCGCGAAACTCAAAGATTTGGCGCCCGCTGGCAACACAAACCACTCGGGCGCCACTTTCCTAGCAACTGGCGCCCCGGGCAACATGGACCTAGACACAAACTCGCATACGATTTGAGACACAAACTAAGACACAGCAGGCGACCACGGTTGGCGCCCGCTGTTGACCAGCTCACCCAACACTTTCAAATCAAAACCACCCGAGCCAAAATGTTTAAAAATGAATTTGGGCAGTAAACACAAAATTTGGTGATGAAATATGCCTAGAAAAGTAAGTTTCACTCCCAGGGCTCCAAAACACACATAAAACGAGGCCCTACCGGGACATTTTCAAAAATACACTTGAAATCGAGAAAACCATTCGAGCCAAAACACTTAAAATTGAAAGTTGGCAGGTGAACACAAAAGTTGGCACGAGAAAATATGTTTAGAAATACAAGTTGCACTCACCAGGGCTCCAAAACACACCTAAAACGAGCCCTACCGGGACATTTTCAAAAATACACTTGCAATCGAGAAAACCACTCGAGCCAAAACACTTAGAATTGAAAGTTGGCGGTGAATACAAAAGTTGGCACGAGAAAATATGTTTAGAAATACAAGTTGCACTCCCGGGCTCCAAAATACCATCATTCGCGCGCGCGAAAGAACTCACTCACCCGGACATCGCTACGGTGACACAGCGCCATTCGGCACCCTGGGCGCATTTGGCGCCCACATCGCACACACGCACGCACCCAACACACAAGCGATTGTGGCGCCATTTTCCCAAAGAACTTGGCGCCCTGGCGAAACAACCTCGCACAAAACATATTCCAAAGACATGAGCGATTATGTGAGGCGCCATTTCCGGCAAAGTGGCGGCGCTCGGGCGAGAGCATTCTGCACCAACTCTAAACTTAGCGATGAGCGATTACGTGGCGCGCGAATCCTAGCATCTTGGCGCCCAAACCCCAAAACCCCAATTTTTCCAAAATCTTCCAAACCAATTCACCCAATAATCCTTCTAACACTCCTAATTGCATAATCAAACAACCAATTGCCTACTCAAATCATCAATTAACATCAAAATCACCAATTCATATATTACAAAACCCTAACTCACACCTAAATCAATTTTTACCAACAATTTCATCAAATTCAAGAAATCAATCAACATGTGATCATCAAATAACATCAAAACAAAATTTCTATGACACATATAATACCCATTATCTCCTCTATTATAGAGTGAGACTCCCCTTACCTTAGGTTTTTCACGAAAATGGAAGATTTCCACAAGTCACCTACCAAAACCCCAACAATCCACGCAATTCAACACTTCTCCTCTCCTTCTCACGATCACACCTAGGGCTTGGTTCACGGTTCTCTCTCTCCTTCCTCTTCTCCCTGCGCACGATTCCCTTCTCCTTTCTCCCTTCTTTCGTTTTCTTTCTTTCTTTTCTCAATTGGTGCGAATTGCACCAACCACTAGAGCCTAAGTCATTGGGCTTGGGCTCTTGGGTCGATACTTACCACCACCGGAATTATTGATACTTCTCCCTTTTCTTTTAATTAAAACACCATCCTATTGTTTTATTATAACTACTCCATGAAACACCTAAGTAATTTAATTTAATAACTACTTAAATATTTTGGGGCGTTACAACTCTCCCCACTTAGAACATTTTCGGCCCTCGAAAATCTAGTCAAACCCCGAAACACTACCAAATCTCTTCTTCATCTCTAACCGTCCTCCTCCAAAATCTATCGCGTACTTGGCAGCAGACTAAACACCCTCCCACTCACAAACTACAACCACCTAGACAACTAGCACTATCCACATTGTTGATCATTATTTCCTCGACACGGCCAGAAGTGATTGGGCGGCCGTCCCTCCTACTTATTCAGCCAGGTAACTCCAGAAATAATAACCAGACTCGTCACCTCCAAAACCCACCGACTTACTACGACAATTAATCATGGACATGGTTATGCTCTAACCAGTTCATACCCGAGATTACATCTAACCTATTCAACGGTAGCAAGTAAGATTCACCACAAGGTCCTGTCGAAGATCGACAAGGGACACTGAGAACACAACACACACAACCACATATCCCAACCACAATCATAGTGCAGTCAAAACATCAAATGCGCACCATTCTCACTTGTCACAGGCTAGGTAGCTCATCACAATGATATCAAAGCATAGTCATACATCACATATTATAAAGAAGATAGTGACAAGGACACACACATGGTTTACCCGCACATTTAGTTATTCGAATCCAAATAATTCTTTATACTCTTAAATTCGTCAATAGTAATCATTTCTTATTCAAATAGCAAAGCATCAAAATATTAACATAAGGTTAATTACTAACTCTAATCCCATTGCATTCCCTTTTAATGTGGCATACAATATTTCCGCACACAAAATGTTACACTACTTGTTGGCTCTTTTACTCATTCCTCAAGGCAAGCGGCATTATTTTATATTCATAATTCAAGTTTGAGACACGACAAACACACCAAAACAATTCAATTTAAACGATCTCTACAAAAATAATAATATTTAATCACACATGAAGATCATACCAAAGATGTCACATAGGGTACTCAATTAACATCATTAACTTGGGAGTTCCATAAAAGCAAATGTGTAAGAACAATATCTACAATGATACCAACATGCATTCTATCCTTAACATGCATTCCATATTTAGCTCATTAAACCACACAACACAATTGGCACAATGCGAAATAATCTAATAGGAATTCGTTTATTAAAAATAAGTTTGATACCAATATTGTATCCAATCGTAAAATTTGTTTATTAGGGGTTCACAAACAACCTCATAACTCAGTTCATTTTCAACTTACAAAACCACGTAACACAATTAAGGAAGTAACAACCAAAATCGGACAATAAAATCGGTTGTAGACAATTAGAGTTCACAATTAGTTTAAGCATGCATTTATTCTAGTCACCTCTACAGTCATATTGCCTAAATTTTCAATGAAACATAATTCCACCAATCAAACACTAAACATTTACATTTATTTAAACATGTGAAAAGAGGAGTAACTAGACTCGAATAGATTACAAAGGCAAAGAGAAACGGACTCCAAACACTTAACACCAAGCGGTCATACTCGAGAAGGAAATCAAGGTGTTCAAGTGTGCAACATCAAGAAGTGTGGAACAATTCTTTACTATCGTCTAATTGAAAACTAGAAGGATACACTTTGTCATAGGACCTATACACTTCACAACTTCAATAGAATTAGAAATACCACCCAAAATGAGAGCCAACGGAAAAATTCTTTCATAAAACCAATTTTCAAATGTAACGAACTCACCGTCAATCCAACATGGTCAAATGATGATACCTATAGGTTTTGGTTCCATAGAATAACAAGCTAATAAGGAGCCTATCCATTTTATGACGCATTAGCTCAAAGCGACTCAAAAATCTTTTTCTTTGGGTTAATAAAGAAGTAAGTGAGACGCATTCTACCTAGCTTCGTAGAAGGAAGATAAAATACTTAACACTACAACTTTGATCAATTACCCATTGTCTAATAAAATTAAAACACGAAAGTACAAACATCGTTTTAATTTTGAGAACTCTATGACTTCAAGTTATTGTAAAACAAAGACGTTAGATTGTAGAAAGACAACACATTCTTATTTGAAGCCGTAACGACCACTTTACGCACAATTAGAATTTGGCGCCTATACACCCGTGGGGATGCATAGGTTACATGCTTTCAAAACATTAATTTCCTTTCAAAAGCGTCTCAACCCATTGCGTTATCACTTAGCCTTAGAAACCTCACATTTAATTTGGAAGACATCACGTTTAGTTTAGAGAAACATCTCGTTTTCAAAGCTTAGAAAACATCACCTTTAAAGAGTGGAAACATCATAATTTAATTGTAGAAAGCATCTCGTCTTAAGTTATATGACATCCCTTTTTATTTTTGAAAACATCGCATTTTAACTCGCATACAACTTCAACATTCAATTAAGGCTAGAACATCCCATGAATCGTATCTCAATTCAATTTCAAGGTTCATACGACAAGAAGATTTTGAACAAAACAACAGAGACATGGTTCACGATCGGAAAACAAGATAAAGACACATTACCGGTAGGTATCTCCCCACTAGTTCTCTTACCATGAGCGGTCTCGGTCACTTTTTACTGCGGGAACATCACTACCACACAACCATTGGTTAGAACTAGGACGGCAAAGACTGATCGCCGATCGACACGACGACTCGACAACTTGGTGGAAGGACCGACCATTGCTCGATACCACTAATGTAACACCCCATTTCTACCCGGCAATTTAAATCAAAAATCGAGTATACAAAAATCTTTTACGGTCATCTTTTAGTTTAGTGTGTTATAAAATAGTGCCTTTGGTCGACTATGGGATTACTCGTGTGGCGATACTACTTGCAATGGGCATTGGCCACCTTTGCAAGGCTCTCGATGATGCCTTGTAAATACACGGTAAAGAAAATCTAGCCTTAGTGGCGAACCACGGTTTTAGCCATAGTCATTCAAAGACACTAATAGTATAACATGATTTAATAATCAACGAAATGGAGCGCCACAACTCTTTATCATAAACCAAAATCCGAATACGTAACACCGGTAGATCAACTCATAGAAATATAGTTTCACATATTGCAAATGAAAGTAATCATTATCTCAACAAAGATAATCCATCAATATCAAACAAATACATAAGGCTCAACAAGGAGCAAAAACAAGCAACAACGATCTAAACCCCGACCCCCAGGTGCTACGTATCGAAAGCGCATCGACTCTGGGAGTAGTGAAGGTAGAAAGCCCTCACTCTCGACTCACTGTGGTAAATAACAATGAAAGGGTGAGTCTCGAACTATATAATAAAAGTGATAATAAGCAATATATAAGCATAGTTAACAAAGACACTCAAACACGCTAAACATCACCAACAACATTCATGCACTAATGGGAATGTATGCAATGTTGGTATGCATGTGGTACCATTGGCCCCCGCCGCCTCAAAGCTTCACAATCACTTTATAAGGCCCCCCCGCCGCCTCGAGCTTCACAATCATTTTATAAGGCCCCCCTACGCCTCAAAGCTTCACACATCATATTATAAACTCTACGATCGCAGCCCAATGTATGCATGAGACTCCATGTACATCACAAACATCATTTCAAACAATTCAATACACCCATTACTCTTACCTCGATTGTCAATCTCATTTTATAGCCCTCCGGCTTGGCCCACCGCCCATGCCCCCATGGCATGCTCAATCACCTCATTATAAACCCTCAACACCATTATGTCCCACCTGACTATTCTCCTCTAGGGCACTCAACCTTACTCGGGGACCTAAACCACCACTTAGGACCAAAACAATCATCTAGGGACCAAGCTGTCACCTAGGGACCAAAAGCAACACCCTCTTAGGCACTTGGCGGCACCAGCGCCATTTTCCCCACATTCAGCGCGCTCGGTGCAACACAAAGACTAGGCGCCGTAAACTCAAGATTTTGGCGCCCCGTGGCTGGCAACCGACCATCGGGCGCCACTTTCCTAGCAATGGCGCCCGCCGGGCAACACGAGACCTAGACACAAACTCGGCATACGATTTGGACACAAACTAAGACACAGCAAACACAGGTTGGCGCCCGCATTGACCCAGCTCACCCAACACTTTCAAATCAAAACCACCCGAGCCAAAATGTTTAAAAATGAATTTGGGCGAGTAAACACAAAAGTTGCACGAGAAAATATGTTTAGAAATACAAGTTGCACTCCCGGGCTCCAAAATACCCACATTCTCGCGCCAGACAAAGAACTCACTCACCCGCACATCATCGCTACGGTGACACAGCGCCATACGGCACCCAGGGGCGCATTTGGCGCCCTCACAGCGCACACACGCACTCCAACACACAAGCAAGGCGTGGCGCCATTTTCCCAAAGAACTTGGCGCCTGGCGTAACAACCACCGCACAAAACATATTCCAAAGACATGAAGCGAAGGCATTGTGGCGCCATTTTCCCAGCAATGTGGCGCCCTGGCAGTAGCATTCCTGCACCAACTCTAAACTTAGCTAGTGAACAGTACACAGGGCGCCAGAATCCTAGCATCTTGGCGCCCCAAACCCCAAAACCCCAATTTTTCCAAAATCTTCCAAACCAATTCACCCAATAATCCTTCTAACACTCCTAATTGCATAATCAAACAACCAATTGCCTACTCAAATCATCAATTAACATCAAAATCACCAATTCATATATTACAAAACCCTAACTCACACCTAAATCAATTTTTACCAACAATTTCATCAAATTCAAGAAATCAATCAACATGTGATCATCAAATAACATCAAAAGCAGCCCCTATGACACATATAATACCCATTATCTCCTCTATTATAGAGTGAGACTCCCTTACCTTAGGTTTTCACGAAAATGGAAGATTTCCACAAGTCACCTACCAAAACCCCAACAATCCACGCAATTCAACACTTCTCCTCTCCTTCTCACGATCACACCTAGGGCTTGGTTCACGGTTCTCTCTCTCCTTCCTCTTCTCCCTAGCGCCGAGATTTCCCTTCTCCTTTCTCCCTTCTTTTCGTTTTCTTTCTTTCTTTTCTCAATTGGTGCGAATGCACCAACCCTAGGAGCCTAAGTCATTGGGCTTGGGCTCTTGGTCGATACTTACCACCCGGAATTATTGATACTTCTCCCTTTTCTTTTAATTAAAACACCATCCTATTGTTTTATTATAACTACTCCATGAAACACCTAAGTAATTTAATTTAATAACTACTTAAATATTTTGGGGCGTTACACCTGCAGCCTTCACTCGCGGGTACCTGCAGCGTTGCCACAATAGAGCAACATTCCAAGCAGAAGGGGTGAGAATTTCAAAGGAACATAATCAGATACACAATAGAGTAATAAGAAGGGATAATCACAAGGTATCATCACCACATCGTAATTACACATCACCAGCTCAAATCACAACAGCACCACTCACAATTATGTTTATGTATGAAGATGCAACCCACACGCGGGCATATGCATGATGGTACCATATCATCTTTAAAAACCACTCAAGGCATATCTTCATTATAGAAGAGAACCACTCAAGGCATAACATCATCAATATAAGTCATAGTATGCACATGCCATGAGATCCTACAACACATGTGCAATTCAACCAATACTCACTCGGGGTACTCATCATCATCATCATCATAAAATAAATAACCACTCAAGGCATGTCATCATAAAACACTCGTAGAGTGTACTCGTCATTCACATCACACTCATTAAATAACACATCATCATAAAACACTCGTAGAGTGCATTCGTCATTCACATCACAATCATTAAATAACACATCATCATCGGTCACCTATCTTTTAGTTTTGTGGGTTATAAAATAGTAAACTGATTGACTATGGGATTACTCAGGTAACTGGTACTACTCGCAAGAGGCATTGGCCACATTTGCAAGGCTCTCAGTGATGCCTTTGTAAATACACCAGTGAAAGAAATTCTGGCCTTAGTGGTAAACCACAGTCTAGCCATAGTCAAGGAGTTCACTAGTAGTATAACCTCTTACAGCCATTCAATCATAAAACAAGCTCAGAAAAGTCGGTCCTTGACCAACAACAAAATTAGAGAAAACAGTAGCTCTTATTCTCGAAAAACAGCAACTTGTATTCATAAAAACAGCATCAATTTAATAACCAACCGCAACGTATATTTTTGAAAATCTGCACTATATATTTCGTAAAATAGCATTGATTTTAGTGACAAAAACAGCAACTTATATTTTTTTGAAAATCTGCACTATATATTGCGCAAAACAGCACCCATTTTAGTGACAAACAGCAACTTATATCTTTTGAAAATCTGCACTATATATTGCGCAAAACAGCACCCATTTTAGTGACAAACAGCAACTTATATCTTTTGAAAATCTGCACTATATATTCATGAAACATCAATTATTTGTTAACAAAACAGCAACAATTTAATAATCAAAACAACACCTTATATTTTTCTGAAAAACAGCAACTATATTCCACTTAAAAACAGCAATAACACATGATTTAACAAAGCAAACAGCAATAATTTTAATTCACCAAAAACAGCACCTTGTATTTTCAAGAAAATCAGCACTATACCCAATTAAAACAACCACCACGCCTAATTAAACAAGGCAAACAGCAACCATTTTAATTCACCAAAAACATGGAAATCGATTTTAACCCCATCAACTCACACAATTCGAAACTCAATTCATCATCCCATAATTTTAATCACGTGATAACAACAACAATACATCATACGACATCAAAACCCAACAAAACCCATCATATATCCCATTATGTTAGATGAAACGCTCACCCTTACCTTAAATTAAATCGTAGGACTCCACTAACACCAAAAATCACCCAAATCGCAAGCTTTCCCTTCCTCTCCTTCGAAATCAACGATGGATGCTCCTTCTTGAGCAACTTGCGAACCACAACAACAAGCAATGAGTGATTGAAAATCACTACAACAGAAAAGGGAAAAAATTGAGAAAGAAAGGACCAAAACCCCTTACCTTGAGCAACGTTGAGAAGTTTCTCTCTTCTCCTTCCTCTCCTTCCCCCACGGCGCAAACCCTAACTCTTTTCTCTTCTGTTGTTTTTCTTTTCTTTTCCTTCCTTTGCAACTAAGCCTAGTTTATTTATATTTTGGGCTCAAAAGGTTTGGGCCCTTTTACACCCCCTTCCATCGCTTCCACCACTCCCCAACACAATAAAATAACCACCACATTATAACTCAATATAATTAAATTTAGTGCAACACTTTAAATAATTTAATCAATTACTTAATTAAATTATTTAGGTGTTACAACTCTCCCCACTTAGGAAATTTCGTCCTCGAAATCCATACCTGAGTCAAATAGTTCTGGATAGGACTCCCTCATTCTGCTCTCTAGCTCCCAAGTCATGCTCTCACCAAAGTGGCTCCCAACCACACCACCTTGACCAATGCAATGTCTTTTCCTCTCAACACCTTCACCTCTCTATCATCAATCCTCACAAGCATAGTCTCCACCGTGAGATTCTCACGCACCTCTACATCATCCATGTGAATCACATGAGGCAGGTCTGGAATATACTTAGAAAAGCCGTGACACGTGGAATACATCGTGCAAGTTCGAAGATTAGGTGGCAGAGCCACCCTATAAGCAACTTTTCCTACCCTCGGTGATTTGGTACGGTCCAATAAATCTAGGAGTCAACTTCTTCGCTTCGAGGCACGCCCAACACACTGTCATAGGCGTAACTCTCGAGAATACATGCTCACCGACTGAAATTCCAAGTCCTTTCTCCTCCTATCATGATAACTTTTCAGGCTCCTGGGACTCTTTCATTTTCTCCCGATCATCTTAACCTTCTCTGTAGTCTCCTAACCAATTCCGGTCCAAGAACGACACTCTCACCGGATTCATGCCAACACAACGAGTCCTACACCTCGCCCATACAATTGCCTCAAAAGGAGCCATCCCTATACTCGAATGGTAGTGTTATTATAAGTGAACTCAATCGGTGGAAGGTGTGTATCCCACGCACCTCCCTGCCTCCAAAGACACAAGCTCTCGGAAGATCCTCCAAAGACTGGATGGTTTCTCTCTGCTCGACCATCGATCCCGAGGATGAAAGTGAACTCAACCTCGGCTTGGACCCCAAAGCCTCCTGTAAACTTCCCCAAAACTCGGATGTAAACCGCGGGTCTCTATCCGACACAATACTCTTCGGAACCCCATGAAGCTTCACAATCACCTGAACGTATATTCTAGCCAACTTTGGTACGGGATAGGTGATGTTGATAGGAATAAAGTGAGCGAGACTTGGTCAACCTATCCACAATCACACAAATAGAGTCAAACCCTCTCACGGTGTTTGGCAACCACATCCACAAAGTCCATGGAGATCTTTGTCCCACTTCCATTCGGAATCTCCAACGGTTGCATCAACCCCGCCGTCTTCTGGTGCTCAATCTTTGACTTCTGGCAAGTCAAACATGCGTATACAAATTGTGCTACATCCTTCTTCATACCAGGCCACCAAAACAGTTTCTTCAAATCATGGTACATTTTCGTGGCACCTGGATGAATACTTAACTTGCTCCTATGGCTCTCCTCAAGTATCATTCTCCTCATATCAACATCATCAGGAACACATATCTTGTCCCTGAATCTCAATACTCCCTGGGAATCCAACTGAAATCCCCATCCACCGCTCGATCACCCGCAACCAACAAATCCACCGGTTTCACATCCGGTTTACGGCGTCTCGATATTAATCAAGAAGTCATTATCAATCCTCAACATACCCGACTTTGACACTCTGCGGTGTCACCTCACAAACAGGACTCAAATCACGGGAATTGCTCAATCAACTCCAATTCCTTTACCATCATTGCTGACATATGTAAAGTCTTCCGACTTAAAGCATCAGCCACGACATTAGCTTTGCCGGGATGATAGTTCAAGCCGAAATCGTAATCTTTCAGCAACTCTAACCAACGTCTCTGTCTCATATTCAGCTCCTTTTGGTCAAACAAGTACCTCAAACTCTTGTGATCACTGAACACCTCAAATCTGGTACCATAGAGGTAGTGTCTCCAAATCTTTAGCGCAAACACAATAGCAGCTAGTTCCAAATCGTGGGTAGGATAGTTCCTCTCATGTATCCTCAACTGCCTGGACGCATAAGCAACTACCTTCCCATCTTGCATCAATACACCTCCCAAACCCATCTTGGAAGCATCACATTACACAACAAAAGGCTGATCCGGCACAGGCAGCACTAGCACTGGAGATGTTGTCAACCTCCTTTTCAGCTCTTGGAAGCTCTCTTCACACTTGGCGTCCCACACAAAAGCTCTTCCCTTACAGGTCAATTGGGTCAACGGAAGGGCTAGCTTAGAGAACCCCTCAATAAACCTCCTGTAGTAACCAGCCAACCCCAAGAAACTCCTAATCTCAGTCACAGACTTTGGGCTCTCCCACTGCAACACTGCATCAACCTTCGCTGGGTCCACAGCTATACCATCACCAGAGATAATGTGACCCAAGAAGCTTACCTCTTTCAGCCAGAATTCACACTTTGATAACTTAGCATAAAGCTTTCTTTCTTTCAGCACCTCTAGCACCAACCTCAAGTGCTCTGCGTGTTCCTCCTCGGACTTAGAGTACACCATAGATATCATCAATAAACACAACCACAAACCGATCTAAATAGCTATGGAAGATCCGGTTCATGTACTCCATAAACACCCTGGTGCATTTGTGACACCAAACGGCATTACAGAGTACTCATAATGCCCATACCTCGCCCCGAACGCGGTCTTACGGATTTCTTCATCCTTCACCTTGATCGATGATAACCAGGCCTCAAGTCAATCTTGCTAAAAACCTTAGCACCCACGGTGATCCATCGGATCATCAATCCTCGGAAGAGGATATTTATTCTTGATTGTAACTTTGTTCAAGCGACGGTAGTCTACACACAACCTCATACTCCCGTCTTTCTTCTTCACTAGCAAAGACTGAGCTCCCAAGGTGACACACTCGGTCTCACAAACTTCTTTTCTAACAAATCTTCAAGTTGCTTTTTCAATTCGCCAACTCGGATGCGGACATTCGATGCGGTGCCATAGACATGTGCCTAGTGCCGAGCACAAGCTCAATCCCAAACTCAACTTCCCTTCTACGGTGGCACACTAGGAATCTCATCAGAAACACTTCAGGGAACTCACACACCACCGCAACCCATCAACCACGGCTTGGTTCTCGGCAGACATGGGGCGCCATCAAAGCAAACAAGCCCGACCACCCTCTTTCATTACCCCGCGCAATTGCTCACAGACAAGAAAGCGCACTCTTCCTCTTCAGGAAGAAGAAAACTAACCGACTTACTAGGACAGTTGATGTGCACATGGTTATCTACTAACCAGTCCATGCCCAGAATCACATCCAACCCACCCAAAGGCAAACAAATCGGATCAACGGAAAATCTCTGCCAAGACCGACAGAGGACACCTAGCACACATTAGAGAAGTAGTTATCGAACCCCCAGGCGGAGTGTCGATAACCATCCCTCTCTCCATAACAGACAACACTAATTTCAACTTTTTAGCACAAACAGAAGCAATAAAAGAGTGCGTAGCACCCGTGTCAACAATAGCAATTAAAGGTGTACCATAGATGAAGCATGTACCTTTAATCGCATTGGGTCCCCTCCGAACTGCCAAAGGCGAAAACTCTCCCGGTGGACTTCTCTTTCTTTGGCCGGACATCGTGTGCTTGATGTGACCACTCTCCCCACAATTAAAGCACAACACCTCCTTCCTATCACGGTTGGAAGCCATGTGTCCCCTCTTTTCACACACTGTAACATCTCTTTTTCTCATTATTTGGACAACCGGACTCTTTTGGCTCGCCTTTCCACACGTGTAACAAGTAACACCGTTGCGACATCTCCCCCACTTCGCTTAGACCCACCAAAAATTTACTAAAGAACCTTCCCTTTGCCTACTTACAAAGTGAGCGCCTCATATGGATTTCCCAGGCCGAAAAATTCTTTTGTTTTTCCTTCATAGCTCTAGAGAAAGCATTATTGTCCTCTTCAAAGATTCTAGCACTATTAACCAACAACGGAAATACTCGGATCTGCGATACCCTATGGCTCTCTTAATATCAAAGACGCAACCCGTTCTCAAACTTGATGCACTTGGAGAACTCAGCCCCTCTCCGTCATAGTGTGGATAAAACTTGGACGATTCGAAGAATTTTGCAAAGCATACTCGATTCTGATCATCCTACCTTGCTCAAGTCTCAAAAACTCCACCTCTTTCTTTCCACTTGACATCTTAGGATAGTATTTCCTCTTGAACTCCTCTCAAAATCGCCCACGTGATCTCCTCATTGGCGATCGTCAACCCCGACTAGGCGTTCTCCACCAATCATAAGCCTCTTTCTTCAACATGTGTGTGCCATAGCGAACCTTTCGAGCATCGGTGCAATCCATGACACGGAATATCCGCTCCATCTCACTTAGCCACTCAAGGGCACCATCGGGATTATACCCGCCTTCAAAAGTAGGAGGATTCTCTCACATTTGGGCGTGGCGAGACTACGCGTTCCATCACCCGTAGCATTACCCACAACCCCAAAGAATAGCACGCAGCGGCAAGAAGTGCAACATCGTTCGATCCCCGCCATTCTAGTATGCGCAACGAGAAAACAAAAATCGAAGCGAGTAACAAAGCTCAAATGTTACTCAACTTGATGACTCAACCACCGGCCAGACAGACCGAACTGCTCTGATACCACTAATGTAACACCCCTTTTCTACCCTTATACTACGTGTCGTTTATCAGAGTAATTCCTTTTTCTTAAAAATAAAATTTCAAGCGTTACTTGATAGAAAAGAAATGCTACACTTCATTAAAAACTCATCAAATAATGCACTCTTCAATTTGTGCAATCAAACATCATGTTATGGGAAATCCCATTCTCATAAAACACAATCGCAGCGGTATAACTACCAACTCACCAAATACTCTCACACACGTCTCAATGTAACGATTAAAAATCAGTATACAATTATTAAACCAATTATCCCACTCCACGCCCCTAGGGGTTCTGATGTCAGAGCGACACAACATTACTGACCCAAAAATTAAAAGAATAAGGCACACCGCACCTTCACTCGTGGTACTGCGGCGTTGCCACAATAGAGCAACATTCCAAGCGAGAAGGGGTGAGAATTTCAAAGGAACATAATCGGATACACAATAGAGTAATAAGAAGGGATAATCACAAGGTATCATCACCACATCGTAATTACACAACACCAGCTCAAATCACAACAGACCACTCACAATTATGTTTATGTATGAAGATGCAACCCACACGCGGGCATATGCATGATGGTACCATATCATCTTTAAAAACCACTCAAGGCATATCTTCATTATAGAAGAGAACCACTCAAGGCATAACATCATCAATATAAGTCATAGTATGCACATGCCATGAGATCCTACAACACATGTGCAATTCAACCAATACTCACTCGGGTACTCATCATCATCATCATAAAATAAATAACCACTCAAGGCATGTCATCATAAAACACTCGTAGAGAGTGTACAAATCATTCACATCACACTCATTAAATAACACATCATCATAAAACACTCGTAGAGTGCATTAAATCATTCACATCACAATCATTAAATAACACATCATCATCGGTCACCTATCTTTTAGTTTTGTGGGTTATAAAATAGTAAGCCCGATTGACTATGGGATTACTCAGTAATTGGTACTACTCGCAAGAGGCATTGGCCACATTTGCAAGGCTCTCGGTGATGCCTTTGTAAATACACCGATGAAAGAAATTTCGGCCTTAGTGGTAAACCACGGTCTAGCCATAGTCAAGGAGTTCACTAGTAGTATAACCTCTTCTGACCATTCAATCATAAAACAAGCTCGGAAAAGTCGGTCCTTGACCAACAACAAAATTAGAGAAGCGAAGAGCTCTTATTCTCGAAAAACGAGAACTTGTATTCATAAAACAAACATCAATTTAACAACCAACCATAGCGTATATTTTTGAAAATCGCACTATATATTTTAGTAAAATAGCATTGATTTTAGTGACAAAAACAAAGAACTTATATTTTTTGAAAATCTGCACTATATATTGCGCAAAACGGCACCCATTTTAGTGACAAACAAAGAACTTATATCTTTTGAAAATCTGCACTATATATTGCGCAAAACAGCACCCATTTTAGTGACAAACAGCAACTTATATCTTTTGAAAATCTGCACTATATATTGCGCAAAACAGCACCCATTTTAGTGACAAACAGCAACTTATATCTTTTGAAAATCTGCACTATATATTCATGAAACATCAATTATTTGTTAACAAAACAGCAACAATTTAATAATCAAAACAACACCTTATATTTTTCTGAAAAACAGCAACTATATTCCACTTAAAAACAGCAATAACACATGATTTAACAAAGCAAACAGCAATAATTTTAATTCACCAAAAACAGCACCTTGTATTTTCAAGAAAATCAGCACTATACCCAATTAAAACAACCACCACGCCTAATTAAACAAGGCAAACAGCAACCATTTTAATTCACCAAAAACATGGAAATCGATTTTAACCCCATCAACTCACACAATTCGAAACTCAATTCATCATCCCATAATTTTAATCACGTGATAACAACAACAATACATCATACGACATCAAAACCCAACAAAACCCATCATATATCCCATTATGTTAGATGAAACGCTCACCCTTACCTTAAATTAAATCGTAGGACTCCACTAACACCAAAAATCACCCAAATCGCAAGCTTTCCCTTCCTCTCCTTCGAAATCAACGATGGATGCTCCTTCTTGAGCAACTTGCGAACCACAACAACAAGCAATGAGTGATTGAAAATCACTACAACAGGAAAAGGGAAAAAAATTGAGAAAGAAAGGACCAAAACCCTTACCTTGAGCAACCTTGAGAAGTTTCTCTCTTCTCCTTCCTCTCCTTCCCACGGCGCAAACCCTAACTCTTTTCTCTTCTGTTGTTTTTCTTTTCTTTTCCTTCCTTTGCAACTAAGCCTAGTTTATTTATATTTTGGGCTCAAAAGGTTTGGGCCCTTTTTACACCCCCCTTCCATCGCTTCCACCACTCCCTAACACAATAAAATAACCACCACATTATAACTCAATATAATTAAATTTAGTGCAACACTTTAAATAATTTAATCAATTACTTAATTAAATTATTTAGGTGTTACAGTAGTAAGTCTGCTGAGGGCAAGAAGCCAAGTGGGGGAGATGCTCCCGCTGATGTGGTGTGTTTCAAGTGTGGCAAGCCGGGTCACAAGAGTTTTGATTGCAAGTCAGTAAGTTTCCTTCCTCCGGAAGAGGAAGAGTCTGTTTTGCTGTCTGCTGAGCAATTGCGCGGGGTAATGAAAGAGGGTGGTCAGCTGTTTGCTTTGATGGCGTCTATGTCTGCTGAGAGCCAAGCTGTAGTTGATGGGTTGCAGGTGGTGTATGAGTTCCCTGAAGTGTTCCCTGATGAGATTCCTAGTGTGCCACCGAGAGAGGAAGTTGAGTTCGGGATTGAGCTTGTGCACAGTACTAGGCACGTGTGTTCATGGCACCGCATGGGATGTCGGCTTCGAGTTATGCGAATTGAAGAAGCAGTTAGAGGAGCTTCTTGAGAAGAAATTTGTGAGGCCTAGTGTGTCACCATGGGGAACTCCGGTTTTGTTGGTTAAGAAGAAGGATGGGAGTATGCGTCTGTGCGTGGATTACAGACAACTGAACAAAGTAACTATCAAGAATAAGTATCCTCTTCCGAGGATAGATGATCTGATGGATCAGCTGGTGGGTGCTAAAGTGTTTAGCAAGATTGACTTGAGGTCGGGTTATCATCAGATAAAGGTGAAGGATGAAGACATCCAGAAGACAGCGTTCAGAACGAGATATGGGCATTGTGAGTACTCTGTAATGCCATTTGGCGTCACTAATGCACCAGGGGTGTTTATGGAGTACATGAACCGAATCTTCCATAGCCACCTGAGCTTCTTGGGTCACATTATTTCTGGTGATGGTATAGATGTAGACCCAGCCAAGGTTGATGCAGTATTGCAGTGGGAGAGCCCAAAGTCCGTGACTGAGATCAGGAGTTTCTTGGGGTTGGCTGGTTACTACAGGAGGTTTATTGAAGGGTTCTCTAAGCTAGCCCTTCCATTGACTCAATTGACCTATAAGGGAAGATCCTTTGTGTGGGATGTAAAATGTGAAGAGAGCTTCCAAGAGCTGAAGAGGAGGTTGACCACGTCTCCAGTGTTGGTGTTGCCTGTGCCAGAGCAACCTTTTGTTGTGTACTGTGACGCCTCCAAGTTGGGTTTGGGAGGTGTGTTGATGCAGGATGGGAAGGTAGTTGCTTATGCGTCTCGGCAGTTGAGGACGCATGAGAAGAACTATCCTACTCATGATTTAGAGTTGGCTGCTATTGTGTTTGTCTTTGAAGATTTGGAGACACTATCTCCATGGTACCAGATTCGAAGTGTTCAGTGATCACAAGAGTCTGAAGTACTTGTTTGACCAGAAGGAGCTGAATATGAGGCAGAGGCGTTGGTTAGAGCTGCTGAAGGATTATGATTTCGGCTTGAACTATCACCCCGGCAAAGCTAATTGTCATACCCCAATTTTGTCCGGCTTAGGTCAACACCCTAATTTTCAACCAAAAATAAATAAATTAAGGCATGGCATGCATTTTAGAGTTTTAAAAAGTCATCCAAGGGTTTTAGAACCATGTTTAGAATAAAAATGCATTTTTGAGCAAATTAGGACTTTTTAGGGTAAGGGGCATTTTGGTCATTTTTCGCAAAAGGATGATTTTCTCGTCAAAAATATGCACACACCAAAAGTACATTTTTCTCTTATCCAAGAGAATTTTTGTACAATTTTTAGAGAGAATATTCTAGCCTAAAATAATTAAAATGCACTTTTCCTATTTTTAGTGCATAAAAATGCCAAAAGACCATTAAAAATTCCCCAATTAATTAAGTGACAATTTTAATTGTCTAGAATTATTAGGGAGGTTATTTCATGGTGTCCAAAAATATGTGACATGTTTTTAATAGGTGCACTCCCAATCACATGCCCAAAAGATTCAAAATTCAAAAATAAAAGGAGGAAGTGTCCTCAATAAGACAAAATACCAAAAAACCATCATTTTTTATTTTTCCCCTCACATTTCAGCTGATCTTGCGCCCCATACTCCCTCTCCCTCCTTCTAGAAGTTTCTACACACTCCATTACTTACTCACCAAGTTTTAATTTGATCATATCCTCAATGTTGCCCTTTTTGGTAAATTAACCCATGCACTTACACTAACCTTCCCACCAAAAAAACCCCATCTTACCTTTTTGAGAACATTCCCTCACCAAAATACCCTTAACCCTATTCTACAAAAATCACCATTCCCAAATTAGATTTTTTTGTTCACAAATTTCCTTTTTTTTCTTTCTTTTATGCGCCACCCTCACCTATCTCTCTCACACACTTGTGTTTTCTAAATACCCTTGATCCATGTGACCACTAATCCTAACCATCCATTCAAAATTAAGATCCAATCCTAGAGCCCCATCAAAGCAAAAAGTCCTAAATACCCTAAAAGCCTCAAAACCCCTATAAATAGCTCACACATTCTCTCTTCACCAATCTTTGGCTATCATTCTCACCTTCAAGAAAACCTAGCACTCTTCTCCTCTCCCTCTCCTCCCTCTAGGCCGAAGCCTTCTCCTCCTTCCCCCTCCCCCATTACTTCACCTTCATCCACCAAAACACCTTGAATCCACCTCTCACACCCTTAACCTTCCTTTCTCACTCAAGAAGTTCATCACACCACCTTTATCTCCTTCCTTTCCTTGCAAGGCCGAAGCTTTCTTGCATTTTTCCTCCTCCATTTCTTCAATTTTATCTTCCATTTTAGAGAAAAGGTAAAATCCATAACCCTCTTTGCATCATCTCCAAATATTTTGCATTGAATCTCATTTTCTTCCCCTCATTCCTTTCGCATAGCATCATCTTTTCAATGTAGTTTGTTGTGGTTGAGGGTGAGATTTGTTGTCTCACCCTAAAATAAGTTGATTAGTGTTGTTTTCATGTTAATTTTTGAGTTTTCTTGTTAAATAAAATGAAGCAAAGTTAGCATATACATGATTTAAAATGTCTTCAAAATTGATTTTGTTGTTTCTTTGTTTAAATCTTGTTGTTGGTATTCTTCTTTAGTAAGTTGTTGAGGATTTGGCTCTATGATTCCTACTAGTGCCAAGTGCACTTTGATCTTAGTAGTGAAGAGAGCTAGAAATGACTTTTGTTTAATATATTAGTTTATGTGCTCATTATTTCTTGTGTTTTAGTTTACCTTTTGTTTATTGATGATCTTGCAAAGTGATTCTCACTACATGCCTAGTGCATTTCATTCAAGTGGTGAAGATTGCAAGAAAGGATTCAATCTATTTCCTAGTTTAATAGTTTATGTGTTCTTGTAGTCTAGTTATCTTGTTGTCCACTTGTTGATGATCTTGCAAAGTGATTCACACTACATGCCTTGTGCATTTCCTTCAAGTGGTGAAGATTGCAAGAGAGGATTCAATTTATTTTATAGTTGATATGTTTATGATCTAGCTATATTATTGTTTAGTTAATGATGATCTTGCAAAATGATTCTCACTACATGCCTAGTGCATTCCATTCAAGTGGTGAAGATTGCAAGAAAGGATTCAATCCATTTCATAGTTTAATAGTTTATGTGTTCTTGTAGTCTAGTTATGTTGTTGCCCACTTGTTGATGATCTTGCAAAATGATTCTCACTACATGCCTAGTGCATTTCATTCAAGTGGTGAAGATTGCAAGAAGGGATTCAACCTTGTATAAATTGTCATTCTATTCTCTACTTCATTTTTTTAATAGTTCTTGTGAATTAATTATAGTTTTGCTCAATGTTCAAAGTTTTCTTTACATACTTGGCTTAGGCCATGAACCCATCTCGTTGAATAAAATTCTCCATTGTTATACTCAATAGTACTAGGGTTTTGATTTTTTTTGTTTTGGTCCCCTCATGTGTGTTCTTGGGGTTAGGGTTTTAGGTTACTATTTTGGTTTCCTTAGACTTTTAGGTTGAATAAAAATGCCTTGTTAGATGCCCATTTAGCAATTTCCTATGTTAGTTTAGGTTTATGCCTACATGTTCATGCATTTGTTTATATCTTTTCAAGTTTACTCATGCATATATTAATATCATGTGTTGCATCTCATAAATTAAATGTTCATGCATTAATATCATGTTTTGCATTTCATAGATTATATGTTCATGCACCCAATAATGATGTATTTTGCATTCCATAATTGCATACTCTTGCACTCATATACTTGTATCATTGTGCACCCAATTGTTCATAGCAAATTGTAAATACTCTCTTGATTGCTTTGCTTGTGCCCCAAGGGTTGTTTTGGGTTTTGTCTTGTAAGAAGGATTTGAAATGTTATATTTCTTTTCAAGCTTGAAATCCTATGTTTTTTTCAAATAAGAAAACCTAAGGCATTTTTCTAAATAAAAATCATTAACCATCACTCGAAGCCGTTGCTTGTTTGATCGTTAATGAGGAGTTATTAGTGGTAGTCACTCGAAGCCTTTGCTTGTTTGACTATCATGAAAGCTCCCACACATTAATTAAACAACAAAAACAACTAATTCAAACTTCCAAAATAACACGAGCTATTAGCTCACCACCTTTTTCAAAACAACTAATGCTTGTAATCACTCGAAGCCGTTGCTTGTTTGATTACCGGCTCCAACTCTTTTTTCGAGTTAATACCGAATGCCACTCGAAGCCTTTGCTTGTTTGGTGTTCGCGAACACTCGAGTCTTATTTCAAAAACTCTAAAAAACACTTTCAAAAATCACAAAGCCGTTTTCACACGCAAAACTAAGAACTACGTTGCTTTGATCCCTCGCCCGATGAGAAGTGCGTGGGACCGGGTTCATGTCCCGTCAAGCATACCTTTAAAAACACGAGAACTACGTTGCTTTGATCCCTCAGCCAGTGAGGGTACGTAGGACCGGGTTCATGTCCCGTCAAGCACACCTTTAAAAAAACCCATAAAAAACAAGAACTACGTTGCTTTGATCCTCGGCCCGGTGAGGTGCGTAGGACCGGGTTCTGTCCGTCAAGCAAGCTTTTCAAAAATCTTTGTTTTGATCCGCTTTTCAAAGATACCAAAAGCATCCCTTTTTCCGTTTTCAATAAAGTGATTTCTCAAAAGAAAAGAAAAATAAATAGAACAACGTATTTCAAATCAAACATTTCAAAACCACATCAAATTAATGGTTCCCTTTCGGTAGAAAAGGCGTGTGAAGTGCTAATACCCTTCCCATGCGCAACCGAGCCCCCGAACCTACATCTCTAAGTTTTGAAAGACCACCCGCTTTCCTAAAAAGGTTTTTCAATGTTTTCCTAAATAAATATTGGTGGCGCTCTCTTGATTTTCAAGCGTTGTCAAAATGAAAAGTCCCAAACCGGATTTTTTGAGCGCAGCAGTGGCGACTCTGCTGGGGATTTTTCTTTCTTTATTTATTTAAAGAGAGATGAGGGTCAAGCCTAATTAATTTGATGTGGTTTAATTTGTTTGATTTGAAAAACTATGTTCTGTCTCTTCCTTTTCCTTTTCTTTTCTTTTCTTTTCTTTTGTATGTTTATGGTTGTGTTTATACATGCATTCCTCAATTCCCATGATCCCTCTTCTTCGCTCCCTTTCTTAAGGTAAAACATGCATTCCCCCATTCTATTATGTCCCCTTCTTCTTAGCTCCCTTTCTTGAGGTAAGCAATGCGTGTAATCTCTGTGGACTTATTAGAATGGTTTGTATATTAAACTAGTGTATGCATGTTGAACCCTAGGGTAGACAACTGTTTATCTGGACTGTTCTGGTTTCCTTGCAGGTGGGGTGGGTAGATTTTTAGAAAGTATGTCCTCAATCACACACTTTCACACCTTATGATTTATGTTCTTTGAGTGGGCTCCTATGCCGGATCCAACAAACATTTAGGAGAGTGGAGACGATTAGTGATCTGTCATTCGAGACCTTTGTGCATGCGATACTCATGAAAGTCTCAACCAGAGCACGCTTTCTCATGGCGCTTCACACTTGGTAGTTCTCACATTTGTGGATGTCGGCATGGGGATTCTATAGCTACAGTAGCCATTGTGAGGGTGTGAATTAGAACTACATGGGAGGAACCTTTGAAGTTGACCTAGAACTTAGGATTCCCACCTTTGTAGGACACGAGGGCATATACTGGTGTGTCTTTGCATGGTAATTTAGGGCATGTCTTCCTCAAAAAGGAGCTTTTTTTCGAAAAAAAAACTTTCCAAGAAAATACAAAAATATTTTCTTTCTTTCAAATAAACCGCTCCTGAATTTTTGAACCTCCGTCCCTACACATCGTTTTTATCATCCCTACACGCATCATTCATATCATGGTCGCATCATGCCGCATTCATTAAAATTAAATCTTGTAAGCATCTGCATTCACACTGCATCTCATTTGCATTTGCTTGCCGGGAGCCCTTGAGTAACTTACCGTCTTGTCATAGGTGCATCAAAATGGAGTTGAGTAGCAAGACTTCGCTCATTTCTCGCTTCCCAGTTATGAAGAGGGTTGAGATTGGTAGTCTGAGGCAGTGTGCAGCCCTTATGGGCCCCATTGAGAGAGAGTCCTTTGATCAAGCATACGGGAATGTTCGTAGATTGCTGCAATTGAACGTTCAAGAGGATGCTCTTATAGCTTTGAGTCAATTCTACGACTACGATGTGAGGTGTTTTTCTTCAAGAATTTTCAGTTGTCACCCACATTAGAGGAGTATGAGCGGCTTTTGGGGTTCGCGGATCACATGCTAGGCCTTACCAATATCGGGCGATACTATATGCGATGAAAAGCTCGCAACGCTGCTCGGGATTAGTGTGGATGAATTGAGGTTGCGAAGTTAAAGAGAAATGGTGTGGCGGGTATCCACAAGAGTACTTGAGGGCCTATTACAATCTTATGCATGGCTAAGAAGTGGGGACCGTTCAAATTAGTGCTCGCTCTTACCATATTTGGGGTGGTCCTCTTTCCTCAAATAGAGAGATATGTTGATGAAGGCATAATCGGTGCATTCTTGGCCTTCAAAGACACTCGAGAACCCTATCAATCAGGTTACTGCTATCCTTGCTAACACGTACCACGCTCTTACTCGCTCTGACCCGGTTCCATAAAAGAAATTATGTCTTTCCTCCCACATTCTCTACGCTGGCTTATTACTCATGTGATCCACAACCGAACTAATGCTAGGGAGCTAATCTCTTACGCCCTAATTTTGTGAGGTGGAGGTGCTTGCTATTGAATGGGTTGAGTTTTGAAGAATCTCAATGAACTCCAAATCCGGTGGTACACACTACTTGTTGGGATGACCAGACCAGTGGTAGTGTTCAGTTGTGGAAGCTTTCAAAATGTGCCTCTCATGGGGACTCAGGGGTGTATCAACTACAACCCTTCATTGACCTTGAGGCAGCTCGGTTACCCGATGAGGAACTCACCCTCCGAAAGCATCTTTGTCCCGCATTTACCTCTATAAGGGGATGCCTAATTGCGGCGACTTGCTTGAAGAGTTCAACGATCATGGGAATCAGTAGTGCGGAAAGGGAGTGAAGAAGTTGTCAAAGAGAATCGGTGACATCACTTTCAATCAATGGCTCAAGGAGAAGCTTCAAAATGCAAAATCACCAATTCAAGGGATGCTTTCCTTTGAAGAAGAGATACGAGCCTTATGTCCCTACCCATGAAGAGATAAGCGAAGTCAAATCCGCATTAGCAAAAGCGAGAAGAGGAAAAGAGGGCACCTGCGAGCTAAGATAGAAGAGATAGCTCACAGAGAAAGAAAAGCTAGAGGAGGAAAACAATGTCAAGATGATCATTTGTGGAAGAAAGCGTCGGGACGATTCAAGAAGGAAGAACAAAGCAAGATAGAAGCCCGAGAGGCATCGAAGGGGGCGAGAGGAGCTTCAAAGGTATAAACAAAAGACGAGGAAAGCTTTGGAAGAAGCTCGGGAGTGGAGGACATTAGCCATGAAATCGGGCGGGAATCACATTTAGTAAGCGAGTTGAGGAGTCGGTTGAGAAACCTCAAGCAAGAAAAGGTGGCCATTAATGAAACTCTCAAGGAATACCAGCGGGCTTTGAGCTTTGAAAGAGAAATATTTGGTGAATTGAAGAGAGACCTTCATTTGTCTAGAAGATGCCTACTGAAGCAAGTCCGAGTAGAAAGCGATTATTGGGAAAAACGTTTCCTAGAGTTGATTGGAAAGATCGAAGATCAAGAGGTCATTAAAGAACTCAAGGATGAGATACGGTGTGGAAGAACAAGTTCTCAAAGTCATCGAGTCGCCCGTCAAGCTATCTTTGGGAATCCCTAAGAATCGGCGTTAGTGAAGGTGAGATGCACTTCTTCAATACCACTTTGAAGTGTATCGGTTTGTGGAATCTTTGCGAGCGTTGATCACGAGAATTCAAAGAGCAATCTCAAAGTGCAAGTGCAAACAAGAAGAGGAAGAGAGTTGGGGAGCTTGGAGCTATTTGTAATTAAGTTGCCTATTTGTATTCTTGATTTAAGAGTTTGTTTGAGCTTTGTATTCAAGAATATTGTCTTTGCTCTCTTTATGAGCATTGTAACGTCTTTTCCCTTTAATGGCGGTGAAGCTTTGAAATCGTGATGAGCGAAGTGTGCTATTTCGATTCCTTGTTTACTTCAATTCGTAAATCCAAAAGTCTATGCGCGTATGACAAGGCAAGGTATCCGCGGTCCCCGGCATCAAGCAAACATTGTGCATGCATTCATACATTCATTCATAAATTTATTTTGTTTCTTATGTAATAAAATGTCGAATAAGCGAGAAAAAGGCACGCTGGTTCTCCGTCACCGATACTTCACCCGATCGCAAGCCGGGCTAATGGCTCACTACGAGAACATCGGAGGTTGAAATTGAGAGTAACCCGAACAAGAAGACATGGGTGTACAAATTACGAATCTGGCGGTGGCTCGGGAAAATCGAACTACGAAGGATAAGATGGGTACCATGGAGGCTCGAGTCCATGAAATGATGGTAATCTTTTGCAAGGTTTGAAGAGTGGGACAAGCTGCTTTGGCCGTCATTTGTAGTGGGTCGAGATGGGGTCACTTCTTTCGTTCCTCCTCTCGGTGTCGATGAATCTGCTGCAACCACAGTTCCTCGGGATGCGGGGTCGGTCATCCGTGTTCGCTCGAGAAATGAATGTGTCCGGCCCCGATTACTTTGCATGAGAGATACCCTTGGGGTATGCTGCTTTGGGTACTGCGCAACTTTGTTGGATCTACTCCCGTTGGTGTGTTTGCACCTAATCAAATTCATCGTCACCATACACGGGGAAGCTGGGAGGATCGAATCGGGCTCCTATCCTCATGCCATACACAATTCCACGCCGGGGTTCACAAAGACGACCTCAAAATGTTCCTCGGCCCGGGAGGAGGGTATTACTCTGACATGGGAGTCACCCCTGAGGAACGCAGCGTTTGAGGAGCTCACCAAATGATCGATCCGAGCACTTGAAGAAAGAGTGAGAGCTATGGAGGTGCGGAGTTAGAGCCAAAGAAGCCCAGTGAGCTATGCCTTGTCCCGATTTGGTTCTACCGCCAAAATTCAAAGCTCAGAGGTGGACAAGTACAGAGGATCGGCTGCGAGAAAGCCATATTACAATGTTCGTCCAGAAAAATGGGTCCCTATGCCAATGATGACAAATTGCGATTTATTGCTTCGAAGCAGGTTTGGTGGGAGCTCCTGCGGATTGGTATATGAAGTTGCAATCCTCTGAAATCCATTTGTTGGAAGGATTTTGTCTGAAGCTTTCATGAAGCGATATAAGTACAACATGGACATGGCTCGGATAGGTCGCGATTGCGACACATGAGTAAGGGTGAGAAAGAGACTTTCAAAGAATATGCTCAAAAATGGCGAAGCCTGACCGCTTGAGTTCAACCCCTTTGGTCGAGAAAGAGATGGTGTACATGTTCTGGAAACTCGCAAAGCCAATCTATTATGACAGTGATCACAAGTGTCTCAACCAGTTTCTACGACATGATAGTCTTGGGGAAAGACTTGAGCATGGCCTTGAAGCGGGAAAATTTTGAATCACCTTGGTAATGCGAGGAGTTCGGTGGGTCCAAAGAACCGGAAGAAGTACCACCCACTTCCCACAAAAAGAAGAGAGGAGAAACTAATGTCATCTCGTGGGAAACTCATCTTTTGGTACTCCTCCACCCCAAACTATTCCATTCTTCTGCTCGATTGCCATCTCAAAAGGCGATGGACCGTCCCAAGACTCAAGATTACCGGTTCAAGAAGCGGACTAGTTTTGATCCAATTCGATGACATATCTTGAAATTTGTTTAATCACTTGACCTCCAATAATCGATCAATACTCGACCCATGAAAGTAGTGCAGCCACCATTTCCCGAGAGGATACAATGCTAATGCCACTGCGGTTTCCACGAAAATGGGGTCGGTCATCTTTGTGGAAGATTGTAAAGCTTTCAAGCATGTAGTGCAAGATTTGATAGATCTTTGGTTGGATATCGTTTAAACAGAACCGTCCAAATACAACAATCAATCCATTACCGAGTCACGAGGAGCGGCTACCAATGTTATAGAAAGTCTTTGTTGGCAAGATTCTTTGAAAAAGGTGCAAGAGATCAAGACTCCTCTAAGTGTCATTTATCTTTGAGTTATCTTAGGGCCAAGGTTGTTAAAAAAAGGGTGTTGCCATGAAGAAGGGTGTCTTGACTCTCTGTGTGGGGAGGTTGTGAAACTTTCAAAATGATCTTGCAAGACTGATGGATCGGTATGTGGTCGGATAGGGACTTACGGTGTGGAAGATGAAGTGTGGACCCTACATTGACGGTGATAGAGAGGCCAAAAAGCCGATTGAAATTACGCACAGTGCCGCTCTGAGAAATTGGTTCAAGCCGAGGGGGACAGACCGGTAGCTAATGAAGACACGGTTCCCTTCTCATGCAAGGAAGAGATCGGTGAAGAGGTATGATCTTTGCCTACAAAAGAGGGACGTTGGGACACTCTAGGAGAGCCCAGTGGAAAGTTTGATTACTTGGTCGATATGATGCTCCTGAAAGTGCTCTAATCAGAATAGAAGATATCCATTGCTTTGGATGGGGTGAGGTAGATGAAAGCGGTACAACCAAGTGGTTTGTCATCATGAATGGTTCCGAATCACGGAGAAGTGTGGACCTTTGTACCACGACAATGATAGAGGAATCGGAAGGCCTATTGAGATTCCTTATGATTTCAATCCCTAGGTGATGCGAGCAAATGCTCGACCAATAGTGATTGAGGTACCCAGCTCCGTTTCGTTATGAGTCAAATAAAGCGGTTCCACGGAAATACACGGCGAGAATGCTCTCCAAATGCTACCACTTTGTGACCAACATAGCGAGGATCAAGTGGGATCACGGAGAAGTGGAAGAGTGTATGCTCGAGAAATCCTCGGAGAAACATCTAGGGAGGATGAGCAGAGAGAGGCGCAAAGATAAAGAAAAAGAGCGGAGGTGCTCGAGAAAAAGTAATGAGAAAAAGAAGCCAATGAATTCTTGAAGTTTGTCCGCAAAGCGATTCTGAGTAGTTGATCGGTTAAACGAGGCGCCCTCAAAGATATCCATGCTATCACTTTGTTGCTCGGTTCGGAAGCACACGAAACGACCACGATGAAAGTGCTCGGTGAGGCTCACGTTGCGAGAGGACATTTCGGTGAATCGATTTGATGGAATTGTCGGGAGTGTGGTGGCGCAAATCACCTAACTTTCTTTGATGATGAGTTGCCTCGAGTGGAAAAGAACATAATCAAGCTCTTCATATCTCGATAAAGTGTGGGGACTATGTCTTTGGCGAGTCTTGATTGACAACGGTCTTCACTAAGCGTAATGCCAAAGTCAACCATGGACAAGTTAGATGTTGATTGTTCCTATATGAAACCAAGTTCGATTTGGTGCGAGCATTTGATGGGTCCAAAAGGAAGTGCTAGGAGAAATGGAATTTCCTATCCGGATCGGTCCGAAGTTTTACGTATCAATTTCCAAATCATGGACATTACCTCCTCATATAGGTATGCTGTTAGGAGACCACGGATCCACATGGTTGGGGCAATTCCTTCTTCTCTACACCAACGGGTCAAATTCATGGTGGATGACAAAGTGGTCGTAGTATTCGGTGAAGAAGAGACTACGGTTAATAAGCCATCGAGTTCAAATATGTAGAAGCCATTTGAAGAGTCGTTGGAAAGCTTGACTTTTCGGTCTTTGGAGATTGCCAATGCGGTGTTTGGAAAGACCAAAGAGGAGGAGATGGTCGCCAAAATTATGATAGCCCAAGGGTACAAGGTGGTTACGCTTGGGAAAGGCTGGTCAAAGGATTCTAGCTCTATCCAAGCGAAGGAAAACAAAAGACCGTTTCGGGCTAGGATACACCCCAAGTAAGGAGGAAAGGCGGATAAAGGCGGATGGCGAAAGCGCCGATGGTTGGCCAAATCGAGGCGAAGGCCGTGGCCCCGAGAGGATCCCAATTTGCGACCTTAGTCGAGTTTTGTGTCTTGCGGCTTGTGGAACCCCAATCAAGTTCTTTGTTATCGAGAGATGTTTACGAATCCAAAGAAAGCGGAGGCGAGTGCAGTTCGTCGTTGCGGTATCGGTGAAGAGTTAAAGAATTGGAAGGCTGCGATTCTCCTGTGACTCTTAATTTAAAGTAATCATTTGTAATGCAACCACGTAGCTCTGCCCAAGAGCCATAGGACCGGTTGTTAGGGGCACGCGTGTTTTTATTTTCAAAACTATCATCATCAATAAAAAGCGCTTGTTTTGAATTCCTCAATTAATAAAAACCAATTTCTCTTCATTTGCATGAGTCTTTATGCGCTTTATTTGTCTGTTTGTTTTCTTGTTTCGCCTTTCATTACGCTTTTTCGCCCGGCAAAATGCAGATCCACAACAATGGTCTCACGAAAATGGCGAGTGTCGAATGATCCACCTTTTGACTTTGATCACCCGTCAATCAGCCGTGTGGGGATGTTGAAGAAGCCCGGGAGACTCCTCGAGAACTTTTGAGGTTAATGAAACAAGAAGAAAGGGTAATCCGACCACACGAAGAGTCCTTTGAAGTGATCAACTTGGGTGCAGCGAGAGGATAAGAAGGAGGTCAAAGTAGGCACCACCATGAGCGAAGAAGACCGCATAAAGTTAGTTCGGTTGTTGCGGGATTATGTGGATGTGTTTGCATGGTCGTATCGAGGATATGCAGGTTGACACAGACATCGTGGTACACAAGCTACCGATCAAGCCCGAATGCCCACTGTCAAAGCGAGAAATTGAGGAGGATGAAACCAGAAATGTCCTCAAAATCGAGAGCGAAGTGAAGAAGCAATTCGATGCGAGGATTCTGGCGGTGGCCAAGTACCCGCAATGGGTTGCCAACATTGTCCCGAGTTCCCAAAAAGGATGGGAAGGTCGAATGTGTGTCGACAGGGATGCGAATCGTGCTAGCCCTAAGGATGACTTCCCTTTGCCTCACATTGATGTCTTAGTGGATAGTACAGCTCAACACTCGTTATTCTCCTTCATGGATGGATATTCGGGATATAATCAGATCAAAATGGACCCTGAGGACATGGAAAAGACAACTTTCATAACACTTTGGGGAACATTACATTTATAAGGTCATGCCATTCGGATTGAAGAATGCTGGCGCAACCTATCAAGAGGGCCATGGTTACCTTATTCCATGATATGATGCATAAAGAGATTGAGGTTTATGTTGATGACATGATCGCAAAATCTAAAACCGACAAGGAGCACATTGTCATCTGCAGAAGCTTTTGAGCAGTTAAGGAAATATAAGCTCAAGTTAAACCCGACCAAGTGCACGTTTGGGGTAAGATCGGGGAAAGTTGTTAGGCTTCATTGTCGGCGGAAGGAATTGAGGTGGATCGGACAAAGTAAAAGCCATCCTTGAAATGCGATTGCACGAAGCAGAGAAAGAAATCCGTGGTTTCCTCGGAAGGTTGAATTATATCTCGATTCATTTTTGGTGATTGCTACTTGTGAGCCAATCTTCAAATTCTTTGTGCAAAAGTCAAGAAGCCGAAGTGGAGCGATCGGTGTCAGCGACCTTCGAGAAAATCGGGGTGTACTTGCAAAATCCACGATCTTAATGCCACTGTGGCGAGCGGAGCCTTCATCTTGTACACTACGGTGCTAGACAATTCAATGGGTTGTGTGTTGGGTCGACATGATGAATCTGCGGGAAAAAAGAGCATGCAATATACTACCTAAGCAAAAAGTTCACTTGATTGTGAGACAAGGTATTCTATCTTTGGAAAAAAACTGTTGTGCTTTAGTTTGAAATTTGCTCATCGTTTAAGGCGGTACATCTTTGAGTCATACAACTTGGTTGGTTTCAAAAATGGATCAATCAAGTACATATTTGAGAAGCCAGCTCTCTCGCAGGCGGGTGCCCGATGGCGGATGCAATTATCGAATACGATATCTGTATGTCACACTGGCGGTTAAAGGTAGTACACTCATTGAATATTTGGCATGTCGGCCGATTCAGTTACCGACCAATGCGGCATGATTTTCCGATGAAGACATCATGGCACTATTCGGCGAGGAAGTCCCACGAAAGTGAAAGATGGAGAATGATATTTGATGGTGCGTCCAATGTGTGGGGACAATACAGGCGGTGTTAATCTCCCACGATAATCGCTTCATTCCATCCTTTGCAAGGCTAAGCTTCTATGTCACAAATAACATAGCGAATCTGAAGCATGCATCCTAGGTATTCAAGCGACCACTAGAGTGGAAAGTTAAAAGGTTGGATGTATCACGGGGATTCAGCCACAGTTATTCATCAAGTAAGAGCGATTGGGAGACCGAGAGATCCTAAAATGATTCCTTATTGTGATTACCTGCAAGAGTTGATGAAGTCCTTTGATGAGATCACCTTCCAGCATATCCCTCGAGGTGAAAATCAGCTGGCCGATGCATTAGCCACATTGTCTTCTATGTTCAATGTTAGCTGTGACAAGAACTTGACTAAGATCGAATTCAAAGACCGGAGACTGCTGCGCATCACTCTTGCATGGCAATAGATGAAGAGCCCGACGAGAAGCCTTGGTATCATGACATCAAGCAGTACATCACTAGTCGGGAATACCCACCTAGGGCATCAGAAAATGACAAGAGAACCCTCAGAAGGTTGTCAAGGAATTTCTTTTTGAGTGGTGAAGTTCTTTACAAGAGAAACTACGATATGGTTCTCTAAGGTGTGTTGCCAAAGAAGAAAAGTGAGAGAATCATGAGAGATGTGCATGAAGGCTCGTTCGGAACCCATTCAAGTGGGCACACCATGGCTAGAAAAATCTTAAGAGGCGGGTTATTGCGGCTCCGGATGGAATCGGTATTATAACCGTAAGGAAATGCCACAAATGCGGATCTATCGCGATCACATCCATGTGCCGCTGCCAAACTAAATGTTTTGTTGCATCTTGGCCGTTTTCCATGTGGGGCATGGGCGTCATAGGTCAATTGAGCCCAAAGCGTCAAGCGGGCATCGCTTCATTACGGTTGCAATTGACTACTTTACCAAGTGGGTTGAAGGCGCTTCATACTCGGTATAACGATTCGATGGTTGCTAAGTTTGTGAAGAAAGAGATCGATTTGCGATATAGTGCGCTTTGACAAGATCATCACCGATACTTGGTAGCAATTTGAATAGCAAAATGATGAAGGACTTGTGCAAGGAATTCAAAATTCAGCACCATAATTCCTCTCCTTATCGCCCAAAGATGAATGGGGCGTTTGAAGCGACCAACAAGAATATCAAGAAAATAGTGCAGAGAAAATGGTGGTAGCCTACAAGGATTGGCATGAGATGCTTCCCTTTGCTTTGCATAGCTACCGTGCCGGTGCGCGCACATCATCGAGGAGGCAACCCCTTTTCCTTGGTGTATGGATCGAGCGCAGTACTTCCCATTGAGGTTGAGATACCCTCCTGCGGGTTCGATGGAAACTAAATTGGAGGAAGCGAGTGGGTACAAGCTACGCTGGATCAACTAAACCTCATTGAAGAAAAGAGGATTGCGACTACGTGCCATGGGCATTTGTACCAACAAAGAATGAGAACCGCTTTCGACGGGAAAGTCCGGCGCGTGAGTTTAATGAAGGAGATTTAGTACTCAAAAAGATCACGCCTATTGAGTGACTCAGGGAAGTGGGCACCCACTTATGGCGGCCCGTATGTAGTCAAAAAGCCTTTTACGGAGGAGCGGCGATACTCACCAACATGGATGGCGAAGACCTCAAAAAACCAGTCAATTCGGACTCGGTAAAGAAGTATTATGCACGAAAGAAATAAACAAAAAGAGAAAGACAAGCCAAGTAAATTAGCTCGCTAGGTTGAAAACCCGAAAGAAAGCGACTTAGGCAAAATCAGGCGACCGGTGGATTGAAAACCCGCAAAAAAGGCGATCGAGAGCAAAAATTTAGGTCGAGAAAACTTGAGCATGAAAAGTAAAGAAAGGCATACAACTCCCCTGAAGACTTGAATGAGGGAGTGATCAAGGTCAAGGACACAAATGTCAGCACTGCCCCACAGAGACGGACAGTCAGAAATCAGCTTCTTTCCTTTTTCGTGTCTTTTTGCAGTTTAAATTCTCAAATGTACTGAACAGTCGTCGTAACATTCTGTACGATCGGCTTCCATATCAATAAAGCTCAACTTTTCTCATGTCGTGATTATTGATATTTCTGTTTTTGCTCAAAATAAGCGTTTTTATGATGATGGTGATACTGAACTGTAAAACATGTGCATACATCATAAGGCATTACAAATCATTGCGAAATCTTTAAAAGTCAGGGGAAATAAGCAAATTCCTAGAGATAATTAACCTTACAAAAAGGTTGCATTCACAAACCGTTCCAAGTGGCAAACCAGAGAGCAAATGCGCGTTCGGTTCACAAGCCTAGCTTGATTTCCCTTGGCTTTTGGTCTCCTACGGGAGTATCGGAAGTCGGTTGAACCAGTAAAAGAAAAATAATAATGAGCCTTGTCAAAAAGCAAGAGTGAATGGTCAGAAAAAAGAAAGCTGATCGGAGAAAAAGAAAAAACATGAAAAAACAAATAACCAGAAAACAGAAAGCTGGTCAGAAAACAATCAGAAAAGAATCAAAAACAAAGGAAAGCGATCCACCACATGCATCATCACATCAAAATCATAGCATTGCATGCACTCACATAACATACTCTGCATAACATGCCTTTGCATAACATGCACCCATGCTTCATGCATCATTCCTTGCATCGGTGACATATGCAGTACCTCAATTCAATATGCGCGGCGGTCATCTTGTCGGTCAATCAGCGGGATTTGCAAATCCGCCGGGACCGTGCATCCGCCCGAGGACCAAGGCGTCCCGCCGGATCCGTCGTTATCGAACGCAAGCGAATCATCGGACTCGAGTCGCCGGTTTAGTTCAAATCAACGGTCAGCGGCGACTTTGAACTCGACCTTCATCGCCAAGTCATCACGGGCATGGCGGATCGGCCCCCGAACCGCGTCCTTGGACCAGTGCGCCCGGTATAAAGCATAGTGCAAGTCCATCAAGGTAAAATGTATCGGTCTCCTGGCGTGATACGAGAACCTCGAGCTGCTCGGTAGGCCACCTTGAGCCCCAGCGTTCGCCGAGCCCGAATGCTCCTTGAGCCCAGCGTTCCTTGAGCGAGCGCTCGCCCGAACCCAGCGTTCGCCCGAGCGAGCGGCTCCCGAGCCCGAGCGCTCGCCCGAGCCCCCAGCGTTCCCGAGCCCAGCGTTCGCCCGAGAACCCAAGTGTTCCTTGAGCCCAAAGCGTTCCTTGAGTCAAGTACTCCTTGAGCGCGAGACGCTCCTTGAGAACCAGTGTTCCTTGAGTGGCGAGCTCTCCTTCATCACCGCACTTTTTGTTACTTTCTTCCCGGCGGTGCGGCTTATCAAAGGGCGGTACCTTCTCTACTATTCTATTTATTGTTTTACTTCTTGTTGTTTACGCCAGAGAGGGTGGCGCCCATGTGTTTCTGTTTTGTTAGCTTCGAGGGTTAGCACCACATTCATTCTGGTAGTTTTACGGCTAGTATCCATTCACCCAAAAAGAAAAGGAAATTCGGGTTTTTCCTAAGTTGGCAAAATCGGTATAATTTCTGAATTCTTTATCTCTATTTTGCCTCGGAATATGTTTGGCCAATTCATATTCCTTGTTAAAATCTAGATAAAGAGAGCATTTGTCATACCCCAATTTTGTCAAAACTTAGAGTCAACACCCTAATTTTCAACCAAAAATAAATAAATTAAGGCATGGCATGCATTTTAGAGTTTTAAAAAGTCATCCAAGGGTTTTTAGAACCATGTTTAGAATAAAAATGCATTTTTGAGCAAATTAGGACTTTTTAGGGTAAGGGGCATTTTGGTCATTTTTCGCAAAAGGATGATTTTCTCGTCAAAAATATGCACACACCAAAAGTACATTTTTCTCTTATCCAAGAGAATTTTTGTACAATTTTTAGAGAGAATATTCTAGCCTAAAATAATTAAAATGCACTTTTCCTATTTTTAGTGCATAAAAAATGCCAAAAGACCATTAAAAATTCCCCAATTAATTAAGTGACAATTTTAATTGTCTAGAATTATTAGGGAGGTTATTTCATGGTGTCCAAAAATATGTGACATGTTTTTAATAGGTGCACTCCCAATCACATGCCCAAAAGATTCAAAATTCAAAAATAAAAGGAGGAAGTGTCCTCAATAAGACAAAATACCAAAAAACCATCATTTTTTATTTTTCCCCTCACATTTCAGCTGATCTTGCGCCCCATACTCCCTCTCCCTCCTTCTAGAAGTTTCTACACACTCCATTACTTACTCACCAAGTTTTAATTTGATCATATCCTCAATGTTGCCCTTTTTGGTAAATTAACCCATGCACTTACACTAACCTTCCCACCAAAAAACCCCATCTTACCTTTTTGAGAACATTCCCTCACCAAAATACCCTTAACCTATTCTACAAAAATCACCATTCCCAAATTAGATTTTTGTTCACAAATTTCCTTTTTTTCTTTCTTTTATCGCCACCCTCACTATCTCTCTCACACACTTGTGTTTTCTAAATACCCTTGATCCATGTGACCACTAATCCTAACCATCCATTCAAAATTAAGATCCAATCCTAGAGCCCCATCAAAGCAAAAAGTCCTAAATACCCTAAGAGCCTCAAAACCCACTATAAATAGCTCACACATTCTCTCTTCACCAATCTTTGGCTATCATTCTCACCTTCAAGAAAACCTAGCACTCTTCTCCTCTCCCTCTCCCTCCTCTACAGGCGAAGCCTTCTCCTCCTTCCCCCTCCCCCATTACTTCACCTTCATCACCAAAACACCTTGAATCCACCTCTCTCACACCCTTAACCTTCCTTTCTCACTCAAGAAGTTCATCACACCACCTTTATCTCCTTCCTTTCCTTGCAAGGCCAGAAGCTTTCTTGCATTTTCCTCCTCCATTTCTTCAATTTTATCTTCCATTTTAGAGAAAAGGTAAAATCCATAACCCTCTTTGCATCATCTCCAAATATTTTGCATTGAATCTCATTTTCTTCCCCTCATTCCTTTCGCATAGCATCATCTTTTCAATGTAGTTTGTTGTGGTTGAGGGTGAGATTTGTTGTCTCACCCTAAAATAAGTTGATTAGTGTTGTTTTCATGTTAATTTTTGAGTTTTCTTGTTAAATAAAATGAAGCAAAGTTGCGCATATACATGATTTAAAATGTCTTCAAAATTGATTTTGTTGTTTCTTTGTTTAAATCTTGTTGTTGGTATTCTTCTTTAGTAAGTTGTTGAGGATTTGGCTCTATGATTCCTACTAGTGCCAAGTGCACTTTGATCTTAGTAGTGAAGAGAGCTAGAAATGACTTTTGTTTAATATATTAGTTTATGTGCTCATTATTTCTTGTGTTTTAGTTTACCTTTTGTTTATTGATGATCTTGCAAAGTGATTCTCACTACATGCCTAGTGCATTTCATTCAAGTGGTGAAGATTGCAAGAAAGGATTCAATCTATTTCCTAGTTTAATAGTTTATGTGTTCTTGTAGTCTAGTTATCTTGTTGTCCACTTGTTGATGATCTTGCAAAGTGATTCACACTACATGCCTTGTGCATTTCCTTCAAGTGGTGAAGATTGCAAGAGAGGATTCAATTTATTTTATAGTTGATATGTTTATGATCTAGCTATATTATTGTTTAGTTAATGATGATCTTGCAAAATGATTCTCACTACATGCCTAGTGCATTCCATTCAAGTGGTGAAGATTGCAAGAAAGGATTCAATCCATTTCATAGTTTAATAGTTTATGTGTTCTTGTAGTCTAGTTATGTTGTTGCCCACTTGTTGATGATCTTGCAAAATGATTCTCACTACATGCCTAGTGCATTTCATTCAAGTGGTGAAGATTGCAGAAGGGATTCAACCTTGTATAAATTGTCATTCTATTCTCTACTTCATTTTTTTAATAGTTCTTGTGAATTAATTATAGTTTTGCTCAATGTTCAAAGTTTTCTTTACATACTTGGCTTAGGCCATGAACCCATCTCGTTGAATAAAATTCTCCATTGTTATACTCAATAGTACTAGGGTTTTGATTTTTTTTGTTTTGGTCCCCTCATGTGTGTTCTTGGGGTTAGGGTTTTAGGTTACTATTTTGGTTTCCTTAGACTTTTAGGTTGAATAAAAATGCCTTGTTAGATGCCCATTTAGCAATTTCCTATGTTAGTTTAGGTTTATGCCTACATGTTCATGCATTTGTTTATATCTTTTCAAGTTTACTCATGCATATATTAATATCATGTGTTGCATCTCATAAATTAAATGTTCATGCATTAATATCATGTTTTGCATTTCATAGATTATATGTTCATGCACCCAATAATGATGTATTTTGCATTCCATAATTGCATACTCTTGCACTCATATACTTGTATCATTGTGCACCCAATTGTTCATAGCAAATTGTAAATACTCTCTTGATTGCTTTGCTTGTGCCTGAGAGGTTGTTTTGGGTTTTGTCTTGTAAGAAGGATTTGAAATGTTATATTTCTTTTCAAGCTTGAAATCCTATGTTTTTTCAAATAAGAAAACCTAAGGCATTTTCTAAATAAAAATCATTAACCATCACTCGAAGCCGTTGCTTGTTTGATCGTTAATGAGGAGTTATTAGTGGTAGTCACTCGAAGCCTTTGCTTGTTTGACTATCATGAAAGCTCCCACACATTAATTAAACAACAAAAACAACTAATTCAAACTTCCAAAATAACACGAGCTATTAGCTCACCACCTTTTTCAAAACTATTTTCAAAAGAATAATACGACGTTGTCGCTTGTAATCACTCGAAGCCGTTGCTTGTTTGATTCTGGCTCAACTCTTTTTGAGTTAATCCGAATGCCACTCGAAGCCTTTGCTTGTTTGGTGTTCGCGAACACTCAGTCTTATTTCAAAAACTCTAAAAACACTTTCAAAAATCACAAAGCCGTTTTCACACGCAAAACTAAGAACTACGTTGCTTTGATCCCTCGGCGGTGAAGTCGTAGGGCCGGGTTCATGTCCCGTCAAGCATACCTTTAAAAACACGAGAACTACGTTGCTTTGATCCCTCGGCGGTGAAGTGCACGTGGGGACGGGTTCATGTCGTCAAGCACACCTTTAAAAAACCCATAAAAAACAAGAACTACGTTGCTTTGATCCCTCGGCGGTGAGAGTGCGTAGGACCAGGGTTCTGTCCGTCAAGCAAGCTTTTCAAAATCTTTGTTTTGATCCGCTTTTCAAAGATACCAAAAGCATCCCTTTTTCCGTTTTCAATAAAGTGATTTCTCAAAAGAAAAGAAAAATAAATAGAACAACGTATTTCAAATCAAACATTTCAAAACCACATCAAATTAATGGTTCCCTTTCGGTAGAAAAAGCGCGTGTGAGATGCTAATACCTTCCCCATGCGCAGCAGAGCCCCCGAACCTACATCTCTAAGTTTTGAAAGACCACCCGCTTTCCTAAAAAGGTTTTTCAATGTTTTCCTAAATAAATATTGGTGGCGGCTCTCTTGATTTTCAAGCGTTGTCAACCGAAAAGTCCCAAACCGGATTTTTAGGGCGCAACACTAATGTCGTGGTGATGCTTTAAGTCGGAAAAGCGTTGCATATGTCGGCTATGATGGTGAGGAATTGGAGTTGATTGAGCAATTAGTGACTTGAGTCGATTTGTGGCGACACCTGAGTGTCAGTTGGGTATCTTTGAGGATTGGGAATGACTTCTTGGTTAGTATCGAGAGGCAGCAGAAGTTAGATGTAAAAAGGTAGTAGACTTCTTTGGTTCTTTGGTGAGCAAGGTGTAGATGGGGATTCTGAGGTTGGATTCAGGGGTGTGTTGAGATTCGGGGATGCAGAATTTGTGTTAGGATGATCTTTGAGTTGAAGAAGATGATACTTGAGGAGAGCCATAGGAGTAGGTTGAGCATTCATCCAGTGCTACTAAGATGTATCATGATCTGAAGAAAGCTGTTTTGGTGGCTTTGGTATGAAGAGAGATGTGGCACAATTTGTTTATGCATGTTTGACTTGCGGAAGTCAAAGATTGAGCATCGAAGCTGCGGGGTGATGCACCCTTTAGAGATTCCGGAATGGAAGTGGGGATGACATTTCCATGGACTTTGTATTGGGTTGCCAAAATGCTGCGAGAGGTCGACCTTATTTAGGTGATTGTGGATAGGTTGACCAAGTCGCCCATTTCATTCCTATCAACATCACCTCACTGTGCCAAAGTTGGCTAGAATATATATTCGGTGATTGTGAAGCTTCATGGGGTTAGAAGAGTATTGTGTCGGACAGAGATCCGAGGGTTTACATCGGAGTTTTGGGGAAGCTTGCGGGGAGGCTTTGGGGTCCCAAGTGAGGTTGAGTCGACTTATCATCCTCGGGATGATGGTGGACAGAGAGAACCATCCAGTCTTTGGAGGACCTTTTGAGAGCTTGTGTGCTAGAGCGAGGGAGGTGCGTGGGATACACATCTCCCACCGATTGAGGCCTTTGTATGGGCGGAGGTGCGGGGACTCCTTTGTGTTGGCATGAGTGGGGTGAGAGTGTTGTTCTTGGACCGAGTTGGTTAGGAGACTACGGAGAAGGTGAAAATGATCGAGAGAAAATGAAAGAGTCTCGAGTGGCGAGAAAAGTTACCATGATAGGAGGAGAAAGGACTTGGAGTTTTGGTGGTGAGCATGTGTTCTTGAGGTCACGCCTATGGTGGTGTTGGGCGTGCTCACGAAGGCAAAGAAGTTAACTCAAGGTTTATCGGACCGTACCAAATCAACGAGAGGGTTTGAAAGGTTGCTTATAGAGTGGCTTTACCGCCTAATCTTTCGAACTTGCACGATGTCTTCCACGTGTCACGACTTGAAGTATATTCGGACCCGTCTCATGTGATCCACATGGATGGCGTGGAAGTGCGTGAGAACCTCCTTTGTGGAGACTATGCCGGTGAGGATTGATGATAGAGAAGTGAAGGTGTTGAGAGGAAAGACATTGCCTTAGTCAAGGTAGTGTGGTTGGTATTCTTTGGTGAGAGTATGACTTGGGAGGTGGAGAGCAAGATCGCGGGAGTCTTATCGAGTTATTTGACTCAGTGCAATTTCGAGGACGAAATCTCCTAAGTGGGGAGAGTTGTAACACCCCGAATAATTTAATTAAGAAATTGATTAAATTGTTTAAGTGTTGCACTATTTTTAATTATATTAAATTATAATATGGTGTTTATAATTTAGTATTTTATTTTAATAGAAGGGAGTGGTATCGAGAAATACAGAGCCGCCGTTTTAGGCCAGGGCCCAAGCCCGATGACTTAGGCTCCTAGGGCTGAGTGCGTCGCACCAAAGAGGAAAAGAAAGAAAAAGCGAAGAGAGAGAGAAAGGAGAGAGAGAGAAAGCGAGCGCAGAGAGGAAGAGAGAGAGAGCCGCACCAAGGAGAAAGGAAGGAGAAGGAGATTTGTTCTTTGAGGTTTTGTAGGTGACTACGTGAAAGAGCTTCTACGATTGTAAAATAAGGTAAGGGAGTCTCACTCTATAATAGAGGATATAATAGGTTGTATAGGAGTCATAGAGTCTTGATTTGATGTCAATTGATTGTTAATTGAGTTGTTGTTGGGTGAATTTGAGAAATTGCATGATAAAAATCGATTTAGGGCTTTGATTTGGGGGGTTTTATGTTCTTGATTGGTTTTTACGCATGATTGAATGTTATGGTATGCAATTGAGTGTGTTGACATGATTATAATTGGTATTTGAGTGATATAAGATGATTGGAATTGAAAGAATTTGAGAATTTGGAGTTGTTGGTGTTTGGGGCGCCAAATGGCTAGGATACAGCGCCACGTGTGTCTTATGCTTGATGAGGCTATAGGTTGTGTTCTTTGTGCAGGCGCCACTTTCCTGAGGAATTGGCGCCTGGGTTACTGTTCACGTGCTGGAATTGTGTCTGAGTGCAGGTGGGTGAGTGTCTGGGCGCCAGAATGTGGGTGTTTTGGGGCCCGGGGAGTGAAACTTGTATTTCGGGGCACATTTTCTCGTGCCAAATTTTGTATTCACTGCCCAAATTCAATTTTAAGTGTTTTGGCTCGAATGGTTTTTCGGGCACATTTCCTTTGTGTTGGCATGAGTCAGGTGAGAGTGTTGTTCTTGGACCGAGTTGGTTGGGAGACTACGGAGAAGGTGAAAATGATCGGAGAGAAAATGAAAGAGTCTCAGTCGCGAGAAAAGTTACCATGATAGGAGGAGAAAGGACTTGGAGTTTGGTGGTGAGCATGTGTTCTTGAGGTCACACCTATGGTGGTGTTGGGCGTGCTCTGAAGGCAAAGAAGTTAACTCAAGGTTTATCGGACCGTACCAAATCACTAAGAGGGTTGGAAATGTTGCTTATAGAGTGGCTTTACGCCTAATCTTTCGAACTTGCACGATGTCTTCCACGTGTCACGGCTTGAGTATATTCGGACAGTCTCATAATGATCCACATGGATGACATGGGAGTGCGTGAGAACCTCCTTTGTGGAGACTATGCCGGTGAGGATTGATGATAGAGAAGTGAAGGTGTTGAGAGGAAAGACATTGCCTTAGTCAAGGTAGTGTGGTTGGTAGTAGCTCTTTGGTGAGAGTATGACTTGGGAGGCTGGAGAGCAAGATGCGGGAGTCTTATCGAGTTATTTGACTCAGTGCAATTTGAGGGCGAAATCTCTAAGTGGGGAGAGTTGTAACACCCCGAATAATTTAATTAAGAAATTGATTAAATTGTTTAAGTGTTGCACTATTTTTAATTATATTAAATTATAATATGGTGTTTATAATTTAGTATTTTATTTTAATAGAAGGAGTGGTATCGGAAATCACTGGAGGCTGTAGTTTTAGGCCGAGAGCCCAAGCCCGATGACTTAGGCTCCTAGGGCTGAAATGCATTCGCACCAAAGAGGAAAAGAAAGAAAAAGCGAAAGAAAAGAGAAAGGAGAAGAGAGAAAGCGAGGCGCGAGAGAGGGAAAAAGAGAGAGAGAACGCACCAAGGAGAAAGGAAGGAGAAGGAGATTTGTTCTTTGAGGTTTTGTAGGTGACTACGTGAAAGAGCTTCTCTACGGTGTAAAATAAGGTAAGGGAGTCTCACTCTATAATAGAGGATATAATAGGTTGTATAGGAGTCATAGAGTCTTGATTTGATGTCAATTGATTGTTAATTGAGTTGTTGTTGGATGAATTTGAGAAATTGCATGATAAAAATCGATTTAGGGCTTTGATTTGGGGTTTTATGTTCTTGATTGGTTTTTACGCATGATTGAATGTTATGGTATGCAATTGAGTGTGTTGACATGATTATAATTGGTATTTGAGTGATATAAGATGATTGGAATTGAAAGAATTTGAGAATTTGGAGTTGTTGGTGTTTGGGGCGCCAAATGGCTAGGATACAGCGCCACATGTGTCTTTATGTGATGAGGCTATAGGTTGTGTTCTTTGTTGCAGGCGCCACTTTCACGAGGAATTGGCGCACGGGTTCTGTTCACGTCTTTGGAATTGTGTGCGAGTGCGGGTGGGTCGGTGTCTGGGCGCGAGAATGTGGGTGTTTTGGGGCCGGGAGTGAAACTTGTATTTACAGGCACATTTTCTCGTGCCAAATTTTGTATTCACACTGCCCAAATTCAATTTTAAGTGTTTTGGCTCGAATGGTTTTACGGTGGCGAGTGCTATTTTACAAATGTCCGGTGGGGGTGGCTTTGTGTGTGTAAGCGGGGTGGGTTGAGTAAAACTTGTATTTCTAGGCACATTTTCTCGTGCCAAATTTTGTATTCACTGCCCAAATTCAATTTTAAGTGTTTTGGCTCGAATGGTTTTACAGTGGCGAGTGCTATTTTACAAATGTCCGGTGGGGTGGTTTTGTGTGTGTAAATGGGGTGGGTTGAGTGAAACTCACATTTACGAACATATTTTCTTGTGCCAACTTTTGCATTCACTGCCCAAATTCAATTTGAAGTGTTTTGGCTCAGTGGTTTTTAGTTTGCGGTGTTATTTTACAAATGTCGGTAGGGAAGTGGTTTTGTGTGTGTAAATGGGGTGGGTTGAGTGAAACTCACATTTACGAACATATTTTTCCATGCCAACTTTTGCATTCACTGCCCAAATCCAATTTTTAGTGTTTTGGCTCGAGTGGTTTCGGTTTGCAAGTGTTGTGTCTTATTTGGAGTCGATTGTGGGCGCCAAATTGTCTTTGCCCAGGCGCCTAGGGTGAGTGCACGTGTGCGAGTTTGTGTCTGAGTGGGTGTGCAGGTTTGTGTCTAGGACTGTCTTTGCGAGAGGCGCGGTGCTAGAAAAAGTGGCGCCCGATGTGGTTGTGTTGCCACGGGCGCCAAGTTCTTGAAGTTTCGGCGCTAGTCTTTGTGTTGCACGAGCGCGAGAATGTGGGGAAGTTGGCGCCTAGTCTTTTGCCAAGTGCCTAAGCGGGTGTTGTTTTGATTCCTAGGTGACAGTTTGGTCCACTAGATGATTGTTTTAGTCTAAATGGTGGTTTAGGACCTTGAGTGAGTTGAGTCCTCTAGATGAGATTGGTCCTTGGGACTTAATGGTGTTGAGCGTGTACCTTGAGTTGGTAGAGGATGCCATGGGGGCATGAGTAGGAGGGCCAAGCCATGAGGGCTATAAAATGAGATTATCTTTGAGGTAAGAGTTAGTGCGTGGATTGAGATGTTTGAGAATGTGTTTGTGTGGTTACATGGAGTCTCATGCATACATTCATTGCTTGATCGTAGAGCTTATAAGCCCGATTGTGAAGCTTTGAGGCGGCGGGAGGGCAGTCATGAGGACTCCATTGATGATGAGAATTGGGAGGGCAAATATTGGGAATCTTGGGAGGGCAAATGGTACCACATGCATAACTACATTGCATACATTCACATGAGTGCATGAATATTATTGAGTGATGATTGGTGTGATTGATTGTCTTTGTATTTGTGATTGTATATATTGCCTATTATCACTTTTATTATATAGTTCGAGACTCACCCTTTACGTTGTTGTTTACCACGGTAGTCATGAGTGAAGGCTTGTCACCTTCACTATTCCCTGAGTCGGTCTGCTCTGATCGTAGCACCTAGGGGATGGGTTATGAACTTTATTTTGATTATTTTGCTCAGTGTTGAGTTCTTTACTATTGTACCATGTATTTTGAGATTGAGAATTATTCTCGTGGCTGTAGTTTTATTCCCGCTGCATGATATGAGTTATATCCCACGTTTTATATGGTGTTATGTATTGGTTCGTATTTTAAAGTTTTTGAGAAATTTGTTTGAGTGTTTTTGGAGAGAAGTGTAACATTCCATTTAATGAGAAATGATTTTTATTACTCTGATTTTTGAATTAAATTACCGGGTAGAAATGGGGTGTTACAGATTATGTATCAAAGTGGGTTGAAGCAGTTGCGTTGCCTAACAATGATGCTAAGTCTGTTAGCAAGTTCTTGCAAAAGAATATCTTTACAAGGTTTGGCACTCCTAGGGCTATAATCAGTGATGAAGGATCTCATTTCTGCAACAAATTGATTAGCCAAGTATGGGGTCAAGCACAAAATTACTCTGACATATCATCCACTAAACTAGTGGCAGCGCGAATTATCAAATAGAGATCAATAGAATACTTGAAAAAATGGTAGGGCTTACTAGAAAGAGTGGTCTAATCATCTTGATGATGCTTTGTGGAGCCTCTGAGGCGCTTTCAAGACTCCTTTGGGAATGTCCCATTCTGATTGGTTTATGGAAAAGCTTTCCACACGCTTTAGAGATTGCAATACAAGTCTTATTGGGCAATGAAGAAGCTAAATTTTGATCATGCTAAAGCGGGGAAGATAGGCTATTGCAATGAATGAGTTAGAAGAAATGAGGCATTTTGCTTATGAGAGTCTTGAATTGTACAAGGCCAAGACCAAAGCTTGGCATGACAAGAGAATCCAGAAAAGGAGGCTGCGGGGAAGGTGACCAAGTGTTACTATTTAATTCAAGACTCAAGTTGTTCCTGGAAAACTCAAGTCGATTAGTGCGGACCTTTCAAAATTGAGAAGGTGTATCCCCGTGGTCTTTGTGGATTTATCTTTGTGATGAAAGAAAGCAACATTTCAAAGTGAATGGTCAAAGGGTGAAGAAGTACTATGGTGAATTAGTGGTGAGAAGCAAAATCACCACTGATGTGCAACACCTCTAATCTTGGAGGGTAGTCAGGCTAAGGACTCTTAAACCAAGCTGCGAGAGGCAACCCGAGTTTTAAACTAATAAACCAGTGTTGTTGTTGTTTTATGTTTGTTTTGCATGAAATGAGTTGGCAATTTGAAGTTTGAGGGTGTGGCGGCAATCGGTGTTGCAGCAATGCCTTGACATTATTCTTTGCGACAATAGTAGCGATTGAGGAAAAATAAAATAATAGCAGATTATTGTACCAAAGTGCATGCACCATCAGCGGGTTGTCTAATCGAGTCATTAAGCGTCCCCGATTCCCAATCCTAGGCGTCCACATACCCCGCCAAACCAGCGGCTACTTTTAAATTAAAAGCGCCCGATCCCTTTTCCCCATAAAGCCGTCCCATCACATTACTTATAACCACCTTCCATCAACTTCTCTCACCACGCTCTCTCTATCAGTGTAACGACTCTCCAAAATCCTGATACGCAATTCCCCATTGAAACCATTCTCAAAACCTACCAATTCCTCCCAATCTCGATTTCAATTGCTATGACAAGGTCAAAATCAAGTGTTGTCAAGTCTTACGGAAAACGCCAATCAAACCCCTAAGCGCGGTGAATCGGGCCAAATGCAAAGGAAGAACACTAAGAACCAAGAAGGAGATGCATGCGAGAAGTTCGAGAATATGAATTTACGCAGGCGGGCGTGGGTTCGAGTTAAAAGGAGCCCACGATGCGTTCACATCTATTGTGACCACATTAGGTTGGGAAAAGCTGATTCAATGACCACTTGTTTTTCTATCCCTCTGTTGTTCGCGAATTCTCACGAAGGAATCGTCCCCTACAAAAATGGCAAGCGAGAGGTTCATCTCTAAAGTGCGTGGAGTTGCTGTGGAATTCGACTCTTTAGCAATCAATGCTAATTACGGGTTGGATTTTCATTGTTTGGCCTTCACCAACAATGTGGCCAAATGGAGAAAAAAGAGATGGAAGGAGTCAAGAAGAACATTTTTGTGTCTAGAACACCGTGGGAGCCCTGCAGTGCAAATGAATTCAAAGTGAAGAGGGGTAATCTCACCCATGATGCGCAAGTATGGTTCAATTTCGTGAAGCAATCCCTGTTGCCTACCTCCCACACTACAAATGTTGAAAAGGAGCGCATGATGTTGTTGGATGCTATTCTGAGCAAGAAGAATGTGGATGTGGGAAGGCTTATCAGTAGAGAAATCTTGGTTTGTAAAGGTAAGACCGCTGGTTATCTGTTCTTCCTGTGTTTAATTACAACTTTGTGTATCAATGCTGGTGTGGAAATCAAAGGAGAAAGGAAGAGTTACCCTGTGAGTGCCTTTCCAATTACGAAGATGAAGAAGTTCTTTGCTGCGACATCTAGTGATCGACATCTTTGCCATGATTCATGTTGTGGCCCAGCGCTATCACGAGAATTATATGCGAGCGGCCTGATTGGATTGGTGTTGTCTTGGCTGCTAATTTGAAGGAGATGTCAGATGTGGAAGCACCAACATTCCCAGAATGGGTGCTTGAGGAAGAAGGTTGCGGACCAGGAAGTGTATGAGGATGAAGCCAATGCGGACATTGAAGAAGAGGTGATGGTTGAGAGAAAAAAGAGGAAGAGACAAAGAGGTAAAAAGGAAGGAAAGAAAAAGAGAGTAAGCTTTTGTGGAGGAAGAGGAAATTTTAGAATCGATGATGATGACTCCTTGAGTGAGGTGAGAAATAGTTAAACAAGGAGGTGATTGAAGAATTGAATAAGGAGAGTGATGAGAGAAGACCACGATTCCTCGGAGGAGGAAAAATGGCCCGAGGAGGACAACGATTACGATGCCATGTCGGTTTGATCATAGTTCTGACCCGTCCCCACCACCACTCCATACGCGGCACCTTATACGCGCTTGAATAATTTAATTATTTATTTAATTGAGATATTTAGTTATTTTATTAGTATAATTATATTAAAATAAAAATATGGTATTTCATTAAATCGGGGGTGGTGTTAGTAACTAAGGAAGTGGTAGGAAGAGGCCCATGACAGAGAGCCCGATGATATAAGCTTTAGGGTTAGAGTTATTTGCCTGATTGGAGAGAAAAAGAGAAAGAAAGAAAGAAAAAGGAAGAGGCGCTAGAGAAGAAAGAGGGAGGCGGCTGAGAGAGAGGAGAGAAGAGGGAGAGGAGGCGCGCAAGCAAAGGAGAAAGGGGAAGGGAGATCGTGTTGCGGTGGTTCTTGGAGTTTTGCGGGAGAATCTCGTAATTGGCGAAAATCCAAGGTAAAGGGTGGAGTTCTAACCTTATAATGGGTTGTATGATGGGGTGTATGTAGGGGAGATTAAGACCTATAATGCATGTGATGTGTTTGATAATATGTTTGAATGATTTGTGAATGTATATATGTGGTTTTGATTTCGTTTTGGTGTTAATGACTTATGAATGAATTGATGGTGAATAGATGCACATTAGGTGTTTGATAAAATGTGTATGTGGTGTCTAGAGTGCATGTTAGGTGTTTGATGAAATGCCTATATGTTGTTTGATTGAATTTGATGCTTATATGATGTTTAGTGCCTATATGGTGTTTGATTGGATTTGATGCCTACATGATGTTTGTTGAAATGCCTATATGATGTTTGATTGAATTTGATGCCTATATGATGTTTGATGCTTGTATAATATTCGATTGAAAAGTGATGCCTATATGGTGTTTGATGAAATGCCTATATAATGAAGTTGCGTTACATGTTGCTGTAGTCTTTGCTGTGTCTTAATACGTGTTGCTTTCGTTGTCTTTGCTGTGTCTTAGTCTATATTTACTGTTGTCTTTGCTGTGTCTTAATCTGTCTTTGCTTTGTGTCTTAGTCTGTGTTACTGTTGTGTTGCATCTTGTGTTGCGTTCTTTGGCGCCCAGTCTTTGTGTTTAAGCGCCACTGTGTGTTTGTATGTTGCCATAAGCGCCCAGATTCTTATGTTTTAAGCGCACTGTGTTCTTTGTGTTGCCATGGCGCAGATTATTGAGTTTTATGCGCCTGTGTGTTGTGTTGCCACTAAGCGCCACTTTCTGTTTTTGTTTGCCCCTTTGGTGTGCGGTTTGGCACTGTGTTGCGCCTATGTTGTTGCCTGGCGCCAATTACGTCTTTGCCGTGTCATTGGTGTGTAAACTAATTGGTGTCTTAGGTGTTGGTGTGGTTGGGGAAATTGGTGTTAGTTTTAAATGCTATAATTGGTGTGTTGTATTAACTAAGGTGATAGGCGATGGGTCAAATATGACCAATTATTTGATGATGGTGTTGTTGGGTCAAATATGACCAATTATTTGATGATGGTGTTGTTGGGTCAAATATGACCAATTATTGATGATGGTGTGGTTGGGTCGACTATGACCAGCTTGCGATGTTGGTGTTGTTGTATCATGCGTAAGATTATGATATTTGGTTGTTGTTTGGTGTTGTTCATGGTGTCGCATGCATTCATATGCACATTCAGAAGATGTAGGGTTTCGGCCTTTGAGCTATGCTCAATATTGGTGATGATGCCGCAAGATGGCTATTTTTGGTGATGGTACCACATGCATATGCGTCGGTGTGGGTTGCATTTCATCTCCCATTCATTATATTGATTATTTTCCTTGGGTGATTGATATTGATGAAGTTGTTGTGTAATGATGTTGTGGTGTAATGATGTGGTGATTATAGTTGCCTTAACTCTAGTATATTTGCTTATCATACATGCTATTATCTTGTTAGAGACTCACCCATACTGTTTGAATGTTGTTACTATGTTGGTAGCGTGCAGTGATAGTAAGTGAAGGATTGTCTACCTTCGCTGCATTGAGTCGGTGTCGTCTACGATCACGTAACACTCGGGGAGGATGAACACTATTTTATTAGTTGTTTTATTGTATTGTTTGATTTGAACCGAAGTTGTGGATTTTGAAAGCGTCGGTAATTTTGGTGGTGTAGACTGATCGAAGTGATTCCGCGTTTTATCGATTTCACGTTGTTTGGATTTTAAATGTCGAATGTGACAACTCCATTGCATGCTTAGTTTTTAAATTTCCGCACTTTAATTTTAATAAAGCGAGCGGGTGGATTTGGGGTGTTACTGACCCAACCACCAAACTCACCGCGACTGACACTCCTACTATTGCATCGACCCACTACACCACCGGCCCAAACACACTGTCATACCACCTACCAATCCACCATAAATACCCACACAAAACCTATTATTACCCTGACCCCTTATGTGCCATCACATCACTTTGCTACGCCGATCTTTGCGGCGCCCGATAATCTTTGCGACAAGTTATGATTTCTTTGGTCTCACCCAAAAAGATAAGAGCGAAGAGCTGCTAAGAAGAGGAAGGTTGAGAAAGTGCTTGAGGAAGGCGATGCTCGGTGCGGAAGGGAGCTCGGTCCGAGATGGAGCAAGAGGAAAACTACGTAAATCTTTGCTTTGTCATGCAAGGATTGGCTAATGCTTACACGATGAAGCCACTAGCGAGGAAGGCTGTAGAAGATGAAATTTGAAGGTGAGTAGTGAAAGCGAAGAGGCTATGGAATTCGTGCTTGGTCCACCGCGGCGGCCACCCAGCGCTATTACCTCACGATCTTTTCTACCCCCCCTTGTAGAATTTTTGCCTTAGTGGGATTCGAACCTTGTACATGGGGCTCAAATACAAAGTTCCACTCTTTCCCACTACCCGATTGAGCCGCGGCTCGATTGGTAGTGAAAAAATGAGGCTTATGTTGAAACCCCATGTCTGAGGAATCTGGCTAAGAAATCAAAAAAGAAATCGTGAATAGTAACAGATAAATAGCTTATTATGAACTAAGCTATTACATAAAGGCGCCTTTTTTGTAACGGCCCAGTCCACGCGGCCCGGCCACCCAGCGCTATTACCTCGAGATCTTTTCTACCCCCTTGTAGAATTTTTGCCTTGGTGGGATTGAACCTTGTACATGGGGCTCCAAATACAAAGTTCCACTCTTTCCCACTACCAATTGGCGGTTCAATTGGTAGTGGGAAAAAGTGGGAACTGCTGTTTAACTGATGTACTGGTCAAATCATGGTAAATTACAAAGAAGGTAAGATCTTGAGTAATCTTATTTGAAGTAACGGCTGCGATGAACAGCTGATTACAACTTGCCTGAAGGCAAGTGTTTTACGATCTTTGGTCTGTTGTTGCGAATCAGGATCGGTCTTTGCGGCAATGTCGATTCTTTGCGGCAGCGAAACTCTCGAATGTTCCAAATCCTCGATGGATCGGTCATCAAAGGCCTGCGGAAAGAAGCAAAGCAAGAGGTCTATGATTCGAGCAAGCCCGAGAACAAAGGCAGGAACTCCTGCACCTTAATCTTTTACATTTTACTGTTTTAGTGTTTATTTTTGTTACGATATAGTAGTTGCCTCTGTTTCTAGTTAGTTTACTGTTGCAATAAACTTGTTGAGTGCTTCACGCATGCGTGTTTGCACTCAGCGGTGTGTTTAGTTAGTTATGTTTGTTATTTTGTTTACATTTTTCTTTGGTTGTTGTTGTCCTGTAGCTTCACCCCTTAGTCTAATTGCGGTGAGGACCTTTGCAGTTCTAAGTGTGGGGGGGAGCTATATCTGTATCATGTACTCTGTTTCTTTGCAATCAAAGTTAGAGTTGAGCAAAAACTTAGTGATGACATGGTGAGAATTGAGTGAGTAGTGCCCTTTATTTGGTGAGTGAACTACTTTACTTGACTCACTACACCTAAGCTTGAACTTAGGTAGGAACTTAGTGAATTAGAGACCTGGGGAATTGCTAAATTTCTACTAAAAACTTAGGGCAGCATAAGAAACTAAGTTTGGGGGTACTCTGAGATATATTAAGCCAAAGCTTGAAGGAATGCAGTGCTCTGACATCCTAGCTGCGGCGATGATGGGTTATGTGCCTGAGTTTTAGGATGTTTTAAATTTAAGTGCGAATGTAGGTGCGAAAGCACCGAGTCTATAATTATGGAATGTCTTTGCATTTGCCCGAGTCAACTAAAAAAAAAAAAAAAAAATCGAAAAAGCCAAAATGCTATCAAAAGAAAATCAAATAAGGGCAATGCGATTACAAAATTAAGTCAAAAGTGCATACAAAATCTTATTATGAGTCTGTAATCTTTGCGGCAATGTTAAGTCATGTTTAAATAAGTGCAGCTTTGGCCTAAAAGTTACGGATTGCTATGTAACACCTAAATAATTTAATTAAGTAATTGATTAAATTGTTTAAGTGTTACATTATTTTAATTATATTAAATTATAATATAGTGTTTATAATTGTTAATTTATTTTAATTGAAGGGGATGGTGGAAGAAATGGAGAGGGGTGTAAAAGGGCCCCGAGTGCGCTTGGCGGTGTACATATATCGAAATTAGAATTTTCTCTCGTTTGTGAAAAGAGAAAGAAAGTTGCGAGGAGAGAAAGAGAAAGGAGAGGAGAACTCGGCGCAAACCCTAGGAGAAGAGGAAGAGAAGAAGAATTTGTGGCTTGAAGGCTTGGATTGTTGCGGTGGTTTTGTTAAGTGACTCCATTTCGGTTCTTCTCTACGGTTAATTTGAGGTAGAGGAGTCTCGGCTCTATAATAGAGGAGATAATGGGTTATATGTATATCATAGGGGTTGTTTTATGTTAATTGATGATTATATGATGATTTGATTTCTTGAATTTGATGAATTCCTTGGTAAAATTGATTTAGAGCTTGAGTTAGGGTTTTATAATATGTGATTTCGTGATTTTGATGTGATTGATGATTTATGCGTGTAATTGGTTGTTAATTCGTGAAATTAGAGGTGTTAGAATGATTAAAGTGTGGATTGGTTTGAGAGGATTTGGAGAATTTGGGATTTTTGAGGTTGGGGCGCCAAATGGCTAGGAATTGTGCGCCCAGTGCTATGTGAGGGTTTTGTGATGTGTTCTTTGTGCGGGCGCCAATTTCCTAGAGAAATGGCGCTGTGTCATATGCTTGATGGTGGAGGTGAGTGTGTTCTTTATGCAGGCGCCAAGTTGTTGTGTCTGGCGCCCGAGTGCCTTTGTTGAGTCTTTGTGAGGTGTGTTTCTTTGTCTGCAGGCGCGAGAATGTGGGTATTTTGGGGCCGGGAGTGAAACTTGTATTCTGAACATATTTTACCGTGCCAATTTTGTATTCACCTGCCCAAATTCATTTTTAAGTGTTTTTTTGGATCAGTGGTTTTACAGTTGCGGTGTTATTTTGAAAATGTCGGTGGGGCTCGCTTTGTGTGTGTAAATGGGGTGGGTGAGGAAACTCACATTTACGAACATATTTTCTTGTGCCAAATTTTGTATTCACACTGCCCAAATTCATTTTAAAGTGTTTTGGCTCAGTGGTTTCTGAGTACAGGTCTTATTTTAAAAATGTCTCGGTGAGGTGCTTTGGTGTGTGTAAATGGGGTGGTTTGGGTGAAACTTACTTTTCTATGCATATTTCACTGTGCCAAATTTTGTATTTACACACTTAAAAACATTTTTAAACATTTTAGCTCGGGTGGTTTTGGTTTGAAAGTGTTGGGTGTCTTTGGGTCGATGAGGGCCAATTTGTCTTTGCCAGAGCGCTAGTCTGCTTGCCTATGTACGAGATTGTGTATGCAGGCGTATGCGAGTTTGTGTCTGAGTGCATGTTGCCCGGGGCGCGCAGTTGCTAGAAAAGTGGCGCCCAGTGGTGTGTTGCCACGGGCGCCAAAATTTGAGTTTCTGGCGCTAGTCTTTGTGTTGCACCGGGCGCGAGAATGTGGGGAAAATGGCGCCTAGTCTTTGCCAAGTGCCTAGGAGTGTCTTTGTTTTGGTCCCTAGGTGCCAGTTTGGTCCCTAGATGATTGTTTTGGTCTAAATGGTGGTTTAGGTCCACTGAGTGAGTTGAGTACTCTAGAGAGAGTAGTCCTTGGGACTAAATGGTGTTGAGAGTGTATAATGAGGTGATTGAGCATGCCATGGGGGCATGGGCCGGAGGAGCCAAGCCATGAGGGCTATGAAATGAGATTATCTTGAGGTAAGAGTTAATGTGTGTATTGAGTTGTTGAGAATGTGTTTGTGTTGTTGCATGGAGTCTCATGCATATACATTTAGGCTGCTGATCGTAGAGCTTATAAAATGAAGCTATGGCTTTGAGGCGGCGTGGGAGGGCGAGTCATGAGACTCCATTATTGATGAGAATCTTGGGAGGCAATATTGAAAGCAGGAGGGGCAAATGGTACCACATGCATGATTACATTGCATACATTCTCATGAGTGCATAAATGTTATTGAGTGATTATTGGTGTGTTTGATGTTGCTATGAGCGGTGATTGTACATATTGCGTATTATCACTTTTATTATATAGTTCGAGACTCACCACTACATTTGTTGTTTACCACGAGGTAGTCACAGTGAGGACTTGATATCTTCGCTATTTCCCCAAGTCGATGCTGCTCACGTCGTAGCACCTAGGGGTTGGGGTTTAGGCTATTATTGCTTTGTTTTGCTCAACTGTTGAGCTCTCATATATGCTTCTCTATGTATACTTGTGATGTAACTCACGATTTCATTGCATGTTATGAGATTGTTTACCACGTGATTATGGTGTTACGTATTTTGATTATGTTTATGAGATGAATTATGCTGTTGAGTGTTTTAAGAGAAGTGTGGCGCTCCATTTAGTGAAAAAATGATTTATGTTATACTATTAGTGTGCTAATTGACTATGGCTAAATTGTGGTTCGCCACTAAGGTCGAAATTTCTTTCTTTGGTGTATTTACAAGGGCATCTTGAGAGCCTTGCGAAGGTGGCCAATGCACATTGCAAGTAGTATCGATTACAGAGTAATCCATAGTCAATCGATTGCACTATTTTATAACACACTAAACCAAAGATGACCGAGAAATGATTTTTATTTACTCGATTTTTGATTTAAATTCACAGGGTAGAAATGGGTGTTACATTAGTGGTATCAGAGCAAAAGTTGGTCTGTCCGGAGCCAAGTGTCTACATTTGTCATGTTGTGTATGCGGTTAGGAGTCTTGAATTAGTTACGAATGGTTGTTTATCTTTGCGGTGTTAGGTTGATATGGCGGAAAGAGTCGATCTTGCACTTCTTTGGTAGCGCAAGCCATAGCACAAGTTGTGGGGCGCAGCGAGAATCACGAGACCCTTGATGCAGCAACATTCGGAGAGAGAACCCCTACCTTCAAAGGGAGGTACAACCGGATGGTGCCTTAACTTGGTGAAGGAGATTGAGAGGATCTTGAGTGATTATTTGCAGTGATGAAGCGAGAAAGTCAGTGCAGTACTCATACTTTATCTGAAGAAGGCGATGGTAGTGGGTGGAGACCGGTGAGAGGTTGGAGTCTTTGCCGCAGGAGGAGATCACTTGAGGTTTGTGTTCGAAGAATTCTTGAGAAAGTATTTCTGGAGGGCGTGAGAGGTAATGAAAAGTGGAATTCCTTGAGCGAGGCGCGAAGTATATGCATTCTGCGAGTATCTTTGCCAAGTTCACGGAGTTAGCCAAGTTCTATCCCCACTATCTTGATGAGTGCGGCGAAATTCTCAAAGTGCATTAAGTTTGAGAATGGGTGAGAGAAGGTGATATCAAGCGGTGTGGGATATCGGAAGATTAGAGTATTCTTGATCACAGTAGGCTTCTTGTAGGATTTATGAGGAAGGCAGCAATGCAGCTCTAGGGTCATGAGAGACCGGAGGAAATTTCATAACGAGGGTAAGCCTTATGGGGCGTCTGTGACAAGGAAAGCAAAGGTATACGGGTGTGCAGGTATAATGGTGGGAGGCAGTCTGCTTGAGGGTAGGAGGTACCATGAGGGCAAGAAGCCAAGTGGGAGGCGCCCCATCGATGTTGTGTGTTTCAAGTGTGACAAGCCCAGTCACGCAAGGCTTTGATTGTAAGATGGAAGTGAAGAGATGTTTTAAGTGTGGGAAGTGTAACACCCCATTTCTACCCGGTAATTTAAACCAAAAATCGGAGTATACAAAAATCATTTTGGTCATCTTTTAGTTTAGTGCGTTATAAAATAGTGGGTGATTGACTATGGGATTACTCGAGTAAGCGATACTACTTGCAGCGGTATTGACCTCCTTTGCAAGGCTACCGATGATGCCCTTGTAAATACACGTGAAAGAAATTACGACCTTAGTGGCGAACCACAATTTAGCCATAGTCATTCAGCACACTAATAGTATAACATAAATCATTTTCACTAATGGAATGTTACGCTCCTCTCTCAAAAACTCAGCGAGCGATTCGAAACATGCATAGATACATAACACCATACAACACGTGGGGTAAAATCTCGAGTCAAGCGCGGAAACAAACTACAACTCAAGTAATACTCGGCAATCTCAAAACAAATACATATAAGGCTCAACATAGAGCAAAACAAGCAATAGCGGTCTAAACCCCAACCCCCACAGGTGCTACGTATCGAGCGAGGCCAGGCTCGGGGAGTAGTGAAGGTAGAAAGCCCTCACTCTTGACTACTGTGGTAAATAACAACGAAAGGGTGAGTCTCGAACTATATAATAAAAGTGATAATAAGCAATATATAATCATATTTTCTGACATACTCGAAACACACGACCATCGATCAACAATATTCATGCACTAATGGGAATGTATGCAATGTCGGTATGCATGTGGTACCATTTGCCCCTGGCATTCTCATCGATAATGGAGTCCTCATGACTCTGGCCCCGTAGCCCTCGGGCTTCACAATCATTTTATAAGGCCCCGGCGCCCTCGAACTTCACAAATCATTTTATAAACTCTCGACCCATGACCGATGTATGCATGAGACTCCATGTACATCACAAACACCATTTCAAAGCATTTCGATACACCCATTAATTCTTACCTGCTGTGTTAATCTCATTTTATAGCCCTCACGGCAGCCTCGGCCCATGCCCCTATGGCATGCTCAATCACCTCATTATAAACTCTCGACACCATTAAGTCCCACCGGACTATTCTCCTCAAGTACTCGACCTCACCCGGGGACCTAAACCACCATTTAGGACCAAAACAATCATCTAGGACAAAGCTGTCACCTAGGGACCAAAAGCGACACCCCTCTTAGGCACTTGCGGCACTAGGCGCCATTTTCCCCACATGCAGCGCCGCGGTGCAAGCGACACTAGGCGCGAGGCTTCGGCATTTTGGCGCCCCTGGCAACCACGACCGCTGGCGCCACTTTTCTGCTGTCTGCGCGCCCCACAGGCAACACGGACCTAGATACAAACTCGGACCACGATTTGAGACACAAACTAAGACCACGAGCGTACAGTTTGGCGCCCCCTGTGACCAGCTCACTGACACTCTCAGACCAAAAACCACCGAGCAAAATGTTTAAAAATGAATTTGGCGAGGTAAACACAAAATTTGTACAGTGAAATATGCCTAGAAAAATAAGTTTCACTCCAGGACCCCAAACACACCCAAAATCACCCCAGCGAGACATTTTTAAAATAAGACTGTAGTCGAGAAACCACTCGAGCAAAACACTTAAAATTGAAAGTTGGCGGTGAATACAAAATTTGTACGAGGAAATATGTTCAGAAATACAAGTTTCACTCCCAGACCCCAAAACACACATAAAACAAGCCCCAAGGACATTTTCAAAATAACACTGCACTGACAGAGAAAACCACTCGAGGCAAAACACTTAAAATTGAAAGTTGGCGGTGAATACAAAATTTGTACGAGGAAATATGTTGAAATACATGGCATCAGAGTGTGATCATGAGGAAGTTGTATGTTTATTGTGGTGAAATTTGGTCACATTAGCCAAGTGCCCCGAGCCTAAGAAGGAAAGATCCTTTGGAAGAGTGTTTGCATTGGCGGGTTGGAGGGACCTAATGATATCAGAGGTACATGTTTCATCTCGGCACACCTTTAGTTGCTATTGTTGACACGGGTGCTCACCACTCTTTTATTGCATCTGTTTGTCTTTGAAAAGTTAAATTTAGTATTGTCCACTATGGAGAGGGATGGTTATCGACACTCGGCTAAAGTCGGTAACTACTTCTACGATGTGTGCTAGGTGTCTCTGTCGGTCTTGGCGAGGTTTTACAGTTGATCGATTTGTTTGCCTTTGGGTGGGTTAGATGTGATTACGGGCATGGGTAGTTAGTAGATAACCATGTGCACATCAAGCTATTACGATAAGTCTATTAGTTTTCTCCTTCTACGAAGAGGAAGAGTACGCTCTATTTGTCATTGAGCAATTGCGCCTTGAGTAATGAAGAGGGTGGTCGAGTTGTTTGCCTTGATGGCGTCTATGTATGCTTGAGAAGCCAGAAATTTGTGGTTGATGGGTTCTGGTGGTGTGTGAGTTCCCGAAGTGTTTCCCGGTGAGATTCCTAGTGTGCCCCGGAGAGAGGAAGTTGAGTTCGGGATTGAGCTTGTGCACAGTACTAGGCACAGTGTGCATGTGCCGTCTGGGATGTCGGCTCCACGAGTTATGCAGATTGAAGAAGTAGTTAGAGGAGCTTCTTGAGAAGAAATTTGTGAGGCCTAGTGTGTCACCATGGGGAGCTCGGTTTTATTGGTAAAGAAGAAGGATGGGAGTATGCGTGCGTGCGTGGACTCTGAGACGGTTGAATAAAGTGACTATCGAGAATAAGTATCCTCTCCAGGGATAGATGATCGATGGATCGGTGGTGGGTGCTAAAGTGTTTAGCAAGATTGACTTGGTCAAGGGTATCACCCAGTTAAGGTGAAGGATGAGGATATCGAGCAGCGTTGAGCGAGGTATGGGCATTATGAGTACTGCTGTAATGCCGTTTGGTGTCCTGAATGCACGGGGGTGTTTATGGAGTACATGAGCAAGATCTTCCATAGTTATACGGATCGGTTTGTGGTGCGTGTTCATTGATGATATTCGGTGTACTCAAAATCGAGGAAGAGCATGCGAGAGCACTTGAGGTTGGTGCTAGAGGTCTTGAAAGAGAGGAAGTTGTATGCGAGTTGTCAAAGTGTGAGTTAGTTTGCATGAGGTGAGCTTCTTGGGTCATATTATTTACGGTGATGGTATAGTTGTGGATCCGGCCAAGGTTGATGCGGTGTTGCGATGGGAGAGCCAAAGTGCTGTGGCGAGATCGGGAGTTTCTTGGGGTTGGTGGTTACTACGGGAGGTTTATTGAAGGGTTCTCTAAGCTAGCCCTTCCATTGGCTCGATTAACTTTGTAAGGAAAGGCATTTGTGTGGGATGCACGGTGTGAAGAGAGCTTCCAAGAGCTAAAGAGGAGGTTGACTACGTCCCCGGTGTTAGTGTTACTGTGCGAGCAACCATTTGTTGTATCTTGTGATGCTTCCAAGATGGGTTTGGGAGGTGTATTGATGCGAGGATGGGAAGGTAGTTGCTTATGCGTCCAGACAGTTGAGGACTCATGAGAAGAACTATCCTACTCATGACTTAGAGTTTGGGCTGCTATTGTGTTTGTCTTGAAAATTTGGAGACACTTATCTCTATGGTACTAGATTCGAAGTGTTCGGTGATCACAAGAGTGCAGAAGTACTTGTTTGACGAGAAGGAGCTGAATATGAGGCAGGCGTTGGTTAGAAATTTCTTTGAAGGACTATGATTTCGGCTTGAACTATCACCCGGCAAAGCTAATGTAAGTGGTGATGCTTTAAGTCGGAAAACTTTGCATATGTCGGCTATGATGGTGAGAGGTGGAGTTGATTGAGCGATTTAGTGATTTGAGTGCAGTTTGTGGTGACACCCAGTGTCAGTTGGGTATCTTGAGGATCGGGAATGACTTCTTGGTTAGTATCGAGGCGCTTGAGAAGTTAGATGTGAAGTTGGTAGATTTGTTGGTTCTTTGGTGAGCAAGGCTCTTGATGGGGATTCTGAGGTTGGATTCCCGGGGTGTGTTGAGGTTTCGGGGGGCGAGAATTTGTGTTCGGATGATCTTTGAGTTAAAGAAGATGATCTTTGGAGGAGAGCCATAGGAGTAAGTTGAGCATTCATCCAGTGCTACCAAGATGTACCATGATGAAGAAACTATTTTGGTGGCACAGTATGAAGAGGGATGTTGCGTGATTTGTATATGCATGTTTGACTTGCGAGTCAAAGATTGAGCACGAAGCTGCGGGGTTGATCTGACCTTTAGAGATTCGGAATGGAAGTGGGGACGACATTTCCATGGATTTTGTGGCCGGATTGCCAAATCTTTGTGAGAGGTCGACCTTATTTGGGTGATTGTGGATAGGTTGACCAAGTCTGCTCACTTTATTCCTATCAACATCACCTTTCTGTGCCAAAGTTGGCTAGAATTTACATTCGGTGATTGTGAAACTTCATGGGGTTAGAAGAGTATTGTGTGCGATAGAGACCCACATGATTTACATCGAGTTTTGGGGAGCTTGCGGGAGGCTTTGGGGTCAAAGTGAGGTTGAGTTGACTTATCACCTCGAGGTGATGGTCGGACGGAGAGGACCATCCAGTCCTTGGAGGATCTTTTGAGAGCTTGTGTCTTTGGAGGCGAGGGAGGTGCGTGGGATACACATCTCCCAGCGATTGAGTTCACTTATAATATCGGCTATCATTCGAGCATTGGGATGGCTCCTTTTGAGGCCTTTGTAGGCGGAGGTGCGAGAACTCCTTTGTGTTGGCATGAGTCAGGGTGAGTGTTGTTCTTGGACGAGTTGGTTAGGGAGACTACGGAGAAGGTGAAAATGATCGGGGAGAAAATGAAAGAGTCCCAGGTAAGTGAGAAAAGTTATCATGATAGGAGGAGAAAGGACTTGGAGTTTCAGTGGTGAGCATGTGTTCACGAGTCACGCTATGGTGGTGTTGGCGTGCTCACGAGAAGGCAAAGAAGTTAACTCAAGGTTTATTGGACCGTGCGAGATCAACGAGAGGTTGGAAAAGTTGCTTATAGGGTGGCCTTGCGCCTAATCTTCGAACTTGCCACGATGTTTTTCACGTGTCACGGCTTGGAAGTATATTCGAACGTCTCATGTGATTCACATGGATGATGTGGAGAGTGCGTGAGAACCTCCTTTGTGGAGACTATGCCGGTGAGAATTGATGATAGAAGTGAAGGTGTTTGTAACACCTAAATGATTTAATTAAGTAATTGATTAAATTATTTAAAGTGTTGCACTATTTTAATTATATTAAATATAATATAGTGTTTTATATTTAGTATTTTATTTTTAATTAGAAGGAGTGGTATTAGAAATACCGGAGGCTGTATTTTGGGCCAGGAGCCCAAGCCCAATGACTTAGGCTCCTAGGGTTGGTGCATTTCGCACGAAAGGAAGAAACAAAGAAAGAAAGCGAAAGAGAGGGAGAAGAGAGAGAGAGAGGCGGCGCGCAAGAGAGGAAAAGAGAAAGGGCTTGATCATGAGGGAGAAAGGAGAAGAGGAAAGCTCCATAGTTCTTGTGTGGTTCTTATGCGTGACTTGGTGAGACTCAATTTCTACAGTTAATTCGAGGTAAGAGGAGTCTCACTCTATAATAGAGGAGATAATGGGTTTTATGTGTTTGATGTTAATTGATGATTGCATGATGATTTGATTTCTTAAATTTGATGAATTTGTTGGTAAAATTGATTTAGAGCGTGAGTTAGGGTTTTACAATATATGATTTCGTGATTTTGATGTAATTGATGATTTGGGTGTGCAATTGTTTGTTAATTTGTGAAATTGGAGGTGTTAGAATGATTATAATGTGGATTGGTTTGAGAGAATTTGTAGAATTTGGGGATTTTGATGTTGGGCGCCATATGGCTAGGAATGAGTGCCCAGAATGCTATGTGAGAGGTTTTAGGGAATGTTGAAGTGCGGGCGCCAATTTCCTAGAGAAATGGCGCTGTGTCCTTTATGCTTGATGGCCCAGGTAAGAGTGTTTCTTGTCAGGCGCCATAATGTGGGTATTTTGGGGCAGGGAGTGAAAACTTGTATTTACAGGCACATTTTCTCGTGCCAAATTTTGTATTCACTGCTTGACTTTCAATTTTAAGTGTTTTGGCTCCGGTGGTTTTTACAGTTGCGGTGTTATTTTGAAAATGTCGGTGGGGCTTGTTTTTTGTGTGTGTAAGCGGGGTGGGTGAGTGAAACTCACATTTACGAACATATTTTTCTTGTGCCAAATTTTGTATTCACTGCCCAAATTCAATTTAAAATGTTTTGGCTCAGTGGTTTCTGAGTCTGAGGTCTTATTTTAAAAATGTCTCGGTGGGGGTGATTTTGTGTGTGTTTTGGGGCCGGGAGTGAAACTTACTTTTCTATGCATATTTCTTTGTGCCAAATTTTGTATTTACCTGCCCAAATTCCTTTTAAACATTTTAGCTCGGGTGGTTTTGGTTTGAAAGTGTTGGGTGGTGGAGTCGGTGAGGCGCAAATTTGTCTTTGCCAGGCGCCTAACACTTGCACAATGTGCGAGATTGTGTGCAGCGTATGCAGTGTGTGTCTGCAGGTACATGTTGCCCGAGCGCAGTTGCTAGAAAAGTGGCGCCCGATGTTTGTGTTGCCACGAGGAGCGCCAAAATCTTTGAGTTTACGGCGCGCTAGTCTTTGTGTTGCACCGGGCGCGAGAATGTGGGAAAAATGGCGCCTAGTCTTTTGCCAAGTGCCTAAGAGTCTTTATTTTGGTCCCTAGGTGTGATTTGGTCCACTAGATGATTGTTTTAGTCTAAATGGTGGTTTAGGTCACTGAATGAGGTTGAGTACTCTAGAGGAGATTAGTCCTTGGGACTTAATGGTGTTGAGAGTTTATAATGAGGTGGTTGAGCATGCCATGAGGGCATGGGCGGAGGGCCAAGCCATGGGGGCTATAAAATGAGATTGAATGCGAGGTAAAAGTTAATGTGTGTATTGAAATTTGATTTGAGATTGTGTTTGTGTTGTACATGAGTCTCATGCATACATTGGCTACTTGATCGTAGAGCTTATAAAATGATTGTGGCTTGAGGCGGCGGAGGGCCTTATAAAATGATTAGGAAGCTTTGAGGCGGCGGAGGGCCTTATAAAATGATTGTGGCTTTGAGGGGCGTAGGAGGGCGAGTCATGAGGACTCCATTGTTGATGAGAATCTTGGGAGGGCAAATGGTACCACATGCATACTTACATTGCATACATTCTCATTAGTGCATGAATATTGTTGAGTGATGATTGGTGTATGCGAGTATCTTTGTGAATTATGATTATACATATATTGCTTATTATCACTTTTATTATATAGTTAGAGACTCACCCTTTTCTGTTGTTGTTTACCACAGGTAGTCATGAGTGAGGGCTTTCTACCTTCACTACTCCCAGAGTCGGTGCTGCTCACGATCGTAGCACCTAGGGGTTGGGGTTATGAACTATAGTTGTCTTGTTTTGCTCCTTGTTGAGCCTTACATGTATTGTTTGAAATTTCTTTGAATTATTCTGTTGAGATCATGAGTATTTTCATTGCATTATGTGAAACTATAGTTCCACGAGTTTATTTCTTTGGTGTTACGTATTTTGATTATATTTATGAGATGAGTTAACTATTGAATGTTTTAAGAGAGATGTGTGACGCTCCATTTTATTGAGGCTGATTTATGTTATACTATTAGTGTCTTTGAATGACTATGGCTAAATTGTGGTTCGCCACTAAGGTCGAGAAATTTCTTTATTTGGTGTATTTACAAGGGCATCTTGAGAGCCTTGCAAAAGAGGTCAATACTGTTGCAAGTAGTATCGATTACAGAGTAATCCCATAGTCAATCAGTTCACTATTTTATAACACACTAAACTAAAGATGACGAGAAATGATTTTTGTATACTCACGATTTTTGGTTTAAATTACCGGGTAGAAATGGGGTGTTACAGTGTTGAGAGGGAAGGACATTGCCTTGGTCAAGGTAGTGTGGTTGGGAGCTACTGGTGAGAGCATGACTTGGGAGCTGGAGAGCAAGATGCGGGAGTCATATCCAGAGTTATTTGACTCAGGTATGAATTTCGAGGACGAAATCTCCTAAGTGGGGGAGAGTTGTAACACCCTAAATAATTTAATTAAGTAATTGATTAAATTGTTTAAGTGTTGCATTATTTTAATTATATTAAATTATAATATAGTGTTTATAATTCAGTAATTTATTTTAATTGAAGGGGATGGTGGAAGAAATGGAGAGGGGGTGTAAAAAGGGCCCAAGGTGCGCTTGGCCCAGTGTACATATATCCAAAATTAGAATTTTCTCTCATTTGTGAAAAGAGAAAGAAAGTTGCGAAGGAGAGAAGAGAAAGGAGAGCGAGAACTCGGCGCAAACCCTAGGAGAAGAGGAAGAGAAGAAGAATTCGTGGCTTGAAGGCTTGGATTGTTGCAGTGGTTTTGTTCGTGACTCCATTTCGGTTCTTCTCTACGGTTAATTTGAGGTAAGGGGAGTCTCACTCTATAATAGAGGAGATAATGTGTAACACCCCTTTTCTACCCTTATATTACACGTCATTTATCAGAGTAATTCTTTCTCAAAATATTTATTTTAATCGATAGAAAAGAAATGCTACAACTTCATTAAAGCAAACTCATCAATTGCACTCTTCAAAATTTGTGCAACAAAACATCCGTTAAGGGAAATCAAATCCTCATAAGTCACATCACAGCGGAATAAACAACACCTCACTAATAACTCTCAAACACGTCGCAATGTAGCAATAAAATCATTATTCATCTAGTTAAACATTTTAACAAACTACACACGCCCCCTAGGTATTCTGATGTCAGAAGCGACACGACAAACATCCCAAGAGCTAGTAAGGAAAGCGTGAGATCCTTCACTCGCGGTTACTGCAGCGTTGCCACAATAGAGCAACATTCCAAGCGAGAAGGGTGAGAATTTCAATAAAACATAATCAAGTTCATAATAGAGAAATAAGAAGCGAGCAATCACACAATATTATCATCATCACTACATCGTAATCACGCAACACCGGCTCAATCACAAACAACAACAATACATAGTCATGATTATGCATGAAGATGCAACCCCCACGGGGCATATGCATGATGGTACCATATCATCGCAAAATGGCGAAGCCTAAACATCGCAAAAGTGGTGAAGCCTATACATCATAAAATGGCGAAGCCTATCCATCGTGGTGAAGCCTATACATCATAAAACATCGCAAAATGGCGAAGCCTATCCATCGCAAAATAATGCACATGCCATGAGACTCTATGAAACACATGTGCAATTCACCAAAACTCACCTAGAGTGCTCTTCGTCATCGTTATAAAACACTCATAGAGTGTATCCTTCATAAATCATCACAAATCATAATACATCATCACTATAATTATACTCGTAGAGTATATACATCATCAATCATCACAAATCATAATACATCATCACTATAATTATACTCGTAGAGTATATACATCATCAATCATCACAAATCATAATACATCATCACTATAATTATACTCGTAGAGTATATACATCATCAATCATCACAAATCATAATACATCATCATCAAGCAATTACTCATAGAGTACACTCATCATAAAAACATCGCTATTCATAGTACATCATCATAAACACACATATCCTCATCATCATTCAGTACATATATATACTTCATTTGTCTTTTAGCTTAGTGTGTCATAAAATAGTAGACTGATTGACTATGGGATTACTCTGGACCAGGTTACAACTCACCACGGGCATTGGCCACTCGGAAGAATTTATCTTAGAAAGTTGGTGGGGTTCACGTGGTAGCCAAAGCGAGCAAATACACCGTGAAAGAAATTCGACCTTAGTGGTAAACCACAGTCTAGCCATAGTCAATTAGTGTACTAATAGTATAACGTTTCATAGTAATTCACTTATGTAAACATAGTATCACAATTTTCATAAAACAGCACCATTTACTTAGTAAATACAGCAACAATAAACATTTTATTTTGCCTTAAAAATAGAATATTCAGTTAGGCCTCTGAATAAGCTTTCCAACGCATCTTAGAACACCTCAATCGGGTTCGGTTCAAAAGATATTCGATTTTCAAAAGCAGTGACAAAGCGGTGAAAAAGCAGTGAGAAAGCGATCCTTTGGCGCATGAAGCGCCCGATGAGAAGCGGCGATGGCGCCATTGGGCGGCTCACGCGAGAATGTGGGTATTACCTTTGGCGTGTGGCGCCACTTCAGCGCCCGATGGCGCCGATCCGTATAACGATGTATTATGCGAGAAATTTTCGAAAATGTGCGAGTTTTTCACCAACTTCGATTTTAACTCCAAAAATACGAAATTTTTCACCAATTAAAATCCTCAAAGCTCACCAAGAACATCAAACAATCCTTCCCACACCTAATTAACACCAAAAGCTCATCCCATTCATCAAATAATTATCACAATTCATCAAATCCTCACCACCCACAACAATATATTCTCAATTTGTGGATCATCAAAATGTCTCTAACAACAACAATGCATCAACAATTTCGGGATCATCAAGATAGCACATACAACAACAATATACCATCAAATTCATCACTATCAACGAAAATTCATCAACCACATCGAATTCATCAATAACAACAATTCATCAATGACACAAAATTCATCAATATCATTAAATTTATCAACAACATAAAACCCCCAAAACCCCACTACATACCCAATCATGTTAAACCGAAGCGCTCACCGTTACCTCTTAAGCGTAAGCTCGTGAAGATGAATGAGAGTCGAAGCGAAACCACAGCAACAATCCTCGCGATCTACACTTCTTCTCTCCTTCTCACGATCGCGAGTTCTCTCTCTTAGATTGTAGGGAGATCAGTTTTCGTTCTCACCACTTCTGGATTCTAACTCTGGAATTGCTCTCCTATTGAAGCCCTCTGCGATCACGAGAAGAAGACGCAACAAGCGGCGTCACAATCGGAGCTCGAGAGACAAAGATATGATAAAAGAGTGAAAGCGGCGGGGAAATGCCCTAGGCTGCGCTGTGAAGCGCAGCTATATCTGTGAACTTCGCGCGCGGAGCCTTGAGCGCGACAGAAGCGTGAGTCAAGCGCGAAACACCCTACACCTGCTTGGCGAATTAATTAAAATAGCAAGCGGCGTCGGATTTTAACAAATGACCACTCGTTGGAAAGCTCTCGCATGATGTAGTTTCTATCTATGATTTTTAATTCCCAAAATAAGTAGCCAATTCATCTAAAAATAAATTTAAATAAAATTGGGCGTTACAACTCTCCCCAGCTTAAAGAATATTTTCGTCCTCGAAAATTTGCTCCAACTCACGAAACAAGACTCAATCTTCTTGTCACCCATACGCTGCACTTAGGCACTCTATGGTTCAACCACCTAGCTTCTACATACATCTACACTTAGCTTTTACTCACCACACTTCAACAACTACCCTTAGGCGCACCACTGCGCCACGACACTTCACCCAGAGCACCAAGTACAACATGTAACCGACGTACACATTCCGCCGACTCACACTTGAGCACCCACATGCGCCGATAACTTTGCAACACGCGCGCCGTCACACTTATCGTCGACTTCCATATATTTTGACCCGCTTATAGTCGGTAACTACACCTCGGCTCCTCGTCACCTTACACACCTAACCTTCACTTCTCCTCGTTTTCTTTGGTTCTCACGCTATGATCGAACTTAGCTACGATTATAACACCAACAACACATCATAACTTCACCAAAGTGAAGCACACACCACATCAATCACCACGATAAGCAACACAACAACTCCAAAAATAAATAGGCATTAAGCCAAAACTCCAAAAAATGCTTGATATGATACTAAAGAAAAATAGGAAAAAGCAGTCCTCTTAAATTTTGAAAGCGGTACACTGTGAGTTCATAAATCGATACCTATAAACTTAAGGAAACAACATCCTTTATTCGCAAAAATAACAACAAGAACGACATGCAAAACAACAACTCTTTATTTATAAAAGCGCAGCAGAACCACATAAAGCAATGACTTGCAAAATAGGAAACATCACCCTTAAATATGGGAGGCGGCACCTTTAAATTTTAAAAAGCGACACAATTAAATTGAAGAAAACATCCTCTTACTTTAATCAACAACACTCTTGAATTTGAGATGATAGCACTCTTATTTACAGGAAAAAGCAGCGGTTTAAGATTTACAAAAAATAGCACTTCAAGTTTTAGTAAAGCGGCACATTAAAATTTGAAGAATTCGGCACCTTTAATTGTAGAAAAACAACATCCTTAATTCAAGAAACAACGCTTTTAATCTTGGGAAACAACAACATAAAATTGAGAAAGCAATGACATCTATTTTTAAAGCGGCATGACATCACTCTTAATAAAGCAGAATGATGGCCCCCTTCTAAAGGAGACAAAGCAGCAAACAGCGACCCGGAAAAAGCAGTAGCAATTACACATAAAAGCAGTAGCTTCATTCTTTATAAAGCGGCAACACCCTTTCTTCATAAAAACAATAACATTTTATTTTGCACATTAGCAGCGCTCTCTTTGATAAGCGATAAGCGACAACTTAATTTTTATTCTCAATATCACTATCACGCATTCCTCGATTTCATCATGATTTTTACTCTCGAACTCATTGCATCATTTTAATAACCATCTAAGTGGTACCGCGCACAACAACACTAACACCGTCAACAATAAAATCTCATTACCCATCATCATCAACATCATTAACTCGTCGCTTTGGTCCTTAGACCCCGTCGTTACCCTATCATTTTATATTTATTCAAGCGATCGAGAACATCAATAATTGCCCAACAACAACACTAACACACAAGGTGTACCGGCACCAACATCACGACGATTAAATGACATCACAACATAAACAAATAGCACACGGCATCGAACGACATCACAACATAAGCGGCGCCTATACACATCTCAAAAATGACAAGTGCAAAAACAAAACCACTCGAGCCAAAATGTTTAAAATTTAGTTTGAGCCTTGTGACATAAAAAGATGGTACGGTAAAATATGCCCCAGAGCTCGAAGTTTACCCACACTTAGAATTTGGCGCCTATACACCGTGAGGATGTATAGGATACCGATTTTCAAAACATCAATCCATTTTCAAAAGCGTCTCCAATTTCATTTCTCATCTATACACACGTCAATCTTAAGTAAAATCACCCTACATTTTTAGTAACACATCTTCAAGTTCGAGAGACAACACGTTAAAAATTCGGGTAACAATGTATTTGAAATCTTGGAAAAACATCTCATTTCCATGCTTGGGTAGCATCCCTTTTTAAATCATAAACGGTGGTAAAACCTCAACCATTTTATTTTAAAAACGACCACCTTAAAAATGCGGTTTCTGACAACTTATAAAAAGGGCTAACAGTATATCATTAAAGGCTAACAGCAACGCTTTATTTTCAAAGAAGAACAGCAACACACACAAGTTAAACCCCCACATCCAACACCCCTCAAACTATTGTCAGTCACGTCCTATTACCCAAACATATCGTTAATCATCACATATGTCACGATCCTAACTAGAATGACACATATTTTTCCTCACATCTTTAGTTTAAGTTCAAAAATGGTTCAATCACATGTTCTCACCATATATACTAAAAATCGACCTCTACCCTACATAATCACCCAAATCGAAATCCAACTCATCATCTCGTATGCTCGATCACGAGCAACATCATTAATTCATCAACAATACCAAAAACACCCAACGGCAAACAACAAAATCCACCACAAAGTCTTCGTCGAAAATCGACGAGAGACACAGAAAACACACCAAGCAACACATTCCATTCATACACAAAGTACTCGAGCAAACACACACATAGTAGTGATAAGACAATAAGCAACACCAGGTATTAACAATAGCGGTCATACAATGCGGCCAATTCGACTAATCAACGCAACACAAATTATAGTTAGAGCGAGTACCAAGACTCGGGAGATAACTAGACTCGACAACTGGACAACTTGGTAGGACGGACCGAAGCTGCTCACGATACCACTATTGTAACACCCCTTTTCTACCCTTATATTACACGTCATTTATCGAGTAATTCTTTCTCAAAATATTTATTTTAATCGATAGAAAAGAAATGCTACAACTTCATTAAAGCAAACTCATCAATTGCACTCTTCAAAATTTGTGCAACAAAACATCCGTTAAGGAAATCAAATCCTCATAAGTCACATCACAATGGAATAAACAACACCTCACTAATAACTCTCAAACACGTCGCAATGTAGCAATAAAATCATTATTCATCTAGTTAAACATTTTAACAAACTACACCGCCCCCCTAGGTGTTCTGATGTCGAGAAGCGACACGACAAACATCCCAAGAGCTAGTAAGGAAGCGTGAGATCCTTCACTCGCGGTTACTGCGACGTTGCCACAATAGAGCAACATTCCAAGCGAGAAGGGTGAGAATTTCAATAAAACATAATCAAGTTCATAATAGAGAAATGAGAAGCGGGCAATCACACAATATTATCATCATCACTACATCGTAATCACGACACGGCTCGATCACAAACAACAACAATACATAGTCATGATTATGCATGAAGATGCAACCCCCACGGGGCATATGCATGATGGTACCATATCATCGCAAAATGGCGAAGCCTAAACATCATAAAATGGCGAAGCCTATCCATCATAAAAGTGGCGAAGCCTATACGCCATAAAACATCGCAAAATGGCGAAGCCTATCCATATAAAATAATGCACATGCCATGAGACTCTATGAAACACATGTGCAATTCACCAAAACTCACCTAGAGTGCTCTTTCGTCATCGTTATAAAACACTCATAGAGTGTATCCTTCATAAATCATCACAAATCATAATACATCATCACTATAATTATACTCATAGAGTATATACATCATCAATCATCACAAATCATAATACATCATCACTATAATTATACTCGTAGAGTATATACATCATCAATCATCACAAATCATAATACATCATCACTATAATTATACTCGTAGAGTATATACATCATCAATCATCACAAATCATAATACATCATCATCAAGCAATTACTCATAGAGTACACTCATCGCAAAAACATCGCTATTCATAGTACATCATCATAAACACACATATCCTCATCATCATTCAGTACATATATATACTTCATTTGTCTTTTAGCTTAGTGTGTCATAAAATAGTGGTGATTGACTATGGGATTACTCTGGACCAGGTTACAACTCACCACAGGCATTGGCCACTCCAGAAGAATTTATCTTCCGAAAGTTGGTGAGGTTCACGTGGTAGCCAAACAGAGCAAATACACCAGCGAAAGAAATTCTGACCTTAGTGGTAAACCACAGTCTAGCCATAGTCAATTAGTGTACTAATAGTATAACGTTTCATAGTAATTCACTTATGTAAACATAGTATCACAATTTTCATAAAAACAGCACCATTTACTTAGTAAATACAGCAACAATAAACATTTTATTTTGCCTTAAAAATAGAATATTCAGTTAGGCCTCTGAATAAGCTTTCCAACGCATCTTAGAACACCTCAATCGGGTTCGGTGCTCAAAAGATATTCGATTTTCAAAAATAGTGACAAAGCAGTGAAAAAGCAGTGAAAAGCAGTGAAAGCGATCCTTTGGCGCATGAAGCGCCCGGTGAGAGGCGGCTGATGGCGCCATTGGGCGTAAAACACGCGAGAATGTGGGTATTGCCTTTGGCGTGTGAGCGCCCGCCAGCGCCCGATGAGGCGCCGATCATTTATAACGATGTATTATGCGAGAATTTTCCGAAAATGTGCGATTTTTCACCCAACTTCGATTTTAACTCCAAAAATACGAAATTTTTCACCAATTAAAATCCTCAAAGCTCACCAAGAACATCAAACAATCCTTCCCACACCTAATTAACACCAAAAGCTCATCCCATTCATCAAATAATTATCACAATTCATCAAATCCTCACCACCACAACAATATATTCTCAATTTGTGGATCATCAAAATGTCTCTAACAACAACAATGCATCAACAATTTCAGGATCATCAAGATAGCACATACAACAACAATATACCATCAAATTCATCACTATCAACGAAAATTCATCAACCACATCGAATTCATCAATAACAACAATTCATCAATGACACAAAATTCATCAATATCATTAAATTTATCAACAACATAAAACCCCCCCAAAACCCCACTACATACCCAATCATGTTAAACCGAAACGCTCACCCTTACCTCTTAAGCGTAAGCTCAGTAGAAGATGAATGAGAGTACGAGCGAAACCACAAAGCAACAATCCTCGCGATCTACACTTCTTCTCTCCTTCTCACGATCGCGAGTTTCTCTCTCTTAGATTGTAGGAGATCAGTTTTCGTTCTCACCACTTCTGGATTCTAACTCTGGAATTGCTCTCCTATTGAAGCCCTCTGCGATACGAGAGAAGAGCGCAACAAGCGGCGTCACAATCGGAGCTCGAGAGACAAAGATATGATAAAAAGAGTGAAAGCGGCGAGAAATGCCCTAGCTGCTGTTAAACGCCTTTGACTATATCTGCGAACTTCGCGCTTGCGCGGCGCGAGCAGCGCGCGACAGGCGTGAGTCAAGCGCGAAACACCCTACTACACTTGGCGAATTAATTAAAATAGCAAGCGGCGCCGGATTTTAACAAATGACCACTTCGTTGGAAAGCTCTCATGATGTAGTTTCTATCTATGATTTTTAATTCCCAAAATAAGTAGCCAATTCATCTAAAAATAAATTTAAATAAAATTGGGGCGTTACATAATGGGTTATATGTAACACCCTAAATAATTTAATTAAGCAATTGATTAGATTATTTTAAAGTGTTACTTTCATTTTAAATTATAATAAAATATAAAATAGTGTTTATAATTCAGTAATCTATTTTAATTGAAGGGGATGGTGGAAGAAATGGAGAAGGGTGTAATTAGGGCCCAAAAGCGCATGGCCCAATGTTTATATATCCAAATTAGGTATCACTTCTCATTTGTGAGAAGGAAACGAAAAAGAAAAGAAAGGAGAAGAGAGGGAAGAGCTGCGCGGCGCATAGAGAGAGTAGAGAAGGAGATTTTGATCGTGAAAAGAGGAGGAAAACGCTTGGATTGTTGCTGGGTTTCGTAGGTGACTTACAAGGATCCTTTTCCTACGGTTAATTCGAGGTAAGGGGAGTCTCACTCTATAATAGAGGAGATAATTCGTTTTATGTAGGTCATAGGTTTGATTTTTGGGTGAATTGATGATTGTTTTAGTGAAATTGAGAAAATTGCATGATAGAATTCGAATTAGGTTTTAAATTGGGTGTTTTGTGTTCTTGATGAGTTTTGATGCATGATTGAGTGATATAACGTGAAATTGAACGTGTTAATATTGTTATACAGTGTATTTGAGTAGTATATGATGATTGGAATGGAAAGGGTTTGTGAATTGGGGGTTTTTGGGTCATGGGGCGCCAAGGTGCTAGGGATTTGGCGCCACTGCAATCGTATGTGAGAAGTTTTGGTGTTGTGTTCTTTGTCTGAGGCGCCAATTTCCTAGAGAAATGGCGCTGTGTCACCGTATGCGATGGCCTCGGGTGAGTGTGTTCTTTATGCAGGCGCCAAGTTCTTTGTGTCACGCTTGATTACCTTTGTTTGAGTCTTTGTGAGTGTGTGTTTGCTGTCTAGGCGCCAGAATGTGGGTATTTTGGGGCCGGGAGTGAAACTTGTATTTTCGAACATATTTTACCGTGCCAATTTTTGTATTCACACGCCCAAATTCATTTTTAAGTGTTTTGGCTCGAGTGGTTTTTAGTTGCGGTGTTATTTTGAAAATGTCGGTGGGGCTCGCTTTGTGTGTGTAAATGGGGTGGGTGAGGGAAACTCACATTTACGAACATATTTCTGATTGCCAAATTTTGTATTCACGCCCAAATTCATTTTAAAGTGTTTTGGCTCGAGTGGTTTCTGAGTACAGTCTTATTTTAAAAATGTCTCGGTGGGGGTGCTTTGGTGTGTGTAAATGGGGTGGTTCGGGTGAAACTTACTTTTCTAGGCATATTTCAACATTGTGCCAAATTTTGTATTTACGCCAAAAACATTTTTAAACATTTTGGCTCGGGTGGTTTTTGGTTTGAAAGTGTTGGGTGTCTTTGGGTCGATAGAGGCGCTAAATCTTGTCTTTGCCAGGCGCCTAGTCTGCTTGCACGTGTGCGAGATTGTGTCTGAGGCGTATGCGAGTTTGTGTCTAGGTACTGTGTTGCCCGTGGGCGCAGTTGCTAGAAAAGTGGCGCCGGTGTGGTGTGTTGCCACGAGGCGCGTAAAATCTTTGAGTTCACGGCGCTAGTCTTTGTGTTGCACCGGGCGCGAGAATGTGGGAAAATGGCGCCTAGTCTTTGCCAAGTGCCTAAGAGAGTCTTTGTTTTGGTCCCTAGGTGACAGTTTGGCCCCCTAGATGATGGTTTTGGTCCTAAATGGTGGTTTAGGTCCCAAAGTGAGGTTGAGTACTCTAGAGGAGATTAGTCCTTGGGACTTAATTGTGTTGAGAGAGTATAATGAGGTGATTGAGCATGCCATGGGGGCATGGGCCGGAGAGCCAAGCCATGAGGGCTATAAAATGAGATTAACTCTTTGAGGTAAGAGTTAATGTGTGTATTGAAATTTATTGAGATTGTGTTTGTGTTGTACATGGAGTCTCATGCATACATTTGGTGCTTGATCGTAGAGTTTATAAAATGAATTGTGAAGCTGAGGGCGGCGAGGGGCAGAGTCATGAGGACTCCATTATTGATGAGAATCTGGGAGGGCAATATTGAGAAGCAGGAGGGCAAATGGTACCACATGCATAATTACATTGCATACATTCTCATGAGTGCATTGAATGTTATTGAGTGTTGATTGGTGTGTCCGATCTTGCTATGAACCGTGATTGTATATATTGCGTATTATCACTTTTATTATATAGTTTGAGACTCACCACTACATTTGTTGTTTACCACAGGTAGTCATGAGTGAGGGCTTTCTACCTTCACTACTCCCCAGAGTCGAGTGCCACGCTCACGATCGTAGCACCTAGGGGTTGGGGTTATGAACTATAGTTGTCTTGTTTTGCTCTTTGTTGAGCCTTCTATGTATTGTTTTGAGGATTTCTTTGAATTATTCTGTTGAGATCATGAGTATTTTCCATTGCATTATGTGAAACTATAGTTCCACGAGTTTATTTCTTTGGTGTTACGTATTTTGATTATGTTTATGAGATGAATTAAGCTGTTGAGTGTTTTAAGAGAGAGGTGTGACGCTCCATTTTATTGAAGAATGATTTATGTTATACTATTAGTGTCTTTGAATGACTATGGCTAAATTGTGGTTCGCCACTAAGGTCGTAATTTCTTTATTTGGTGTATTTACAAGGGCATCATCGGAGAGCCTTGCAAAGGAGGTCAATGCCTGTTGCAAGTAGTATCAGTTACCTGAGTAATCCCATAGTCAATCAGTTCACTATTTTATAACACACTAAACCAAAAGATGACCATAATGGATTTTTATAAACTCTGATTTTTGATTTTAATTACTGGGTAGAAATGGGGTGTTACATTATATGTATATCATAGGGGCTGTTTTATGTTAATTGATGATTATATGATGATTTGATTTCTTGAATTTGATGAATTCCTTGGTAAAATTGATTTAGAGCTTGAGTTAGGGTTTTATAATATGTGATTTCGTGATTTTGATGTGATTGATGATTTGTACGTGTAATTGGTTGTTAATTCGTGAAATTAGAGGTGTTAGAATGATTAAAGTGTGGATTGGTTTGAGAGGATTTGGAGAATTTGGGATTTTTGAGGTTGGGCGCCAAATGGCTAGGAATTGTGCGCCCAGTGCTGCTGTGTGAGGTTTTTGTGATGTGTTCTTTGCATGCGGGCGCCAATTATGTGACTGGGTCCACCACCCAGTATTATTACTCGAAGAACTACTGCCCAGTAGAATTTTTGCCTTAGTGGGAATCGAACCTCGTACCTCTTGTACATTTCCTCGCATTCCCACTACCAATTGAGCAATTGGTAGTGGGAATGCGAGGGAAATGTACAAAAGGAAATGAGGTTCGATTCCCACTAAGGCAAAAATTCTGAGGGGGTAGAGAAGTTCTTTGAGTAATGCTGTGGGTGGTGGAGTGCTACACCTATTTCCTAGAGAAATGGCGCTGTGTCCTTTATGTGATGGCCCAGGTGAGTGTGTTCTTTATGCAGGGCGCCAAGTTCTTTGTGTCTGGCGCCCGGTGCTGCTTGTTTGAGTCTTTGTGAGGGTGTGTTTCTTTGTCTGGCGCGAGAATGTGGGTATTTTGGGGCCGGGAGTGAAACTTGTATTTCTGAACATATTTTACCAGGCCAATTTTTGTATTCACCTGCCCAAATTCATTTTTAAGTGTTTTGGCTCAGTGGTTTTCAGTTTGCGGTGTTATTTTGAAAATGTCCGGTGGGGCTCGCTTTGTGTGTGTAAATGGGGTGGGTGAGGAAACTCACATTTACGAACATATTTTCTTGTGCCAAATTTTGTATTCACTGCCCAAATTCATTTTAAAGTGTTTTGGCTCGAGTGGTTTCTGAGTACAGGTCTTATTTTAAAAATGTCTCGGTGAGGTGCTTTGGTGTGTGTAAATGGGGTGGTTTGGGTGAAACTTACTTTTCTAGGCATATTTCAACTGTGCCAAATTTTGTATTTACACTGCCCAAAAACATTTTTAAACATTTTGGCTCAGTGGTTTTGGTTTGAAAGTGTTGGGTGTCTTTGGGTCGGTGAGGGCGCTGGCCCATGCTTTGCCAGGCGCCTAGTCTGCTTGCACTGTGTGCGAGATTGTGTGCAGGCGTATGCGAGTTTGTGTCTAGGTGCTGTGTTGCCCGGGGGCGCAGATTGCTAGAAAAGTGGCGCCCGATGGGTGTGTTGCCACGGGGCGCCAAAATCTTGAAGTTTACGGCGCTAGTCTTTGTGTTGCACCGGGCGCCCGAATGTGGGGAAAATGGCGCCTAGTCTTTGCCAAGTGCCTAGGAGTGTCTTTGTTTTTGGTCCCTAGGTGACAGTTTGGTCCCTAGATGATTGTTTTGGTCCTAAATGGTGGTTTAGGTCCACTGAGTGAGGTTGAGTACTCTAGAGGAGAGTAGTCCTTGGGACTAAATGGTGTTGAGAGTGTATAATGAGGTGATTGAGCATGCCATGGGGGCATGGGCCGGAGGGCCAAGCCATGAGGGCTATGAAATGAGATTAATCTTTGAGGTAAGAGTTAATGTGTGTATTGAGTTGTTGAGAATGTGTTTGTGTTGTTGCATGGAGTCTCATGCATACATTTAGGCTGCTTGATCGTAGAGCTTATAAAATGAGCTGTGAAGCTTTGAGGCGTGGGAGGGCAGTCATGAGGACTCCATTATTGATGAGAATGCCGGAGGCAATATTGAGAACGCCGGGAGGGCAAATGGTACCACATGCATGATTACATTGCATACATTCTCATGAGTGCATAAATGTTATTGAGTGATTATTGGTGTGTTTGATGTTGCTATGAGCGGTGATTGTACATATTGCGTATTATCACTTTTATTATATAGTTCGAGACTCACCCTTTACTCGTTGTTGTTTACCACGGGTAGTCACAGTGAGGACTTGATATCTTCGCTATTTCCAGAAAGTCGGTGCGCTCGATACGTAGCACCTAGGGGTTGGGGTTTAAATCATTATTGCTTTGTTTTGCTCCTTTGTTGAGCTATCATATATGCTTCTCTATGTATACTTGTGATGTAACTCGATTTCCATTGCATGATATGAGATTGTTTACCACATGATTATGGTGTTACGTATTTTGATTATGTTTATGAGATGAATTATGCATTGAGTGTTTTAAGAGAGAAGTGTGGCGCTCCATTTAGTGAAAAAATGATTTATGTTATACTATTAGTGTGCTAATTGACTATGGCTAAATTGTGGTTCGCCACTAAGGTCGAAATTCTTTTCATGGTGTATTTACAAGGGCATCACTGAGAGCCTTGCGAAGGTGGCCAATGCCTGTTGCAAGTAGTATCAGTTACCTGAGTAATCCCATAGTCAATCAGTGCACTATTTTATAACACACTAAACCAAAAGATGACCAGAAATGATTATTATTTACTCTGATTTTTTATTTAAATTACCGGGTATAAATGGGGTGTTACATGCTACATCAAAGTCCTTGATCAAGCTCAACCGCCCTTTCTGAGCATGAATTGTTAGTCTACCCTTACTTTTGAAAAATCTTTAGTTTTCCCAAAAGAAAACCTCTCTAAGTTTTAGCTAAGTGAAATCTTGAACATTGATATCATCTGAACTGAGTTAAGTGTCACACACACACTTTTGAGCAAGAATAGGTTAGGGAACTCATTATTCAGAAGGTATGAAATTGAGTGAAAAATCTGAAAGTTGATACCCAGCTTGATTCTTCTTTGTGCTTCATATTTGAATTAATTCATTGATTGTGATTGCTTGTGTTCAGTTGTGCTTGCCTGTGTCAAGTGTCATTGCTTGAGGACAAGCAACGGTTCAAGTTTGGGGGTGTGATAACCCTCATTTATGATGGTTATTACTTGCTTTCTAAGCTTGTTTTTAAGTGAATTTATTAGCAAGATTGTATGAATTAGTGTGTAAATAAGTGTTTAGCTTAGAACTAATGGTGCAGGGTTGAATTGGTTTGAGTGGGGCATATTTATGCTCTTTGTGCTTTTAATTGTATTTGGTTTAAGTGCTGCAGCAACAGGTGCGTACGCATTAGTGAAAATGCGAAAGATAAGAGACAAAGCTCAGAGGAATGCGGAAAACACGGAAATTGAGGCAAGGACAGCTGTCAGAGCTGTATGGCACGGAAAGAGGTGACCTCATGAGGATTTCCCACAATCGCCCTTTAACCTAGGACGCATTTCCCAAAGAAGATCATTTTGAGGGTTGCGTGCAAAGGACACTATAAAAGCAAGTTTCTCATTCGTCATTTGCATGCTCTGTCGTCAAGAGGAAGTTAAGAGATAGCTCCTCATAGCGTGCTTAGCTCACCTTCATTACCAAATTTGATACATTACTGAGACGATTGCGACAGCATCACTGGAATTGCATTTCTCTTGGTGGATTTCTACTTAGAAGAGTTGGATCAGAACTCCATTGTCACCATTGGAGCTCCTTTACTGTTCTCTCTCTATAGTGTCATTTCTTACCTTGAAATTTGTAATATGACTTCTACTCTTTTGTTTAAGTTATTTTCCATGTTTTGTAAGCTCAATATGAGGTAAATACTCATAGTTGAGATGTTGGATCTGATGTAGCTAGATTTATTATGTGATTAATGAAGTATGTTTAATGTTGTGCATTTTACCTTGTGTGCTATAATATTTCCATTTTAGAGTAGGATTGGCCGTCTATTCTAAATAGCATTTATAAATTCAGAGATGGTTTGTAAATTAATCTCACAAGGTAATATGGGTAGTGGACATTAACGAGAGATCTTGATGTTCCTTGCTTAACCCTAGAGATAGGAGAGCATAACCCATAAGGTGAATACTGTCGGTGCTCAAGCAGCCTAGGAGGTACTACTTTAGGGTTTAGACATAAACTCTTGCAAGGAAACCTAGTGTGAAGTATTCGAGAGAATAACGTCTTATTCTTTGCAAAGCACCTAATGTTGCAGCATTGAACATACACTTAATTGCATATTAATGAAGCTACTGAAGTGAATGCATCTCACTTGTTTCATCAACGATTTCACATTACCCTTTACTTTTACTCTTTGTTTATGTTACCCAAAACTTGTGTGTCATTTACTTTCTTCACTAAAGCTGTTAATCAAATTAAACTTTCAAGATTAAGCTTAAATCCTCGTGGGAACGATCTCACTTACACTCTATATTACTTGTTAGACAGTGTATACTTGCACTATCACGTTTTCTCACAACACTACACAAGTGGAACTCCACGTGGATCGTTACTGACCGTATCACAGATCAAAAAAGAGTACGATGCAAACGATACTATACTACAAAGATATCTCACCGTAGTAAGAAAACTCTTGAAAGTTTCTAAAGTTGCGGAAGTAAAGAATCTGCTCCGAGATGACAATATCAGGGCTGATACCCTCTCCAAACTCACCAACACTAGGTCACCAGGAAACCGTCGAAGTGTTATCTAGGAAACTCTCTCTCAGCCTAGTGTGTCACCTTTGGTAGCGGACCACTTTGCAAATGAAGAACGGAGGTTGCCCCTCCTGCCTGGTGATGTACGGAGGTCGCCCCTCCAGCCTTTCATAAATGAAGATGCCCAGAAATATGTGGAGAAGTGTGATAAGTTCCAGCAACATGTTGACGTACACATTGCCTCTTCGACAGACTTAGCTACGCTAGCACCCCCACGGCTATTCACCTAATGGGGCATAGACCTCTTGGTCCCTCTTCGTCACCCCCACAATCTATATTTAACTGGGGGCAATTAGAAAAAGCATTCCATGAGCAATTCTACATGGGTCAGTCGATAAGTAGCCTTAAAGAACTGGCCAGTGTTCGACGTGAAGTGGCTGAGTCTATTGATGAATATTTCAATAGGTTTTGACTTCTCAAAGCAAGGTGCTTTACTCAAGTGCCTGAACATGAGTTAGTCGAAATGGCTGCTGGTTGATTAGACTACTCTATAAGGAAGAAGTTAGATACTTCACACTTAAGAGATATGGCACAACTTGCTGATAGAGTTCGACAAGTCGAATGACTAAAGGCTGAAAAAACTAGAACCAATAAGTTCGGTAAAAAAGAAAAAGTCGCCTATGTCGAATCATATGGTGGCGACCAAGGGTTCGACATTTCTTATGAAGATGTTGAAAAAGAGGTTAATGTTGCTGAATTAAAACCTGGACCTCTCTATGCTTGTAAATTATTAAAGCCTTCAGACGGGAAGAATCCTGTCGAGCCTAAATATGACAGATAATTGTTGTTGAAAAAGAGGTTAATGTTGCAAAAACCTATACCTTTGATGTTTCTAAATGTGATCAAATTTTTGATCTTTTAGTTGCTGATGGTCAGATAATTGTGCCTAAAGGCCTAAAAATACCACCATTAGAACAACAAAAGAAAAGAGGTTATTGCAAATATCATAATTACTTAGGCCATAATACCTCTCAATGTGTTCTTTTCAGGGATCTAGTCCAAAAAACATTGAATGAAGGAAGGCTGAAGTTTGGAGACAAATCAAAGCCTCCAATGAAGATCGATACTAATCCTCTTCCAACAGCAGAAGCCTTATATGCTGAACCATTTGAAATTCATATAGTTGAAGTTGTAGAGGTCACTACTGCAAACAATTGTGTTAAAGCAACCACTGAGAACCCAAAGGTTGATGTCGAAGTGGTTACCGAAGACCAATATAATGAAAAGATGCAAGTAGTTTACCCTAAGGCTGAAGAGGAACTCACTGACTTCCTTAATCGTTGTAAGATCAACAGCTCTGAGGTCATGTTGTGTCCAAGGTGCAATTCTGTGTTCGAAAAAAGAGCTTCTAAAAGTTTGGAAGGTTTTACTCCTCAACTGAAGAGAAAATGAAAGTGGGTCGACAAAAGGCCTAAGTTCAACTTCAACAAGAGGGGAATTCCATACAAAGTGGTTCCTTCAACAAAACAACAACAAAAGTACCAGATCAAGACCTATGTACCACCAATGGCTTTGCCAGTTGGAAAATGGGTTCACTCAAAATCTCCTGTCGAGAAGTGGGTTCACTCCGGGGGAAAGGATGCAGGTTTCCGTTCTACAAAAGAGAAGGGAAGTTCGAGCGCTGCAAATCAAGGCAAGACAATAGTGTCGAAGAAATATGCCTACATAACTACAAGGGTAAAAACCCAATGACTAGAACACAATGGTGAAGGTATCAACGCCAAAAGAAAATTACTACAACAGCAAAAGCAAACCCCAATAATAACAACAAGGGCAAACAAGTGGTATCCAAAGTCGAAGTACAAAGGAAGCCAGCAACAGAGAGGATTAGGAGCTTCTTAGGCCATGTTGGTTTCTATAGGAGATTTATCAAAGATTTTTCAAAAATTTCAAAAACCATTGTGTATTCTTTTGCAACATGATGTACCATTTAACTTTGATGATTCTTGTATGGAAGCTTTTCAAAAGCTTAAAAAGGCATTGGTGACAGCACCAGTGATAGTTGTAACACCCCATTTCTACCCGGCATTTAAATTAAAAATCAGAGTTACAAAAATTTAATTCCAAAATGGAGTGCTACGCTCAATACAGCACCCACAGTAACAATTAAAGCGTAAACAGTTTATTTCAACACTTTAATACGCAACACCAGCTCAAGGATGGAATTTCTCATTACTTTAATAAATAATTCCACGCACCATAATTAATAAACATTACGCAGCGGAAAACAGAAACATAGTCTCAGATGGACAACAATAATCTCAAATACAACGTGGAAATATCAATAACATAGTTCAATAGTCAACAAAGAGGAAATGACTAGAATCCTAAACCCATCCCATAGGTGCTACGTATCGGAGAGGCCAGGCTCGGGAAGTGAAGGGACTAGGCCTTCACTCATGGCTACACGTGGTAAACAACAACGAGAAAGGGTGAGTCTCGAACTATATAATAAAAGTGATAATAAGCGATTATAATAGCTTCGTAGAAGTCAACCAATCACAAGTCATTGCACAACAATCACATTCACTTTAAAATTAATGTATGAGGATGAATGCAATGTAAATGCAGTCATGCATGTGGTACCATTTGCCCCCATGGCAGTATCATCAACAAATTGAGTCCCCATGACTACGCCCCCATGGCCTCATCGGACAATATAAACGTCGCGATCAGTAAAGAATGTATGCATGAGACTCTATGAACATGCCACAATCACACTTCACAATATCACTGTTAATACATTATTTCTCAACTCATTATTAATATCATATATAGCCCCCATGGCTCATGCCCCCATGGCATCATCAATCACCTCAGTCACTAACTCAACACAATCAAGTCCCAAGGACTAATCACAACTAGAGGACTAAACCTCACTCAGGGACCTAAACCACCATTTAGGACCAAATCAACACTCAGGGACCAAATTAACACCTTTTGGACCAAACTGACACCTAGGGACCAAAACAGCACCCACTTAGACACAAGGCAGCACTAGGCGCCATTTCCCCCACACTCTGGCGCCACCACAGTGCACATGCAGCACAGCGCCAAAAGCTCGGCAACTTGCGCCCCGTGGCAACACACGACCACTAGGCGCCACTTTTCTAGCAACTGAGCCCCGCAGGCAAAGACACGGTCTTGGAGACACAAACTAAGACTCAAAGCGAGACACGATCTCGGACACGAGCGCATGCCTGGCGCCTGGCAGCACTTTTGGCGCCTGCCTGGACACACGGCGGCAACACGAGCGCACAGGCAGCCATTTGGCGCCACTGTCTTTGCGCCACATGCACCCACACACACGCAACACACATTACGGGCGCCACCACAGGGCGCCATGGGCAGCCAAATGGCGCTCATCACTTAGACACCCATGCCCACACTCACCTGGCGCTAAAAGCAGCGCCACAGGCAACCATTTGGCGCCACGCACTTGCCACCAACACTCCTAGGCGCATTGGCGCCACTTTGGCGCTCGCACCTGAGACACAAAGACACTGCTTGCACATGAACAAAGTGACACAGCGCCATTCGGGCGCCACTGGGTAACATTTGGCGCCCACATCGCGGCACACACACACAAAGACGCAACAATGCCTTTGGCGCAATTTTCCCGGCAAAGCGGGCGCCAGCAAAGAACACCCGCGCACCACGAACACAACTCCAAAGACATGAACAGTAACCCAGGCGCCATTTTCCCAGCAATGTGGCGCCCTGACAGTGACATTCCTGCACAAAACACAACCTAGCACATGAACAGTGCACAGGGCGCCATATTCCCAACAAATTGGCGCCCAGGCAGCACACACACACACCCACTACTAGAAAAAAGGCTTTTTATATCGGTTAAAAAAGGCTTTTCATATCGATTCAGAATCGAATATAGATAAAGGGATATTAAAAGCAGTAGCTTTCTATATCGGTTAAAGAACCGATATGGAAAATATTTTATATCGGTTCCCGTGAGAACCAATTATGGAAAGTCAGTTTTTAAACCTATAAAACGCTTTTTTTATATCGGTTTCTTAGTTGAACCGATATTGAAAATCACTTTTTATATCGGTTATTTAAAGGAACCGATATGAAAAGTCTTTTTTTTTTAAAAATAAAATAAAATTCCTCAATTGGATATACAGCAAACAACAAAATCACAACAAATACAATATTTATATAAAAATACAAAGATCTCAAATTATACTCAATATCCATATCCAAATACAAAAAACGAATCTAATACACACACTATCTATATTTAGCCACACGAGAAGCTTCGACAACTTCTGCAATCTCTGTCTGCTGCCAACCAATGGAAACTGCTGCACAACAATCATCACAAAGTCTGCAGGAAAGAAACACCAAAAATACATGATTGAATAGAAGAGGAAGAAGAAAATTGAATCCATAGTGACAGAAAATAACTCCATACGTTTTCAACTAAATACAGTAAATAGGATTAAGTTAAAAGATTGGTTTTTAGTAAAAATGAGTTCTGAATTTAAGACCATTTAGAAATTACTATGGTTTTATCAAATCTAATAATTTAGGAATTGTAGCAAAAGCAATTCGCTAAAATATTAATCATTGCAAACAGTAAATTAACTTGGAAAGCAGGGTTTGGGATGTGAGAGAAGCTGTGAGAGAAGAAGGATGATCATGATTGGGTAAAAGAAGAGGCAAACCAAATGACAAACAATGAGTCACAATGGTAATACTATGAATGATGTGAAAACATGCACTCAATTTTGTTGTTGACAATTAAGTCAAAAGGTTGTTATATTTGAGTTCTTATTACAGCAAATAAAGGAAAGCATTGATTGATTAATTACTAGTATCTGTGTTTACCTCCATTAAGCCACGAAACCAATGGTTTATCTGCTGGCTTAGTCATAGCCTCATAGAACCAGTAAAAAAGAACAGCAGTGCATATCCTCTCAAAGAGCTCACCACTTGACGCATAGGTGTGAGCAAGACCTGCAGAAAAGAAATCTCATTCAGCATTCTGTTCTGTTATATGTAACTTTTCAGCTGAGATTTTCTCAGACATTGTTCTTATAATTCTAAGAACAAAAAAAACATCATAAAGTGATGTATGTAATGGCTATTGTGATCAACATTATTGCAGTATCAATCACCATTTACAAAAAAAAACCAACACACAAACTGAATACAAGAGATTCAAGTTATTTTTTCCTGAACCATGACATAAGATGAGAAGATATAGGTAATTCAGCCCAATTGAGGCTCCCTGGAACTTAATTTTCTTCAGTTCATGGAAACACAAACATTCACACACAAACACATACACAAAAAAACATAATACATGTTCATACACTGCAGAGTTAATGTAAAGATCCTTCAGCTCACTTTTAAGCTCCTGGTTGGTATTTTCCAGATCAAACAATGCCTGCAACAATAAAAACTCAAAAATAAACATTTAATTCTTAGAAAATAATGCAATTAGAACTTGAGTGTTCAGAAATATAACCTGCCCAACTGACTCTTCAAACTCAGTTGGTTCAGCATCTTTGTCTTTGTGGATTTTCTTATGTGATGTGTGCATTTTCGCAGCTGCACAAAAAGAACAAAACTTGTGAGTGCCTAAACAAAGTTTTTTTTTTTTAGTGGGAAAGAATTCAATAAATCCTAAAAATAGAGCAAAAAAAAAATTGTTACACTGAGGAAGTATCAACAAGAACATCATTTAACACATCATCCTCACCACCACCATTTACCAATGTGAAAAGCTCTGCATCCTTCTCTTCATCACTTGAAAAATCCCTTCTTTCCAATTTAGAATGAGTGCAACAAATATCAACTTTTGTACTTTGTCAAGTGAAGCTCTTGAGGAGTGGACCGTGGCCATGGGCACAAACCCATTTCCACAAAGACCAATTACACTTGAAGCCACAAGAGGTTGCATGAAGGAATATTAGCCTCTCACTGCAACTTTACCTAAGGACTTGAATTCGGTCAAATAAGTTTCCCACACAAGTCTACTACTTTGTGGATTGGCAATCCTCATTTTACCGATGAAGGATCCTCTCCTTCATCCGCACGGCTTATGCAGAAACCGGATCAAGCCCTACATTCTCCATTTCATGAGCTCCATCAACAACATGCGCCTCGTCGTGTGAAACAAGCCTTGTTATGAGCCTATCGGCGTCTTTCTCTTGTTCGGCGTCAAGTGCTTAAAAGGTGGAAGATACTTGCCACTAGTATCCTCACTAAATAAGCAGGATCAAGAATGTAAGCGAGCCCCAAGCGGGGTGATAGTTTTTTCTAAACCTTCTTTCAATTAACTTCTCCACTTGCTCCTTCTACAATGTGGAATTTAGAGCACCAATCTTTCATTTTCATTCTCAACTCATTCCATAATGAAGACATTGCCTGACCAATGGCCTCTCATCTCAATCTCTTTAGCCATATCCTTCACTAATTTAACCAAAGTGTGCACTTTGCTTCCAAGTCATTCCAATACCCCACGTCGCGAATCATATCACCAACTTCGCGAGCATTCCCCATCTTCCATCGAAACAATCTTGAACTCATCATCCATGAGAACCAGCTGCAAAGCACGAACCGAACTCAATGTATCCTCAATCATTGCATAAAGCAGGACCAAAGTTAAAATCCTCAAACTCTCTCATTGGCACTCTAAGCAACCAAGTGTGACCGTACTCCTCGCAATTGGTACTTATGGAAACTATTCCTAACACGAGAATTATAATTAACAAAATTTGCAAGCTTAAGACAATTCTCGATCCACTATTCTAAACAATGGAAGTTCCTTAGCAAAATCTTTAATTAAAGCATTGAAAGCGTTGATCTTGACAAGAGAGATTAACCATCCAATGATTACGATTCTCCAAATTTCTCAAAGCCTTAGATTTAAACTTGTCACTACTATCCCGACACATTCTTTGAGAAAGATTCCCACAAATGCGATGAATTGTCTCCCACAAAATCTCTTCTCGCATAATTAGAAGGAGCAGAACCCATTAAGAAAAAACAAACTCTTACAGTATAAAGCTGGTCCCATTAGGAAGATTCACACTCAAATTCACCAAACTCTAATCATCATACTCCTTTACCTTCCATCCATCGGTTGCAATTTGAAAGAACATAGCATCTCTAATCCTTGCTTCGATTGACTTTAGCTTCTTCAAATTTTGCATCAATCTTCTCCTCAGTAAACTCTCTAGGAAAAATTGTAGGCAAACCAACTTGAGTAAGAAAGGCTCTGAACTTTGGATGCTCCAAACTCGAAATCGAAACGGAGCCACACGATTCGTAAACCCAATCAGCAAGATAATCAAGTGCACTATCAACTTGAGTTTTGTTAAGAGCAATACCAGGTGAAGTTTTAGGACTCTTTAGCTTCTTCACACTATCCTCCAACATAGCCAAAGCTCCTAAACAAAGTTAAGGATAGATAGCCATTAAAAAATGTTACATGACTTTGAATCCCATATAGAGGATGAAAAACAACTACAGAACAAAAACAGAGAAACTCAAACCGAACATTTAATTAAAAATCAAAAAAAATTCAATTGCAATTATAGCACCAAACTACACAAATCCAAACCCTAAAAATCTCTACGAAACATCAACAACAGTCCTCACTCAAGATCAGCATATCGGAAAACCTAGATAGATATAAATAAATAAAAAGAAAATCGAAAACGTTTCTTCTATTTCACATTGATTCTATCACCACAGAATAACAAGAAGGTTAGAAAGAAGCGAGAATCCTAACTCGACCTCAACGATACGAGCCGTGGAAGATCGGCAGCGAGATAGTGACTGAGTGAGAGAGCCCGGCGCTGATATAAACAACAATACTAGCCCGTCGTTCCTCTTCTTCTTCCTCTTCGCCGCCGTTCCTCTTCTTCTTCCTCTTCGTCGTCGTTTTCTCCTTCGTTTTCAGTGGGTTTTCAGTGGGTTTCAAGGAGTGGGTTTTCAGTGAGAGAGAGCGTCGAAGGAGAAAACGACGGCGAAGAGGAAGAAGAAGAGGACGGCGTGAGAACGTGAGGACGGCGCGAGAACGTGAGGACGGCGCAAGAACGTGAGGACGGCGCGAGGGAGAACGTGAGGACCACCACCGAAGAGAGTGAGAGGGAGAGTGAACGCGAGAGTAGGGCAAAGGTCCTTTAGCGTGGGTGAATAAAATTTTATGGGTAAAATCGAGTTTCCATATCGGTTTGAATAGGAGCCGATATGGATTAGAGTAAAATAGAGTTTCCATATCGGTTAGAACAGGAACCGATATAGATAATTTGCTCATAATTTCAAAAATGCCACCGCTTCTTTTTTTATATCGGTTATAGTGTGAACCGTTATTAATTGCTGATGTAAAATCCATATTTTCCACTAGTGACCCGATCCCATGCTCTGATGTTGACACAGCGCCATTTCTCTAGGAAATTGGCGCCCGATCGATAACAACTTCAAAGACAAAACTCATCACACCACACTTGAGCGATTACACGGGCGCCATTTCCCTAGCACATTGGCGCCCATACCCTAAAAATCTCAATTTCCCCAAATTCTCTTGAACCAATTCATCCTATAACCCTTCTAACACTTCCAATTTCATAAATTAACAAACAATTGCACGTTCAAGTCATCACATACATCAAAATCACGAAATCACATAGTATAAAACCCTAACCTAAGCCCTAACTCAATTTTAGCATGCAATTCATCAAATTCACCCAACGACAATTCAATTGGCAATCAAACAACATCAAATCAAGACTCTATAACTCCTATACAACCTATTATATCCTCTATTATAGAGTGAGACTCCTCTTACCTTGAATTAACCGTAAAAAGTGATTCTCACCAAGTCACGTACAAAAACCACCGCAACTAGAGCCTTCTTCTCCTTTCCTTGCTTGGTGCGATCCACTCTTCTCTCTTTCTCTCTAGGTTGTGCCGTTCTCCTCTCCTTTCTCTCTTCTCTCTTCGCAATTTTTCTTTCTTTTCTTTTCCTTGCACAAGTGATGCGAAATGCATCACTCCTAGGAGCCTAAGTCATTGGGCTTGGGCTCCTGGGCCAATGCTTGCAGTCTTGGTATTTCCAATACCACTCCCTTCAATTAAATAAAATATTTACATTATAATTTAATATAATTAAAATAGTGCAACACTTTAAATAATTTAATCAATTACTCAATTAAATCATTTAGGGTGTTACAACTCTCCCCCACTTAGGAAATTTCGTCCTCGAAATTCATACCTGAGTCAAATAGCTCTGGATACGACTCCCTCATCCTGCTCTCCAGCTCCCAAGTCATGCTCTCACCAGCAGCTCCCAACCACACTACCTTGACCAAAGCAATGTCTTTCCCTCTCAACACCTTCACCTCTCTGTCATCAATTCTCACTGGCATAGTCTCCACAGTGAGGTTCTCACGCACCTCCACATCATCCATATGAATCACATGAGGCAGGTGCGGAATATACTTAGGAAGGCGTGACACGTGGAATACATCGTGCAAGTTCGAAGATTTGGTGGCGAGCCACCCTATAAGCAACCTTTCCTACCCTCTCGGTGATTTGAGCACGGTCAGATAAATCTAGGAGTCAACTTCCTTGCCTTCAAGGCACGCCCAACACCAGTCATAGGCGTGACCCTCAAGAACACATGCTCACCAGCCTGGAATTCCAAGTCCTTTCTCCTCCTATCGTGGTAACTTTTCTGCCTACGATGAGACTCCTTCATTTTCTCCCTGATCATCTTTACCTTCTCTGTAGTCTCCCTAACCAATTCCGGTCCAAGAACAACACTTTCACCGGACTCATGCCACCACAAAGGAGTCCTACACCTCCGCCCATACAGTGCCTCAAAAGGAGCCATCCCTATACTCGAATGGAAGCTGTTGTTGTAAGTGAACTCAATCTGTGGAAGGTGTGTATCCCACGCACCTCCCTGCTCTAGCACACAAGCTCTCAGAAGATCCTCCAAGGACTGGATGGTCCTCTCTGTCTATCCAACAATCTGAGGATGATAAGCTGAACTCAACCTCAATCTGGATCCCAATGCCTCCTGCAAGCTCCCCCAAAACTCAGACGTAAACCTTGGGTCTCTATCAGACACAATACTCTTGGAACCCCATGCACTTCACGATCACTGAATGTATATCTTAGCCAATCTAGGCGCAGGATAGGTGATGTTGATAGGAATAAAATGAGCGATCTTGGTCAACCTATCCACAATCACCCATATAGAAGTCAAACCCTCTCACGGTGTTTGGCAACTTGATCCACAAAGTCCATGGAAATCTTTGTCCCACTTCCATTAGGGATCTCTAAAGGTTGCATTAACCTGCGCAGCTTACGGTGCTCAATCTTTGACTTACGGCAAGTCGAACAAGCATAAACAAGCTGCGCGAACATCCTTCTTCATACCAGGCCACCAAAGCGACTTCTTCAAGTCTCGATACATTTTAGTAGCACTGGATGAATGCTCAACTTGCTCCTATGGCTCTCCTCAAGTATCATTTTCTTCCACTCAAAGATCATCGGGAACACAAATCCCGCCCACGAACCTCAACACACCACGAGAATCAATGCGAAGTCACCATCCACGACTTGCTCACCAACAACCCGGCCAAATCAACCGGTTTCACATCCAACTTCGGGCGTCTCACGATACTAACCAAGAAGTCATTCCCAATCCTCAAGATACCCGGTTTGACACTGCTGGGGTGTCACTTCACAAACGGACTCAAATCGCGGAATTGCTCAATCAACTCCAATTCCTTCACCATCATTCTTGACATATGTAAGGTTTTCCGACTTAAAGCATCAACCACGACATTAGCTTTTAGGGATGATAGTTCAAGCCGAAATCATAATCTTTCAATGCTCTCTAACCAACGCCTCGTCTCATATTCGGCTCCTTACGGTCAAACAGATACCTTAGACTCTTGTGATCACCGAACACCTCAACTGCAGTACAGTACAAATAGTGCCTCCAAATCTTCAAAGACAAACACAATAGCGACCTAACTCCAAATCATGAGTAGGATAGTTCTTCTCATGTGTCCTCAATCTGTGCGGACGCATAAGCAACTACCTTCCCATCTCGCATCAAAACACCTCCCAAACCCATCTTGGAAGCATCACAATATACTACTGAAGGTTGATCCCAAGACATGGCAACACTAACACCGAGATGTTGTCAACCTCCTCTTCAACTCATTGAAGCTCTCCTCACACTTTGCATCCCACACAAAGGCTCTTCCACTTACAGTCAATTGGGTCAACGGAAGGGCTAGCTTAGAGAACCCTTCAATAAACCTCCTGTAGTAACCAGCCAACCCCAAGAAACTCCTGATCTCTGTCACAGACTTTGGGCTTTCCCACTGCAACACTGCATCAACCTTGGCTGGGTCCACGACTATACCATCACGAAATAATGTGACCCAAGAAGCTTACCTCTTTCAGCCAGAACTCACACTTTGACAACTTGGCATACAACTTCTTCTCTTTCAACACTTCTAGCACCAATCTCAAGTGCTCTGCATGCTCTTCCTCAGACTTGGAGTACACCAGAATATCATCAATAAAAACAACCACAAACCGATCCAAGTAGCTATGGAAGATTCGGTTCATGTACTCCATAAACACCCCTGGTGCATTAGTGACACCAAAGCGGCATTACAGAGTACTCATAGTGCTCATACTGCATTACGAGCAACGTCTTACGGATGTCCTCATCTTTCACCTTTATCGATGATAACGACCTCAAGTCAATCTTGCTAAAAACCTTAGCACCCACCATCAGATCATCAATCCTCGGGAGAGGATACTTATTTTTAATAGTTACCTTGTTCAGTTGCCTGTAATCCACACACAGACGCATACTTCCATCCTTCTTCTTCACTAACAGAACGGGAGCTCCCCATGGTGACACACTAGGCCTCACAAACTTCTTCTCAAGTAACTCTTCCAACTGCTTCTTTAGTTCGCATAACTCGAAGTCGACATCCCCAGACGGTGCCATAGACACAGGCCTAGTACCAGGCACAAGCTCAATCCCAAACTCAACTTCCATCTCTGGTGGCACACTAGGAATCTCATCAGGGAACACTTCAGGGAATTCACACACCACCTGCAACCCATCAACTACTGACTCGGTTTTGGCGAGACATAGACGCGCCATCAACGCAAACAACCGACCACCCTCTTTCATTACCTCACGCAATTGATCGTGACAGACAAAGCAGACTCTTCCTCTTCCGGAGGAAGGAAACTCACAGAACTTGTTGAAACAGTTGATGTGTACATGGTTATCTACTAACCATCCATACCCAGAATAACATCCAACCCACCCAAAGGCAAGCGGATAAGGTCAACGAGAAAATCTCTACGAGAAGACTGACAGAGGACACCTAGCACACATTAGAGAAGTAGTTACCGAACCCTTAGCTGGAGTGTCGATAACCATCCCCCTCTCCATAGTAGACAAGACTAAATTCAACTTTTCAGCACAAGCAGCAGAAATAAAAGAGTGTGTAGCACCCGTATCAACAATAGCAACAACAGGTGTACCATAAATAAAGCAAGTACCTCTAATCTCCCTGGCCTCCTCTGAACCTGCTAGTGCAAAGACTCTCCCAGTGGACCTCTCTTTCTTTGGTTTAGTGAACTTGGAGCTAAAATGACCAAGTTCTCCACAATTGAAACATACAGCTTCCTTGCGATCACAATCAGATGCCATGTGACCATCCTTACCACAACGGAAACATATCTTTCCCCCAGCCTTACAATCAAAACTCTTGTGACCCGGCTTGCCACACTTGAAGCACACAATGTTAGCGGGAGCATCTCCCCCACTTGGCTTCTTGCCCTCAGCAGACCTCTTACCCTCAGCAGACCTGCTACCACCAGCATACCTGTGTTTACCCCTGTTCTGGAATTTACCCCTCTGGTCTCTCATGACTCTAGAGCGGGCATTGTTGTCTTCCTCATAGATTCTGCAGCAGTCAACCAAATCAGCAAACACTCTGATCTTCTGATACCCAATGGCTTGCTTGATATCAGCTCTCAACCCATTCTCAAATTTGATACACTTTGAGAATTCAGACCCAGCCTCAGAGTAATGTGGATAGAACTTAGCCAGCTCAGTAAATCTGGCAGCATACTCAGAAACAGACATACTCCCTTGCTTCAGCTCAAGGAATTCCATCTCTTTCTTCCCCCTAACATTCTCTGGAAAGTACTTTCTCAGGGACTCCCATCTGAACACAGCCCAAGTAACCTCCTCATGCGCAGCCCCTAGCCTCTCACTGGTCTCTAACCACTACCATCGCCTCTCGGCTAGAGTGTGCGCGTACCATACGACTTTACGCTCATCATTGCAGTCCATCACCCGGAAGATCCTCTCAATCTCCTTCAGCCATGCCATAGCGCCATCTGGATTGTACCTTCCCTTGAAGGTAGGAGGGTTCTCTCTCTGAAATGTAGCCTAAGGTCGATGGTCGAGACAGAGAGAACCATCCGATCTTTGGAGGACCTTTTGAGTGCTTGTGTGCTAGAGAGCGAGGGGAGGTGCGTGGGATACACATCTCCCACCGATTGAGTTCACTTATAATAATGATTATCATTCGAGCATAGGGATGGCTCCTTTTGAGGCCTTTGTATGGGGCGGAGGTGCGAGGACTCCTTTGTGTTGGCATGAGTCCGGTGAGAGTGTTGTTCTTGGACCAGAGTTGGTTAGGGAGACTACGGAGAAGGTGAAAATGATCAGAGAGAAAATGAAAGAGTCTCAGAGTCGGCAGAAAAGTTACCATGATAGGAGGAGAAAGGACTTGGAGTTTTGGTGGTGAGCATGTGTTCTTGAGGTCACGCCTATGACCGGTGTTGGGCGTGCTCTCAAGGCAAAGAAGTTAACTCCAAGGTTTATCGGACCGTACCAAATCACCGAGAGGTTGGAAAGGTTGCTTATAGAGTGGCTTTACCGCCTAATCTTTCGAACTTGCACGATGTCTTCCACGTGTCACGGCCCGGAAGTATATTCCGCATCTGTCTCATGTGATCCACATGGATGGACGTGGAGAGTGCGTGAGAACCTCAATGTGGAGACTATGCCGGTGAGGATTGATGATAGAGAAGTGAAGGTGTTGAGAGGGAAAGACATTGCCTTAGTCAAGGTAGTGTGGTTGGTAGCTGTTGGTGAGAGTATGACTTGGGAGCTGGAGAGCAAATTTTGTATTCACCTGCCCAAATTCAATTTTAAATGTTTTGGCTCGAGTGGTTTCTGAGTACAGTCTTATTTTAAAAATGTCTCGGTGGGGTGACTTTGCGTGTGTAAAGGGGTGGCTTGGGTGAAACTTACTTTTCTCGGGCATATTTCACCGTGCCATATTTGGTATTTACGCTTAAAAACATTTTTAAACATTTTGGCTCGGGTGGTTTTGGTTTGAAAGTGTTGAGTGTCTTTGGGTCGGTGGGGCGCCAATTTGTCTTTGCCAAGGCGCCTAGTTTGGTGCCGTGTGCGAGGCGTGTGCGAGGCGTATGCGAGTTTGTGTCTAGGTGCATGTTGCCGGGCGCCAGATTGCTAGAAAAGTGGCGCCCGGTGGTTTGTGTTGCCACGGGCGCCAAAATGCCGAGTTTACGGCGCTAGTCTTTGTGTTGCACCGGGCGCGAGAATGTGGGGAAAATGGCGCCTAGTCTTTGTCAATTGCCTAAGAGTGTCTTTGTTTTGGTCCCTAGGTGACAGTTTGGTCACTAGATGATTGTTTTGGTCCTAAATGGTGGTTTAGGTCCGTGAGTGAGGTTGAGTCCTCTAGATGAGATTAGTCCTTGGGACTTGATTGAGTTGAGAGTGTATAATGAGGTGGACCGAGAGCATGCCATGGGGGCATGGGCGGAGAGGCCAAGCCGGGAGGGCTATAAAGCGAGATTAATCTTGAGGTAAGAGTTAATGTGTGTATTGAGTTGTTGAGAATGTGTTTGTGTTGTTACATGGAGTCTCATGCATACATTTAGGCTGCTGATCGTAGAGCTTATAAAATGAATTGTGAAGGCTTGAGGGCGCGGGAGGGCAGTCATGAGGACTCCATTATTGATGAGAATGCTTGGGAGGGCAATATTGAGAACGCCTTGGGAGGGCAAATGGTACCACATGCACGATTACATTGCATACATTCTCATGAGCGCATGAATGTTATTGAGTGATTATTGGTGTGTTAGATGTTGCTATGAAGCTGTGATTGTATATATTGCGTATTATCACTTTTATTATATAGTTCGAGACTCACCCTTTCATTTGTTGTTTACTACGGTAGTCATGAGTGAGGACTTGATATCTTCACTATTTCCTCGAGTCGGCCCCGCTCGATCACGTAGCACCTAGGGGTTGGGGTTTAGACTCATTTGCTTTGTTGTGTGCTCATTTTTGGTGTCATATATGATTCTCTATGTGTTACTTGAGATGTAACTTTGTTTTCCATTGCATGTTAGGAGATTGTTTACCACGTGATTATGGTGTTACGTATTTTGATTACGTTTATGAGATGAATTATGCATTGAGTGTTTTAAGAGAGAAGTGTGACGCTCCATTTAGTGAAAAATGATTTATGTTATACTATTAGTGTGCTAATTGACTATGGCTAAATTGTGGTTCGCCACTAAGGTTAGAATTTCTTTCACTGGTGTATTTACAAGGGCATCACTGAGAGCCTTGCGAAGGTGGCCAATGCCTGTTGCAAGTAGTATCAGTTACCCGAGTAATCCCATAGTCAATCAGTTCACTATTTTATAACACACTAAACCAAAAGATGACCAGAAATGATTTTTATTTACTCTGATTTTTGATTTAAATTACCGGGTAGAAATGGGGTGTTACAGAGACTACGGAGAAGGTGAAAATGATCAGAGAGAAAATGAAAGAGTCTCAGAGTCGGCAGAAAAGTTACCATGATAGGAGGAGAAAGGACTTGGAGTTTCAGGCTGGTGAGCATGTGTTCTTGAGGGTCACACCTATGACTGGTGTTGGGCGTGCTCTGAAGGCAAAGAAGTTAACTCCAAGGTTTATCGGACCGTACCAAATCACTAAGAGGGTTGGAAAGGTTGCTTATAGAGTGGCTTTACCGCCTAATCTTTCGAACTTGCACGATGTCTTCCACGTGTCACAGCTTCGGAAGTATATTCCAGACCCGTCTCATAATGATCCACATGGATGACGTGGAGGTACGTGAGAACCTCACTGTGGAGACTATGCTAGTGAGGATTGATGATAGAGAAGTGAAGGTGTTGAGAGGGAAAGACATTGCCTTAGTCAAGGTAGTGTGGTTGGTAGCTGCTGGTGAGAGTATGGCTTGGGAGCTGGAGAGCAAGATGCGGGAGTCTTATCCAGAGTTATTTGACTCAGGTACGAATTTCGAGGACGAAATCTCCTAAGTGGGGGAGAGTTGTAACACCCCAAATAATTTAATTAAGAAATTGATTAAATTGTTTAAGTGTTGCACTATTTTTAATTATATTAAATTATAATATGGTGTTTATAATTTAGTATTTTATTTTAATAGAAGGGAGTGGTATCGAAATATCTGAGCTGCTGTTTGGGCCCAGAGCCCAAGCCCAATGACTTAGGCTCCTAGGGCTAGTGCATTCGCACCAAAGAGAAAAGAAAAGAAAAAAAAAAGAGTAAGAGAGAAAGGAGAAGAGAGAAAACGGCGCAAGAGAGAGGGAAAAGAGAGAGAGAGAGCTTCGCACCAAGGAGAAAGGAAGGAGAAGGAGATTTGTTGCTGAGGTTTTGTAGGTGACTACGTGAAAGAGCTTCTCTACGGTGTAAAATAAGGTAAGGGGAGTCTCACTCTATAATAGAGGATATAATAGGTTGTATAGGAGTCATAGAGTCTTGATTTGATGTCAATTGATTGTTAATTGAGTTGTTGTTGGGTGAATTTGAGAAATTGCATGATAAAAATCGATTTAGGGCTTTGATTTGGGGGTTTTATGTTCTTGATTGGTTTTTACGCATGATTGAATGTTATGGTATGCAATTGAGTGTGTTGACATGATTATAATTGGTATTTGAGTGATATAAGATGATTGGAATTGAAAGAATTTGAGAATTTGGAGTTGTTGGTGTTTGGCGCCTGGGTTACTGTTCACGTGCTGGAATTGTGTCTGAGCGCAGGTGGGTCAGTGTCTGGGCGCCAGAATGTGGGTGTTTTGGGGCCCGGGGAGTGAAACTTGTATTTCTGGGCACATTTTCTCGTGCCAAATTTTGTATTCACCTGCCCAAATTCAATTTTAAGAGTTTTGGCTCGAATGGTTTTCTAGTGGCAGTGCTATTTTACAAATGTCCCGGTGGGGTGGCTTTTGTGTGTAAAGCGGGGTGGGTTGAGTAAAACTTGTATTTCTGGGCACATTTTCTCGTGCCAAATTTTGTATTCACCTGCCCAAATTCAATTTTAAGTGTTTTGGCTCGAATGGTTTTCTGGTGGCAGGTGCTATTTTACAAATGTCCCGGTGGGGGTGGTTTTGTGTGTGTAAATGGGGTGGGTTGAGTGAAACTCACATTTCTGAACATATTTTCTTGTACAACTTTTGCATTCACCTGCCCAAATTCAATTTTAAGTGTTTTGGCTCGAGTGGTTTTTACAGTTTGCGGTGTTATTTTACAAATGTCCCGGTAGGGGTGGTTTTGTGTGTGTAAATGGGGTGGGTTGAGTGAAACTCACATTTCTGAACATATTTTTCCATGCCAACTTTTGCATTCACCTGCCCAAATCCAATTTTAAGTGTTTTGGCTCGAGTGGTTTTCGGTTTGCAAGTGTTGTGTGCGCTTTTGGGTCGATTGTGGGCGCTAAAATTGTCGCCCCAGGCGCCTAGGCCGTGTGCACGTGGTCCGAGTTTGTGTCCGAGTGGGTGTCAGGTTTGTGTCTAGGATCGTGCTGCCTGCAGGGGCGCCAGATTGCTAGAAAAGTGGCGCCAGATGGGCGTGTTACCACGGGGGCGCAGTTCTTTTGAGTTTTCGGCGCTAGTCTTTGTGCTGCACACGAGGGCGCCAGAATGTGGGGAAGTTGGCGCCTAGTGCTGCCAAGTGCCTAAGCGGGTGTTGTTTTGATTCCTAGGTGACAGTTTGGTCCCTAGATGATTGTTTTAGTCCTAAATGGTGGTTTAGGACCTTGAGTGAGGTTGAGTCCTCTAGATGAGATTGGTCCTTGGGACTTAATGGTGTTGAGCGTGTACCTTGAGATGACTGAGGATGCCATGGGGGCATGAGCCGGAGGGCCAAGCCATGAGGGCTATAAAATGAGATTAATACTGAGGTAAGAGTTAGTGCGTGGATTGAGATGTTTGAGAATGTGTTTGTGTGGTTACATGGGGTCTCATGCATACATTCGGCTGCGGTCGTAGAGCTTATAAACTGATTGTGAAGCCTGAGGGCGGCCGGAGGGCGAGTCATGAGGACTCCATTGATGATGAGAATGCTTGGGAGGGCAAATATTGGGAATGCCGGAGGGCAAATGGTACCACATGCATAACTACATTGCATACATTCACATGAGTGCATGAATATTATTGAGTGATGATTGGTGTGATTGATTGTGCTATGAACTATGATTGTATATATTGCCTATTATCACTTTTATTATATAGTTCGAGACTCACCCTTTCTGTTGTTGTTTACCACAGGTAGTCATGAGTGAAGGCTTGTCACCTTCACTATTCCACTGAGTCGGTGCTCGCTCGATCACGTAGCACCTGGGGATGGGTTATGAACTTTATTTTGATTATTTTGCTCAGTGTTGAGTTCTTTACTGTTGTACCATGTATTTTGAGATTGAGAATTATTCTCGTGAGCTGTAGTTTTATTCCGCTGCATGATATGAGTTATATCCCACGTTTTATATGGTGTTATGTATTGGTTCGTATTTTCTGAGCTGAACCGACTGTTTGAGTGTTTTTGGAGAGAAGTGTAACATTCCATTTAATGAGAAATGATTTTTATTACTCTGATTTTTGAATTAAATTACCGGGTAGAAATGGGGTGTTACAGATTATGTATCAAAGTGGGTTGAAGCAATTGCGTTGCCTAACAATGATGCTAAGTCTGTTAGCAAGTTCTTGCAAAAGAATATCTTTACAAGGTTTGGCACTCCTAGGCTATAATCAGTGATGAAGGATCTCATTTCTGCAACAAATTGATTAGCCAAGTATGGGGTCAAGCACAAAATTACTACAGCATATCATCCCTAAACTAGTGGCCAAGCAGAATTATCAAATAGAGAGATCAATAGAATACTTGAAAAAATGGTAGGGCTTACTAGAAAAGAGTGGTCTAATCATCTTGATGATGCTTTGTGGGCCTACAGAACTGCTTTCAAGACTCCTTTGGGAATGTCCCATTACAGATTGGTTTATGGAAAAGCTTTCCACCTGCCTTTAGAGCTGCAATACAAGTCTTATTGGGCAATGAAGAAGCTAAATTTTGATCATGCTAAGGCAGGGGAAGATAGGCTATTGCAACTGAATGAGTTAGAAGAAATGAGGCATTTTGCTTATGAGAGTGCTGAATTGTACAAGGCCAAGACCAAAGCTTGGCATGACAAGAGAATCCAGAAAAGGGAGCTGCAGGAAGGTGACCAAGTGTTACTATTTAATTCAAGACTCAAGTTGTTCCCTGGAAAACTCAAGTCGGTGGTCTGGACCTTTCAAAATTGAGAAGGTGTATCCCCATGGTGCTGTGGATTTATACTGTGATGAAAGAAAGCAACATTTCAAAGTGAATGGTCAAAGGGTGAAGAAGTACTATGGTGAATTAGTGGTGAGAAGCAAAATCACCACTGATGTGCAAGACCTCTAATCTTGGAGGGTAGTCAGGCTAAGGACTCTTAAACCAAGCGCTACTGAGAGGCAACCCAGAGTTTTAAACTAATAAACCAGTGTTGTTGTTGTTTTATGTTTGTTTTGCATGAAATGAGTTGGCAATTTGAAGTTTGAGGGTGTGACAGCAATCAGTGTTGCAACAATGCCTTCAGCATTGTTGCTGCAACAATGAGTAGCAGTTGAGGAAAAATAAAATAATAGCAGTTATTGTACCAAGGTCTGTGCACCATCAACAGGTTGTCTAATCCAAGTCATTAACTGTCCCAATTCCCAATCCTAGCTGTCCACATACCCCTTAAACCAACGACTACTTTTAAATTAAAAGCGCCAATCCCTTTTCCCCATAAAACCGTCCCATCACATTACTTATAACCACCTTCCATCACTTCTCTCACCACGCTCTCTCTATCCAAGTGTAACCAACTCTCCAAAATCCCTATTCTGCAATTCCCCCATTGAAACCATTCTCAAAACCTACCAATTCCTCCCCAATCTCGATTTCAATCGCTATGACAAGGTCAAAATCAAGTGTTGTCAAGTCTTCTGGAAAATGCCAATCAAACCCTAGGCGCGGTGAATCGAGCCAAATGCAAAGGAAGAACACTAAGAACCAAGAAGGAGATGCATCTGAGAAGTTCCAGAATATGAATTTCTGGGCGGAGCGTGGGTTCGAGTTAAAAGGAGCCCCTGATGCGTTCACATCTATTGTGACCACATTAGGTTGGGAAAAGCTGATTCAACAACCCTTGTTTTTCTATCCCTCTGTTGTTCGCGAATTCTACGAAGGAATCGTCCCCTCTAAAAATGGCAAGCAGAGGTTCATCTCTAAAGTGCGTGGAGTTGCTGTGGAATTCGACTCTTTAGCAATCAATGCTAATTACGGGTTGGATTTTCATTGTTTGGCCTTCACCAACAATGTGGCCAAATGGAGAAAAAAGAGATGGAAGGAGTCAAGAAGAACATTTTTGTGCCTAGAACACCGTGGGAGCCCTGCAGTGCAAATGAATTCAAAGTGAAGAGGGGTAATCTCACCCATGATGCGCAAGTATGGTTCAATTTCGTGAAGCAATCCCTGTTGCCTACCTCCCACACTACAAATGTTGAAAAGGAGCGCATGATGTTGTTGGATGCTATTCTGAGCAAGAAGAATGTGGATGTGGGAAGGCTTATCAGGAGAGAAATCTTGGTTTGTAAAGGTAAGGCCATTTGGTTATCTGTTCTTCCTGTGTTTAATTACAACTTTGTGTATCAATGCTGGTGTGGAAATCAAAGGAGAAAGGAAGAGTTACCCTGTGAGTGCCTTTCCAACTGTTCTGAAGATGAAGAAAGTTCTTTGCTGAGATCTAGTGATCCCGAAAGATGCCGCCGCAATTCATGTTGCAAAGAAGTAGCGCTATCCGAGAATTTATGCGTAAGCAAAGACAGTTGGATTGGTGTTGTCTTGGCTGCTAATTTGAAGGAGATGTCAGATGTGGAAGCACCAACATTCCCAGAATGGGTGCTTGAGGAAGAGGTTGCAGACCCAGAAGTGTATGAGGATGAAGCCAATGCAGACATTGAAGAAGAGGTGATGGTTGAGAAAAAGAGGAAGAGACAAGAGGTAAAGAAAGGAAAGAAAAAAGAGAGTAAGCCTGTGGAGGAAGAGGAAATTTTAGAATCTGATGATGATGACTCCTTGAGTGAGGCTGAGAAATAGTTAAACAAGGAGGTGATTGAAGAATTGAATAAGGAGAGTGATGAGGAAGACCCTGATTCCTCGGAGGAGGAAGAGCAAACTGAGGAGGACAACAATTCTGATGCCATGTCAGTTTGATCATAGTTCACCAACCCATCCCCACCACCACTCCATCTGCAACCTGTAACGCCCCAAATAATTTAATTATTTATTTAATTGAGATATTTAGTTATTTTATTAGTATAATTATATTAAAATAAAAATATGGTATTTCATTAAATCAGGGGGGTGGTGTTAGTAACTAAGGAAGTGGTAGGAAGAGGCCCATGACCCAAGAGCCCAATGATATAAGCACTAGGGTTAGAGTTATTTGCACAATTGGAGAGAAAAAGAGAAAGAAAGAAAGAAAAAGGAAGAGAGCGCTAGAGAAGAAAGAGGGAGCGGCACAAGGAGAGGAGAAGAGAGGGAGAGGGAGGCGCGCAAGCAAGAGGAGAAAGGGGAAGGGAGATCGTGTTGCGGTGGTTCTTGGAGTTTCGCGGGGAGAATCTCGTAATTCGGCGAAAATCCAAGGTAAGGGTGGGTTCTAACCTTATAATGGGTTGTATGATGGGGTGTATGTGGGAGATTAAGACCTATAATGCATGTGATGTGTTTGATAATATGTTTGAATGATTTGTGAATGTATATATGTGGTTTTTGATTTCGTTTTGGTGTTAATGACTTATGAATGAATTGATGGTGAATAGATGCACATTAGGTGTTTGATAAAATGTGTATGTGGTGTCTAGAGTGCATGTTAGGTGTTTGATGAAATGCCTATATGTTGTTTGATTGAATTTGATGCTTATATGATGTTTAGTGCCTATATGGTGTTTGATTGGATTTGATGCCTACATGATGTTTGTTGAAATGCCTATATGATGTTTGATTGAATTTGATGCCTATATGATGTTTGATGCTTGTATAATATTCGATTGAAGCTGATGCCTATATGGTGTTTGATGAAATGCCTATATGACGAGTTGCGTTCTGTGTTGCCTGTGGTGCTGCCTGTGTCTTAGTCTATGTTGCCTGTTGTGCTGCCTGTGTCTTAGTCTGTGCTGCCTGTGTCTTAGTCTGTGTTGCCTGTTGTGTTGCATGCCGTGTTGCGTTGCTGGGCGCCAGATTGCTGTGTTTTAGGCGCCCTGTGTAGCTGTGTTGCCACTAGGCGCCAGATTGCTGTGTTTTAGGCGCCCTGTGTAACACCCCATTTCTACCCGGTAATTTAAATCAAAAATCAGAGTATACAAAAATCATTTCTGGTCATCTTTTAGTTTAGTGTGTTATAAAATAGTGAACTGATTGACTATGGGATTACTCGTGTAATCGATACTACTTGCAAATGTATTGACCTCCTTTGCAAGGCTCTCTGATGCCTTGTAAATACACCAAAAAAGAAATTTCGACCTTAGTGGCGAACCACAATTTAGCCATAGTCATTCAAAGACACTAATAGTATAACATAAATCATTTTTACTAATGGAGTGTTACGCTCCTCTCTCAAAAACTCAACAGTCAGTTCAGAAACATGCATAGATACATAACACCATACAACACGTGGGGTAAAATCTCAGGTCACGCAGCGGAAATAAACTACATCTCAAAGTAATGCTCAGCAATCTCAAAGCAAATACATATAAGGCTCAACAAGGAGCAAAACAAGCAATAACAGTCTAAACCCCAACCCCTAGGTGCTACGTGATCGACGCGGCATCGACTCGGGAGTAGTGAAGGTAGGAAGCCCTCACTCGTGACTACCTGTGGTAAACAACAACAGAAAGGGTGAGTCTCTAACTATATAATAAAAGTGATAATACGCAATATATATATTATCATAGTTCACAGCATACTCAAACACACCAATCATCACTCAACAATATTCATGCACTAATGAGTATGTATGCAATGTAAATATGCATGTGGTACCATTTGCCCTCCGGCATTCTCATCAATAATGGAGTCCTCATGACTCGGCCCTCCCACGCCGCCCTCAAGCTTCACACTGCCTCCCGCGCGCCTCGAGCTTCACAATTATTTTATAAGCTCTACGACCGCAGCCAATGTATGCATGAGACTCCATGTACCACACAAACACAATCTCAAACAGCTCAATACACCCATTAACTCTTACCTCAGTGTCAATCTCAATTTATAGCCCTCCTGGCTTGGCCCTCCGGCCCATGCCCCCATGGCATGCTCAATCACCTCATTATAAAACTCTCAACACCATTAAGTCCCATGGACTAATCTCCTCTAGAGTACTCAACCTCACTCAGGGACCTAAACCACCATTTAGGACCAAAACAATCATCTAGGGACCAAAGCTGTCACCTAGGGACCAAAACAAAGACCCTCTTAGGCACTTGGCAAAGACTAGGCGCCATTTTCCCCACATTCAGCGCCCTCGGTGCAACACAAAGACTAGCGCTGAAAACTTCAAGATTTGGCGCCCCGTGGCAACACACCATCTGGCGCCACTTTTCTAGCAACTGGCGCCCCTCGGGCAACATGGACCTAGACACAAACTCGCATACGATTTGAGACACAATCTCGCACACAGTAAAGCAGACTAGGCGCCTGGCAAAGACATGATTTAGCGCCCCATCGACCCAGCTCACCCAACACTTTCAAACCAAAAACCACCCGAGCCAAAATGTTTAAAAATGAATTTGGGCAGGTAAATACAAAATTTGCACGAGGAAATATGTTGAAATACAAGTTTCAATCCCAGGCCCCCAAACACACACAAAACAAGCCCCAGGACATTTTTAAAATAACACACGCAACAGAAAACCACTCGAGCCAAAACACTTAAAATTGAAAGTTGGCAGCGAATACAAAATTTGTACGAGGAAATATGTTGTAAATACAAGTTTCACTCCCGGGCCCCAAAACACACACAAAACAAGCCCCACCGGGACATTTTCAAAATAACACCGCAACTAAAAACCACTCGAGCCAAAACACTTAAAATTGAAAGTTGGCGGTGAATACAAAATTTGCACGAGGAAATATGTTCAGAAATACAAGTTTCACTCCCGGCCCCAAAACACACACATTCTCGCGCCTGCACAAAGAAACACACTTACCCGATCCACGCATACGGTGACACAGGCGCCATTTCTCTAGGAAATTGGCGCCCTGCACAGCAACACAACCCAACACTCTCTGCTACAGTACACAGGGTGCCAGAATCCTAGCACATTGGCGCCCCAAACCCCAAAATCTCAATTTTCTCAAATTCTTCCAAATCAATTCACTCAATAATCATTCTAACACTCCTAATTTCATAATCAAACAATCAATTGCAAGCTAAATCATCAAACACACCACAAATCACAAAATATCATGTTATAAACCCTAACCTAAGCCCTAACTCGAGCTTCTTTTCTCTTCTCCCTCTCTTTCGTTTTCTTTTTCTTTCTCACACAAATGAGAGCAAATGCCTAATTTGGCTATATATTCATTGGGCCAACGCACTTGGGCCCTTTTTACACCCCTTCTCCGTTTCTTCCACCATCCCCTTCAATTAAAATAAATTACTTGAATTATAAATACTATTTTATATTCCATTATAATTTAAAACAAGAAACACTTTAAATAATTTAATCAAATAATTAATTAAATCATTTAGGGTGTTACAACTCTCCCCACTTAGGAAATTTCGTCCTCGAAATTCATACCGAAGTCAAATAACTCTGGATAAGACTCCCGATCTTGCTCTCCGGCTCCCAAGTCATACTCTCACCGCCAGCTCCAACCACACTACCTTGACCAAGGCAATGTCTTTCCTCTCAACACCTTCACTTCTCTATCATCAATCCTCACCGGCATAGTCTCCACAAATGAGGTTCTCACGCACTCTCCACATCATCCATGTGAATCACATGAGACGAGTTCGGAATATACTTCCAAGGCCGTGACACGTGAAAAACATCGCAAGTTCGAAAGATTAGGCAAGCAAGGCCACCCTATAAGCAACCTTTCCAACCCTCTCGGTGATTTGGTACGGTCCAATAAACCTTGAGTTAACTTCTTTGCCTTCGAGAGCACGCCCAACACCGGTCATAGGCGTGACCTCAAGAACACATGCTCACCACCAAACTCCAAGTCCTTCCTCCTCTTATCATGATAAATTTTCTCATTCGGCTCTGGGACTCTTTCATCTTCTCTCTCGATCATTTTCACCTTCTCGGCCATCTCCTAACCAACTCCGGTCCAAGAACAACACTCTCACCGGACTCATGCCAACACAAAGGAGTTCTGCACCTCCGCCCATACAGTGCCTCAAAAGGAGCCATCCCAATGCTCGAGTGATAGCTGTTATTATAAGTGAACTCAATCAGTGGGAGATGTGTATCCCACGCACCTCCCTGCTCTAGCACACAAGCTCTCAAAAGATCCTCCAAAGACTGGATGGTTCTCTCTGTCTGACCATCAGTTTGAGGATGATAAGCTGAACTCAACCTCAGCTTGGACCCCAAAGCCTCCTGCAAGCTCCCCAAAACTCTGATGTAAACCCAGGGTCTCTATCCGACACAATGCTCTTGGGACCCCATGAAGCTTCACAATCACCGAATGTAAATCCTAGCCAACTTTGGCACAGAAAGGTGATGTTGATAGGAATAAAGTGAGCAGACTTGGTCAACCTATCCACAATCACCCAAATAAGGTCGACTCTCTCACAAAGATTTGGCAATCCGGTCACAAAATCCATGGAAATGTTGTCCCCACTTCCATTCCGGAATCTCCAAAGGTTGCATCAACCCCGCAGTTTCGGTGCTCAATCTTTTTGACTTCGCAAGTCAAACATGCATATACAAACCGCGCAACATCCTCTTCATACTGTGCCACCAAAATAGTTTCTTGAGATCATGGTACATCTTAGTAGCACTGGATGAATGCTCAACTTACTCCTATGGCTCTCCTCAAGTATCATCTTCTTTAACCCAAAGATCATCCGGAAACACAAATTCTGGCCCCCGAACCTCAACACACCACAGGAATCCAACCTGTAATCCCCATCAACAAAACTTTGCTCACCAAAGAACCAACAAATCTACTAACTTCACATCTAACTTCGGGCGTCTCGATACTAACCAAGAAGTCATTCCCAATCCTCAAGATACCCAACTGACACTGCGGGTGTCACCTCACAAACTGGACTCAAGTCGCGGAATTGCTCAATCAACTCCAACTCCTCACCATCATAGCCGACATATGCAAAGTTTTCCGACTCAAAGCATCACCACGACATTAGCTGCTTGGGGTGATAGTTCAAGCCGAAATCATAGTCCTCAACAAATGCTCTAACCAACGCCTGCTCTCATATTCGGCTCCTTCGGTCAAACAAGTACTTGGACTCTTGTGATCACCGAACACTTCGAATCTAGTACCATAGAGATAGTGCCTCCAAATCTTCAAAGACGAACACAATCGCAGCCCAACTCTAAATCATGAGTAGGATAGTTCTTCTCATGCGTCCTTAACTGCCGAGACGCATAAGCGACTACCTTCCCATCCTGCATCAACACACCTCCCAAACCCATCTTGGAAGCATCGCAGTACACAACAAATGGTTGCTCTGGAACAGCAACACTAACACCGAGACGTGGTCAACCTCCTCTTTAGCTCTTGGAAGCTCTCTTCACACTTTGCATCCCACACAAATGCCTTTCCCTTACAGGTCAATCGAGTCAATGGAAGGGCTAGCTTAGAGAACCCTTCAATGAACCTCTGTAATAACCAACCAACCCCAAGAAACTCCCGATCTCGATCCACGGACTTTGGGCTCTCCCATCGCAACATCAGATCAACCTTTGGCCGGATCCACAACTATACCATCACCGAAATAATATGACCCAAGAAGCTCACCTCATGCAAACTAACTCACACTTTGACAACTTGGCATACAACTTCCTCTCTTTCAAGACCTCTAGCACCAACCTCAAGTGCTCGTGATGCTCTTCCTCGATTTTGAGTACACCAAAATATCATCAATGAAGACCACCACAAACCGATCCGGATAGCTATGGAAAATTCGGTTCATGTACTCCATAAACACCCCTGGTGCATTTGTGACACCAAATGGCATTACAGAGTACTCATAATGCCCATACCTTGTTCGAACGTCTTACGGATATCCTCATCCTTCACCTTAACTGGTGATACCCGGACCTCAAGTCAATCTTGCTAAACACTTTAGCACCCACCACCGATCCATCGGATCATCTATCCTCGGGAGAGGATACTTATTCTTGATACTCACTTTATTCAACCATGCGTAGTCCACGCCTGCACGCATACTCCCATCCTTCTTCTTTACCAATAAAACTGGAGCTCCCATGGTGATACACTAGGCCTCACAAACTTCTTCTCAAGAAGCTCCTCTAACTGCTTCTTCAATTCAGCCAACTCAGAAGCTTACATCCGGTACGGTGCCATAGACACAGGCCTAGTACCAGGCACAAGCTCAATCTGTAACACCCCATTTCTACCCGGTAATTTAAATCAAAAATCGAGTGTACAAAAATCTTTTCGATCATTTTCTAGTTTAGTGTGTTATAAAATAGTGGATCTGGTGACTATGGGATTACTCAGTAATCGATACTACTTGCAACGGGCATTGGCCACTTTTGCAAGGGCTCAAATGATGCCCTCGTAAATACACCAAATAAAGAAATTCTAGCCTTAGTGGCGGACCACGCTTTAGCCATAGTCATTCAAAGACACTAATAGTATAACATAATTTAATACTCAATGAAATGGAGCGTCACAACTCTTTCTCTTAAACAAAACCAGACACGTAACACGTAAGATAACTCATAGAAATATAGTTTCACATAATGCAATGGAAAACAATCATTATCTCAACAAAGATAATCCAAAGAATATCAAAACAAATACATAAAGGCTCAACAAGGAGCAAAACAGTAACAACGGTCTAAAACCCCGACCCCCAGGTGCTACGTATCGAAGCAGATCGACTCTGGGAGTAGTGAAGGTGGAAAGCCCCACTCTCGACTACACCGTGGTAAATGACAACAGTAAAGGGTGAGTCTCGAACTATATAATAAAGGTGATAATAAGCAATATATAAGCATAGTGTACAAAGACTCAAACACACCAATCATTAATCAATAATATTCATGCGAAGAATGAGAATGTATGCAATGTCATCATGCATGTGGTACCATTGGCCCACCGGCCGCCCTCAGGCTTCACAATCATCATACAAGGCCCCCCGGCCGCCCGCAGGCTTCATAATCACTCTATAAGGCCCCCCGGCCGCCCTCAGGCTTCACAAATCATATTATAAACACTACGACCGCAGCCAATGTATGCATGAGACTCCATGTACATCACAACATCATTTCAAACAATTCAATACACCCAATTACTCTTACCTCGGTGTCAATCTCATTTTATAGCCCTCCTGACTTGGCCCACCGGCCCATGCCCCCATGGCATGCTCAATCACCTCATTATAACCCTCAACACCATTATGTCCCACCGGACTGTCCTCCTCTAGGGTACTCAACCTTACTCAGAGACCTAAACCACCATCTAGGACCAAAACAATCATCTAGTGGACCAAACGTCACCTAGGGACCAAATCAAGACCCTCTTAGACACTTGGCAAAGCACCAGCGCCATTTTCCCCACATTCGGCGCCCCGGTGCAACACAAAGACTAGCGCCGTAAACTCAAAGATTTTGGCGCCCCGTGGCAACATGCCCATCGGGCGCCACTTTCCTAGCAATCTGGCGCCCCTCGGGCAACATGCACCTCAGACACAAACTCGCATACGCCTTCGGACACAAACTAAGACACAAAGCACGGTTGGCGCCCCGCTGACCCAGCTCACCCAACACCTCCAAACCAAAAACCACCCGAGCCAAAATGTTTAAAAATGAATTTGGGCAGTAAACACAAAATTTGGCACAGTGAAATATGCCTAGAAAAGTAAGTTTCACTCCCGGGCTCCAAAACACACCTAAAAGCGAGCTCCTACGGGACATTTTCAAAAATACACTTGCAATCGAAAACCACTCGAGCCAAAATGTTTAAAATTGAAAGTTGTCAGTGAATACAAAAGTTGGCACGAGAAAATATGTTTAGAAATACAAGTTTCACTCACCGGGCTCCAAAACACACTCAAAACGAATTCTACCGGACATTTTCAAAAATACACTTGCAATCAGAAAACCACCCGAGCCAAAACACTTAAAATTGAAAGTTGGCAGGTGAATACAAAAGTTGGCACGAGGAAATGTGCCCGAAGTGCAAGTTTCACTCCCGGGCTCCAAAATACCCACATTCGCGCCAGACAAAGAACTCACTCACCCGGACATCAAGCATAAAGTGACACAGCGCCATTCGGGCACCTGGGGCAGCATTTGGCGCCCACACCGCACACACGCACCTAACACACAAGCGATTGCATTGGGCGCCATTTTCCCAAAGAACTTGGCGCCCTGGCGTAACAACTCTGCGACAAAACATATCCCAAAGACATGAATAAAGGCATTGTGGCGCCATTTTCCCAAAGAATGTGGCGCCTGGCAAAAGAGCATTCCCTGCACAAACTCCAAATTTCACTGTGAGCATTACACGTGGCGCTGAATCCTAGCATCTTGGCGCCCAAACCCCAAAACCCCAATTTTCCCAAAATCTTCCAAACCAATTCACCCAATAACCCTTCTAACACTCCTAATTGCATAATCAAACAACCAATTGCATACTCAAATCATCAATTAACATCAAAATCACCAATTCACATATTACAAAACCCTAACTCAAGCCTAAATCAATTTTTACCAACAATTTCATCAAATTCAAGAAACCAATCAACATGTGATCATCAAATAACATCAAAACAAATTTCCTATGACACATATAATACCCATTATCTCCTCTATTATAGAGTGAGACTCCCCTTACCTCGAATTAACCGTAGAAATTGATTTTCCTTGAGTCACGTGCAAAAACCACAGCAACAAATGAGTTCTCCTCTTCTCTTTGCTTGGTGCGATCCACTTCTCCCTCTTCTCACTCTCCTTGCGCCGTTTTCTCTCTTTCTTTTCTTTCTCTCTATTCGTTTCTTTCTTTCTTTGGTGAATGGTGCGAATTGCACCAACCCTAGGAGCCTAAGTCATTGGGCTTGGGCTCCTGGGCCCAATCCTTGCAGTTCAGGTATTTCCAATACCACTCCCTTCAATTAAATAAAATACTTTATTATAAATACTATATTATAATTTAGTATAATTAAAATAGTGCAACACTTAAACAATTTAATCAATTACTTAATTAAATTATTTAGGGTGTTACAACTCTCCCCCACTTAGGAAATTTCGTCCTCGAAATTCATACCTGAGTCAAACAGCTCTGGATAGGACTCCCGCATCTTGCTTTCCAGCTCCCAAGTCATACTCTCGCCAGCAGCTCCCAACCACACTACCTTGACCAAGGCAATGTCTTTCCCTCTCAACACCTTCACTTCTCTATCCTCAATTCTCACTGGCATAGTCTCCACAGTGAGGTTCTCACGTACCTCTACATCATCCATGTGGATCACATGAGACGGGTCTGGAATATACTTCCGAAGCTGTGACACGTGGAAGACATCGTGCAAGTTCGAAAGATTGGGTGGCAAGGCCACCCTATAAGCAACCTTTCCAACCTCTCGGTGATTTGAGTACGGTCCAATAAACCTTGGAGTTAACTTCTTTGCCTTGAGCACGCCCAACACCGGTCATAGGCGTGACCTCAAGAACACATGCTCACCAGCCTGAAACTCCAAGTCCTTCCTCCTCTTATCATGATAACTTTTCTGTCGGCTCTGGGACTCTTTCATCTTCTCTCTGATCATTTTCACCTTCTCAGTCGTCTCCCTAACCAACTCCGGTCCAAGGACAACACTCTCCCCGGACTCATGCCAACACAAAGGAGTTCTGCACCTCCGCCCATACAGTGCCTCAAAAGGAGCCATCCCAATGCTCGAGTGATAGCTGTTATTATACGTGAACTCAATCAGTGGAAGATGCGTATCCCACGCACCTCCCTGCTCTAACACACAAGCTCTCAAAAGATCCTCCAAAGACTGGATGGTTCTCTCTGCGACCATCCATCACCGAGGATGATAAGCTGAACTCAACCTCAGCTTGGACCCCAAAGCCTCCTGCAAGCTCCCCCAAAACTCTGATGTAAACCGTGGGTCTCTATCCGACACAATACTCTTCGGAACCCCGTGAAGCTTCACAATCACCTGAATGTAAATTCTAGCCAACTTTGGCACCGGAAAGGTGATGTTGATAGGAATAAAGTGAGCAGACTTGGTCAACCTATCCACAATCACCCAAATAGTGTCAGACCCTCTCACAGTATTTGGCAACCCAGTCACAAAGTCCATGGAAATGCTGTCCCACTTCCATTCCGGAATCTCCAAAGGTTGCATCAACCCCGCAGCTTCACGGTGCTCAATCTTTGACTTACGGCAAGTCAAACATGCATATACAAACTGCGCAACATCTCTCTTCATACCAGGCCACCAAAATAGTCTCTTCAGATCATGGTACATCTTAGTGGCACCTGGATGAATGCTCAACTTACTCCTATGACTCTCCTCAAGTATCATCTTCTTCAACTCAAGATCATCCGAACGCAGACTCGCCCACGAACCTCAACACCCCACGGGAATCTAACTGTAATCCCCATCAGTGACTTGCTCACCAAAGAACCAACAAATCTACCAACTTCACATCTAACTTCACGGGCGTCTCGATACTAACCAAGAAGTCGTTCCCAATCCTCAAGATCCCCAATCGACACTCGAGGTGTCACCTCACGCACCAAACTCAAGTCACGGAATTGCTCAATCAATTCCAACTCCTCACCATCATAGCCGACATATGCAAAGTCTTCCGACTCAAAGCATCACCACGACATTAGCTTTTGTGGGGTGATAGTTCAAGCCGAAATCATAGTCCTTCAACAATGGCTCTAACCAACGCCTCGCCTCATATTCAGCTCCTTACGGTCAAACAAGTACTTGGACTCTTGTGGTCACTTTGAACACTTCGAATCTAGTACCATAGAGATAGTGTCTCCGCATTTTCAACACAAACACAATCGCGCCCAACTCTAAGTCATGGGTAGGGTAGTTCTTCTCATGGGTCCTCAACCTGTCGGACGCATAAGCAACCACCTTCCCATCCCGCATCAAAACACCTCCCAAACCCATCTTGGAAGCATCACAAGACACAACAAATGGCCGCTGCCCGCACAGCAACACTAACACCGGGACGTGGTCAACCTCCTCTTTAGCTCTTGGAAGCCCTCTTCACACTTTGCATCCCACACAAATGCCTTTCCTTTACAGTCAATCGAGTCAATGGAAGGGCTAGCTTAGAGAACCCTTCAATGAACCTCCTGTAATAACCACCAACCCCAAGAAACTCCCCGATCTCGATCGCAGACTTTGGGCTCTCCCAACTGTAACACTTTGCATCTACCTTGCATTTGGATCCACGCCTATACCATCACCCGAAATAATATGACCCAAGAAGCTCACCTCATGCAACTGTAACTCACACTTTGACAACTTGGCATACAACTTCCTCTCTTTCAAGACCTCTAGCACCAACCTCAAGTGCTCTGCATGCTCTTCCTCGATTTTGAGTACACCAAAATATCATCAATGAAGACCACCACAAACCGATCCGGATAGTTATGGAAAATTCGGTTCATGTACTCCATAAACACCCCGGTGCATTGGTGACACCAAACGGCATTACAGAGTACTCATAATGCCCATACCTTGTTCTCACGAATCTTTGTCTTACGGATATCCTCATCCTTCACCTTAACTGGTGATACCGGACCTCAAGTCAATCTTGCTAAACACTTTAGCACCCACCACCGGTGATCCATTAGATCATCTATCCTCGGGAGAGGATACTTATTCTTGATAGTCACTTTATTCAATCATGCGTAGTCTACGCCTGCACGCATACTCCCATCCTTCTTCTTTACCAACAAAACTGGAGCTCCCCATGGTGATACACTAGGCCTCACAAACTTCTTCTCAAGAAGCTCCTCTAACTGCTTCTTCAATTCAGACAACTCGGAAGCTGACATCCGGTACGGTGCCATAGACACAGGCCTAGTACCAGGCACAAGTTCAATCCCGAACTCCACTTCCCTCTCTGGGGGCACACTAGGAATCTCATCCGGAAACACTTCAGGGAACTCACACACCACCTGTAACCCATCAATCACAGCCCTGTTCTCAGCAGACATGGACGCAATCAAAGCAAACAACTGACCACCCTCTTTCATTACCTTGCGCAATTGCTCAGCAGACAACAAAGCAGACTCTTCCTCTTCAGGAAGGAGAAAACTAATAGACTTATCAGAACAGTTGATGTGCACGTGGTTATCTACTAACCAATCCATGCCCAGAATCACATCTAACCCACCCAAAGGCAAACAAATCAGATCAACAGAAAATCTGCCAAGACCGAGAGGAGGACACCTAGCACACATCGAGAAGTTTACCGGACCTTTAGCGTGGAGTGTCGATAACCATCCTCTCTCCATAGTAGACATTACTAAATTTAACTTTTCAAAGACAAACAGATGCAATAAAAGAGTGCGTGGCACCCGTGTCAACAATAGCAACTAAAGGAGTACCAGAGATGAAACATGTACCTCGGATATCATTAGGTCCCTCTGAACCTGCCAATGCAAACACCCTCCCAGTAGATCTTTCCTTCTTAGGCTTGGGACACTTGAAGCTAATGTGACCCGGCTTCACCACAGTTGAAACATACAGTTCCTTGCGATCACACCCAGATGCCATGTGACCACTCTTTCCACACCTAAAACACCTCTGCACTTCCACCTTACAGTCAAAACTCTTGTGACCTGGCTTGTCACATTTGAAACACACAATATCAGATGGGGCGTCTCCCCCACTTGGCTTCTTGCCCTCATGGTGTCTCCTACTCTCGCAGACTGTTCCCACCATTGTACCTGTTACCACCCGAATACCTTTGCTTCCCCTCTGTCGCCAGACTTCTCATAAGGCTTACCTCCGTGATGAAATTTCCCCCTGGTCTCTCATGACCCTAGAGCGGGCATTGCTATCACCTCATAGATCCTACTACACCAACCAACGGATCGTGAACACTCGATCTTCTGATACCCTACAGCCCGCTTGATATCAGCTCTCAAACCATTCTCAAATTTGATGCACTTTGAGAATTCAGCCCCAGCCTCTGAGTAATGTGGGTAGAACTTAGCAAGGTCAGCAAATCTAGCAACAGATCAGAATCGACATACTACTACCCCGCTTGACTCCAAAAACTCTATCTCTTTCTGTCCTCTGACGTCCTCTGGAAAATACTTTCTTAGGAACTCCCTCCTGAATACAGCCCATGTAACCTCCTCATGGGCAGCCCCTAGTCTCTCACTGGTCTCCAACCACCAGTCATCAGCCTCTTCAGATAGGGTATGAGTACCATACCTTACCTTCTGTTCATCATTACAGCTAATTACCCGGAAGATCCTCTCGATCTCCTTCAACCAAGCTGCACCATCCGGATTGTACCTCCCCTTGAAGGTGGGAGGTTCTCTCTCTGAAAGGTAGCCAAGCTGCGGGCCTCGCGATTCTGCTGGTACCCACGATCTGCGCTATGGCTTGCAAGGCCTCAAGAAAAGCAAAGATCGATCCTTACGGCCATATCAACCTAACATCTGCGGCATAAACAACCGATTCTAATTACTTTAAGACACCTAGTTGTCATACACACTATAATGATCGACACACTTGGCCGGACAGGATCGAATCGCTCGATACCACTAATGTAACACCCCATTTCTACCCTGTAATTTAAATCAAAAATCGAGTGTACAAAAATCTTTTCGATCATTTTCTAGTTTAGTGTGTTATAAAATAGTGGGTGGTGACTATGGGATTACTCGTAATCGATACTACTTGCAATGTGCATTGGCCACTTTTGCAAGGCTCTCAGTGATGCCCTCGTAAATACACGTGAAAGAAATTCTAGCCTTAGTGGCGGACCACGCAGTTTAGCCATAGTCATTCAAAGACACTAATAGTATAACATAATTTAATACTCAATGAAATGGAGCGTCACAACTCTTTCTCTTAAACAAAACCAGATACGTAACACCGTAAGATAACTCATAGAAATATAGTTTCACATAATGCAATGAAAACAATCATTATCTCAACAAAGATAATCCAAAGAATATCAAAACAAATACATAAAGGCTCAACAAGGAGCAAACAGCAACAACAGATTCTAAACCCCACCCCCAGGTGTGCTACGATCGGAAGCAGCACCGACTCGGGAGTAGTGAAGGTGGAAAGCCCTCACTCCCGACTACCGTGGTAAATGACAATGAAAGGGGTGAGTCTCGAACTATATAATAAAGGTGATAATAAGCAATATATAAGCATAGTGTACAAAGACTCAAACACACCAATCATTAATCAATAATATTCATGCAAAGAATGAGAATGTATGCAATGTCATCATGCATGTGGTACCATTGGCCCACCCGCCGCCTCGAGCTTCACAATCATCATACAAGGCCCCCCGCCCGCGAGCTTCATAATCACTCTATAAGGCCCCGGCCGCCCTCGAGCTTCACAAATCATATTATAAACACTACGATCGCAGCCCAATGTATGCATGAGACTCCATGTACATCACAACATCATTTCAAACAATTCAATACACCCAATTACTCTTACCTCGGTGTCAATCTCATTTTATAGCCCTCCGACTTGGCCCACCGCCCATGCCCCCATGGCATGCTCAATCACCTCATTATAACCCTCAACACCATTATGTCCCACCCGGATTGTCCTCCTCTAGGGTACTCAACCTTACTCGAGAGACCTAAACCACCATCTAGGACCAAAACAATCATCTAGGGACCAAGCTGTCACCTAGGGACCAAATCAACACCCTCTTAGACACTTGGCGGCACCAGCGCCATTTTCCCCCACATTCGGCGCCCCGGTGCAACACAAAGACTAGGCGCCAGAAACTCAAAGATTTTGCGCGCCCGTGGCAACACAGCCACTGGGCGCCACTTTCCTAGCAATCTGGCGCCCCCACGGGCAACACAGACCTAGACACAAACTGAGACACGATTCCGGACACAAACTAAGACACAGCAAAGACACGGTTGGCGCCCCACCCTGACCAGCTCACCCAACACCTCCAAACCAAAAACCACCCGAGCCAAAATGTTTAAAAATGAATTTGGGCAGGTAAACACAAAATTTGGCACAGTGAAATATGCCTAGAAAAGTAAGTTTCACTCCCCGGGCTCCAAAACACACCCAAAACGAGCCCTACCGGGACATTTTCAAAAATACACTTGCAATCAGAAAACCACTCGAGCCAAAATGTTTAAAATTGAAAGTTGTCAGGTGAATACAAAAGTTGGCACGAGAAAATATGTTTAGAAATACAAGTTTCACTCACCGGGCTCCAAAACACACTCAAAACGAGCCCTACCGGGACATTTTCAAAAATACACTTGCAATCAGAAAACCACCCGAGCCAAAACACTTAAAATTGAAAGTTGGCAGGTGAATACAAAAGTTGGCACGAGGAAATGTGCCCAGAAGTGCAAGTTTCACTCCCCGGGCTCCAAAATACCCACATTCGCGCGCCAGACAAAGAACTCACTCACCAGACATCAAGCTCACGGTGACACAGCGCCATTCTCGGGCACCACTGGGCAGCATTTGGCGCCCACATCGCACACACGCACTCCAACACACAAGCGATTGCGCATTGTGGCGCCATTTTCCCAGCAACTTGGCGCCCTGGCAGAACAACTCTGCACAAAACATATCCCAAAGACATGAGCGATTATGTGGCGCCATTTTCCCAAAGAATGTGGCGCCCTGGCGAGCATTCTGCACAAACTCCAAATTTCACCGTGAGCAGATTACGTGCGGCGCTGAATCCTAGCATCTTGGCGCCCAAACCCCAAAACCCCAATTTTCCCAAAATCTTCCAAACCAATTCACCCAATAACCCTTCTAACACTCCTAATTGCATAATCAAACAACCAATTGCATACTCAAATCATCAATTAACATCAAAATCACCAATTCACATATTACAAAACCCTAACTCAAGCCTAAATCAATTTTTACCAACAATTTCATCAAATTCAAGAAACCAATCAACATGTGATCATCAAATAACATCAAAACAGCCCCTATGACACATATAATACCCATTATCTCCTCTATTATAGAGTGAGACTCCCCTTACCTCGAATTAACCGTAGAAATTGATTTTCCTTGAGTCACGTGCAAAAACCACAGCAACAAATGAGTTCTCCTCTTCTCTTTGCTTGGTGCGATCCACTTCTCCCTCTTCTCACTCTCCTTGCGCCGTTTTCTCTCTTTCTTTTCTTTCTCTCTATTCGTTTCTTTCTTTCTTTGGTGAATGGTGCGAATTGCACCAACCCTAGGAGCCTAAGTCATTGGGCTTGGGCTCCTGGGCCCAATCCTTGCAGTTCAGGTATTTCCAATACCACTCCCTTCAATTAAATAAAATACTTTATTATAAATACTATATTATAATTTAGTATAATTAAAATAGTGCAACACTTAAACAATTTAATCAATTACTTAATTAAATTATTTAGGGTGTTACACAATCCCGAACTCAACTTCTCTCTCTGGGGCACACTAGGAATCTCATCCAGGAAACACTTGGGAACTCACACACCACACTGTAACCCATCAACCACGGCTCGGTTCTCACAGCAGACATAGACGCCATCAAAGCAAACAACCGACCACCCTCTTTCATTACCTGCGCAATTGCTCGTGAGCAATGAGCGCACTCTTCCTCTTCGGAAGGAGAAAACTAATAGACTTATCGAGCGGTTGATGTGCACGTGGTTATCTACTAACGATCCATGCCCGTAATCACATCTAACCCACCCAAAGGCAAACAAATCGGATCAACGAGAAAATCTCTGCCAAGACCGACAGAGGACACCTAGCACACATCAGAGAAGTAGTTACACTCGACTTAGTGGAGTGTCGATAACCATCCTCTCTCCATAGTAGACAATACTAAATTTAACTTTTCAAAGACAAGCAGATGCAATAAAAGAGTGCGTAGCACCCGTGTCAACAATAGCAACTAAAGGTGTACGAGAGATGAAACATGTACCTCGGATATCATTAGGTCCCTACGAACTCGCCAATGCAAACACCTCCCAAAGAGATCTTTCCTTCTTAGGCTTGGGGCACTTGAAGCTAATGTGACCGGCTTCTTCCACAGTTGAAACATACTGACTTCCTTGCGATCACACTCGGATGCCATGTGACCACTCTTCCCACACCTAAAACATCTCTTCACTTCCATCTTACAGTCAAAGCTCTTGTGACCTGGCTTGTCACATTTGAAACACACAATATCAGATGGGCGTCTCACTTGGCTTCTTGCCCTCATGGTACCTCCTACCCTCGTGCAGACTGTTTCCACCATTATACTTGTTACCACCCGAATACCTTTGCTTCCCTTGTCACAGAGGCGTCTCATAAGGCTTACCTCGTTATGGAATTTCCCCTACGGTCCTCATGACCCTAGAGCGGGCATTGCTGTCTTCCTCATAAATCCTGCAGCAGTCTACCAGATCAGCAAATACTCTAATCTTCTGATACCCCACAGCCTGCTTGATATCAGCCCTCAGTCCATTCTCAAACTTAATGCATTTTGAGAATTCAGCCCAACCTTCAAAGATAGTGGGGATAGAACTTGGCCAACTCAGTGAACTTGGCAAAGATAATCGCATAATAGACATACTTCCCGCCTCGGTTCAAGGAATTCCGGCTCTTTCTTACCTCTCACGTCCTCCGGAAATACTTTCTCAAGAATTCCTTCGAACACACCTCAGTGATCTCCTCCGTGCAAAGACCAATCTCTCACCGGTCTCAGCAGCCACGGTCATCGCCTCTTCGAGATAAAGTATGAGTACCGTACGACTTTACGCTCATCGGTCGCGACCAATCACCCTGAAGATCCTCTCAATCTCCTTCACCAAGTCAAGGCACCATCCGGGTTGTACCTCCCGCGAAGGTAGGGGTTTCTCTGCAGGCGTTGCGGTGCATGCGGGTCTCATTATTACGTTGGGTACCCACGATCTGCGCTTATAACTGCAAGGCCTCAAGAAAAGCGATGCTCGATCCTTACGGCCATATCAACCTAACAACTGCAAAGCATAAACAACGATTGAGAACTATTTTAAGACACTTAGTTGTCATACACACTATAATGATCGACACACTTGGCGAGACAGACCGAACTTTTGCTCGATACCACTAATGTAACACCCCATTTCTACCCGGTAATTTAAATCAAAAATCGAGTATACAAAAATCATTTCGGTCATCTTTTAGTTTAGTGTGTTATAAAATAGTGAACCGATTGACTATGGGATTACTCGGAGTAATTGATACTACTTGCAATGTGTATTGACCTCCTTTGCAAGGCTCTCGATGATGCCTTGTAAATACACGTAAAGAAATTCGACCTTAGTGGCGAACCACAATTTAGCCATAGTCATTCAAAGACACTAATAGTATAACATAAATCATTTTTACTAATGGAGTGTTACGCTCCTCTCTCAAAAACTCAACGATCGGTTCGAAACATGCATAGATACATAACACCATACAACACGTGGGGTAAAATCTCGAGTCACGCGGCGGAAATAAACTACATCTCAAAGTAATGCTCGGCAATCTCAAAACAAATACATATAAGGCTCAACAAGGAGCAAAACAAGCAATAACGATCTAAACCCCAACCCCTAGGTGCTACGTATCGAAGCGGACCGACTGGGAGTAGTGAAGGAAGGAAGCCCTCACTCGTGACTACCGTGGTAAACAACAACGAAAGGGTGAGTCTCTAACTATATAATAAAAGTGATAAATCGCAATATATATATTATCATAGTTCTGACATACTCAAACACACCAATCATCACTCAACAATATTCATGCACTAATGAGTATGTATGCAATGTAAATATGTATGTGGTACCATTTGCCTCGGCATTCTCATCAATAATGGAGTCCTCATGACTCGGCCTCCGGCCGCCTCGAGCTTCACAGTCGGCCCTCCGCGCGCCTCGAGCTTCACAATTATTTTATAAGCTCTACGATCATGACCAATGTATGCATGAGACTCCATGTACCACACAAACACAATCTCAAAGCATTTCAATACACCCATTAACTCTTACCTCGGTGTCAATCTCATTTTATAGCCCTCACGGCAGCCTCCGGCCCATGCCCCCATGGCATGCTCAATCACCTCATTATAAAACTCTCAACACCATTAAGTCCCATGGACTAATCTCTCTAGAGTACTCAACCTCACTCGAGGACCTAAACCACCATTTAGGACCAAAACAATCATCTAGGGACCAAGCGTCACCTAGGGACCAAAGCAACACCCTCTTAGGCACTTGGCGGCACTAGGCGCCATTTTCCCCACATTCGCGCGCCGGTGCAACACAAAGACTAGCGCCGCGGCTCAGCATTTGGCGCCCCGTGGCAACACATACCCATCGGGCGCCACTTTTCTAGCAACTGGCGCCCCGGGCAACACAGACCTAGACACAAACTCGCATACGATTTGGACACAATCTCGGACACAGCAGCGCCAGACTAGGCGCTGGGCAGGCGTACTGATTTAGCGCCCACTGCGACCAGCTCACCCAACACTTTCAAACCAAAAACCACCCGAGCCAAAATGTTTAAAAATGAATTTGGGCGAGTAAATACAAAATTTGCACGAGGAAATATGTTGAAATACAAGTTTCAATCCCGGGCCCCAAAACACACACAAAACAAGCCCCAGGACATTTTTAAAATAACACCGCAACTTGAGAAAACCACTCGAGCCAAAACACTTAAAATTGAAAGTTGGCGGTGAATACAAAATTTGTACGAGGAAATATGTTTGAAATACAAGTTTCACTCCCGGGCCCCAAAACACACACAAAACAAGCCCCACCAGGACATTTTCAAAATAACACACGCAAAGAGAAAACCACTCGAGCCAAAACACTTAAAATTGAAAGTTGGCGGTGAATACAAAATTTGGCACGAGGAAATATGTTCAGAAATACAAGTTTCACTCCCGGGCCCCAAAACACACACATTCCGCGCCAGACATGCCAAACACACTTACCTGAGGCCATCTGCATACTGGTGACACAGCGCCATTTCTCTAGGAAATTGGCGCCCTGCACAGCAACACAACCCAACACTATTACCTCACGATCTTTTCTACACTCAGGGACCAAATTAACACCTTTTGGACCAAACTGACACCTAGGACCAAAACAGCACCCACTTAGACACAAGGCGAAGACTGGCGCCATTTCCCACACTCTGGCGCCACCCTGTGCACACAGCACCAGCGCCAAAAGCTTCGGCAACTGCGCCCGTGGCAACACACGACCACTAGGCGCCACTTTTCTAGCAATCTGGAGCCCCCCCCTAGGCAGCACAGTCTTAGACACAAACTAAGACTCAAATCGAGACACGATCTCGAGACACAGCGCATGCCTGGCGCCTGGCAAGGCACACTTTGGCGCCCGCCTGACACAGTAAAGCAACACAGCGCAGCAGGCGGCCATTTGGCGCCTCGTGGCCGCGCCACATGCACCCACACACACGCAACACACATTGCCGGCGCGCCACCCAGGCGCCATGTGGGCCAAATGGCGCTCATCACTTAGACACCCATGCCCACACTCACCTAGGCGCCAAAACAGGCGCCACAGAGCAGCCATTTGGCGCCCTGCACTTGGCACAACACTCCTAGGCGCATTGGGCGCCGCACTTTTGGCGCCGCACTGAGACACGGCAGACACACCGCACATGAATAACGGTGACACAGCGCCATGCAGGCGCCACAGGGTAGCATTTGGCGCCCACATCGCGGCACACACACACAAGACGCGCACAATGCTGGGCGCAATTTTCCCAAAGAAATGCGCGCTGAGCAAACAACACTCGCACACAGACACAACTCCAGCACATGAACAGTAACCCACGCGCCATATTCCCAGCAATGTGGCGCACGACAAATGACATTCTCGCACAAAACACAACCTAGCACATGAGCGGTACTGTGGCGCCATATTCCCAACAAATTGGCGCCCGTGTAGTACACACACACACACCCGATCCACTGCTACTGGTGACACAGCGCCATTCTCTAGGAAATTGGCGCCGATCGATGGCACCTCGACAAAACTCATCACACCACACGTGAAGCATTACTGTGGCGCCATTTCCACCTAGCACATTGGCGCCCATACCCCAAAAATCTCAATTTCCCCAAATTCTCTTGAACGATTCATCCTATAACCCATCTAACACTTCCAATTTCATAAATTAACAAACAATTGCACGTTCAAGTCATCACATACATCAAAATCACGAAATCACATAGTATAAAACCCTAACCTAAGCCCTAACTCAATTTTAGCATGCAATTCATCAAATTCACCCAACGACAATTCAATTGGCAATCAAACAACATCAAATCAAGACTCCATAACTCCTATACAACCTATTATATCCTCTATTATAGAGTGAGACTCCTCTTACCTTGAATTAACCGTAAAAAGTGATTCTCACCAAGTCACGTACAAAAACCACCGCAACTAGAGCCTTCTTCTCCTTTCCTTGCTTGGTGCGATCCACTCTTCTCTCTTTCTCTCTAGGTTGCGCCGTTCTCCTCTCCTTTCTCTCTTCTCTCTTCGCAATTTTTCTTTCTTTTCTTTTCCTTGCACAAGTGATGCGAAATGCATCACTCCTAGGAGCCTAAGTCATTGGGCTTGGGCTCCTGGGCCAATGCTTGCAGTCTTGGTATTTCCAATACCACTCCCTTCAATTAAATAAAATATTTACATTATAATTTAATATAATTAAAATAGTGCAACACTTTAAATAATTTAATCAATTACTCAATTAAATCATTTAGGGTGTTACAACTCTCCCCCACTTAGGAAATTTCGTCCTCGAAATTCATACCTGAGTCAAATAGCTCTGGATACGACTCCCTCATCCTGCTCTCCAGCTCCCAAGTCATGCTCTCACCAGCAGCTCCCAACCACACTACCTTGACCAAAGCAATGTCTTTCCCTCTCAACACCTTCACCTCTCTGTCATCAATTCTCACTGGCATAGTCTCCACAGTGAGGTTCTCACGCACCTCCACATCATCCATGTGAATCACATGAGACGGGTCTGGAATATACTTCCGAAGCTGTGACACGTGGAATACATCGTGCAAGTTCGAAAGATTTGGTGGCAGAGCCACCCTATAAGCAACATTTCCTACCCTCTCAGTGATTTGGTACGGTCCGATAAATCTAGGAGTCAACTTCTTTGCCTTCAAGGCACGCCCAACACCAGTCATAGGCGTGACCCTCAAGAACACATGCTCACCAGCCTAGAATTCCAAGTCCTTTCTCCTCCTATCGTGGTAACTTTTCTGCCTACGATGAGACTCCTTCATTTTCTCCCTGATCATCTTTACCTTCTCTGTAGTCTCCCTAACCAATTCCGGTCCAAGAACAACACTTTCACCGGACTCATGCCACCACAAAGGAGTCCTACACCTCCGCCCATACAGTGCCTCAAAAGGAGCCATCCCTATACTCGAATGGAAGCTGTTGTTGTAAGTGAACTCAATCTGTGGAAGGTGTGTATCCCACGCACCTCCCTGCTCTAGCACACAAGCTCTCAGAAGATCCTCCAAGGACTGGATGGTCCTCTCTGTCTGTCCAACAGTCTGAGGATGATAAGCTGAACTCAACCTCAACTCACGGATCCCAATGCCTCCCTGCAAGCTCCCCAAAACTCGGACGTAAACCTTGGGTCTCTATCCGACACAATACTCTTGAAACCCCATGCAGCTTCACGATCACCTGAATGTATATCTTAGCCAATCTAGGCACAGGATAGGTGATGTTGATAGGAATAAAATGAGCAGTCTTGGTCAACCTATCCACAATCACCCATATAGAGTCAAACCCTCTCACAGTGTTTGGCAACTTGATCCACAAAGTCCATGGAAATGCTGTCCCACTTCCATTCCGGGATCTCTAAAGGTTGCATTAACCCTGCAGGCTTCTGGTGCTCAATCTTTGACTTCTGGCAAGTCAGACAAGCATAAACAAACTGCGCAACATCCTTCTTCATACCAGGCCACCAAAAGCAACTTCTTCAAGTCACGATACATTTTAGTAGCACTGGATGAATGCTCAACTTGCTCCTATGGCTCTCCTCAAGTATCATTTTCTTCCACTCAGCATCATCAGGAACACAAATCCTGTCCCTGAACCTCAACACACCCTGAGAATCCAATCTGAAGTCACCATCCACAGCTTGCTCACCAACAACCAGCAAATCAACCAGTTTCACATCCAACTTCTGGGCGTCTCTGATACTAACCAAGAAGTCATTCCCAATCCTCAGCATACCCAGTTTGACACTCTGGGGTGTCACTTCACAAACCAGACTCAAATCGCGGAATTGCTCAATCAACTCCAATTCCTTCACCATCATTGCTGACATATGTAAGGTTTTCCGACTTAAAGCATCAACCACGACATTAGCTTTGCCGGGATGATAGTTCAAGCCGAAATCATAATCTTTCAACAGCTCTAACCAACGCCTCTGTCTCATATTCAGCTCCTTTTGGTCAAACAGATACCTTAGACTCTTGTGATCACTGAACACCTCAAATCTGGTACCGTACAAATAGTGCCTCCAAATCTTCAGCACAAACACAATAGCAGCCAACTCCAAATCATGAGTAGGATAGTTCTTCTCATGTGTCCTCAACTGTCTGGACGCATAAGCAACTACCTTCCCATCCTGCATCAAAACACCTCCCAAACCCATCTTGGAAGCATCACAATATACTACAGAAGGTTGATCCGGCACAGGCAACACTAACACTGGAGATGTTGTCAACCTCCTCTTCAACTCATTGAAGCACTCCTCACACTTTGCATCCCACACAAAGGCTCTTCCCTTACAGGTCAATTGGGTCAACGGAAGGGCTAGCTTAGAGAACCCTTCAATAAACCTCCTGTAGTAACCAGCCAACCCCAAGAAACTCACGATCTGTCACGGACTTTGGGCTTTCCCAACTGCAACCTTTGCATCAACCTTGGGTGGGTCCACAGCTATACCATCACCAGAAATAATGTGACCCAAGAAGCTTACCTCTTTCAGCCATAACTCACACTTTGACAACTTGGCATACAACTTCTTCTCTTTCAACACTTCTAGCACCAATCTCAAGTGCTCTGCATGCTCTTCCTCAGACTTGGAGTACACCAGAATATCATCAATAAAAACAACCACAAACCGATCCAAGTAGCTATGGAAGATTCGGTTCATGTACTCCATAAACACCCCTGGTGCATTAGTGACACCAAACGGCATTACAGAGTACTCATAGTGCTCATACCTTGTTCTCAACGCACGTCTTACGGATGTCCTCATCTTTCACCTTTATCGATGATAACGACCTCAAGTCAATCTTGCTAAAAACCTTAGCACCCACCGGTGGTCCATCGGATCATCAATCCTCGGGAGAGGATACTTATTTTAATAGTTACCTTGTTGATTGCAGTTGTAATCCACACGCAGACGCATACTTCCATCCTTCTTCTTCACTAACGCAGGCAGGAGCTCCCCATGGTGACACACTAGGCCTCACAAACTTCTTCTCAAGTAACTCTTCCAAGCGCTTCTTTAGTTGGATAACTTCGGCGACATCCGTGCGGTGCCATGAACACGAGCCTAGTACCGAGCACAAGCTCAATCCCAAACTCAACTTCCATCTCTCGGTGGCACACTAGGAATCTCATCGAGGAACACTTGTGGAATTCACACACCACCGCAACCCATCAACTACTGACTCGGTGCCAGCGGACATAGACGCCATCAACGCGCAAACAAGCGACCACCCTCTTTCATTACCTCACGCAATTGACCACAGACAAAGAAAGCAGACTCTTCCTCTTCTGGAGGAAGGAAACTCACAGACTCTTCCTTGTGTAGCACCCGTATCAACAATAGCAACAACAGGTGTACCATAAATAAAGCAAGTACCTCTAATCTCCTGGCCTCCTGCAACTCGCTAGTGCAAAGACTCTCCCGGTGGACCTCTCTTTCTTTGGTTTAGTGAACTTGGAGCTAAAATGACCGGAGTTCTCCACAATTGAAACATGACTTCCTTGCGATCACAATCAGATGCCATGTGACCATCCTTACCACAACGGAAACATATCTTTCCCCCAGCCTTACAATCAAAACTCTTGTGACCCGGCTTGCCACACTTGAAGCACACAATGTTAGCGGGAGCATCTCCCCCACTTGGCTTCTTGCCCTCAGCAGACCTCTTACCCTCAGCAGACGTGCTACCACCAAAGATACCCGTGTTTACCCCCTGATGCGAATTTACCCTCACGGTCTCTCATGACTCAGAGCGGGCATTGTTGTCTTCCTCATAGATTCTGCGGCAGCAGATGAACCAAATCAAACACACACGATCTTACGATACCCAATGGCTTGCTTGATATCAGCTCTCAACCCATTCTCAAATTTGATACACTTTGAGAATTCAGACCCAGCCTCAGAGTAATGTGGATAGAACTTAGCCAGCTCAGTAAATCTGGCAGCATACTCAGAAACAGACATACTCCCTTGCTTCAGCTCAAGGAATTCCATCTCTTTCTTCCCCCTGACATTCTCTGGAAAGTACTTTCTCAGGGACTCCCATCTGAACACAGCCCAAGTAACCTCCTCATGCGCAGCCCCTAGCCTCTCACTGGTCTCTAACCACGGTCCATCGCCTCCTCAGCTAGAGTGTGCGTACCATACCTGACTTTCTGCTCATCATTGCAGTCCATCACCCGGAAGATCCTCTCAATCTCCTTCAGCCATGCCATAGCGCCATCTGGATTGTACCTTCCCTTGAAGGTAGGAGGGTTCTCTCTCTGAAATGTAGCCTAAGGCTGATGGTCAGACAGAGAGAACCATCCAGTCTTTGGAGGACCTTTTGAGAGCTTGTGTGCTAGAGCAGGGAGGTGCGTGGGATACACATCTCCCACAGATTGAGTTCACTTATAATAACAGCTATCATTCGAGCATAGGGATGGCTCCTTTTGAGGCACTGTATGGGCGGAGGTGCAGGACTCCTTTGTGTTGGCATGAGTCCGGTGAGAGTGTTGTTCTTGGACCAGAGTTGGTTAGGGAGACTACGGAGAAGGTGAAAATGATCAGAGAGAAAATGAAAGAGTCTCGAGTCTGGCGGAAAAGTTACCATGATAGGAGGAGAAAGGACTTGGAGTTTCAGGCTGGTGAGCATGTGTTCTTGAGGGTCACGCCTATGACTGGTGTTGGGCGTGCTCTGAAGGCAAAGAAGTTAACTCCAAGGTTTATCGGACCGTACCAAATCACTGAGAGGGTTGGAAAGGTTGCTTATAGAGTGGCTTTACCGCCTAATCTTTCGAACTTGCACGATGTCTTCCACGTGTCACGGCTTGAGTATATTCGCACCGTCTCATGTGATCCACATGGATGACGTGGAGTGCGTGAGAACCTCCTTTGTGGAGACTATGCTAGTGAGGATTGATGATAGAGAAGTGAAAGTGTTGAGAGGAAAGACATTGCCTTAGTCAAGGTAGTGTGGTTGGTAGCTTCGGTGAGAGTATGACTTGGGAGGCGGAGAGCAAGATGCGGGAGTCTTATCCGAGTTATTTGACTCAGTGCGAATTTCGAGGACGAAATCTCCTAAGTGGGGAGAGTTGTAACACCCCAAATAATTTAATTAAGAAATTGATTAAATTGTTTAAGTGTTGCACTATTTTTAATTATATTAAATTATAATATGGTGTTTATAATTTAGTATTTTATTTTAATAGAAGGGAGTGGTATCGTAAATCTTTGGAGTGCCGTTTTGGGCCCAGAGCCCAAGCCCAATGACTTAGGCTCCTAGGGCTAGTGCATTCGCACCAAAAGAGGAAAAGAAAGAAAAAACGAAAGAGAAGAGAAAGAGAAGAGAGAAAAGCTAGCAGAGAGAGAGAGGGAAAAGAGAGAGAGAGAGCTCGCACCAAGGAGAAAGGAAGGAGAAGCGATTTGTTCTTTGAGGTTTTGTAGGTGACTACGTGAAAGAGCTTCTCTACGGTGTAAAATAAGGTAAGGGAGTCTCACTCTATAATAGAGGATATAATAGGTTGTATAGGAGTCATAGAGTCTTGATTTGATGTCAATTGATTGTTAATTGAGTTGTTGTTGGGTGAATTTGAGAAATTGCATGATAAAAATCGATTTAGGGCTTTGATTTGGGGTTTTATGTTCTTGATTGGTTTTACGCATGATTGAATGTTATGGTATGCAATTGAGTGTGTTGACATGATTATAATTGGTATTTGAGTGATATAAGATGATTGGAATTGAAAGAATTTGAGAATTTGGAGTTGTTGGTGTTTGGGGCGCCAAATGGCTAGGATACAGCGCACTGTGTAATGTACCGTAGTGATGAGGCTATAGGTTGTGTTCTTTGTTGCAGGCGCCATTTTCCGGAGGAATTGGCGCTGGGTTCTTGTTCACGTCTTTGGAATTGTGTCGAGTGCGAGTGCGTCGATGTCTGGGCGCGAATGTGGGTGTTTTGGGGCCGGGAGTGAAACTTGTATTTACGGGCACATTTTCTCGTGCCAAATTTTGTATTCACCTGCCCAAATTCAATTTTAAGTGTTTTGGCTCGAATGGTTTTCTGGGCACATTTCCTTTGTGTTGGCATGAGTCCGGTGAGAGTGTTGTTCTTGGACCAGAGTTGGTTAGGGAGACTACGGAGAAGGTGAAAATGATCAGAGAGAAAATGAAAGAGTCTCGTGAGTCGTGAGAAAAGTTACCATGATAGGAGGAGAAAGGACTTGGAGTTTCAGGCTGGTGAGCATGTGTTCTTGAGGGTCACACCTATGACTGGTGTTGGGCGTGCTCTCGAAGGCAAAGAAGTTAACTCAAGGTTTATCGGACCGTACCAAATCACTAAGAGGTTGGAAAGGTTGCTTATAGAGTGGCTTTACCGCCTAATCTTTCGAACTTGCACGATGTCTTCCACGTGTCACGGCTCGTGAAGTATATTCGGACTGTCTCATAATGATCCACATGGATGACGTGGAGGAGTGCGTGAGAACCTCACGTGGAGACTATGCCGGTGAGGATTGATGATAGAGAAGTGAAGGTGTTGTGCAGAGAGAAAGACATTGCCTTAGTCAAGGTAGTGTGGTTGGTAGGCTCTTTGGTGAGAGTATGACTTGGGAGCCGGGAGAGCAAGATGCGGGAGTCTTATCCGAGTTATTTGACTCAGTGCACGAATTTCGAGGACGAAATCTCTAAGTGGGGAGAGTTGTAACACCCCAAATAATTTAATTAAGAAATTGATTAAATTGTTTAAGTGTTGCACTATTTTTAATTATATTAAATTATAATATGGTGTTTATAATTTAGTATTTTATTTTAATAGAAGGGAGTGGTATCAGAAATACCGGAGCTGCCGTTTTGGGCCCAGGAGCCCAAGCCCAATGACTTAGGCTCCTAGGGCTAGTGCATTCGCACCAAAGAGGAAAAGAAAGAAAAAAACGAAAGAGAAGAGAAAGGAGAGAGAGAAAGCGGCGCGCAGAGAGAGAAAAGAGAGAGAGAGCTTCGCACCAAGGAGAAAGGAAGGAGAAGGAGATTTGTTCTTTGAGGTTTTGTAGGTGACTACGTGAAAGAGCTTCTACGGTGTAAAATAAGGTAAGGGAGTCTCACTCTATAATAGAGGATATAATAGGTTGTATAGGAGTCATAGAGTCTTGATTTGATGTCAATTGATTGTTAATTGAGTTGTTGTTGGGTGAATTTGAGAAATTGCATGATAAAAATCGATTTAGGGCTTTGATTTGGGGGTTTTATGTTCTTGATTGGTTTTTACGCATGATTGAATGTTATGGTATGCAATTGAGTGTGTTGACATGATTATAATTGGTATTTGAGTGATATAAGATGATTGGAATTGAAAGAATTTGAGAATTTGGAGTTGTTGGTGTTTGGGGCGCCAAATGGCTAGGATCTCAGCGCCACGTAATCTTTATGTGAAAGAGGCTATAGGTTGTGTTCTTCATTGCAGGCGCCATTTTCCGGAGGAATTGGCGCTGGAGTTCTGTTCACGTCTTTGGAATTGTGTCTGAGTGCAGGTGCGTCAGTGTCTGGGCGCCAGAATGTGGGTGTTTTGGGGCCCGGGGAGTGAAACTTGTATTTCTGGGCACATTTTCTCGTGCCAAATTTTGTATTCACCTGCCCAAATTCAATTTTAAGTGTTTTGGCTCGAATGGTTTTCTGGGCACATTTCCTTTGTGTTGGCATGAGTCCGGTGAGAGTGTTGTTCTTGGACCAGAGTTGGTTAGGGAGACTACGGAGAAGGTGAAAATGATCAGAGAGAAAATGAAAGAGTCTCAGAGTCGGCAGAAAAGTTACCATGATAGGAGGAGAAAGGACTTGGAGTTTCAGTGGTGAGCATGTGTTCTTGAGGTCACACCTATGATGGTGTTGGGCGTGCTCACGAAGGCAAAGAAGTTAACTCCAAGGTTTATCGGACCGTACCAAATCACTAAGAGGGTTGGAAAGGTTGCTTATAGAGTGGCTTTACCGCCTAATCTTTCGAACTTGCACGATGTCTTCCACGTGTCACAGCTTCGGAAGTATATTCCAGACCCGTCTCATAATGATCCACATGGATGACATGGAGGTACGTGAGAACCTCCTTTGTGGAGACTATGCCGGTGAGGATTGATGATAGAGAAGTGAAGGTGTTGTGAGGAAAGACATTGCCTTAGTCAAGGTAGTGTGGTTGGTAGTTCTTTGGTGAGAGTATGACTTGGGAGTGGAGAGCAAGATGCGGGAGTCTTATCGAGTTATTTGACTCAGTCACAATTTCGAGGACGAAATCTCCTAAGTGGGGGAGAGTTGTAACACCCCAAATAATTTAATTAAGAAATTGATTAAATTGTTTAAGTGTTGCACTATTTTTAATTATATTAAATTATAATATGGTGTTTATAATTTAGTATTTTATTTTAATAGAAGGGAGTGGTATCGGAAATCTGGAGTTTGCTGTTTTGGGCCAGGAGCCCAAGCCCAATGACTTAGGCTCCTAGGGCTAGTGCATTCGCACCAAAGAGGAAAAGAAAGAAAAACGAAAGAGAAGAGAAAGGAGAAGAGAGAAAGCAGCGCAAGAGAGAGGGAAAGAGAGAGAGAGCTTCGCACCAAGGAGAAAGGAAGGAGAAGGAGATTTGTTCTTTGAGGTTTTGTAGGTGACTACGTGAAAGAGCTTCTCTACGGTGTAAAATAAGGTAAGGGGAGTCTCACTCTATAATAGAGGATATAATAGGTTGTATAGGAGTCATAGAGTCTTGATTTGATGTCAATTGATTGTTAATTGAGTTGTTGTTGGGTGAATTTGAGAAATTGCATGATAAAAATCGATTTAGGGCTTTGATTTGGGGGTTTTATGTTCTTGATTGGTTTTTACGCATGATTGAATGTTATGGTATGCAATTGAGTGTGTTGACATGATTATAATTGGTATTTGAGTGATATAAGATGATTGGAATTGAAAGAATTTGAGAATTTGGAGTTGTTGGTGTTTGGGGCGCCAAATGGCTAGGATGCAGCGCCACTGTGTCTTGTATGTGATGAGGCTATAGGTTGTGTTCTTTGTTCGGGCGCCACTTTCACGAGGAATTGGCGCTGGGTTTCTTGTTCACGTCTTTGGAATTGTGTGCGAGTGCGGGTGGGTGAGTGTGCAGGCGCGAGAATGTGGGTGTTTTGGGGCCGGGAGTGAAACTTGTATTTACAGGCACATTTTCTCGTGCCAAATTTTATATTCACACCGCCCAAATTCAATTTTAAGTGTTTTGGCTCGAATGGTTTTTCAGGCACATTTCCTTTGTGTTGGCATGAGTCAGGTGAGTGTTGTTCTTGGACCGAGTTGGTTAGGAGACTACGGAGAAGGTGAAAATGATCGGAGAGAAAATGAAAGAGTCTCTAGAGTCGCGAGAAAAGTTACCATGATAGGAGGAGAAAGGACTTGGAGTTTGTTTGGTGAGCATGTGTTCTTGAGGTCACACCTATGGTGGTGTTGGGCGTGCTCGAAGGCAAAGAAGTTAACTCCAAGGTTTATCGGACCGTACCAAATCACTAAGAGGGTTGGAAAGGTTGCTTATAGAGTGGCTTTACCGCCTAATCTTTCGAACTTGCACGATGTCTTCCACGTGTCACGACCAGAAGTATATTCGGACTGTCTCATAATGATCCACATGGATGGCGTGGAGTGCGTGAGAACCTCACCTGTGGAGACTATGCCAGTGAGGATTGATGATAGAGAAGTGAAGGTGTTGACAGGGAAAGACATTGCCTTAGTCAAGGTAGTGTGGTTGGTAGCTGCTGGTGAGAGTATGACTTGGGAGCTGGAGAGCAAGATGCGGGAGTCTTATCGAGTTATTTGACTCAGTGCAATTCGAGGACGAAATCTCTAAGTGGGGAGAGTTGTAACACCCCAAATAATTTAATTAAGAAATTGATTAAATTGTTTAAGTGTTGCACTATTTTTAATTATATTAAATTATAATATGGTGTTTATAATTTAGTATTTTATTTTAATAGAAGGGAGTGGTATCAGAAATACCGGAGTGCCCGTTTTGGGCCCAGGAGCCCAAGCCCAATGACTTAGGCTCCTAGGGCTAGTGCATTCGCACCAAAGAGGAAAAGAAAGAAAAAAACGAAAGAGAAGAGAAAGGAGAAGAGAGAAAACGGCGCAAGAGAGAGAAAAGAGAGAGAGAGAGAGCTTCGCACCAAGGAGAAAGGAAGGAGAAGGAGATTTGTTCTTTGAGGTTTTGTAGGTGACTACGTGAAAGAGCTTCTCTACTACGGTGTAAAATAAGGTAAGGGAGTCTCACTCTATAATAGAGGATATAATAGGTTGTATAGGAGTCATAGAGTCTTGATTTGATGTCAATTGATTGTTAATTGAGTTGTTGTTGGGTGAATTTGAGAAATTGCATGATAAAAATCGATTTAGGGCTTTGATTTGGGGGTTTTATGTTCTTGATTGGTTTTTACGCATGATTGAATGTTATGGTATGCAATTGAGTGTGTTGACATGATTATAATTGGTATTTGAGTGATATAAGATGATTGGAATTGAAAGAATTTGAGAATTTGGAGTTGTTGGTGTTTGGGGCGCCAAATGGCTAGGATACAGCGCCCGTAATCTTTATGCTTGATGAGGCTATAGGTTGTGTTCTTTGTTCAGGCGCCATTTTCCAGAGGAATTGGCGCTGGGTTTCCTGTTCACGTCCTTGGAATTGTGTCTGAGTGCGGTGCGTCAGTGTCTGGGCGCCAGAATGTGGGTGTTTTGGGGCCCGGGGAGTGAAACTTGGTATTACGGGGCACATTTTCTCGTACAAATTTTGTATTCACCGCCCAAATTCAATTTTAAGTGTTTTGGCTCGAATGGTTTTCAGGCACATTTCCTTTGTGTTGGCATGAGTCAGGTGAGAGTGTTGTTCTTGGACCCGAGTTGGTTAGGGAGACTACGGAGAAGGTGAAAATGATCGAGAGAGAAAATGAAAGAGTCTCGAGTCGTGAGAAAAGTTACCATGATAGGAGGAGAAAGGACTTGGAGTTTCAATTTGGTGAGCATGTGTTCTTGAGGTCACACCTATGGTGGTGTTGGGCGTGCTCGAAGGCAAAGAAGTTAACTCCAAGGTTTATCGGACCGCACCAAATCACTAAGAGGTTGGAAAGGTTGCTTATAGAGTGGCTTTACCGCCTAATCTTTCGAACTTGCACGATGTCTTCCACGTGTCACGGCTTGAAGTATATTCGGAACGTCTCATAATGATCCACATGGATGACGTGGAGAGTGCGTGAGAACCTCACCTTTGTGGAGACTATGCCGGTGAGGATTGATGATAGAGAAGTGAAGGTGTTGTGAGGAAAGACATTGCCTTAGTCAAGGTAGTGTGGTTGGTAGCTCTTGGTGAGAGTATGACTTGGGAGCCGGGAGAGCAAGATGCGGGAGTCTTATCCGAGTTATTTGACTTCAGTACGAATTTCGAGGACGAAATCTCCTAAGTGGGGAGAGTTGTAACACCCCAAATAATTTAATTAAGAAATTGATTAAATTGTTTAAGTGTTGCACTATTTTTAATTATATTAAATTATAATATGGTGTTTATAATTTAGTATTTTATTTTAATAGAAGGAGTGGTATCGAAATCTGGGAGTCGCTGTTTTGGGCAGGAGCCCAAGCCCAATGACTTAGGCTCCTAGGGCTAGTGCATTCGCACCAAAGAGGAAAAGAAAGAAAAAAACGAAAGAGAAGAGAAAGGAGAAGAGAGAAGAGAGGCGCAAAGAGAGGAAAAGAGAGAGAGCTTCGCACCAAGGAGAAAGGAAGGAGAAGGAGATTTGTTCTTTGAGGTTTTGTAGGTGACTACGTGAAAGAGCTTTCTACGGTGTAAAATAAGGTAAGGGAGTCTCACTCTATAATAGAGGATATAATAGGTTGTATAGAGTCATAGAGTCTTGATTTGATGTCAATTGATTGTTAATTGAGTTGTTGTTGGGTGAATTTGAGAAATTGCATGATAAAAATCGATTTAGGGCTTTGATTGGGGGTTTTATGTTCTTGATTGGTTTTACGCATGATTGAATGTTATGGTATGCAATTGAGTGTGTTGACATGATTATAATTGGTATTTGAGTGATATAAGATGATTGGAATTGAAAGAATTTGAGAATTTGGAGTTGTTGGTGTTTGGGGCGCCAAATGGCTAGGATCTCGCGCCACAGTGTCTAATTATGTGATGAGGCTATAGGTTGTGTTCTTTGTCAGGCGCCACTTTCCTGAGGAATTGGCGCCTGGGTTACTGTTCACGTGCTGGAATTGTGTCTGAGTGCAGGTGGGTGAGTGTCTGGGCGCCAGAATGTGGGTGTTTTGGGGCCCGGGGAGTGAAACTTGTATTTCTGGGCACATTTTCTCGTGCCAAATTTTATATTCACCTGCCCAAATTCAATTTTAAGTGTTTTGGCTCGAATGGTTTTCTGGGCACATTTCCTTTGTGTTGGCATGAGTCCGGTGAGAGTGTTGTTCTTGGACCAGAGTTGGTTAGGGAGACTACGGAGAAGGTGAAAATGATCAGAGAGAAAATGAAAGAGTCTCAGAGTCGGCAGAAAAGTTACCATGATAGGAGGAGAAAGGACTTGGAGTTTCAGTTGGTGAGCATGTGTTCTTGAGGTCACACCTATGGTGGTGTTGGGCGTGCTCTGAAGGCAAAGAAGTTAACTCCAAGGTTTATCGGACCGCACTCAAATCACTAAGAGGTTGGAAAGGTTGCTTATAGAGTGGCTTTACCGCCTAATCTTTCGAACTTGCACGATGTCTTCCACGTGTCACAGCTTCGGAAGTATATTCCAGACCCGTCTCATAATGATCCACATGGATGACGTGGAGGTACGTGAGAACCTCACTGTGGAGACTATGCCAGTGAGGATTGATGATAGAGAAGTGAAGGTGTTGACAGGGAAAGACATTGCCTTAGTCAAGGTAGTGTGGTTGGTAGCTGCTGGTGAGAGTATGACTTGGGAGCTGGAGAGCAAGATGCGGGAGTCTTATCCAGAGTTATTTGACTCAGGTACGAATTTCGAGGACGAAATCTCCTAAGTGGGGGAGAGTTGTAACACCCCAAATAATTTAATTAAGAAATTGATTAAATTGTTTAAGTGTTGCACTATTTTTAATTATATTAAATTATAATATGGTGTTTATAATTTAGTATTTTATTTTAATAGAAGGGAGTGGTATCAGAAATACCGGAGCTGCCGTTTTGGGCCCAGGAGCCCAAGCCCAATGACTTAGGCTCCTAGGGCTAGTGCATTCGCACCAAAGAGGAAAAGAAAGAAAAAAACGAAAGAGAAGAGAAAGGAGAAGAGAGAAAACGGCGCAAGAGAGAGGGAAAAGAGAGAGAGAGAGCTTCGCACCAAGGAGAAAGGAAGGAGAAGGAGATTTGTTGCTGAGGTTTTGTAGGTGACTACGTGAAAGAGCTTCTCTACGGTGTAAAATAAGGTAAGGGGAGTCTCACTCTATAATAGAGGATATAATAGGTTGTATAGGAGTCATAGAGTCTTGATTTGATGTCAATTGATTGTTAATTGAGTTGTTGTTGGGTGAATTTGAGAAATTGCATGATAAAAATCGATTTAGGGCTTTGATTTGGGGGGTTTTATGTTCTTGATTGGTTTTTACGCATGATTGAATGTTATGGTATGCAATTGAGTGTGTTGACATGATTATAATTGGTATTTGAGTGATATAAGATGATTGGAATTGAAAGAATTTGAGAATTTGGAGTTGTTGGTGTTTGGGGCGCCAAATGGCTAGGATCGCGCATACTGTATCTTTATGTGATGAGGCTATAGGTTGTGTTCTTTGCTCAGGCGCCACTTTCACGAGGAATTGGCGCACGGGTTCTGTGTTCACGTCTTTGGAATTGTGTTCGAGTGCGGAGTGCGTCGGTGTCCGGCGCGAGAATGTGGGTGTTTTGGGGCCGGGAGTGAAACTTGTATTTACGGGCACATTTTCTCGTGCCAAATTTTATATTCACCTGCCCAAATTCAATTTTAAGTGTTTTGGCTCGAATGGTTTTCTGGGCACATTTCCTTTGTGTTGGCATGAGTCCGGTGAGAGTGTTGTTCTTGGACCAGAGTTGGTTAGGGAGACTACGGAGAAGGTGAAAATGATCAGAGAGAAAATGAAAGAGTCTCGAGTCGGCGAGAAAAGTTACCATGATAGGAGGAGAAAGGACTTGGAGTTTGGTGGTGAGCATGTGTTCTTGAGGGTCACACCTATGACTGGTGTTGGGCGTGCTCTGAAGGCAAAGAAGTTAACTCCAAGGTTTATCGGACCGTACCAAATCACTAAGAGGGTTGGAAAGGTTGCTTATAGAGTGGCTTTACCGCCTAATCTTTCGAACTTGCACGATGTCTTCCACGTGTCACGACTTGAGTATATTCGGACCGTCTCATAATGATCCACATGGATGACGTGGAGTGCGTGAGAACCTCCTTTGTGGAGACTATGCCGGTGAGGATTGATGATAGAGAAGTGAAGGTGTTGACGGGGAAAGACATTGCCTTAGTCAAGGTAGTGTGGTTGGTATTTCTTTGGTGAGAGTATGACTTGGGATTTGGAGAGCAAGATGCGGGAGTCTTATCCGAGTTATTTGACTCAGTGCAATTTCGAGGACGAAATCTCTAAGTGGGGAGAGTTGTAACACCCCAAATAATTTAATTAAGAAATTGATTAAATTGTTTAAGTGTTGCACTATTTTTAATTATATTAAATTATAATATGGTGTTTATAATTTAGTATTTTATTTTAATAGAAGGAGTGGTATCGGAAATCTGAGGAGCTGCCGTTTTGGGCCAGGAGCCCAAGCCCAATGACTTAGGCTCCTAGGGCTAGTGCATTCGCACCAAAGAGGAAAAGAAAGAAAAAACGAAAGAGAAGAGAAAGGAGAAGAGAGAAAGCGGCAAAGAGAGAGGAAAAAGAGAGAGAGAGCTTCGCACCAAGGAGAAAGGAAGGAGAAGGAGATTTGTTCTTTGAGGTTTTGTAGGTGACTACGTGAAAGAGCTTCTCTACGATTGTAAAATAAGGTAAGGGAGTCTCACTCTATAATAGAGGATATAATAGGTTGTATAGGAGTCATAGAGTCTTGATTTGATGTCAATTGATTGTTAATTGAGTTGTTGTTGGGTGAATTTGAGAAATTGCATGATAAAAATCGATTTAGGGCTTTGATTTGGGGGTTTTATGTTCTTGATTGGTTTTTACGCATGATTGAATGTTATGGTATGCAATTGAGTGTGTTGACATGATTATAATTGGTATTTGAGTGATATAAGATGATTGGAATTGAAAGAATTTGAGAATTTGGAGTTGTTGGTGTTTGGGGCGCCAAATGGCTAGGATTCTCAGCGCTACTGTGTCTGTATGTGAAAGGCTATAGGTTGTGTTCTTTGCTGCGGGCGCCATTTTCCAGAGGAATTGGCGCCTGGGTTACTGTTCACGTGCTGGAATTGTGTCTGAGTGCAGGTGCGTCAGTGTCTGGGCGCCAGAATGTGGGTGTTTTGGGGCCCGGGGAGTGAAACTTGTATTTCTGGGCACATTTTCTCGTGCCAAATTTTGTATTCACCTGCCCAAATTCAATTTTAAGTGTTTTGGCTCGAATGGTTTTCTGGGCACATTTCCTTTGTGTTGGCATGAGTCCGGTGAGAGTGTTGTTCTTGGACCAGAGTTGGTTAGGGAGACTACGGAGAAGGTGAAAATGATCAGAGAGAAAATGAAAGAGTCTCAGAGTCGGCAGAAAAGTTACCATGATAGGAGGAGAAAGGACTTGGAGTTTCAGGCTGGTGAGCATGTGTTCTTGAGGGTCACACCTATGACTGGTGTTGGGCGTGCTCTGAAGGCAAAGAAGTTAACTCCAAGGTTTATCGGACCGTACCAAATCACTAAGAGGGTTGGAAAGGTTGCTTATAGAGTGGCTTTACCGCCTAATCTTTCGAACTTGCACGATGTCTTCCACGTGTCACAGCCGGAGTATATTCCAGACCCGTCTCATAATGATCCACATGGATGACGTGGAGGTACGTGAGAACCTCACTGTGGAGACTATGCCAGTGAGGATTGATGATAGAGAAGTGAAGGTGTTGACAGGGAAAGACATTGCCTTAGTCAAGGTAGTGTGGTTGGTAGCTGCTGGTGAGAGTATGACTTGGGAGCTGGAGAGCAAGATGCGGGAGTCTTATCCAGAGTTATTTGACTCAGTCACGCAATTTCGAGGACGAAATCTCTAAGTGGGGGGAGAGTTGTAACACCCCAAATAATTTAATTAAGAAATTGATTAAATTGTTTAAGTGTTGCACTATTTTTAATTATATTAAATTATAATATGGTGTTTATAATTTAGTATTTTATTTTAATAGAAGGAGTGGTATCGGAAATCTGGAGTCAGTTTTGGGCCAGGAGCCCAAGCCCAATGACTTAGGCTCCTAGGGCTAGTGCATTCGCACCAAAGAGGAAAAGAAAGAAAAACGAAAGAGAAGAGAAAGGAGAAGAGAGAAAACTACAAAAAGAGAGAGGGAAAAGAGAGAGAGAGCTTCGCACCAAGGAGAAAGGAAGGAGAAGGAGATTTGTTCTTTGAGGTTTTGTAGGTGACTACGTGAAAGAGCTTCTCTACGGTGTAAAATAAGGTAAGGAGTCTCACTCTATAATAGAGGATATAATAGGTTGTATAGGAGTCATAGAGTCTTGATTTGATGTCAATTGATTGTTAATTGAGTTGTTGTTGGGTGAATTTGAGAAATTGCATGATAAAAATCGATTTAGGGCTTTGATTTGGGGGGTTTTATGTTCTTGATTGGTTTTTACGCATGATTGAATGTTATGGTATGCAATTGAGTGTGTTGACATGATTATAATTGGTATTTGAGTGATATAAGATGATTGGAATTGAAAGAATTTGAGAATTTGGAGTTGTTGGTGTTTGGGGCGCCAAATGGCTAGGATCTCGCGCCACGTGTCTTGTGCTTGATGAGGCTATAGGTTGTGTTCTTTGTGCGGGCGCCACTTTCCGAGGAATTGGCGCTGGAGTTCTGTTCACGTCTTTGGAATTGTGTCTGAGTGCAGGTGGGTGAGTGTCTGGGCGCCAGAATGTGGGTGTTTTGGGGCCCGGGGAGTGAAACTTGTATTTCTGGGCACATTTTCTCGTGCCAAATTTTATATTCACCTGCCCAAATTCAATTTTAAGTGTTTTGGCTCGAATGGTTTTCTGGGCACATTTCCTTTGTGTTGGCATGAGTCCGGTGAGAGTGTTGTTCTTGGACCAGAGTTGGTTAGGGAGACTACGGAGAAGGTGAAAATGATCAGAGAGAAAATGAAAGAGTCTCAGAGTCGGCAGAAAAGTTACCATGATAGGAGGAGAAAGGACTTGGAGTTTCAGGCTGGTGAGCATGTGTTCTTGAGGGTCACACCTATGACTGGTGTTGGGCGTGCTCTGAAGGCAAAGAAGTTAACTCCAAGGTTTATCGGACCGTACCAAATCACTAAGAGGGTTGGAAAGGTTGCTTATAGAGTGGCTTTTTACCGCCTAATCTTTCGAACTTGCACGATGTCTTCCACGTGTCACACGACTTGAGTATATTCCGGACCGTCTCATAATGATCCACATGGATGACGTGGAGTGCGTGAGAACCTCACTTTGTGGAGACTATGCCGGTGAGGATTGATGATAGAGAAGTGAAGGTGTTGTGAGGAAAGACATTGCCTTAGTCAAGGTAGTGTGGTTGGTAGGCTCGTTGGTGAGAGTATGACTTGGGAGTGGAGAGCAAGATGCGGGAGTCTTATCGAGTTATTTGACTCAGTGCAATTTCGAGGACGAAATCTCTAAGTGGGGAGAGTTGTAACACCCCGAATAATTTAATTAAGAAATTGATTAAATTGTTTAAGTGTTGCACTATTTTTAATTATATTAAATTATAATATGGTGTTTATAATTTAGTATTTTATTTTAATAGAAGGGAGTGGTATCAGAAATACCGGAGCTGCCGTTTTGGGCCCAGGAGCCCAAGCCCAATGACTTAGGCTCCTAGGGCTAGTGCATTCGCACCAAAGAGGAAAAGAAAGAAAAAAGCGAAAAGAGAAAGAAAGAAAGGAGAAGAGAGAAAACGGCGCAAAGAGAGAGAGGAAAAAGAGAGAGAGAGCTTCGCACCAAGGAGAAAGGAAGGAGAAGGAGATTTGTTGCTGAGGTTTTGTAGGTGACTACGTGAAAGAGCTTCTCTACGGTGTAAAATAAGGTAAGGGGAGTCTCACTCTATAATAGAGGATATAATAGGTTGTATAGAGTCATAGAGTCTTGATTTGATGTCAATTGATTGTTAATTGAGTTGTTGTTGGGTGAATTTGAGAAATTGCATGATAAAAATCGATTTAGGGCTTTGATTTGGGGGTTTTATGTTCTTGATTGGTTTTTACGCATGATTGAATGTTATGGTATGCAATTGAGTGTGTTGACATGATTATAATTGGTATTTGAGTGATATAAGATGATTGGAATTGAAAGAATTTGAGAATTTGGAGTTGTTGGTGTTTGGGGCGCCAAATGGCTAGGAGGATACAGCGCCTGTGTCTTAAAGATGAGGCTATAGGTTGTGTTCTTTGTTCGGGCGCCATTTTCCGGAGGAATTGGCGCTGGAGTTCTTGTTCACGTCTTTGGAATTGTGTGCGAGTGCGGTGCGTCGGTGTCAGGCGCGAGAATGTGGGTGTTTTGGGGCCGGGAGTGAAACTTGTATTTACGGGCACATTTTCTCGTGCCAAATTTTATATTCACCGCCCAAATTCAATTTTAAGTGTTTTGGCTCGAATGGTTTTTTAGGCACATTTCCTTTGTGTTGGCATGAGTCAGGTGAGAGTGTTGTTCTTGGACCGAGTTGGTTAGGAGACTACGGAGAAGGTGAAAATGATCGAGAGAAAATGAAAGAGTCTCGAGTCGCGAGAAAAGTTACCATGATAGGAGGAGAAAGGACTTGGAGTTTGTTTGGTGAGCATGTGTTCTTGAGGTCACACCTATGACCGGTGTTGGGCGTGCTCTGAAGGCAAAGAAGTTAACTCCAAGGTTTATCGGACCGCACCAAATCACTAAGAGGTTGGAAAGGTTGCTTATAGAGTGGCTTTACCGCCTAATCTTTCGAACTTGCACGATGTCTTCCACGTGTCACGGCTTGAAGTATATTCGAACTGTCTCATAATGATCCACATGGATGGCGTGGAGTGCGTGAGAACCTCACTTTGTGGAGACTATGCCGGTGAGGATTGATGATAGAGAAGTGAAGGTGTTGACAGGGAAAGACATTGCCTTAGTCAAGGTAGTGTGGTTGGTATTCTTTGGTGAGAGTATGACTTGGGAGCCGGAGAGCAAGATCTGGGAGTCTTATCGAGTTATTTGACTCAGTCACAATTTCGAGGACGAAATCTCCTAAGTGGGGAGAGTTGTAACACCCCGAATAATTTAATTAAGAAATTGATTAAATTGTTTAAGTGTTGCACTATTTTTAATTATATTAAATTATAATATGGTGTTTATAATTTAGTATTTTATTTTAATAGAAGGGAGTGGTATCGAGAAATCACAGGAGTGCTGTTTTGGGCCCAGGAGCCCAAGCCCAATGACTTAGGCTCCTAGGGCTAGTGCATTCGCACCAAAGAGGAAAAGAAAGAAAAACGAAAGAGAAGAGAAAGAGAGAGAGAAAACGGCGCAAGAGAGAGGGAAAAGAGAGAGAGAGCTTCGCACCAAGGAGAAAGGAAGGAGAAGGAGATTTGTTGCTGAGGTTTTGTAGGTGACTACGTGAAAGAGCTTCTCTACGGTGTAAAATAAGGTAAGGGGAGTCTCACTCTATAATAGAGGATATAATAGGTTGTATAGGAGTCATAGAGTCTTGATTTGATGTCAATTGATTGTTAATTGAGTTGTTGTTGGGTGAATTTGAGAAATTGCATGATAAAAATCGATTTAGGGCTTTGATTTGGGGGTTTTATGTTCTTGATTGGTTTTTACGCATGATTGAATGTTATGGTATGCAATTGAGTGTGTTGACATGATTATAATTGGTATTTGAGTGATATAAGATGATTGGAATTGAAAGAATTTGAGAATTTGGAGTTGTTGGTGTTTGGGGCGCCAAATGGCTAGGATACAGCGCCACGTATCTTTATGCTTGATGAGGCTATAGGTTGTGTTCTTTGTGTGCAGGCGCCATTTTCCGGAGGAATTGGCGCTGGAGTTCTTGTTCACGTCTTTGGAATTGTGTCTGAGTGCAGGTGCGTCAGTGTCTGGGCGCCAGAATGTGGGTGTTTTGGGGCCCGGGGAGTGAAACTTGTATTTCTGGGCACATTTTCTCGTGCCAAATTTTGTATTCACCGCTTGAAATTCAATTTTAAGTGTTTTGGCTCGAATGGTTTTTAGGCACATTTCCTTTGTGTTGGCATGAGTCGGGAGAGTGTTGTTCTTGGACCGAGTTGGTTAGGGAGACTACGGAGAAGGTGAAAATGATCGAGAGAAAATGAAAGAGTCTCAGAGTCGGAGAAAAGTTACCATGATAGGAGGAGAAAGGACTTGGAGTTTGGTGGTGAGCATGTGTTCTTGAGGTCACACCTATGGTGGTGTTGGGCGTGCTCTGAAGGCAAAGAAGTTAACTCCAAGGTTTATCGGACCGTACCAAATCACTAAGAGGTTGGAAAGGTTGCTTATAGAGTGGCTTTACCGCCTAATCTTTCGAACTTGCACGATGTCTTCCACGTGTCACGGCCTGAAGTATATTCCGGACCGTCTCATAATGATCCACATGGATGGCGTGGAGTGCGTGAGAACCTCCTTTGTGGAGACTATGCCGGTGAGGATTGATGATAGAGAAGTGAAGGTGTTGACGAGGGAAAGACATTGCCTTAGTCAAGGTAGTGTGGTTGGTAGGTCTTTGGTGAGAGTATGACTTGGGAGATTTGGAGAGCAAGATGCGGGAGTCTTATCCGAGTTATTTGACTCAGTACAATTTCGAGGACGAAATCTCTAAGTGGGGAGAGTTGTAACACCCCAAATAATTTAATTAAGAAATTGATTAAATTGTTTAAGTGTTGCACTATTTTTAATTATATTAAATTATAATATGGTGTTTATAATTTAGTATTTTATTTTAATAGAAGGGAGTGGTATCGAAAAATGGAGGCTGAGTTTTGGGCCAGAGCCCAAGCCCAATGACTTAGGCTCCTAGGGCTAGTGCATTCGCACCAAAGAGGAAAAGAAAGAAAAAAACGAAAGAGAAGAGAAAGGAGAAGAGAGAAAACGGCGCAAGAGAGAGGGAAAAGAGAGAGAGAGCTTCGCACCAAGGAGAAAGGAAGGAGAAGGAGATTTGTTGCTGAGGTTTTGTAGGTGACTACGTGAAAGAGCTTCTCTACGGTGTAAAATAAGGTAAGGGGAGTCTCACTCTATAATAGAGGATATAATAGGTTGTATAGGAGTCATAGAGTCTTGATTTGATGTCAATTGATTGTTAATTGAGTTGTTGTTGGGTGAATTTGAGAAATTGCATGATAAAAATCGATTTAGGGCTTTGATTTGGGGGTTTTATGTTCTTGATTGGTTTTTACGCATGATTGAATGTTATGGTATGCAATTGAGTGTGTTGACATGATTATAATTGGTATTTGAGTGATATAAGATGATTGGAATTGAAAGAATTTGAGAATTTGGAGTTGTTGGTGTTTGGGGCGCCAAATGGCTAGGATCTCAGCGCCACGTGTCTTTATATGTGAGCAAAGAGGCTATAGGTTGTGTTGCTGTTCTAGGCGCCACTTTCCTGAGGAATTGGCGCCTTGGTTACTGTTCACGTGCTGGAATTGTGTCTGAGTGCAGGTGGGTGAGTGTCTGGCGCGTAACGAATGTGGGTGTTTTGGGGCAGGGAGTGAAACTTGTATTTCGGGGCACATTTTCTCGTGCAAATTTTGTATTCACTGCCCAAATTCAATTTTAAGTGTTTTGGCTCGAATGGTTTTTACGGTGGCGAGTGCTATTTTACAAATGTCCGGTGGGGTGGCTTTGTGTGTGTAAGCGGGGTGGGTTGAGTAAAACTTGTATTTTCTGGGCACATTTTCTCGTGCCAAATTTTGTATTCACCTGCCCAAATTCAATTTTAAGTGTTTTGGCTCGAATGGTTTTCTCGGTGGCGGTGCTATTTTACAAATGTCGGTGGGGGTGGTTTTGTGTGTGTAAAAGGGTGGGTTGAGTGAAACTCACATTTACGAACATATTTTATTGTGCCAACTTTTGCATTCACTGCCCAAATTCAATTTTAAGTGTTTTTGGCTCGAGTGGTTTTTCAGTTGCGGTGTTATTTTACAAATGTCCGTGTAGGGTGGTTTTGTGTGTGTAAATGGGGTGGGTTGAGTGAAACTCACATTTACGAACATATTTTTCCATGCCAACTTTTGCATTCACCGCCCAAATCCAATTTTAAGTGTTTTGGCTCGAGTGGTTTTCGGTTTGCAAGTGTTGTGTGCTTGTTTGGGTCGATTGTGGGCGCAAATTGTGTCGCCAGGCGCTAGGCCGCAGTGCTCGTGTCCGAGTTTGTGTCCGAGTGGGTGTGCAGGTTTGTGTCTAGGGCTGTCTTGCCCAGAGGGGCGCGATTGCTAGAAAAGTGGCGCCCATGTGGTGTGTTGCCACGAGCGCAAGTTCTTTGAAGTTTCGCGCGCTAGTCTTTGTGTTGCACCGGGCGCGCCAGAATGTGGGGAAGTTGGCGCCTAGTCTTTGCCAAGTGCCTAAGCGGGTGTTGTTTTGATTCCTAGGTGACAGTTTGGTCCCTAGATGATTGTTTTAGTCCTAAATGGTGGTTTAGGACCTTGAGTGAGGTTGAGTCCTCTAGATGAGATTGGTCCTTGGGACTTAATGGTGTTGAGCGTGTACCTTGAGATGGACCGAGGATGCCATGGGGGCATGAGCCGGAGGGCCAAGCCATGAGGGCTATAAAATGAGATTAATCTTTGAGGTAAGAGTTAGTGCGTGGATTGAGATGTTTGAGAATGTGTTTGTGTGGTTACATGGGGTCTCATGCATACATTCGGCTGCGGTCGTAGAGCTTATAAACTGATTGTGAAGCCTGAGGGCGGCCGGAGGGCCAGAGTCATGAGGACTCCATTGATGATGAGAATGCCGGAGGGCAAATATTGGGAATGCCGGAGGGCAAATGGTACCACATGCATAACTACATTGCATACATTCACATGAGTGCATGAATATTATTGAGTGATGATTGGTGTGATTGATTGTCTTTGTGAATTGTGATTGTATATATTGCCTATTATCACTTTTATTATATAGTTCGAGACTCACCCTTTCGTTGTTGTTTACCACAGGTAGTCATGAGTGAAGGCTTGTCACCTTCACTTTATTCCACTGAGTCGGTCCGCTCACGATCACGTAGCACCTGGGGATGGGTTATGAACTTTATTTTGATTATTTTGCTCGGTGTTGAGTTCTTTCTTTGTTGTACCATGTATTTTGAGATTGAGAATTATTCTCGTGAGTGTAGTTTTATTCCATTTGCATGATATGAGTTATATCCCACGTTTTATATGGTGTTATGTATTGGTTCGTATTTTCAGAGCCGAAGAAATTTGTTTGAGTGTTTTTGGAGAGAAGTGTAACATTCCATTTAATGAGAAATGATTTTTATTACTCACGATTTTTGAATTAAATTAGGGTAGAAATGGGGTGTTCTGATTATGTATCAAAGTGGGTTGAAGCAGTTGCGTTGCCTAACAATGATGCTAAGTCTGTTAGCAAGTTCTTGCAAAAGAATATCTTTACAAGGTTTGGCACTCCTAGGGCTATAATCAGTGATGAAGGATCTCATTTCTGCAACAAATTGATTAGCCAAGTATGGGGTCAAGCACAAAATTACTACAGCATATCATCCCTAAACTAGTGGCCAAGCAGAATTATCAAATAGAGAGATCAATAGAATACTTGAAAAAATGGTAGGGCTTACTAGAAAAGAGTGGTCTAATCATCTTGATGATGCTTTGTGGGCCTACAGAACTGCTTTCAAGACTCCTTTGGGAATGTCCCATTACAGATTGGTTTATGGAAAAGCTTTCCACCTGCCTTTAGAGCTGCAATACAAGTCTTATTGGGCAATGAAGAAGCTAAATTTTGATCATGCTAAGGCAGGGGAAGATAGGCTATTGCAACTGAATGAGTTAGAAGAAATGAGGCAGGGGAAATTGGTGTTAGTTTTAAATGCTATAATTGGTGTGTTGTATTAACTAAGGTGATAGGCGATGGGTCAAATATGACCAATTATTTGATGATGGTGTTGTTGGGTCAAATATGACCAATTATTTGATGATGGTGTTGTTGGGTCAAATATGACCAATTATTGATGATGGTGTGGTTGGGTCAACTATGACCACTTAACGATGTTGGTGTTGTTGCATCATGCGTAAGATTATGATATTTGACTGTTGTTTCGGTGTTGTTCATGGTGTCGCATGCATTCATATGCACATTCCGAAGATGTAGGGTTTCGGCCTTTGAGCTATGCTCAATATTGGTGATGATGCCACAAGATGGCTATTTTTCGGTGATGGTACCACATGCATATGCCCGTCGGTGTGGGTTGCATTTCATCTCCCATTCATTATATTGATTATTTTCCTTGGGTGATTGATATTGACGAAGTGATTATAGTTGCCTTAACTCTAGTATACTGCTTATCATAGATGCTATTATACTGTTAGAGACTCACCCCTTCTGTTTGAATGTTACCCCTATGTTGGTAACGTGCAAGTGATAGTAAGTGAAGGATTGTCTACCTTCGCTAGCTGAGTCGGTGTCGTCTCTGATACGTAACACTCGGGGAGGGGATGAACACTATTTTATTAGTTGTTTTATTGTATTGTTTGATTTGAACCTGAAGTTGTGGATTTTGAAACGTCGGTAATTTTTGGTGGTGTAGACTCAATCGAAGTGATTCCACGTTTTATCTGATTTCACGTTGTTTGGATTTTAAATGTCGAATGTGACACTCCATTGCATGCTTAGTTTTTAAATTTCCGCACTTTAATTTTAATAAAACGAACGGGTGGATTTGGGGTGTTACACAACCCAACCACCAAACTCACCACAGCCTGACACTCCTACTATTGCATCCAACCCACCTACACCACCAGCCCAAACACCTGTCATACCACCTACCAATCCACCATAAATACCCACACAAAACCCTATTATCCCACCAACCCCTTATGTGCCATATGTCACTGCTACTTCTGATGCTGCAGCAACTGATAATGCTGCAGCAAGTTATGATTTGCTGGTCTCACCCAAAAAGATAAGAACGAAGAGAGCTGCTAAGAAGAGGAAGGTTGAGAAAGTGCTTGAGGAAGCTGATATCAGTGCGGAAGGGAGCTCAGTGCAGATGGAGCAAGAGGAAAACTCTGTAAATGCTGCTGTCATGCATGGATTGGCTAATGCTTCTGCCAATGAAGCCCTAGCAAGGGAAGCTGCCGAGAAGATGAAGGCTGAAGCTGACAAGAAAGCGAAAGAGGCTATGGAATTCGTGCTTGCCCACAAGAAGGCAAGTGTTTCTGATGCTTGTCCTGTTGTTGCGAATCACGAGATCGATCTTCGCGAAGAATCCATTGCTGCAGCAACAGAAACCTCGAATGTTCCAAATCCCTCAATGGATCAGTCATCAAAGGCCTCTGGAAAGAAGCAAAGCAAGGGTCCTGCAGTTCGAGCAAGCCCAAGAACAAAACCAGGAACTCCTGCACCTTAATCTTTTTCTGTTTTCTGTTTTAGTGTTTATTTTTGTTCTGATATAGTAGTTGCCTCTGTTTCTAGTTAGTTTCTGTTGCAATAAACTTGTTGAGTGCTTCCTGTCTGTGTTTGCACTCAACAGTTGTGTTTAGTTAGTTATGTTTGTTATTTTGTTTCTGTTTTTGCTGGTTGTTGTTGTCCTGTAGCTTCACCCCTTAGTCTAATTGCAGTGAGGACACTGCACAGTTCTAAGTGTGGGGGGGAGCTATACACTGTCATGTACTCTGTTTCTTTGCAATCAAAGTTAGAGTTGAGCAAAAACTTAGTGATGACATGGTGAGAATTGAGTGAGTAGTGCCCCTATTTGGTGAGTGAACTACTTTACTTCAGCTCCTACACCTAAGCTTGAACTTAGGTAGGAACTTAGTGAATTAGAGACCTAGGGAATTGCTAAATTTCTACTAAAAACTTAGGGCAGCATAAGAAACTAAGTTTGGGGGTACTCTGAGATATATTAAGGCAAAGCTTGAAGGAATGCAGTGCTACAGCATCCCCTGCTGCAGCAATGATGGGTTATGTGCACAGAGTTTTAGGATGTTTTAAATTTAAGTCTGAATGTAGGTGCAAAGCACCAAGGTCTGTAATTATGGAATGTGCTGCATTTGCCCAGTCAACTAAAAAAAAAAGAAAAAAAATCGAAAAAGCAAAAATGCTATCAAAAAGAAAATCAAATAAGGGCAATGCAGTACAAAATTAAGTCAAAAGTCTGTACAAAGTACTGTTATGAGTCTGTAATGCTGCAGCAATGTTAAGTCATGTTTAAATAAGTGCACTGGCCTAAAAGTTCTGGATTGCTACATCAAAGTCCTTGATCAAGCTCAACCGCCCTTTCTAAGCATGAATTGTTAGTCTACCCTTACTTTTGAAAAATCTTTAGTTTTCCCAAAAGAAAACCTCTCTAAGTCTTAGCTAAGTGAAATCTTGAACATTGATATCATCTGAACTGAGTTAAGTGTCACACACACACTTTTGAGCAGGAATAGGTTAGGGAACTCATTATTCAGAAGGTATGAAATTGAGTGAAAAATCTGAAAGTTGATACCCAGCTTGATTCTTCTTTGTGCTTCATATTTGAATTAATTCATTGATTGTGATTGCTTGTGTTCAGTTGTGCTTGCCTGTGTCAAGTGTCATTGCTTGAGGACAAGCAACGGTTCAAGTTTGGGGGTGTGATAACCCTCATTTATGATGGTTATTACTTGCTTTCTAAGCTTGTTTTTAAGTGAATTTATTAGCAAGATTGTATGAATTAGTGTGTAAATAAGTGTTTAGCTTAGAACTAATGGTGCAGGGTTGAATTGGTTTGAGTGGGGCATATTTATGCTCTTTGTGCTTTTAATTGTATTTGGTGTAAGTGCTGCAGCAACAGGTGCGTACGCATTAGTGAAAATGCGAAAGATAAGAGACAAAGCTCAGAGGAATGCGGAAAACACGGAAATTGAGGCAAGGACAGCTGTCAGAGCTGTATGGCACGGAAAGAGGTGACCTCATGAGGATTTCCCACAATCGCCCTTTAACCTAGGACGCATTTCCCAAAGAAGATCATTTTGAGGGTTGCGTGCAAAGGACACTATAAAAGCAAGTTTCTCATTCGTCATTTGCATGCTCTGTCGTCAAGAGGAAGTTAAGAGATAGCTCCTCATAGCGTGCTTAGCTCACCTTCATTACCAAATTTGATACATTACTGAGACGATTGCGACAGCATCACTGGAATTGCATTTCTCTTGGTGGATTTCTACTTAGAAGAGTTGGATCGAACTCCATTGTCACCATTGGAGCTCCTCTTTCGTTCTCTCTCTATAGTGTCATTTCTTACCTTGAAATTTGTAATATGACTTCTACTCTTTTGTTTAAGTTATTTTCCATGTTTTGTAAGCTCAATATGAGGTAAATACTCATAGTTGAGATGTTGGATCTGATGTAGCTAGATTTATTATGTGATTAATGAAGTATGTTTAATGTTGTGCATTTTACCTTGTGTGCTATAATATTTCCATTTTAGAGTAGGATTGGCCGTCTATTCTAAATAGCATTTATAAATTCAGAGATGGTTTGTAAATTAATCTCACAAGGTAATATGGGTAGTGGACATTAACGAGAGATCTTGATGTTCCTTGCTTAACCCTAGAGATAGGAGAGCATAACCCATAAGGTGAATACATCGCTTGCTCAGCGACCTAGGAGGTACTTCTTTAGGGTTTAGAGATAAACTCTTGCAAGGAAACCTAGTGTGAAGTATTCGAGAGAATAACGTCTTATTGCTGCAGCACCTAATGTTGCAGCATTGAACATACACTTAATTGCATATTAATGAAGCTACTGAAGTGAATGCATCTCAGCTTGTTCTCATCACTGATTTCACATTACCCTTTACTTTTACTACTGTTTATGTTACCCAAAACTTGTGTGTCATTTACTTTCTTCACTAAACTGTTAATCAAATTAAACTTTCAAGATTAAGCTTAAATCCTCGTGGGAACGATCTCACTTACACTCTATATTACTTGTTAGACAGTGTATACTTGCACTATCACGTTTTCTCACAACACTACACAAGTGGAACTCCACGTGGATCGTTACTGACCGTATCACAGATCAAAAAAGAGTATGATGCAAACGATACTATACTACAAAGATATCTCACCGTAGTAAGAAAACTCTTGAAAGTTTCTAAAGTTGCGGAAGTAAAGAATCTGCTCCGAGATGACAATATCAGGGCTGATACCCTCTCCAAACTCACCAACACTAGGTCACCAGGAAACCGTCGAAGTGTTATCTAGGAAACTCTCTCTCAGCCTAGTGTGTCACTGGTAGCCAGACCGCCTGCAAATGAAGAACGGAGGTTGCCCCTCCTGCCTGGTGATGTACGGAGGTCACCCCTCCAGCCTTTCATAAATGAAGATGCCCAGAAATATGTGGAGAAGTGTGATAAGTTCCAGCAACATGTTGATGTACACATTGCCTCTTCGACAGACTTAGCTACGCTAGCACCCCCACGACTATTCACCTAATGGGGCATAGACCTCTTGGTCCCTCTTCGTCACCCCCACAATCTATATTTAACTGGGGGCAATTAGAAAAAGCATTCCATGAGCAATTCTACATGGGTCAGTCGATAAGTAGCCTTAAAGAACTGGCCAGTGTTCGACGTGAAGTGGCTGAGTCTATTGATGAATATTTCAATAGGTTTTGACTTCTCAAAGCAAGGTGCTTTACACAAGTGCCTGAACATGAGTTAGTCGAAATGGCTGCTGGTGGATTAGACTACTCTATAAGGAAGAAGTTAGATACTTCACACTTAAGAGATATGGCACAACTTGCTGATAGAGTTCGACAAGTCGAATGACTAAAGGCTGAAAAAACTAGAACCAATAAGTTCGGTAAAAAAGAAAAAGTCGCCTATGTCGAATCATATGGTGGCGACCAAGGGTTCGACATTTCTTATGAAGATGTTGAAAAAGAGGTTAATGTTGCTGAATTAAAACCTGGACCTCTCTATGCTTGTAAATTATTAAAGCCTTCAGACGGGAAGAATCCTGTCGAGCCTAAATATGACAGATAATTGCTGTTGAAAAAGAGGTTAATGTTGCAAAAACCTATACCTTTGATGTTTCTAAATGTGATCAAATTTTTGATCTTTTAGTTGCTGATGGTCAGATAATTGTGCCTAAAGGCCTAAAAATACCACCATTAGAACAACAAAAGAAAAGAGGTTATTGCAAATATCATAATTACTTAGGCCATAATACCTCTCAATGTGTTCTTTTCAGGGATCTAGTCCAAAAAACATTGAATGAAGGAAGGCTGAAGTTTGGAGACAAATCAAAGCCTCCAATGAAGATCGATACTAATCCTCTTCCAACAGCAGAAGCCTTATATGTTGAACCATTTGAAATTCATATAGTTGAAGTTGTAGAGGTCACTACTGCAAACAATTGTGTTAAAGCAACCACTGAGAACCCAAAGGTTGATGTCGAAGTGGTTACCGAAGACCAATATAATGAAAAGATGCAAGTAGTTTACCCTAAGGCTGAAGAGGAACTCACCGACTTCCTTAATTGTGTAATCAACACTCACGAGGTCATGTTGTGTCAGTGCAAGGTGCAACGTGTTCGAAAAAGAGCTTCTAAAAGTTTGGAAGGTTTTACTCCTCAACTCAAGAGAAAATGAAAGTGGGTCGACAAAAGGCCTAAGTTCAACTTCAACAAGAGGGGAATTCCATACAAAGTGGTTCCTTCAACAAAACAACAACAAAAGTACCAGATCAAGACCTATGTACCACCAATGGCTTTGCCAGTTGGAAAATGGGTTCACTCAAAATCTCCTGTCGAGAAGTGGGTTCACTCCGGGGGAAAGGATGCAGGTTTTCGTTCTACAAAAGAGAAGGGAAGTTCGAGCGCTGCAAATCAAGGCAAGACAATAGTGTCGAAGAAATATGCCTACATAACTACAAGGGTAAAAACCCAATGACTAGAACACAATGGTGAAGGTATCAACGCCAAAAGAAAATTACTACAACAGCAAAAGCAAACCCCAATAATAACAACAAGGGCAAACAAGTGGTATCCAAAGTCGAAGTACAAAGGAAGCCAGCAACAGAGAGGATTAGGAGCTTCTTAGGCCATGCTGGTTTCTATAGGAGATTTATCAAAGATTTTTCAAAAATTTCAAAAACCATTGTGTATTCTTTTGCAACATGATGTACCATTTAACTTTGATGATTCTTGTATGAAAGCTTTTCAAAAGCTTAAAAAGGCATTGGTGACAGCACCAGTGATAGTTGTAACACCCCATTTCTACCCGGCATTTAAATTAAAAATCAGAGTTACAAAAATTTAATTCCAAAATGGAGTGCTACGCTCAATACAGCACCCACAGTAACAATTAAAGCGTAAACAGTTTATTTCAACACTTTAATACGCAACACCAGCTCAAGGATGGAATTTCTCATTACTTTAATAAATAATTCCACGCACCATAATTAATAAACATTACGTGTGGAAAGCGAAACATAGTCTCGGATGGACAACAATAATCTCAAATACAACGTGGAAATATCAATAACATAGTTCAATAGTCAACAAAGAGGAAATGACTAGAATCCTAAACCCATCCCATAGGTGCTACGTATCGAAGCGGCATCGGCTCGGGAAGTGAAGGGACTAGGCCTTCACTCATGGCTACCGTGGTAAACAACAATGAAAGGGTGAGTCTCGAACTATATAATAAAAGTGATAATAAAGCGTTATAATAGCTTCGTAGAAGTCAATCAATCACAAGTCATTGCACAACAATCACATTCACTTTAAAATTCATGTATGAGGATGAATGCAATGTAAATGCGATCATGCATGTGGTACCATTTGCCCCCATGGCGATATCATCAACAAATTGAGTCCCCATGACTCGCCCCATGGCCTCATCAAAGACAATATAAACGCCGCGATCGCGGCAATGTATGCATGAGACTCTATGAACATGCCACAATCACACTTCACAATATCACTTTGTTAATACATTATTTCTCAACTCATTATTAATATCATATATAGCCCCCATGGCTCTAGCCCCCATGGCTCATGCCCCCATGGCATCATCAATCACCTCAGTCACTAACTCAACACAATCAAGTCCCAAGGACTAATCACAACTAGAGGACTAAACCTCACTCAGGGACCTAAACCACCATTTAGGACCAAATCAACACTCAGGGACCAAATTAACACCTTTTGGACCAAACTGACACCTAGGACCAAAACAGCACCCACTTAGACACAAGGCAAAGACTGGCGCCATTTCCCCACACTCTGGCGCCACCACGTGCACACTGCGGCACCAGCGCCAAAAACTTCAAGAACTTGGCGCCCCCGTGGCAACACTGACCACTAGCGCCACTTTTCTAGCAATCTGAGCCCCACGGGCAAGTACATGATGCTTAGACACAAACTAAGACTCAAATCGAGACACGATCTCGGACACGAGCGCATGCCTGGCGCGCCTGGCAGCACTTGGCGCGCCCGCCTAGACACAGCAAAGAACACGAGCGCAACAGGCGGCCATTTGGCGCTCTGTCTTTGCGCCACATGCACCCACACACACGCAACACACATTCTGGCGCCACCCTAGGCGCCATGGGCACCCAAATGGCGCTCATCACTTAGACACCCATGCCCACACTCACCTAGGCGCCAAAACAGGCGCCACAGAGCAGCCATTTGGCGCCCGCACTTGGTCGAACACTCCTGGCGCATTGGCGGCCACTTTTGGCGCCCGCACCTAGACACAAAGACACCTGCGCACATGAAGCGGTGACACAGCGCCATTCAGGCGCCTGGGGTAGCATTTGGCGCCCACATCGCGCACACACACACACAAAGACGCAACAATGCTGCTGGGCGCAATTTTCCGACAAATCGGCGCGCGCCAGCGGCAAGAACACCGCACCTGCACACAACTCCAAAGACATGAACAGTAACCCAGGCGCCATTTTCCCAAAGAATGTGGCGCTTGACGATGACATTCTGCACAAAACACAACCTAGCACATGAACAGTGCACAGGGCGCCATATTCCCAGCAAATTGGCGCCCAGGCAGCACACACACACACACCCAGTCACTGCTACAGTGACACAGGCGCCATTTCTCTAGGAAATTGGCGCCCAGTCAGTGGCAACTCAGCACAAAACTCATCACACCACACGTGAACAGTACACAGGGCGCCATTTCCCTAGCACATTGGCGCCCCATACCCCAAAATCTCAATTTCCCCAAATTCTCTTGAACCAATTCATCCTATAACCCTTCTAACACTTCCAATTTCATAAATTAACAAACAATTGCACGTTCAAGTCATCACATACATCAAAATCACGAAATCACATAGTATAAAACCCTAACCTAAGCCCTAACTCAATTTTAGCATGCAATTCATCAAATTCACCCAACGACAATTCAATTGGCAATCAAACAACATCAAATCAAGACTCTATAACTCCTATACAACCTATTATATCCTCTATTATAGAGTGAGACTCCTCTTACCTTGAATTAACCGTAAAAAGTGATTCTCACCAAGTCACGTACAAAAACCACCGCAACTAGAGCCTTCTTCTCCTTTCCTTGCTTGGTGCGATCCACTCTTCTCTCTTTCTCTCTAGGTTGCACCGTTCTCCTCTCCCTTTCTCTCTCTCTCTCTTCGCAATTTTTCTTTCTTTTCTTTTCCTTGCACAAGTGATGCGAAATGCATCACTCCTAGGAGCCTAAGTCATTGGGCTTGGGCTCTCTGGCCAATGCTTGCATGATCTTGGTATTTCCAATACCACTCCCTTCAATTAAATAAAATATTTACATTATAATTTAATATAATTAAAATAGTGCAACACTTTAAATAATTTAATCAATTACTCAATTAAATCATTTAGGGTGTTACAACTCTCCCCACTTAGGAAATTTCGTCCTCGAAATTCATACACAGTCAAATAGCTCTGGATACGACTCCTCATCCCGCTCTCCGGCTCCCAAGTCATGCTCACCAAGCGGCTCCCAACCACACTACCTTGACCAAAGCAATGTCTTTCCTCTCAACACCTTCACCTCTCTGTCATCAATTCTCACTTTGGCATAGTCTCCACAAAGTGAGGTTCTCACGCACCTCCACATCATCCATGTGAATCACATGAGGCAGGTTCGGAATATACTTAGAAGGCGTGACACGTGGAATACATCGTGCAAGTTCGAAAGATTTGGTGGCGAGCCACCCTATAAGCAACCTTTCCTACCCCTCGGTGATTTGGTACGGTCCGATAAATCTAGGAGTCAACTTCTTTGCCTTCAAGGCACGCCCAACACTACCATAGGCGTGACCCTCAAGAACACATGCTCACCAGCCTAGAATTCCAAGTCCTTTCTCCTCCTATCGTGGTAACTTTTCTGCCTACGATGAGACTCCTTCATTTTCTCCCTGATCATCTTTACCTTCTCTGTAGTCTCCCTAACCAATTCCGGTCCAAGAACAACACTTTCACCGGACTCATGCCACCACAAAGGAGTCCTACACCTCCGCCCATACAGTGCCTCAAAAGGAGCCATCCCTATACTCGAATGGAAGCTGTTGTTGTAAGTGAACTCAATCTGTGGAAGGTGTGTATCCCACGCACCTCCCTGCTCTAGCACACAAGCTCTCAGAAGATCCTCCAAGGACTGGATGGTCCTCTCTGTCTGTCCAACAGTCTGAGGATGATAAGCTGAACTCAACCTCAATCTGGATCCCAATGCCTCCTGCAAGCTCCCCCAAAACTCAGACGTAAACATTGGGTCTCTATCCGACACAATACTCTTCGGAACCCCATGCAGCTTCACGATCACCTGAATGTATATCTTAGCCAATCTAGGCACAGGATAGGTGATGTTGATAGGAATAAAATGAGCAGTCTTGGTCAACCTATCCACAATCACCCATATAGAGTCAAACCCTCTCAAAGTGTTTGGCAACTTGATCCACAAAGTCCATGGAAATCTTTGTCCCACTTCCATTAAAGGGATCTCTAAAGGTTGCATTAACCTGCAGCTTACGGTGCTCAATCTTTGACTTACGGCAAGTCGACAAGCATAAACAAAGCTGCGCGAACATCCTTCTTCATACAGAGCCACCAAAGCGGCTTCTTCAAGTCACGATACATTTTAGTAGCACCTGGATGAATGCTCAACTTGCTTCTATGGCTCTCCTCAAGTATCATTTTCTTCCACTCGGCATCATCGGGAACACAAATCCACGTCCACGAACCTCAACACACCACGAGAATCCAATGCAAGTCACCATCCACGACTTGCTCACCAACAACCAAAGAAATCAACCGGTTTCACATCCAACCACGGCGTCTCTCGATACTAACCAAGAAGTCATTCCCAATCCTCAAGATACCCGGTTTGACACTGGGGTGTCACTTCACAAACCAGACTCAAATCGCGGAATTGCTCAATCAACTCCAATTCCTTCACCATCATTGCTGACATATGTAAGGTTTTCCGACTTAAAGCATCAACCACGACATTAGCTTTGCCGGGATGATAGTTCAAGCCGAAATCATAATCTTTCAACAGCTCTAACCAACGCCTCTGTCTCATATTCAGCTCCTTCTGGTCAAACAGATACCTTAGACTCTTGTGATCATTGAACACCTCAAATCTGCGTAATCAGTACAAATAGTGCCTCCAAATCTTCAAAGACAAACACAATAGCGACCAACTCCAAATCATGAGTAGGATAGTTCTTCTCATGTGTCCTCAAGCTGTGCGGACGCATAAGCAACTACCTTCCCATCCTCGCATCAAAACACCTCCCAAACCCATCTTGGAAGCATCACAATATACTACAAAAGGTTGATCCGGCACAGGCAACACTAACACTGGAGATGTTGTCAACCTCCTCTTCAACTCATTGAAGCTCTCCTCACACTTTGCATCCCACACAAAGGCTCTTCCCTTACAGGTCAATTGGGTCAACGGAAGGGCTAGCTTAGAGAACCCTTCAATAAACCTCCTGTAGTAACCACCAACCCCAAGAAACTCCCGATCTACATCACGGACTTTGGGCTTTCCCACGCGCAACCTTGCATCAACCTTGGCTGGGTCCACAGCTATACCATCACCAGAAATAATGTGACCCAAGAAGCTTACCTCTTTCAGCCAGAACTCACACTTTGACAACTTGGCATACAACTTCTTCTCTTTCAACACTTCTAGCACCAATCTCAAGTGCTCTGCATGCTCTTCCTCAGACTTGGAGTACACCAGAATATCATCAATAAAAACAACCACAAACCGATCCAAGTAGCTATGGAAGATTCGGTTCATGTACTCCATAAACACCCCTGGTGCATTAGTGACACCAAACGGCATTACAGAGTACTCATAGTGCTCATACCTTGTTCTGAACGCTGTCTTCTGGATGTCCTCATCTTTCACCTTTATCTGATGATAACCTGACCTCAAGTCAATCTTGCTAAAAACCTTAGCACCCACCAGCTGGTCCATCAGATCATCAATCCTCGGGAGAGGATACTTATTTTTAATAGTTACCTTGTTCAGTTGCCTGTAATCCACACACAGACGCATACTTCCATCCTTCTTCTTCACTAATGAGCAGGAGCTCCCATGGTGACACACTAGGCCTCACAAACTTCTTCTCAAGTAACTCTTCCAACTGCTTCTTTAGTTCAGACAACTCAGAAGCTGACATCCGGTACGGTGCCATAGACACAGGCCTAGTACCAGGCACAAGCTCAATCCCAAACTCAACTTCCATCTCTGGTGGCACACTAGGAATCTCATCAGGGAACACTTCAGGGAATTCACACACCACCTGCAGCCCATCAACTACAGCTCGGTTTTTGGCAGACATAGACGCCATCAACGCAAAACAAGCGACCACCCTCTTTCATTACCTCACGCAATTGATCACAGACACAAAGAAATGACTCTCCCTCTTACGGAGGAAGGAAACTCCTGAACTTGTTGAAGCGATTGATGTGTACATGGTTATCTACTAACCGATCCATACCTGAATAACATCCAACCCACCCAAAGGCAAAGCAGATAAGGTTAACTGAATATCTCGCGCAAGACCGAGAGGACACCTAGCACACATTAGAGAAGTAGTTATCGAACCCCGCTTGCATTTGGAGTGTCGATAACCATCCCCTCTCCATAGTAGACAAGACTAAATTCAACTTTTCAAAGACCTGGCAGAGAAATAAAAGAGTGTGTAGCACCCGTATCAACAATAGCAACAACAGGTGTACCATAAATAAAGCAAGTACCTCTAATCTCCCCGGCCTCCTCTGAACTCCGCTAGTGCAAAGACTCTCCCGGTGGACCTCTCTTTCTTTGGTTTAGTGAACTTGGAGCTAAAATGACCGGAGTTCTCCACAATTGAAACATCTGACTTCCTTGCGGTCACAATCGGATGCCATGTGACCATCCTTACCACAACGAAACATATCTTTCCCCGACCTTACAATCAAAACTCTTGTGACCCCGGCTTGCCACACTTGAAGCACACAATGTTAGCGGGAGCATCTCCCCACTTGGCTTCTTGCCTCGGCGGACCTCTCTTACCCTCGGCGGACTGCTACCACCAAAGATACCTGTGTTTACCTGTGCTCGAATTTACCCTCCGGTCTCTCATGACTCTAGAGCGGGCATTGTTGTCTTCCTCATAGATTCTGCAGTGATCAACCAAATCAAGCCAAACACTCACGATCTTCGATACCCAATGGCTTGCTTGATATCGCTCTCAACCCATTCTCAAATTTGATACACTTTGAGAATTGGACCAAACCTCGAGTAATGTGGATAGAACTTAGCATTTCAAGAATCTGGCAAACATACTCGAAAGCAGACATACTCCCTTGCTCACTCAAGGAATTCCATCTCTTTCTTCCCCGACATTCTCTCGGAAAGTACTTTCTCAGGGACTCCCATCTGAACACAGCCCAAGTAACCTCCTCATGCGCAACCCCTAGCCTCTCACCGGTCTCTAACCACTACCATCATCGACCTCTCGGCTAGAGTGTGCGTACCATACCTGACTTTCTGCTCATCATTGCAGTCCATCACCCGGAAGATCCTCTCAATCTCCTTCAGCCATGCCATAGCGCCATCTGGATTGTACCTTCCCTTGAAGGTAGGAGGGTTCTCTCTCTGAAATGTAGCCAAGCTACGGGTCCCAGCATTCTCACCAACATTCTGCTGGTTCCCTATAACCTGGGCTATGGCTTGCAAGGCCTCAGCAATAACAGATCAACTCTCCTGGCCATAACAACCTAGCACTGCAACATGAACAACCATTCAGAACTAATTTAAGACACCTAATGGTCATACACAATATGACAAACAGACACACTTGGCCGGACAGACCGAACTTTTGCTCTGATACCACTAATGTAACACCCCATTTCTACCCGGCATTTAAATTAAAAATCAGAGTTACAAAAATTTAATTCCAAAATGGAGTGCTACGCTCAATACAGCACCCACAGTAACAATTAAAGCGTAAACAGTTTATTTCAACACTTTAATACGCAACACCAGCTCAAGGATGGAATTTCTCATTACTTTAATAAATAATTCCACGCACCATAATTAATAAACATTACGCAGCGGAAAACAGAAACATAGTCTCAGATGGACAAAAATAATTTCAAATACAACGTGGAAATATCAATAACATAGTTCAATAGTCAACAAAGAGGAAATGACTAGAATCCTAAACCCATCCCCTAGGTGCTACGTATCAGAGCAGACCGACTCGGGGAAGTGAAGGGACTAGGCCTTCACTCATGGCTACCTGTGGTAAACAACAACAGAAAGGGTGAGTCTCGAACTATATAATAAAAGTGATAATAAGCAGTATAATAGCTTCGTAGAAGTCAATCAATCACAAGTCATTGCACAACAATCACATTCACTTTAAAATTCATGTATGAGGATGAATGCAATGTAAATGCAGTCATGCATGTGGTACCATTTGCCCCCATGGCATTATCATCAACAAATTGAGTCCCCATGACTCTGGCCCCCATGGCCTCATCAGCACAATATAAACGTCGCGACCGCAGCCGAATGTATGCATGAGACTCTATGAACATGCCACAATCACACTTCACAATATCACCGTTAATACATTATTTCTCAACTCATTATTAATATCATATATAGCCCCCATGGCTCTAGCCCCCATGGCTCATGCCCCCATGGCATCATCAATCACCTCGATCCACTAACTCAACACAATCAAGTCCCAAGGACTAATCACAACTAGAGGACTAAACCTCACTCAGGGACCTAAACCACCATTTAGGACCAAATCAACACTCAGGGACCAAATTAACACCTTTTGGACCAAACTGACACCTAGGGACCAAAACAGCACCCACTTAGACACAAGGCAGCACTAGGCGCCATTTCCCCCATACTCTGGCGCCACCTGCAGCACACAAAGCACGAGCGCCAAAAACTTCAAGAACTTGCGCCGCAGGGCAACATGCCCATCGGGCGCCACTTTTCTAGCAACTGGCGCCCACAGGCGGCACAATCTTAGACACAAACTAAGACACAAACCGAGAGACACGCCTCGCACACACGAGCGCATGCCCTAGCGCCACAGGCATCACTTTTGGCGTCCCGCCTAGACACACAGCGAAGAACACGAGCGCAGAGGCAGCCATTTGGCGCCCTGTGCTACGCCACATGCACCCACACACACACAACACACATTCTGGCACCACCCTAGGCGCCATGGGCAGCCAAAATGGCGCCCATCACTTAGACACCCACGCCCACTGTAACACCCCAAAATTAATTAGGTGATTATTTAACTAATTTAATTAGGTGATTACTTAACTAATTTAATTAAGTGATTACTTGACTAATTTAATTAAGTAATATTTTAGTTGTCTATATTAAAATAAATATAGAGTGATTAATTAAATTAAGGAGTGAGGTGTGGTAAATAAATAGTGAGTATTTTAGTTAAGTGGGGAGTATTTTAATTAAATTGGGAGGATGTATGTAAGTATCTAAATGGTGCAAATAAGGGGCCCAAGCTCACTAAATAGGCCCAAAGTCAATACATAACTAGGGGTAGGGTTTTTAGCCTCATTTAAATCAAAGTGAAAGAAAAAGAAAGGAGGGGAGCTGCTGGAAAGGAGGCGACGGTACTGTTCATAGGGGAAGGGGGGAAGGAGAAATGAGAAAAGAAATGAAAAAAGAAAGAAAAGTCAAACAAAGAATAAAAAAATGAAAAGGGAGTGAAAGAGGACCGAGAGAGAGAGAGAGAGAAAGGAGAATCGGGAATGAAAGAAAAGAAAATAGAGAGGAGAGGAGTATGGAGGGTGTTTTTTGGGTAACAAGGGGGAGGGGGAAAAATTCAACCTTTGCTTGGGTAAGTTGGTATTTGGTACCAATCTTCTCCATTTTTCTTCCTCTATTTTTTAGTGTAAATTTCATACACTAATTCCTTCCCATTTTCTCCTTTCCATAAATGAGTTTTTGAAGCTAAAAGTAGGAGAACATCCATTTTTGGTGGTTCTTGTGTTTTTGAAGGAGAGGCTACTTAGGTTCTTCAATTTTGAGGTATGGGGGCTCTCTTTCATAGTTAATAATTTATAAACCTTGAAATCATATGGATTAGGTGTTAGGAGTAGTTGTTTAATTAATTAATGAAGTAATTGTGTGTTTGGGTGGTTGTTTGATTGTGTATGTGATTACATTAATTGTTGTATTTGTATTTAATTTGGGGATGCCATGATGCTTGATGTTGGAAATAAATGTGTTGTTAAATGTGCATGCCATATGTTTGATAAAATGCTTTAATGTGAAGAAATATGTGACTTAATGATGTTGATTAAATGCCTAAGTGAGTGTTGTTAAAGTGAGTGTTTAATTGTTAAACAATATAGAGATAATTAGATGCTAATTAATATAATTAAATAAGGGAAAGTATGTGATTATTAAGTGTCAAAATAGTCCCTAAGTGCTAAAATAATCTTTATGGTGTTGGAATAGCCCCTAAGTGCTAAAATAATCTTTTTGGTGTTGGAATAGTCCCTAAGTGCTAAAATAATCTTTATGGTGTTGGAATAGTCCCTAAGAATTAATTTAATCCTTAGTGTGACAAAATAGTCCCTAAGTATTAAATTAATCCTTGGCGTGACAAAATAATCCCTTAGTGTCTAATTAGTCCTAATATGGCAATATAAGTTCCTAAGTACCAAATTAACCATAATGTGTCAAAATAGTCCTTAGGTACTAGATTAATCTTTGGTGTGTCAAAATGGTCCTTAGGTGTGGAAAAGGTCCTTATGGGGTGGTTTGGTCCTTAGGTGGGATTTAATTTAGTAAATGAGGTGTGGTGGTGAGGTGTTGATAATGAGGTGATGTGGGCTTGGCCAAAGAGGTGGGTTAATAATTGATGTGGGCTACGGCCAAAGAGGTGGGTTAATAATTGATGTGGGTTTCGGCCAAAGAGGTGGGTTAATGATTGATGTGATGTAATTATTGTGTTGTGATGCATTTGTCATGGTGTCACATAAATCATATGCATATAAACAAGGTGGTATGGCTTCGGCCAAAACATGGTGGGTGGCTTCGGCCAAAACATGGTGGGTGGCTACGGCCAAAAGAGGTGGTTGCTGCGGGGTTATTGAGGTGGTTATGGATCCACATGCATATTGCATTCCATGCATTACATGCATGCTCTGGTGATTGATTGGGTGTTCATGAATTAATGGTGTGTCGGTGTAACTGTATTTGTTGTAACTGTATATGTGACGTAACTGTATAATTGACGAACCGTATATTGGCGTTAACTGTAATTGGTGTAACTGTGTTGATGGTGTCTTGAATTGATCAGATATCCGTGTACCTAATCTATTGTGTTTCTTGTTTTATTTATTATTATCTATGTATTGAGACTCACCCTCTCTTGCGTCGTGTTGCCTCGTATGTCGGCAGAACTGCAGATGATGATGACTAAAGGTGTTTAGAGATATTTTCTCTAGTGTGGTCGAGTCGGCTCGATCACGTAGCAATCGGGGAAAATATTTAGTAGTTGTTATTTTATTACGTTTTGAACTATTATGTTAAGCTATTATCTTCATTTGTTGTACTACTTTATTCTCGGACTTGTTGGTGCTATGTATCATATCTTTCGGGTTTTACTTTAATTAATATTCGAGTATTGTAAGGTGTTTTGAAGAAATGTAGCACTCTCTTTGTGGTGCGTGGAAAAATATTATGTTTTTGAAAACTCTGATTTTATAATCGATTAATTAATAATAAATAGAAAATGGGGTGTTACATTAGTGGTATCAGAGCAGCAAACCTCTCTCAGTACGGTGTGGTTCGTGGGCGAACCAAGCGGAAAGCGGTGGGCATGTGACATCCGGCCGAGGAGGCGGGAGTGATCGCCGGTGCCCAAAAAGGTGGCATGGCAAAGAGCGCTTCGCGCGGCTTCAAGCGAAGCGGCGCGTGAATGAACCGAATATGCCGGAATGAGAGGATCCGAGAGGTGCGGGTATGGGGCTATCTGATTGAAGGAAGGCTTAAAAGAATTGATTTGGACTACCTATACCAACAAGGTGCATCTTCTTTTCGGGAGCTCATCCCATAAGAACTCCATAGTTAAGCGTGCTTGGCTTGGAGTAGTAGTGGGATGGGTGACCTTCTGAGAAGTTTCGGAAAGCATGCAAGTGAGGACAAAGCATCTTTGAAAAGACTCGTGTTGGTACGTAAAGCGATCGGCGATTCGGAAGTAGTGCAGGATGTTACAAATGGTATCAGAGCAGTTCGGTCCGTTCGGCCAAGTTGTCGAGTCTGTTAACTCTCGAGTCCTAGTACTCGTTCTGAATCATAATTATGTTGATATTTATTACGGTGACTTTTGTTGGTTTATTCCTTCACTGCCTTGTAAATTTAATTGATGGATAGCGATTGATAGTTATATTGATTTATTGAGATATGTGTGATTAAAAGAGTTCTAACGACGTCAAAGGAGTGAAAGTCGTGACGACGCCTTCGCACTCTGGACTGCGTTAAAAGTCTTTTAATGTGATAGTTATAAATTGAAAGAAAGTAGTTTTTGTGACCTTAATTAGTTGGTTGCATGAGTAGGAGGGACTGATCATCCCAATCACTCATCCCCAATGAAAGAGGCGACAATAACTCATGATTATTATTAAAATTGGATGCGTGTACTAATTTTAATTTTATTGATTGCTCGATTTGTTTGTTAGGATATAGAAAGTAATTTTTATATGACCTAACCGTGGTAAATATACATTGGACAATATTTGAAGACTGCTTGTTGAAAATTGTTGCACTTGATTAACGTCTCTGCTATAGGTTGGTTGTTACTGCGATGTATATGAGTTTAAGTTTGACTTGCGATTAATTGTTCGAAGTTAGTGTGCTAAAATGAAATGCTGTGTAATGCTATATTTTCATTAACTCAATTAAGATTGCATAATTTGAACTTTCGACACTTTCAGTGTTTTAACTTGACTTGTTTCGTGAGCATGATGTGATTTGTCAAAATTAAATGATTAACTTTCCTTACCTTCTGAGTGTATGTCGGAAAATAAGTTTTGAACTAATAGGTAGTGGTGTATGTGGTTGCGTGCTCGAGTGATAGTAAGGTTGGGGTTTCTGTGTGGTTTCCTTTTTGACAAAACTACAGTGCGTGGTTTTCAAAAAGCGATTACTCGAGAAAATTTTTTTGCGCTATTAGGAATGAACGTAATGTAAAAGTTAGTGTTGAATTATGTTTCCAAGATGTTTTATGATTTTTATGTCAAAATGTGACATGACTTCGGTCTTTGGATTGATTAGGTTATAATTTGATGTTGTATGAAAATAATGGAGTTTTACACTAATTGCAAGGTTAGATAAGATAGAATTTTTTTTATGATATGGGAAGGTGAGTTCAAAAATGACTGTCAAGGTTTTAGAAACAAACATAACTAATTTTAAGTACCTTCTAAGTGTGAATTACAATGTGAAAATTTGTTCGATTTATGATTTAACTGTGGCCTTTGTTGTTGATATTAGTATTGTTTGCCACTTCTTGGAAATTGTTTTACGAGACTTATAAATCTAATGATGAAAACTGTGCAATGAGACTTTTGTGCACTTCCATTACTTGATTAGTTTTCCTTGCTAAGTGTTGACAAGGGTATTTAATTTCATTTGTTTAAACTAATCTCAAGTCTTGTATCAAAACAATTGTATTATAAAGCATGTGTTGGTTGTATTATTTGTGATATGAAGTCAATTCAATTTGGTAGAATTATGTATCCATGATATTTTCTAGGGAAGTTGTAAGAATTGCATGTTAGCCAAATCCCTAGGAATAGAGAAAATCAAGAAGATGCCTATATGTTTAATCTTTTCGTAATTGTGTGTTTAAATTAATTGCATGATTGGTTATGCTTATTTGGTGGTTGATGAAATGAAAAAGTATGTGATGATTATAATTGGTTTTGGTAATTGGTCATGATGAGTTTTTCTTGCTTAAGGTTTTGTGCTTAGAATGAAAGCATGATTGTTATACAACTTAGGAATAGGAATGGTGTCAGAATCAATGTCTTAGGTTGAGATTCATGGGGACCGGTAAAGCTATGCATACTTTTGCGAACTTTCGAAAATCTTTGTTTTTATAAAACTCGGTGTGGGATTATTAGTAATGGTGGCTGAATTATGATGGTTGTTTGTGTTGTTGAATTCATTTGTTTTGAGATGTTTCGACATGAGTCCAGTATTTGATGATTGTAGGAACGTTTTACTAATTGAAAAATTATGTGGTTTGTCATTTCGAAAAAACTTGATTGAATGCTTGTTAATTTGCCACTGATTGGGTTGCATTCGGAGTTGTAGAACTCGAGTTATAGGTGAAGCAAGTTAGGTTAAAATTTTGGAAAACAGTCTGGACACTGTTTCAGTCTTTTGAAAACTGGCACTGTTTGGTTGAGTCAAAAATTATGTGGCCGAGTGTTTTCGAAAATAGACTTAAAGCCGGTCGTTTTGGCACTAGTTTCGTTAGATTCGGAGTTGTGTAGCTCAGTTATGAGTCTCCAAAGTCGAGTCAAATTTCTAGAGTCAATCTGTAGATCGGTTCGGTGTTTGCAAGTTTTATGCCTCCAAATGAACTCCGTTTTGAACGATTCTTTTCCATTAGAAACTATACTCAAAATGCTTTTATTCGGGCTGAAGTTTTGTCCCATTTGGTCAAGTTTAAGTCGGTTTAGCGTGAAATGAAGTAGGAGGACAGAATCTGTCGATCCAATGGGAACTGTTTGGGTTGTTTCTAAAAACTGTACTAATTGACTCATTGTTTTGAAACTTTAATGATATATTCAGAAACTACACATCCGTGGCTTTCCAACAAGTATTTATTTGTCGAAATCCGAGGTCGTTTACTATTTTAATTAATTCGCCAAAGTAGGCGCAAAGTTACAGAATTTTCTGCACCCGAGTTTAGGTGGACTAATTTGAGCGTGGAATAAAATGATTAATTGTGGAATAGGTTGAACTTGAAGTTTGTTGTTATGATCGTGTTAATTGTTGATGTGAATGATGTTGGATATATGATAACTTGTTGGGATTAGTATTGTTGTGTAATTACGGTTGTTAGGGTTGTTGGGCCTCTGGCCATAATTGTTGTTGTCTCTTGTGTTGGGTAGTCGGGTAGGATTTTGACAACCTACTGAGTTAGAATACCTAATTGAGGAGTAAGAGTGTAGGGAAGAGTATTTGATCCGTTGTGTGTGTGCGATAGGACTTGGATGATGACGGTTAGAGGAGATAAGAAGAGTGGATGTTGATTTCATGAGTTTAGCGTAGATCTTCGAGGAGGATAGCAATCGTTCATACGAGATAGTGAAGGAGAAGAGAAGTTCTCAGTTTCGTGGGAAGCCGTATGATGTTTCAGGTGGTAAGGGAGAGGAGAGTTCGGGCAAAAAGCCAAGTGGGGGAGACGCTACTGTGGGGAATTGGGGCACATTAGTACCAAGTGTCCAAAGCCGAAGGAGGAGAAGTCTAGCGGGAGAGTGTTTGTCTCGGTAGGTTCGGAGTCTGCGGAGGAGTGATAGTTGCATTTAGAGGTTAGCGTTTCATTAGGGTGCGTTGCTAGAGTTTAATGTTTGTTGTAGTGAGTGTTTAAGTTGCATGTCTATAATAGTTAAATTTTCGAGGACGAAAATATTCTAAGTGGGGGAGAGTTGTAACACCCCAAAATTAATTAGGTGATTATTTAACTAATTTAATTAGGTGATTACTTAACTAATTTAATTAAGTGATTACTTGACTAATTTAATTAAGTAATATTTTAGTTGTCTATATTAAAATAAATATAGAGTGATTAATTAAATTAAGGAGTGAGGTGTGGTAAATAAATAGTGAGTATTTTAGTTAAGTGGGGAGTATTTTAATTAAATTGGGAGGATGTATGTAAGTATCTAAATGGTGCAAATAAGGGGCCCAAGCTCACTAAATAGGCCCAAAGTCAATACATAACTAGGGGTAGGGTTTTTAGCCTCATTTAAATCAAAGTGAAAGAAAAAGAAAGGAGGGGAGCTGCTGGAAAGGAGGCGACAGTGACTTATTCATAGGGAAAGGGGAAGGAGAAATGAGAAAAGAAATGAAAGAAGAAAGAAAAGTCAAACAAAGAATAAAAAATGAAAAGGGAGTGAAAGAGACCGAGAGAGAGAGAGAGAGAAAGGAGAATCAGGGAATGAAAGAAAAAGAAAATAGAGAGGGAGAGGGAGTATGGAGGGCTGACGGCGCTGGGTAACAAGGGGGAAGGGGAAAAATTCAACCTTTGCTTGGGTAAGTTGGTATTTGGTACCAATCTTCTCCATTTTTCTTCCTCTATTTTTTAGTGTAAATTTCATACACTAATTCCTTCCCATTTTCTCCTTTCCATAAATGAGTTTTGAAGCTCAAAGTAGGAGAACATCCATTTTTGGTGGTTCTTGTGTTTTTGAAGGAGAGGCTACTTAGGTTCTTCAATTTTGAGGTATGGGGGCTCTCTTTCATAGTTAATAATTTATAAACCTTGAAATCATATGGATTAGGTGTTAGGAGTAGTTGTTTAATTAATTAATGAAGTAATTGTGTGTTTGGGTGGTTGTTTGATTGTGTATGTGATTACATTAATTGTTGTATTTGTATTTAATTTGGGGATGCCATGATGCTTGATGTTGGAAATAAATGTGTTGTTAAATGTGCATGCCATATGTTTGATAAAATGCTTTAATGTGAAGAAATATGTGACTTAATGATGTTGATTAAATGCCTAAGTGAGTGTTGTTAAAGTGAGTGTTTAATTGTTAAACAATATAGAGATAATTAGATGCTAATTAATATAATTAAATAAGGGAAAGTATGTGATTATTAAGTGTCAAAATAGTCCCTAAGTGCTAAAATAATCTTTATGGTGTTGGAATAGCCCCTAAGTGCTAAAATAATCTTTATGGTGTTGGAATAGTCCTAAGTGCTAAAATAATCTTTATGGTGTTGGAATAGTCCTAAGAATTAATTTAATCCTTAGTGTGACAAAATAGTCCCTAAGTATTAAATTAATCCTTGGCGTGACAAAATAATCCCTTAGTGTCTAATTAGTCCTAATATGGCAATATAAGTTCCTAAGTACCAAATTAACCATAATGTGTCAAAATAGTCCTTAGGTACTAGATTAATCTTTGGTGTGTCAAAATGGTCCTTAGGTGTGGAAAAGGTCCTTATGGGGTGGTTTGGTCCTTAGGTGGGATTTAATTTAGTAAATGAGGTGTGGTGGTGAGGTGTTGATAATGAGGTGATGTGGGCTTGGCCAAAGAGGTGGGTTAATAATTGATGTGGGCTACGGCCAAAGAGGTGGGTTAATAATTGATGTGGGTTTCGGCCAAAGAGGTGGGTTAATGATTGATGTGATGTAATTATTGTGTTGTGATGCATTTGTCATGGTGTCACATAAATCATATGCATATAAACAAGGTGGTATGGCTTGGCCAAAACATGGTGGGTGGCTTCGGGCCAAAACATGGTGGGTGGCTACGCCAAAAGAGGTGGTTGCCGACGGGGTTATTGAGGTGGTTATGGATCCACATGCATATTGCATTCCATGCATTACATGCATGCTCGTGATTGATTGGGTGTTCATGAATTAATGGTGTGTCGGTGTATGCTTGTATTTGTATGTAATATATGTAGCGTAATCTGTATAATTGTATGAATCGTATATTGGCGTAATCTTGTAATTGGTGTAACTGTGTTGATGGTGTCTTGAATTGATGTATATATCCGTGTACCTAATGTATTGTGTTTCTTGTTTTATTTATTATTATCTATGTATTGAGACTCACCCTATCTTTGCGTCGTGTTGCCTCGTATGTCGGCGTGAACCGCAGATGATGATGACTAAAGGTGTTTAGAGATATTTTCTCTAGTGTGGTCGAGTCGGCTCGATCACGTAGCACCGGGGAAAATATTTAGTAGTTGTTATTTTATTACGTTTTGAACTATTATGTTAAGCTATTATCTTCCATTTGTTGTACTACTTTATTCTCGGACTTGTTGGTGCTATGTATCATATCTTTGAGGTTTTACTTTAATTAATATTCTGGAGTATTGTAAGGTGTTTTGAAGAAATGTAGCACTCTCTTTGTGGTGCGTGGAAAAATATTATGTTTTTGAAAACTCTGATTTTATAATCGATTAATTAATAATAAATAGAAAATGGGGTGTTACACCCACACTCACCTAGGCGCCAAAACAGGCGCCACAGGGCAGCCAATTGGCGCTCTGCACTTGGCACAACACTCCTAGGCGCATTGGGCAGCCACTTTTGGCGCCCTGCACCTAGACACAACACACACTGCACATGAACAGTGACACAGGCGCCATTCTGGGCGCCCTGGGGCAGCATTTGGCGCCCGTGTCACTGGCACACACACACAACACGCAGCGATTGCTGCTGGCGCCATTTTCCCAAAGAAATGGCGCGAGCGAACAACCTGCACACAGACACAACTCCAGCACATGAACAGTAACCCAGGCGCCATTTTCCCAGCAATGTGGCGCCACTGGCGATGACATTCTGCGCACAAAACACAACCTAGCACATGAGCGATTACGTGGCGCCATATTCGGCAAATTGGCGCCCGAGCGACACACACACACCCGATCCATCAAGCACGGTGACACGAGCGCCATTTCTCTAGAAATTGGCGCCCGATCGATAACTTCAAAGACAAAACTCATCACACCACACGTGAACAGTACACAGGGCGCCATTTCCCTAGCACATTGGCGCCCCATACCCCAAAATCTCAATTTCCCCAAATTCTCTTGAACCAATTCATCCTATAACCCTTCTAACACTTCCAATTTCATAAATTAACAAACAATTGCACGTTCAAGTCATCACATACATCAAAATCACGAAATCACATAGTATAAAACCCTAACCTAAGCCCTAACTCAATTTTAGCATGCAATTCATCAAATTCACCCAACGACAATTCAATTGGCAATCAAACAACATCAAATCAAGACTCTATAACTCCTATACAACCTATTATATCCTCTATTATAGAGTGAGACTCCCCTTACCTTGAATTAACCGTAAAAAGTGATTTTCACCAAGTCAAGTACAAAAACCACCGCAACTAGAGCCTTCTTCTCCTTTCCTTGCTTGGTGCGATCCACTCTTCTCTCTTCCTCTCTAGGTTGCGCCGTTCTCCTCTCCTTTCTCTCTTCTCTCTTCGCAATTTTTCTTTCTTTTCTTTTCCTTGCACAAGTGATGCGAAATGCATCACTCCTAGGAGCCTAAGTCATTGGGCTTGGGCTCTTGGGCAAATGCTTGCAGTCCTGGTATTTCCAATACCACTCCCTTCAATTAAATAAAATATTTACATTATAATTTAATATAATTAAAATAGTGCAACACTTTAAATAATTTAATCAATTACTCAATTAAATCATTTAGGGTGTTACAATAGTAACACCTGATTGGAGCAAGCCATTTGAACTAATGTGTGATGCTAGTGACTTTGCAGTAGGAGCAGTCTTTGGACAAGCTTTTTCATTCCATTTATTATGCTAGCAATACATTAATTGAAGTTCAAGTGAACTATACATTTACAGAAAAAGAACTATTAGTTGTGGTATTTGCATTTGAAAATGTTAGATCTTACTTAGTTGGCACTAAAGTGATTGTTTATACTGACCATTCTGCCATTAAGTATTTGATTTCAAAGAAAGATGCAAAGCCAAGGCTGATAAGGTGGATTCTACTCTTGCAAGAGTTTGATCTTGAAATCAGAGACAAGAAAAGGGTAGAAAACCAAGTAGCAGACCATTTGTCAAGACTTGAAGGTGAATCACTAGGTACACAAGAGGAAGAAATCAAGGAAAGTTTCTCAGATGAGAAATTGTTGGCAATCACAGTCAATGCACATAGTGCAACTGTATTAGCTATATGCAATGAAGGAGCATGTAAGGCATCTGCACCATGGTATGCTGATATTGTAAATTTCCTTGAAAGTAAAGTGGTACCTAAGAATATGACATATTGTAAATTTCTCTTTTGTGATTTCATTTATATAAACATGATCTATTTAGTCTCTATATGCCTTGCAATGTCTATCATGAGCTAAATCTCTCTTAGTTGGAATGTTCTAACCATTTAATGAGCTTTTAAGTAACTTTGATGCATGTATATGATGTGTGCACTTTAGTTCTTGCTTGATAATTCTTTCAACATTTATTTTGAGATTGATCACTTAGAATAAGTAGATTTGTAAGAGAAGACATGGTTTACAATTAAGAACTCAAGAACTAATATGGGTTGGTGTTTTACATAAAGGAAACTTTGTGAAAACCATGCTAAGTCCTAGACATATGATAGTATAGTCCGTAGGTTGACACTGTGGGTACTTTAAGTAGACAAGAGTGAACTTATTTAGCAAGACTAGACATAGGAAGCTTGTAATGAAACTTTGGAGAAAGTGACTGAAAAGCACATAGCTAATGCAACAACATTCAGTGCAACTGCATCACATACTGCATTGAACACTTGAAAGTGAATTACTTGGGGAAGACATTCCAACTAGCTTTTCTCTATTGCATTACCACTACTTGCACACTGCTTTAAATTACTTGATTGTGATACACACCACCTCCAATTATATTTGTTATTTGGTTACCTCTCACTAATTGCAATGTATTGAGTTTTAAAAAGAGTTTCTCAAACCCTGTGGGTTCGATCTTTTATACTACTTGTTAAGAACTATGTACACATGCAAGCAGTCGTTGGACAACTAAGAAGTAGATGTTCAATTCTTATGTTGAGCTCGAAGCCGAATTCTGAATTCTTGAAGGTCTAAACTGCGATGCACCTTGCCCTCTTGCCTGTTGGAGGCACGACGGTCGCCCCTTGCTTGCTGAGGGTACAGAAGTCGCCCTCCTTATCCGATTAAGGCGTGCAAGAAGCCGTTGGATAGCTAAGAAGTATACCTTAAACTCATATGTTGAGCTCGAAGAAAGAATCTGAATTCTTGAAGGTCTAAACTACGACGCATCTCACCTTCCTGCCTGGTGAAGTACGGAAGTCGTCCCTTCCTGCCTGGGGAGGTACGGATGTTGCCCTCCCTGCCTGGCGAAGCACGGAGGTCGCCCCTCATACCTGGCGAAGTATGGATGACGCCCTCCCTACCCGGTGAGGTGCAGAAGTCGCCCTCCTTGCTGGACAAGAGATACATCTCGCATTTTACAATATTCGTGCGCCATAGCATTGGCTACGACTACCCGATCAGAGCAAGCATGTGAACGTCTAATAGAAAGCCAAGAGGCATGCCTAATACTATATTGTTGACATCGCAGTCAAAATAAGTACAAAGGGTCCTCACCCTCTCTGATGGAAATAGGAAATATTTCTAACGCCCTCTCACTTCGATACAAGCTACGTGTAGAAATCGATAAAGTCCCAAAGCAAAAACTACATCCAAGTGGCTTTAACAAAGTCGTGAAAAGAAAAAGCAAAGCAGCGGTCACCATAGAGGAGACCGTGAGACTGGCCATGAGGGTACGGAGGTCGCCTCTCCTACTTGGTGAGGTTCGGAGGTCGCCTTCCTTTCCTGTAGGGGGTAAAGATGTCGCCCTCCTTTTCCGATCAAGGCGTGCGAGCACTCGTTGGATAGCTAAGAAATATACCTACAATTATTATTTTGAGCTCGAGCCCCAATTCCAAATTCTGAAAGGTCTAAGCTGCGATCCTCGCCCTCCTGCCTGCTGGACGCCTGGACGTGCATCTCGTCTTTCCCTATTCTACAGGCCATAGCATTGGCCTCGGTTATCCGAATGGAGCATATGAATATGCGTTAGAAATCCAAGAGGCATACCTATAACGTTCGTGTTGAACTCAAAGTCTAATTATGAAGGCTAGAAGGCCCAAAACTACGATAAAATTCCATGCAAAATATTCACGAGGAGCCAGATCTCGTACTCCCTCTCATTTATGAAGAAGATTTCACCCTCTATCCCTTCATTCCCTTGAGGGATCAAGATGCCACCTTCCTTTCAGCCTTGAAGGAGATTTCACTCGTGAAGGTTAAGATCTCACTTTAACGCTCATTGAAAGAGGGAATCTCATTTTCTCTCCCTTAGAAACGTGTGTTTCCACTCAACAAGCCGTAACTTGCGCTCCGGTGGTCGGATTGAGGCATGTGAATATGCGTTGGAAAGATAAAATGAAATTCTTCAACTCTTATGTTAAGCTCGAGACCTAGTTACGTAGTCCTGGGGGCACAAAGATGCCATCTCTCGCCCATGCAGACATTTACGAAAGGAATCCTTCTTAATTGAAACAATACCTCGAGGTAAAAGAAACAGTATACTACGAGAATATTATTAAGCACCCCTGGGGCAGGGGAAAGACGTGATAAACATTCAGAAATATCCAAACGACAACGACACGATCCGCCCAGCCAGGACAACCTGGCAAGCACTCAGAAATGCCCAAACGGCAACGACAAAGAGCTGGTTGACAATGATAACCTGGCAAGGAACTTGGGTTACCCAACGGTCGCGGTAACAAGCCGGCCGGCGAATATGACCTAGACAGCAGTACCGCGAGCTCTTTTACCTTTTTGACCGAAATAATGCCACGAGGTATGCAGGAAAAAGAACACACTACTATGCTTCCCTTGGGGGCAAGAACATCCAGGCAACAAGCCAGTCCATGAGGACGATCTCGACAACAATCTCAAGCCAAGGCTATCCTCCAAAATAGCTCTGACTTGGGGGGCAACTGTTTTGGCCTGGGCCACGAGTCCCACTTAGCCACTTGGACTCAGGTCGACCCAGCAACCGTGATGGACCATAAGGTCCATGCGCTACTTGGACCATGGCATGCGCAACATTAGGCTACCATTGGCCCATCTCCCTTTGATCCACATTCAAAGGCCCAAGTCCAGTAAGCCTCAACGACTCAGATGATCCCGAACGATCCAAAGGCTCAGAGTCATCTCACGAAACTCTATAAATAGTGGTTCTCATAACCACATAAGGTATGTTTTCCTTCAACCCTGCAACCTCCACGATTCTCTACTGACTTGAGCGTCGGAGTGTCTTTGCAGGTACCCCCCTCCTGTTCAACACATGGAGATCCAACCCGATCAGGAGCATTACCGGCTGCCGTCCCGGACCGACCCAAAAAAGACAACTAGATACAGAACAGTAAGCAAAACAAAAAAGAATATACAATTTAAAATGAACGTGATGCTTGTCTGTCAGAAATTGTTTTGATGAGGAAACAAAAACACTTCAGCTACATCCTATCAAAAAAACAAAAGACTCCATTTGATAAAACCATTAGCAATAACATGAGCTCTTCAAATCAATGAACTCTAAAAAAGAGAACCGAATGACTGAAAAATATAAAAATAGCCTTGGAATGACTGAAAAAGGTAAGAATCAATTACATAAGATAATACTTTTGAATCGCTTAAACATATCCAGAATATAACATATATCACTTAACGAACAAGTATAACTAGGTCAAATAAATTAAATCACTCAATCTAACCATCAATAGTACACAAAACTAGACAATAGTGAGGGCAAGGGACTGGACAACTTCAGTTGTATCGTTTTAATTTGGAAAACTGTTAATGGTACTAAACAATAGTGAGGGCAAGGGACTGGACAAAATCCCAAATTCTTGTCCCTCACAAAACCATGGTACAACTTTCTGTCCCACAGTACAACTTTCTGTCCACCCCAAATATTACAAAAATACCATTTTTATTTCTTACTCAATAAATATTTCTCTCCTATCCCTCTTCTCTATCTTATCTCTCTTCTATTCTCTCTCTCCTCTTTCCTTCTCTCTCTCCCCGCTATCCATCTCTCTCCTCTATCCTCTCTCTTCCTCTCCCTCTATCATGTCTCATTCTCCTCTATCTTCTCTCTCTCTCTCTCTATCCAATCTCTCTTCTATATATCTTTTGGCTTAATTACAGTTTTGGTCCCCCTATTTTCACCAACTCACGATTTTGATCCCTCAAGAATTTTTTTCACAAATTTGGTCCCCCTTGTAACACCCTAAATGATTTAATTAAGTAATTGATTAAATTATTTAAAGTGTTGCACTATTTTAATTATATTAAATATAATATAGTGTTTTATATTTAGTATTTTATTTTTAATTAGAAGGGAGTGGTATTAGAAATACCAGAGTCATTTGTTTTTGGGCCAGAGCCCAAGCCCAATGACTTAGGCTCCTAGGGTTGGTGCATTTCGCACCAAAGGAAGAAACAAAGAAAGAAAAGCGAAAGAGAGGGGAGAAGAGAGAAGAGAGGACGACGCACCAAGAGAGGAAAAGAGAAAGGGCTTGATCATGAGGAGAAAGGAGAAGAGGAAAGCTCCATAGTTCTTTGTGGTTCTTATGCGTGACTTGGTGAGACTCAATTTCTACGGTTAATTCGAGGTAAGGGAGTCTCACTCTATAATAGAGGAGATAATGGGTTTTATGTGTATCATAGGGGAAATTTTGTTTGATGTTAATTGATGATTGCATGATGATTTGATTTCTTGAATTTGATGAATTTGTTGGTAAAATTGATTTAGAGCGTGAGTTAGGGTTTTACAATATATGATTTCGTGATTTTGATGTAATTGATGATTTGGGTGTGCAATTGTTTGTTAATTTGTGAAATTGGAGGTGTTAGAATGATTATAATGTGGATTGGTTTGAGAGAATTTGTAGAATTTGGGGATTTTGATGTTGGGGCGCCATATGGCTAGGAATGGTGCGCCCAGTGCATATGTGAGGAGGTTTTCGGGAATGTTGAAGTGCGGGCGCCAATTTCCTAGAGAAATGGGCGCTGTCACCTTATGCAGATGGATCGGGTAAGAGTGTTCTTTGTGCAGGCTGGCGCGCCGAATGTGGGTATTTTGGGGCCCGGGAGTGAAACTTATTTCTGGGCACATTTTCTCGTGCCAAATTTTGTATTCACCGCCAACTTTCAATTTTAAGTGTTTTGGCTCGAGTGGTTTTTACAGTTGCGGTGTTATTTTGAAAATGTCGGTGGGGCTTGTTTTGTGTGTGTAAGCGGGGTGGGTGAGTGAAACTCACATTTTGAACATATTTTCTTGTGCCAAATTTTGTATTCACCTGCCCAAATTCAATTTAAAATGTTTTGGCTCGAGTGGTTTCTGAGTGCACAGTCTTATTTTAAAAATGTCTCGGTGGGGGTGATTTTGTGTGTGTTTTGGGGCCCGGGGAGTGAAACTTACTTTTCTAGGCATATTTCACTGTGCCAAATTTTGTATTTACCTGCCCAAATTCCTTTTTAAACATTTTGGCTCGGGTGGTTTTTGGTTTGAAAGTGTTGGGTGAGAGTGGTCGAGTAGGGGCGCTAAATCATGTACTTTGCCAGGCGCCTAGCCTCTTGCGTGTGTTCGAGATTGTGTGCAAAGCGTGTGCGAGTGTGTGTCTAGGTGCTGTGTTGCCCGTGGGGCGCGATTGCTAGAAAAGTGGCGCCAGATGGTTTGTGTTGCCACGAGGAGCGCCAAAATCTTGAGTTTTTGGCGCTAGTCTTTGTGTTGCACCGGGCGCGAGAATGTGGGGAAAATGGCGCCTAGTTTGCCAAGTGCCTAAGAGAGTCTTTGTTTTGGTCCCTAGGTGACAGATTTGGTCCCTAGATGATTGTTTTGGTCCTAAATGGTGGTTTAGGTCCACGAGTGAGGTTGAGTACTCTAGAGGAGATTAGTCCTTGGGACTTAATGGTGTTGAGAGTTTATAATGAGGTGGTGAGCATGCCATGAGGGCATGGGGCGGAGGGCAAGCCATGGGGGCTATAAAATGAGATTGAATCTTTGAGGTAAAAGTTAATGTGTGTATTGAAATTTGTTTGAGATTGTGTTTGTGTTGTACATGGAGTCTCATGCATACATTCTATTCATGGTCGTAGAGCTTATAAAATGATTGTGAAGCTTGAGGCGGCGGAGGGCCTTATAAAATGATTGGGAAGTTTGAGGCGGCCGGAGGGCCTTATAAAATGATTGTGAAGCTTGAGGGGCGCGAGGGGGCGAGTCATGAGGACTCCATTGTTGATGAGAATGCCGGAGGAGGCAAATGGTACCACATGCATACTTACATTGCATACATTCTCATTAGTGCATGAATATTGTTGAGTGATGATTGGTGTGTCCGAGTATCTTTGTGAATTATGATTATACATATATTGCTTATTATCACTTTTATTATATAGTTAGAGACTCACCCTTTCGTTGTTGTTTACCGGTGTAGTCATGAGTGAGGGCTTTCTACCTTCACTACTCCCAGAGTCGATGCTGCTCACGATCACGTAGCACCTAGGGGTTGGGGTTATGAACTATAGTTGTCTTGTTTTGCTCCTTGTTGAGCCTTCTATGTATTGTTTTGAAATTTCTTTGAATTATTCTGTTGAGATCATGAGTATTTTCCGCTGCATTATGTGAAACTATAGTTCCACGAGTTTATTTGCTGGTGTTACGTATTTTGATTATATTTATGAGATGAGTTAACTATTGAATGTTTTAAGAGAGATGTGTGACGCTCCATTTTATTGAGGACTGATTTATGTTATACTATTAGTGTGCTGAATGACTATGGCTAAATTGTGGTTCGCCACTAAGGTCAGAATTTCTTTCGCTGGTGTATTTACAAGGGCATCACTGAGAGCCTTGCAAAGGAGGTCAATGCCTGTTGCAAGTAGTATCAGTTACCTGAGTAATCCCATAGTCAATCAGTTCACTATTTTATAACACACTAAACTAAAAGATGACCAGAAATGATTTTTGTATACTCTGATTTTTGGTTTAAATTACCGGGTAGAAATGGGGTGTTACATTAGTGGTATCAGAGCAAAAGTTCGATCTGTAAGGCCAAGTCATGCATGTCATAGTGTTTATGACAATTAGGTGTTGCTAGACTAGTTCTAAATTGTTGTTCATCTTCTTGATAGAGGTGAGTTCGAGCAGGAGTAAGCCATATGAGGTATTCTTGATTGAGGAAAAAGCAGGTATCTTTGGTGGTAGTAAGTCTGCTTTGTGGGCAAGAAGCCAAGTGGGGAGATGCTCCGCCGATATGGTGTGTTTCAAGTGTGGCAAGCCGGGTCACAAGAGCTTCGATTGCAAGTCAAGAAGTTTCCTTCCTCAGGAAGAGGAAGAGTCTGTTTTGTTGTTTCGCGAATGGTCATTTGCATAAAGTTATGAAGGGGGTGGTCCATTGTTTTGCTTTGATGGCACCTATGTCTGCTTGAGAACCAAGTCAGTAGTTGATGGGTTGCGGTGGTGTGTGAGTTCCTGAAGTGTTTCTGACGAGAATTCCTAGTGTGCCACGAGAGAGGGAAGTTGAATTTGGGATTGAGCTTGTGCCCGATACTAGGCCCGTGCCCATGGCACCGTACCGGATGTCGGCTTCTGAGTTGTCGGAATTGAAGAAGCAGTTAGAGGAGCTTCTTGAGAAGAAGTTTGTGAGGCCTAGTGTGTCACCATGGGGAGCCCCAGTCTTGTTGGTTAAGGAGAGGGATGGGAGTACGCGTCTGTGCGTGGACTACAGACAATTGAATAAAGTAACTATCAAGAATAAGTATCCTCTTCCGAGGATAGATGATCTGATGGATCAGCGGGTGGGTGCTAAAGTGTTTAGCAAGATTGACTTGAGGTCAGGGTATCTGTAACACCCCCTGCTCAGTTAATTATTTAACTTATAAAAATCAGAGTTCAAAAATTATTTTTCCTTTGCAAAAGATACATCCTCAAGGGAATGCTACGTTCACCAAAACATTTCTTAAAACAATTGCATAATACTTCCCACAATAAAATACAAATGCGTGATGAATAGCACGACTTGGTTTATCGAAATAGTCTTACATCATCAACTTAATTAAATCTGACTAAAACAATATCGAACTACCATGACTACTCTACACTCCCACGATTGCTCGCATCGAGCTATACGCCACACTCGGTGAGTAAAGAAGAACCTTCACTCGGGATCACCCGCTTGCGTTCTCGAGCATAAGAAGCAACATAACTTGATGATGGGGTGAGTCTCTAACACAAATAATACAATGTATGATAAGCATTATATGAGAGGAGACACCAAACACCCCGGCAAGAACAACAAACACACGCCTGCGAGTCTTAACACCTCGACTCTAACCATCACTCAACAACACACTTGACTAAGTCTTAACACCTCGACTCCTAACCACAACTCACCACGTCTAACACTCATCACATATCACACAAAACACATCAACAAATTCATGAATGCAATGCATGAATGCAACCCCTTCACACCTAGGGCACATGCATGTGGTACCATTAATCATCATATTCCATTGCCATATAGGCAACAACGTCCCTTACCATTGCCATAAAGACAACAACGTCCCTTACCATTGCCATAAAGACAACAACGTCACTTTTGATGCATATGAAACATGAGACTCCATGAACAATGCATCAAACACAATCAACACACAACAACATTTGCCTTGCGGGCACAACCGTCACTATTTTGCCACTCAGGCTACCCACTCAGGGTTCACATCATTAGCCACTCAGGCTACCCACTCAGGGTTCACATCATTAGCCACTCAGGCTACCCACTCAGGGTTCACAATAACAACAATAACAATGCCACAAAGGCCACCCTTACCTCAGTCACTAGCTCTACGGCTATCATCATCTCATCGTCACTCAGTTCATCATCATTTACACTAGTGTCTAGTTCACCTAGACATCATCCATAGCACTAAGGCTAACGTCACTACACCACAACATAGCTCTACCGCTAAACAACCGACCCCTCTGTCACCTCAACACCATCACCGTGGACTACACCGGCCACTCCGGAGACCACAACGTCACTTAAGGACTAAATCATCACCTAAGGACCGAACCATCACTTAGGGACCACACAGACTTCATCACTCAGCCTCTTGAACATACATAGCGTCCAACCACACTCATAGTCGCGCTAACAACCCCCTGCGCACACTGGCGCTAACAACACCTCGGCACACTAATTGGACACCTCGGCACACCACCCGCTGAGCGTAGTGAACTAAACTATCACTACCGAGCCCACCTCATCAACTAGGGACTACACCTCGACCTCTACACCGCACCCTACATACACCACACCTTGGCGACACTACCTCGGCCTACATTCACTACAACAACTACACTTAGGCTTGTGTATACCACACTCCAACTACTACACTTAGGCATTCACACCTAAGCACCACACTTCACCCCGCCTACTACACTTATGGCGGCTATACTTAGATATCCGTACACTTACACTTGGCTATTTCACCTTGGTATACATTCCCTATACCTCGGTAGCTATAAGTCGGCGCCTACACCTCTGCTTACAATCCATTACTCTTCGTATTCAACACTTAATCACTTACGCATCATTATACTACCACTTCCAATTCCTTAAGCTTAATCATCTCTACACTTCAGTGCCTACGTTCAACCTTTACGTATTTACGTACTTAACCTCCATCTTACCTCGTCTCATTGATCATCGCTTTACAATCACTCACGCTACCTCTACTACACTGTGATTCACTTGAACCTATTTCAAAGCCCATAATACCTTCCATCACTTAAACTGCACCATGTCAACAACACTTCATCAACACTTCAATACCCATACACGCACGTATCACACTCCTATCCACATGCCACACACAAGCACACCCATTTAAGCAACAACGCCTAAAACTCGACTCACTTACAATTCAGCATACATACTTACATCTTGACAGATGCTTATCCAAATTCTAACAAAAATCCGGCAGAGTCTCCTCTGGAAATACGGACATCCCAAAGTAAACTATTCACTGCATAACCAGTCCAGACAGCGAAAACATAAGGCGCGCCCATACGTGGGCACCAAGGCAACATCGTGCCCGCGCCAACGCCAAATAATAAGTACGCAACAGTCAACGCACCAACACCCAGACCGCAACACACTCCCAAGGCGCACTCCTATGTGAGCACAAGGCATCATCGTGCCACGCCTCACCCACACACACCAGACAACAACTCAACAATTCCACACCGTATTTCACCAATTGAATAATACACCACTTAATCACAAATCACACCATAACACACAACACATAAGGCATAAGCCACACTAAGATTGATTCCACAACATTTTATCACGACACATTCCACCAATTAACACCCACACCTAGAGTTTCACTATCAAACAACATATATTTATAGCTCATATTCACCATCAACCTACTACATTCCACCAATTAATCTCACCTCCAAATACCCTTTCCAACCCAAAATAATTCCAATTAAGTCATTTACACCTAGAGCACCCCTTGCTCATTTTTCATTTTCTCTAAACAACATACCCTCAAATCAATTCACACACACTCAATCAACACTCAAATGATCACTCATACTCATAAATCATTCTAAACACATCAAAATCAAAATATAGTGTTAATCACTATTCATCATCTTCCCCAAATCTCATTTTCACACAACATTCATCATATACTATATTATAGGCATTAGATAGCTCCCCTTACCTCAAGAAATGAAGAAACAAGCTTCCCCTCCACTCACAACTCAACAATCACCAAAACAACCACCAATTCCATCTTTGAGCTTAAAACCCCATTAATGGCAAAATGAGAACAAGAAGAAATTAGGGATTGAAATTCACATCAATAGATAGAGGAGGAAAAATGGAGAAGAAATGTATCTAAAACCCCTTACCTTGAGCTCAAATGGAGAAGATCTCTCCAATTCTTCTCCTCTTCCTTTCCTTTCTCCCCCCCACGGTTTTCCAGCCCCTCACTCTCTCTCTCGGATTCCGCTGCATCTCTCTCTCGGTTCACTTCTTTCTTTTCCTTTCTTCTTTTCATTTCTTTCATTTAATCCAACCAACAATTGGGCCCAAAGGGTTGGGCCTCTATTTGCAACCCCCCTCAATTAATTAAGCACCTCCTCTATTTAATCAATAAACACTACTCCATAACACTATAAAATACCACTTACTTAGTTCATTAAACATCCTCCTATTATCTTATTATATCTATTCTAAAGAAATACCTAAGTAATTTAGTTAAATAACTACTCAATTATTTTGGGGCGTTACAGTATCACCAGATTAAGGTGAAGGATGAAGACATCCAGAAAACAGCAGCTATCTATATCGGTTTGTGGTTGTTTTTATTGATGATATTCTGGTGTACTCAAAATCTGAGGAAGAGCATGCAGGGCACTTGAGGGTGGTGCTAGGGGTTTTGAAAGAGAGGAAGTTGTATGCCAAGTTGTCAAAGTGTGAGAGTTGGAGCGTAGGGTCGGCTTGTAGTTGCCGAGGTGTAGCATAAGTATACCGAGGTGATTACTGGAGTATGGCGTGTATTTATACACCTAAGTGTAGTTCTTTGAACCGAGGTTGCTTGAGATGGTATGGCAACCGAGGTGAATGAAATAGAGACTTGTACCTAAGTGAACCGAGGTGAGTGATAGGCAACCTAAGTTAAGTAACCGAGTGGTAACCGAGGTGAGGACGCAAGGACGCCATTGAAGATAAGATGCGTGACTAAGTGTAGGCGTAGCCGAGGTGGTGAACCGAGGTGATTAAGGGTGAATTGAAGTAGAAGTAACCTAGTTACGTTAAGACTAAGGTGAAGTAAGTATGGTAGTTGTGGTATAAGGATAGATGCCGAGATGATTTATGGTGCAGAGAGGAGGCTTAGTGCCTGTGTGTCGAGGTTAGTGGTGCGTGTGCCGAGGTTCGAGGAAAGGTGTGCGAGGTGCCGTTCGAAGCCACCGGTTGCGCAAGTATTTGCCAGCGCAACCTGGGGGTGTTGTTTGGCGTTGTGAACGCTTAAGTGGTTGAAATGGGATAGTCCGTTTAGTCCCTAGGTGACGTTTTAGTCCTAGGTCCCATGGGTTGCATCCATGCATTTACATATGAGTTTGATATTGTTTTGACGAGTATGAGTTGCTGTGTTATAGCGTGGTTGAGTGAGAGTTGATGTGTTTTAACTGGGTTTATTTGGAGTTGAGGATTAATGGCTTGATGGTGTGCTGGTTTATATTTGAGTTCTTGTCGATAGGTGAACCGAGGTACCGAGTTGAAGTGTTGTGTTAAAGTGTGGTGCGCTTTAAGGTAGTGTAGTCTTGAGATTAGTAATGGCCAAGTGTAGAGTATATATGTGCTGAAGTATAGATGTTGAGGTGCAGTGAACATAAGCCTAAGCGTGGTTATTGAGGTCTAAGGTAAGTAAACCGAGACCAGTGGTGGTAAATTGAGAGGATATAACCGAGGTATGTATGTATTGAAGTGAGGTATAGGCACGTCGGATTTAGTGTCGCCGAGGTATAGTGTATATAGACTGAAGGAGAGTTGTCGAAATGTAGATGTAAGTCAGTGTAAGTTGTTGAATGGTAGGAGGAGACAGGACTTGGAGTTTCAGGCTGGTGAGCATGTGTTCTTGAGGGTCACGCCTACGACTGGTGTTGGGCGTGCTCTGAAGGCAAAGAAGTTAACCCCAAGGTTTATTGGGCCGTATCAGATCACTGAGAGGGTTGGAAAGGTTGCTTATAGGGTGGCTTTGCCGCCTAATCTTTCGAACTTGCACGATGTATTCCACGTGCCACAGCTTCGGAAGTATATTCCAGACCCGTCTCATGTGATTCACATGGGTGATGTAGAGGTACATGAGAACCTCACTGTGGAGACCATGCCAGTGAAGATTGATGATAGAGAAGTGAAGGTGTTGAGAGGGAAAGACATTGCCTTGGTCAAGGTAGTGTGGTTGGGATTTCTTTGGTGAGAGTATGACTTGGGATTTGGAGAGCAAGATGCGGGAGTCTTATCCAGGAGTTAATTGATTTCAGTGCAATTTCGAGGACGAAATTTCCTAAGTGGGGAGAGTTGTAACACCCTAAATGATTTAATTAAGTAATTGATTAAATTATTTAAAGTGTTGCACTATTTTAATTATATTAAATATAATATAGTGTTTTATATTTAGTATTTTATTTTTGATTAGAAGGGAGTGGTATTAGAAATACTAGAGTCATTCTTTGTTTTGGGCCAGAGCCCAAGCCCAATGACTTAGGCTCTAGGGTTAGTGCATTTCGCACCAAAGGAAGAAACAAAGAAAGAAAACGAAAGAGAGGAGAAGAGAGAAGAGAGGGCGGCGCACAAGAGAGGAAAAGAGAAAGGGCTTGATCGCGAGGGAGAAAGGAGAAGAGGAAAGCTCCATAGTTCTTTGTGGTTCTTATGCGTGACTTGGTGAGACTCAATTTCTACAGTTAATTCGAGGTAAGGGAGTCTCACTCTATAATAGAGGAGATAATGGGTTTTATGTGTATCATAGAAATTTGTTTGATGTTAATTGATGATTGCATGATGATTTGATTTCTTGAATTTGATGAATTTGTTGGTAAAATTGATTTAGAGCGTGAGTTAGGGTTTTACAATATATGATTTCGTGATTTTGATGTAATTGATGATTTGGGTGTGCAATTGTTTGTTAATTTGTGAAATTGGAGGTGTTAGAATGATTATAATGTGGATTGGTTTGAGAGAATTTGTAGAATTTGGGGATTTTGATGTTGGGGCGCCATATGGCTAGGAATGGTGCGCCCTAGGTAGTGCATCAGGTACTGTAGCAGGAGGTTTCTGGGGAATGTTGAAGTGCAGGGTGCCAATTTCCTAGAGAAATGGCGCCTGTGTCACCGTATGCTTGATGGCCCAGGTAAGAGTGTTTCTTTGTCTGGGCGCCAGAATGTGGGTATATTGGGGCCCGGGGAGTGAAACTTGTATTTCTGGGCACATTTTCTCGTGCCAAATTTTGTATTCACCGCCAACTTTCAATTTTAAGTGTTTTGGCTCGAGTGGTTTTTCAGTTGCGGTGTTATTTTGAAAATGTCCCGGTGGGGCTTGTTTTTTGTGTGTGTAAGCGGGGTGGGTGAGTGAAACTCACATTTACGAACATATTTTATTGTGCCAAATTTTGTATTCACCTGCCCAAATTCAATTTAAAATGTTTTGGCTCGAGTGGTTTCGAGTACAGTCTTATTTTAAAAATGTCTCGGTGGGGGTGATTTTGTGTGTGTTTTGGGGCCGGGAGTGAAACTTACTTTTCTAGGCATATTTCATTGTGCCAAATTTTGTATTTACTCGCCCAAATTCCTTTTTAAACATTTTGGCTCGGGTGTTTTTGGTTTGAAAGTGTTGGGTGAGTGCCGTCAAGAGGGGGCGTATAAATGTACGCCGCCAGGCGCCTAGCCTGCTTTGCTGTGTCCGAGATTGTGTCTCAAAGCGTGGTGCGAGTGTGTGTCTAGGTCTGTGTTGCCCGGGGCGCAGATTGCTAGAAAAGTGGCGCCCGATGTGGTGTGTTGCCACGAGGAGCGCCAAAATCTTGAGTTTTTGGCGCTAGTCTTTGTGTTGCACGAGGGCGCGAATGTGGGGAAAATGGCGCCTAGTCTTTGCCAAGTGCCTAAGAGGGTCTTTGTTTTGGTCCCTAGGTGACAGATTTGGTCCCTAGATGATTGTTTTGGTCCTAAATGGTGGTTTAGGTCCCCGAGTGAGGTTGAGTACTCTAGAGGAGATTAGTCCTTGGGACTTAATGGTGTTGAGAGTTTATAATGAGGTGACCGAGCATGCCATGAGGGCATGGGGCGAGAGGCAAGCCATGGGGGCTATAAAATGAGATTGAATACGAGGTAAAAGTTAATGTGTGTATTGAAATGTTTGAGATTGTGTTTGTGTTGTACATGGAGTCTCATGCATACATTAATTACATGATCGTAGAGCTTATAAAATGATTGTGAGGAAGTTCGAGGCGGCGGAGGGCCTTATAAAATGATTGGGAAGCTTCGAGGCGGCCGGAGGGCCTTATAAAATGATTGTGAAGCTTTGAGGCGGCGGGGAGGCAGTCATGAGGACTCCATTGTTGATGAGAATGCTTGGGAGGGCAAATGGTACCACATGCATACTTACATTGCATACATTCTCATTAGTGCATGAATATTGTTGAGTGATGATTGGTGTGTCTGAGTATGCTGTGAATTATGATTATACATATATTGCTTATTATCACTTTTATTATATAGTTAGAGACTCACCCTTTCTGTTGTTGTTTACCACAGGTAGTCATGAGTGAGGGCTTTCTACCTTCACTACTCCCCGAGTCGGTCTGCTCTGATACGTAGCACCTAGGGGATGGGGTTATGAACTATAGTTGTCTTGTTTTGCTCCTTGTTGAGCCTTCTATGTATTGTATTGAGGCTGCTGAATTATTCTGTTGAGATCATGAGTATTTTCCGCTGCATTATGTGAAACTATAGTTCCACGAGTTTATTTGCTGGTGTTACGTATTTTGATTATATTTATGAGATGAGTTAACTATTGAATGTTTTAAGAGAGATGTGTGACGCTCCATTTTATTGAGGACTGATTTATGTTATACTATTAGTGTGCTGAATGACTATGGCTAAATTGTCGCCACTAAGGTCAGAATTTCTTTCGCTGGTGTATTTACAAGGGCATCACTGAGAGCCTTGCAAAGGAGGTCAATGCCTGTTGCAAGTAGTATCAGTTACCTGAGTAATCCCATAGTTTATCAGTTCACTATTTTATAACACACTAAACTAAAAGATGACCAGAAATGATTTTTGTATACTCTGATTTTTGGTTTAAATTACCGGGTAGAAATGGGGTGTTACACCCCTATTTTCACTAGGTCACAATTTTAGTCCCCCAATAATTTTTCTCACGAATTTAGTCCCCCTATTTTTGCCAATTCACGATTTTAGTCCCCCTATTTTTCCAATTTTCAAAATCAAAGTCCTCCTCTAGGAAAAATAGGGGGACTAAAATCGTGAGATTTCGAAAATTGGGGGACTAAAATCGTGAGTTGGTGAAAATAGGGGGACTAAATTCGTGAGAAAAATTATTGGGGGACTAAAATCGTGAGTTACAGAAAATAGGGGGACCAAATTCGTGAAAAAATTATTGGGGGATCAAAATCGTGAGTTGGTGAAAATAGGGGGACCAAAACTGTAATTAAGCCTATATCTTTTCATACCATTACCCCTCTCTCCCTTTCCCTTGTCTCTCTCCTCAATCCTCTCTCCCACTCTGGCCTCTCTCGTATCTCATTTTTATCTCTCGTTTCTCTCTCCCTCCATTTACCTCTCATATTTCTTCAATATATCTCACTTATCCTCTTTCTCTCTCTCTCATTATTTTCACTATAATTTTTTAATATATGTTGTATAAAATCATCATAAACCGTATAAAGAAAATTATACTAAATTTTACGTTTTTTTGCTTGAGTTGTCTAGTGTTCACCAAACAGTGTACTAGACAACATGCTGTCCAGTACTATATTTTTCAGTACTGTACTTTCCAGTCTATTATTTACCGGCTTGCGAATCAAACGGTCCCTAAAACAAATGTGGGAGATTTCAAGCCCATTCATGAGAGATGTAGGTTTGATTTGAGGTGCTTATAGAAAGCTACAGCCACGAAACAACCGTCAACATGGCTCTACAAGCTAACAACAACACAACCTCGACAAACGCAACACAACTGTGAGAATTTGGGGCCCAAAAATTCAATAAAACTAGCGTCTTCACGCGTGCGTTGCACCGGGTCAAAGCTTTAGCGAATACATAATTATTTTAATACTAAATTTTGTTGGGTAGATTGAAAATTATCACACAAATTAAAGGAAATTAGAAACCATCACAATATTAGAGGCAGAAAACATAGTCGAGATAGATGTTATAAAATTACAGATAAAAAGTCTAGAAATTCAAGGTAAACAACGACTGTAGAAAAGCACTAACACAACAAAAGAAATTGAAGTTTCTAACACAATTATAAGAGAATTGAAGTCCATTATTATAAATTAATATTTAATGGCAAAATCATGTAAATGTTACTCGAATGTTGCATAGAATGAAAAGAAAGCAGTTAATGACACAAATGAAATTGATCAATTAAAATATAGACTACAAATGATTATCAAATAACTTTAATTTATGTCATTATCACATTACACAATATGTCTAAAACTAAGACATTACATAAGTTTTCATTTGCAGTACAATAGATTAAAGGAAATTATAACCTAAATGGAGGGCCCACGTGCGCTGCTCAGGGTAAAAAATCTAATTAATATGGAACTATTGTTGGACGAAATTTGTTTCTTAAATTGCAACATGAGAAAATATTGTTTAAATTGAAGGTAAGTATGAATTTAAAAATATATGTAATAAAAAATGGCAATTGCAAAGTTAAAAATTAAAATAGAGTGTGTGCATATTTGTCAAAAAATCATTATTTTTTTACCAAATCGGTTATTGAAGAGTGGAATCTGAGTATTTGAACGGTTAATTTTTTCCAAACACTAAAGTATCTAAAAACACGCTGCTTAGCATCACACTTTACGTATTTTGTCAATAAATTTTTTTTTTCACCAACCCAGTTATTGAGCCACAAATTTTGTTTATTTGAATAGTTGGACTTTTTTGCCAACACTAAAGCATCAAAAAATGGAGTACTTAGTATCGTATATTACATAAGTATGTTATGAATTGTTTTTCACCAAACAGGTTACTGAGGAGCAAACTATGATACGGTTGTCCAGAGGCCTGCTTTTGTTGTAGAGACGAGTCTGCTAATCGGCAGTCTTGGCAAGCCTCGCCGCAGTAGTCTCCCATTGGGGCGTAAAGTGTAAAGCTCTTGCTGGAGTACGGACAGGGAAGTTTCAATCTCCGTGATTCGACATCTAGCTGCCTCCTCCTCGGCTAGAGGAAATGTAAGCTTGAGAAATCTCCGGCAACCGGTAAGAAATGTTTCGCAGAACCTTCGTCTTTGGCTTGGACAAATCTCATGAAGAAGCCAACCTGAAAGCCTGGGACCGTAGTTCAGAGAGTTGCACAAGATCAGTGACAATGCCCCCTTGGGCATCCTCCAGTCATTGTACTTTGTCAGCAGAAGGAGGAAGCAACTGGAATGAGCGACCTCTGCATCGGTCACCACCCTTGTCTCTGTCCTGGGAAGAGGAGTCGGTGAAAGTACTGGAGGAGGGGATTGCCGAACAGGTAATGATGGGCCAACCTGAATGGGAGGATCGGTCGCCTGCATGCATAAACAACAGTGAAAAATAACCAACTAAGAAAAAGCGAAATGTGATCCATGTGGATGAGATTTTCTCTATGAACTTCTTCTTCAGTAGCATGCTGTGAACCAGGGCCTCCTCTCACTGAGTGTGGCCTTGAGCTTTGTTCTTCACTAAATGACATGTTGCAAGCTTGTTGATTCTGTTTCTGGAGTCTTATTCACCAAGGTGGATGCATATGAAACAGACTGCTTATTCACCAAGTAGTGCAGTTTTGATGCAGGATCAGTGCACACTACAACAGATTTGTTAAAAAAGATCGCACCAATTAGTAGCGCTTTTGCTGAAAGCGCTCCTTATTTAGAAACAGGAACATCCATAGGGTGCACTTTGGGGACGAGCGCTCCCTTTGCTTAACACGGACCTTCAATAAGTAGCGCTTGGTACGCGAGCGCTCCCTATGCCAGAACCTCGCATAACCATTAGTAGCGCTTTCCTATTGAGCGCTCCTTATGTTTAAAACGGAACCACAAAAAGGAGCGCTTTCTCTCGGCGCCCCTATGCTCAATAAAAATTTTAATTTCCAAAACCCTGTACTCTTTCCTTCCAAAAAAAACCCTCTCACGCTAATTAACACTCAGTACGGTTAAACGTTAACACACAGTACGCCGTTTCCTTCTTCCCTGCGCCTCCTCCCTGCGGTGCCGTCGTCTCCACCTACGCACGCCGTCTTCTCCACCACGCACGCCGTTTCCCTCTTCCCTGCGCCTCCTCCCTACGGTGCCGTCGTCTCAACCTACGCACGCTGTCTTCTCCACCACGCACGCCGTTGCCCTCTTCCCTACGCCTCCGCCCTGCGGTGCCGTCGTCTCCACCTACGCACGCCGTCTTCTCCACCACGCACGCCGTCTTCTGTCAACCAGAATCTTTCCGTACGTCGTTTCCCTCTTTTCTTTTAGGTTTTAGGTTTTAGATTTTATGGGTTTGGTTCTATTTTGTATGACCTCTGTGTTTTAGGTTTTAGATTTTATGGGTTATGTTTTTCTGAATAATGATAAAGAAGACGTTTGTGATTCTAATAGATTGAAGTTTACGGAAAGATATGATGTTTTTCTTGTTTTCTTAGTTACTCATGATAAAGAAGACGTTTGTGACCTCTGTGTTTCTCTGATGTTTGTGACCTCTGTGTTTCTTAGTTACTCATGATAAAGAAGACGTTTGTGACCTCTGTGTTTCTCTGATGTTTGTGACCTCTTGTGATTCTAATGATAAAGAAGACGTTTGTGACCTCTGTGTTTCTCTGATGTTTGTGACCTCCACTCCCTTTTCAATATATTAGTTAAAGCTGCAGTAGTGTGTTTGTTCTGTACTTCTATCTGTTATCATATTGTACCTCTTTTTAGTCTTTTAGTATTTAATTATTTCAGAATTTCAAATTAGCTATATCTGAAATGGTAGTACTGCATTCTGAAATTCAAGAAATATGGCGTTTAATATGTCTGTGAGGTTTAGCCAAGGAATCCAATAACCGTTCACCAGATTACACACAATTACCTAAAGAATCCAATAACCGTTGACCTTGTAAGTATTCAGTCACTGTTTGAGATCTATTTATTTGTTTTTGTTTGTTTGTAATTATTTAACTATTTAATGATTAATAATTTCATTGTGAACTTGATTGGTACTTAGGTTGGAGATTACGATCGAAGTTGGCAGATGGAATTTATTGCACTCAATTGTGACTGATCAGTATGTTAAAGCAGGAATTGTTGTTCCTCTCATAACGGTATGCATGCCTTTTGATGTTGTCTTGTTCTAGTTCTAAAATGATTGTTATTTTCATTTTTGTTTTATTAGATATAGATAGTTTGTTAAAATATAATACAAAGTCATGCATGTGCCTTCACCCAATGACCTTAAGCTTTTTGAATAGTTGGTTCTTGACATTGTATCGAGCCTCTATGAGACTATGACTAGTTAGTCTAGAGTTTGTATAATAATGACATTAAACTAGTATGTTCTTCTAGCCAAGGAATGATAATCTAGGACCTTTTCTCCATTTAACTCTTTCATTGATGGTTCTGTTATTTGTTAACTAGTGCTACTTTCACTCTTACAAATGATCTAGAAAGTTCACTAGTTTTGTGATATTAGATAATGAGATATTTCAAGACTAAGTGGAACTATCAAACATTTTGTCTTCTTCTAATAATAATATAGTAACGATGATACTATTGTTTTGTAAGTTTCTGAATATGTAATGTGAAGAATTGTGGTCACGTACAATTGATGTGGCTGCAATTGCACTCGTATTGTTGTTGCAGAAACACGAAAAGTCTTGATGTTGTGGTCTAGATTACACTTACAGTTCTTTTGTTTAAAACACTGATTATGCTTATGGATAATGGAATTTTCTATCCGCTTTCTTTGGAAGATATTTGCTTGATTTTTTCCCCTCGTATATGATTCTTTTTCATTAGTTTCTTTATCGATTTCAAGTTGATAATTTTGTTCTATTCAATTTTAATTGTTGCAGATGGGAAAAAAGGTCGTCATCTAAGATATTTATGGTGAGATGATATTGCTTGTTGTTGCTGTGGCTATAGCTTGATGGGGGTATATAGTTTGAAGAGGCATGAACGGCTCAGAATCTATATACCAGGAACTCTCTGATGGATCGTATCTCGTTAACGAGGAATCAAAATCGAAATAGAAAAGAAAGAGATAGGTAGAGATATACCTACTTCAGTTAAAGAAAGAAATGCAGGTTCTTTAATGTCAAGTGTATTCAGTTGGTGCAAGTGGTTAAGTGTAATTGCCACGGAAGAATGTTTAGGTAGTTTTGTTTACTGTGAGATGGAAAAAAATCATACATTACATCTATCTTTTGGTAGTACCTCATAATATTGGATATATTGTAATTTTTGTTGTTGTCTATGTTGACATTCATCTTTTAGTGTATGATGATTTATGTAACTCTGGTAGATTTATAAATTAGTTGGAATTTGATTTGAAATAGGGGTTTTTGATTTGGAATTTTGGTTTACTGGTATTATTGCTTGATAGTTATGAGCAGGGAGGGAGATAGAAAAAACAGAAAAAAAAATTTTAAAAAAAAATAGGCATAGGTAGCGCCGCTTAAAAGCGCGCCCTTTAGTGTCCCTGAGAAAAAAAAATTTAAAAAAAATAGGCATAAGGAGCGCTTGTCCCGTAAGCGCTACTCTTTAGTGTAGGAATAAGGAGCGCTTTGTATAACAGGCGCTCCCTTTGGTCTAAGCGCATCTCAAAATAGGTAGCGCTTGTCCCCATAAGCGCTACTCTTTCATGTTCATTGGTAGCGCTTTTAAGCGCTACTTTTGGCTTTTTTTCGCAACAGCGCCGACGGATTAGAGCGCCATGAGCGCTACCAAAGGGCCAAAAAAAGCGCTACCTATTGCCTTTTCTGTTGTAGTGGCAGGAGCATTGATGCAGTTAGCATTGAGACTGCACTGAACAAAAACATCAAACATACCACAATATATCCAAAATGGCCTAATAATAACTATAACCATTCAAATCACTCAAGTTATCATATATCACATAAAATACTATATAAACTCTTTATTATTACTTGAAAGAGAGCAAATACTAAGTTTAAACATATGAAATACTCTATATAAAATAGAGTTATCAGTTACCACAAGAGCAAAGGGCATGACACCAACGACTGCATGGCCCTGAAAGACGACATTGAAGACCTTATTCAGAAGGGTAAGTTGGGTAAGTATGTGAGGTCGGAAGAAAGCGAGCGGCCTCAAGAGAAGACAGGAGGACCTGATCAAGATAGAGGAAAGGGCGCCCTAGTCATAACGGTCGCCCAAGATAAAGATCGGTCAGAAGATCGAGATACTCGGCAATCAAAAGGCCGCAACGTAGCCATGGTTATTCACGGTGGAAACCCGTTGGATCGCAGGGAGTCCAACAAAGCCACAAAGAGAAAGTGGGACGAGCTTCTGATGGTTGCATCGACTTCAGCAGAACGACCGGTCTCGAATAGACCACCCATCTCTTTTGGGGATGATGACCTGCTCGATGGCAGGCCAAACAACTACGTTCCATTGGTGGTCAGAGCAATTATGGCCAATACAGAGGTTCGCAGAATACTGGTCGACCAAGGAAACTCGGCCGACATCATGTTCGAAGAATTGATTGACAAGTTAAAAGTGGATCAGAGCGAGATAATCCCCCAGGCCGATCCTACTCCTCTAACGGGCTTCAATGGAGCGACCACCTATCCATTGGGAACGATCGAACTCTTGGTCACATTTGGTGACGATACCGGAGAAAGCACTTTATACAGGACGGTCCGGACGACGTTCCTCGTACTCCCTATCAAATCTTGCTACCAGTGTATTATTGGTAGGCCGACCTTGGGCAAGCTAGAGGCCGTTGCATCAACAGTGCATCTGAAGATGAAATTTTACAGCAAAGATGACCAGGTAGTTACCCTGGCGGCCGACCTAGAGGCAGCAAGACGAAGCCACTACCTATATCAGGAAATATGTGACGAGGTAGATCGTGGTCCAAATACTCAGGGCACAAGCGAAGGCCACCAAGTTAACCTCACTGATCTGGACGCTCGTTACGATCCAGATAGCGACCCAGAGGACAACGATGACAACCTAGCCCGAGAACTAAAGAACAGGTTAAAGAGACCAGAGCCTCATGGGGAATTGACAGATATACAGCTGGGTGACGACCCAGCAAAGACAGTTAAGCTCGGTAGCGACCTACCTGAGCAGGTAAAGCAAGACCTTATGAAATGTCTGAGGGACTACGCTGACCTGTTTGCATGGCAGGCATCAGACATGCCCGGTATTCCTATTGAGATTGCTTGCCACCAACTTTCAGTCGATGAAGGAGTCAAGCCGGTCGCCCAAAGAAGACGAACTCAGAGTGAGGAAAAATCTCAAGCCGCAGCAAAGGCCGTTGAGGACCTTGTAAAGGCTAACTTCATCGAAGAGATCAAGTACACGACCTGGCTATCTAATGTCGTGCTGGTGAAAAAGAAGAATGGCAAGTGGCGTATGTGTGTAGATTACACCGATCTAAACAAGGCATGCCCGAAGGATGCCTTTCCTGTGCCCAACATCGACAAGTTGGTCGATGGTGCCTCGGGCTATAAGCTATTATCTTTTCTGGACGCTTATTCGGGCTACAATCAGATTACGATGTACCCTCCTGATAGACACAAAACTGCGTTCATGACAGATCGTGGCAATTTTCAATATAAAGTTATGTCGTTTGGCCTGAAGAACGCTGGGGCGACCTACCAGCGCATGATGAACAAGATCTTCAGGAAGCAGCTCGGTCGGATCTCTGAAGTTTACTTGGACGACATGATCATCAAGAGCATGACCGACCCAGACCATGTGAACGACCTAAGAGAGGTCTTTGAAGAAGCTAGAAGGAATTCACTCAGGCTAAACCCAGAGAAGTGTACCTTTGGGGTGAGGGCCGGCAAGTTTTTGGGCTTTCACCTAACGGAAAGAGGGATAGAAGCCAATCCTGAGAAGTGCAGGGCGGTCGCCGAAATGAGGCCGCCCACCACCAAAAAAGAAATACAACAGCTGAATGGCATGGCAGCTGCCTTATCCAGATTCATACCTAAAGCGGCCTGTAAGTCGCTTCCTTTATTCAGACTCTTGAAGAAAGACACAGATTTTGAGTGGACCGACCAATGCCAGCGAGCGTTGGATGAATTAAAAGAAGCTCTGACTAACCCGCCAATCATGACCAAGCCGTTACCGGGTGAGACACTATACCTATACTTAGCGATAACAGAAGAAGTTGTGAGTGTTGTGTTAGTAAAGGAGAGCGACCTAAAGCAAAATCCGATCTACTTCATCAGCAAGGTATTGCAAGGGCCCTAGCAGAGATATCAGAAGATAGAAAAGTTTGCCCTGGCACTTTTAGTGGCCGCTCGAAGGTTGAGACCCTACTTTGTAGCCCACCAGGTCGTGGTAAGGACCGATCAACCAATCAGGCAAGTCCTCCATCGGCCAGACCTGGCGGGTAGAATGATAAAGTGGGCAGTAGAACTCAGTGAATTTGGGATTAAGTTTGAATCCAGATCGGCCGCCAAAGCACAAGTATTGGCCGATTTCATAGCCGAGATGACTCTGATTCCAGAGGATCAACCTGCAACGACCGGACTCTTGCACGCGAGATGGGTCGCCCAATAGCAAAGGCAGTGGAGCCGGTCTGATATTAGAAAATTCAGAAGGCCTTCCCGTCGAGGTTTCATTGACTTTTGCCTTCCACACGTCAAACAACCAAGCCAAGTATGAGGCGTGCATAGCAGGCCTGCAGCTCGCCAGAGATTTCAATGTCGATCGTGTGGAACTTCATTCAGACTCCTTGTTGGTCGTCTCGCAAATCAAAGAATTGTACGATGCTAAGGACGATGTGCTCAAAGCTATCTGGCCAGGGTAAGGGAGCTTCTCAAACAGTTCGACCGAGCAGAAGTCAAGCATGTGCCTAGGACCGAGAATGTTCGTGCAGACATTCTCTCAAAGCTAGCAAGTACTAAAAGCCCTTGAAATCACAGAAGTTTGATTCAAGAAACTCTAAGTAGGCCGAGCGTATCGACCAAGCCAACCCAGCCTCTGGCCGTTCTATGTGTTGAGCAAGACACGGATTGGATCGCCCCTATCCTGCCATACATTGTTGAAGGAGAAGAGCCAAGCGACCAAAAACAGGCGAAATTGGTCAGGCTGAGGGCGACCAAATATTCAGTGATAGAAGGAAAATTGTATCGAAGAGGATTCTCATCTCCACTTCTAAGGTGCCTTACGTCGGTCGAAGCCGACCATGTGTTGAGGGATATCCATGAGGGATTTTGTGGAAGCCATCAAGGTGCACGATCCATAGCTAAGAAAGCTCTCCGGGCCGGTTATTACTGGTCGACCATGGACGAAGATGCAAAGAAACTAGTCCAGAAATGCAAGAAATGTCAAATGCATGCTGACGTCCATGTTGCACCATCTTCAGAATTGCAAAGTCTAGTCTCCCCTTGGCCGTTTGCCTGGTGGGGCATGGATCTGCTAGGCCCGTTTCCACCTGCTCCAGGCCAGTTCAAATTCTTGATCGTGGCAGTCGACTATTTTACAAGTGGATCGAGGCCGAGCCTCTGGCACCTATCACATCGGCAAAAGTAAGTAAGTTCTTCGGCCGGTGTGTACTAGCCCGTTTTGGGGTCCCACAGCAATTGATAACAGACAATGGTACCCAGTTCGCAGACAAAAGATTCAGAGAAATGTTGGCCGACTTAGGGGTGAAACAGCGTTTCACCTCGGTCGAACATCCACAGACAAACGGCCAAGCTGAGGCGGCCAACAGAGTTATCCTGCGTGGTCTGGAGAGAAGACTTGATGAAGCAAAGGGGAACTGGGTCGAGGAGCTGCAGTCCGTTCTCTGGGCATATAGGACGACCCCTCATTCGTCGACCGGGGAATCACCTTTCAGGCTAGTGTATGGAACTGATGCTGTTATACCCATAGAGATGGGCGAGCTAAATTGGAGAATCATGAACCCCCCAACAACAGTCGACAACGACCGAGCCATCCGAGAAGAGTTAGACCTCATTGAAGAACTGCGCACCCAAGCATCACTTAGAGAACAACTGATCAAGCAGAAGGTCGCAGCTAGGTACAACGCTCGTGTTCGTAAAGAGGATTTTCGATCGGCCACTCGCTCGAAGCGGCGCAGACGTTGGAAATAAGAATGCCCGCCAGGGAAAGCTAGCACCTAATTGGGAAGGTCCATATAGGGTCGTTAAGAAGACCGGCAAGGGGGCATACGAGCTAGAAACCATGGAAGGGGCGACTATCCCCAGAACATGGAACGCTGACAAACTTAGAAGATACTATGTTTAAATGTAATGAACGACAAATCAATAAATGAAAGACAGGCAGGCGCTCTTTTTCCCACTGGGTTTTTTACTGAGGCCTGACCTTTGAAAATTGCTTTGTACTTTACTTTCTCGCAAAGGATGTATGACAGGTCGCTCACCATGCCCATAGCAGAGGAGCGGCCGAAGAATCAGTAATAACCCACCATAATAGGTCGTCGAAACGATCTACATCGAGTGCCTTCGAAGTGGCCCAAGGGTTGCTAAGTAGCCCACGAAAACGCTAGGCCGTCGAAACGACCTACGTCGAGTGCCATCGAAATGGCTCAATCGAGTTCCGTCGAAACGGCCCAATCGAGTGCCATCGAAATGGCCCAGACAAGTGCCACCGAGCTGGCCCAAACTAAGGTCGCCGAGTCGACCAGATGCCAAATGCTGCATTAACGGCCGCGTTAACGAGCACCGCCGAGCGGCCTATAACGAGCGTTTTTGAATAAAAAGAGAGAAACGAGCATCGATTGACCCAAAATGAAAGCCTACGAAAGGCCTTTAAGCGAAGGTCCGAAGTCAGCTTAAAAAGTTCCTCGGGCTGCATGATCTTGTTGTTCTCGACGTAGTGCTCGGGCTTTATCAGGTTTTCATCGAAGTTGATGGATAGATCTCGAATTCGGCGCACTTTGACCGCCGAGCATTATAGAATTGTTCGATCATTGCACACTTGGCATGCCCGGCTATCGCCCGCACCTGAGCCTCCAGCTCGGCCCTCTGGGTCTACCATTTTGCCTTCTCCTTCTCCAAGACGTCGAGGTCGGTCTTTAAATTTTTCACTTGAGCAGCAAGTTCTTTATTCCTCTTCGACAGTTTGGCCCGGTCTTCGTCGGCCCGCTGCAGAGCATCTTTCTTGGATTTAACAGCCTTCTCCAGCTTCTGCAAGCAAAGGTAGCAAAGGTCAGTTAATCGGCCGAGTGTAAGTAAAAGTACGACGGGCTAGAAAAGTAAAATACCTTGAGCTTCATCCGACAACTCTTGTATGAGTTTGCCAACCCCCATGCAAAGAGAAGCAAAGACCACCATGGGCTCTTTCTTGAAGCGCTCGAAGTCAGACAGCCCCAAGCCCTCGAGCGAGAGGCAGGGGAGATCGCCCTCAGGAAGGTCACGAACTCGCTCGTCAAGCTCGCTCCGCTGAGAACGACTGTCTTGGCGAGGAGCGGCAGGGCATTGGAGACTGGTCTCTTCCCCTGGCTCTTGGGGGTTGGAGGCACCTTAGAAGGCCCTTCCAGGTCGACCACGGTCCTAGGTCCTTCATACCTTTTGGCCCCTGGAATTGCAGCGGGGTTCAGGACTTTTTCAATCTCGGCCCAAGACTTACCGGCCATCCTTCCTGCAAAATAAAACGAATCGAGGGTTAGAAGGAACGAGCAGTAAATAAATATAAAGTTAAAGTTCAAATGCAAACCAATCTCAGCTTCTAGAGCTCGACCCACGAGCAACGTAAAAGGCCGGCAAGCGGAGTCGCCGCCTGGGGTCCTGGGGCATCATGCTCGCCAAAGTTTTGATCATGTGCAAAGACTCCAAGTCGGCCGCACTAAAGTCGTTAGTGGAATATATATAGTCGCCAGGCTTTCTGAAGAAATGAGCCTCATTCCACATGATGGGGAAAAAGGGTTCACCGAGCATCCCATCAGGCTGAACCTCAGATATAGCTTTGCCCGCTTCTTTGGTTGGCACGATCCGAAATATCGCTCTTCCGTGCGGCGCTAACGACTCTTGAACGCTTTGGAAGTACCAGGTGTTGGGTCTTTCGAGTCTTAAAGGAAACCCGCTCTCTTTTCTCCTTGTTTGCCTTCTCCCTGAGCCAGCTCAGCTCGAAGATTGTAAAAAACAGTTGAACTGAAACTGGCCGACCATGCTTGGTTAAAAGCACCTCAAAAGTCTTTAAAAACGCCCATGCGTTTGGATGAAGTTGAGAAGGAGCGACCCCAATATAACGCAGAACGTCGCGTTGAAACTCGGAGAAGGGTGGAACGATATTCATCCTCTCGAACACGATCCGATGCATCGTGAACTTAAGGTTATCAGAATAGGTGGCGATGTCTTCTCCCTCCTTCATGCCTCTCACCCTCCAGCCCGGTGAGTGTTTGAAATGTAACTGCAGTTCGGGCAGCGCCCAGTGGCCGACCGTAATTATACTCCTGTTGAAGCGAAGGGTTTCAGACACCCATGACATGTCAGCCCGGTCTCGAGAAAGATCTGGCAGGACGTCTTCTCCTCCCGCCGATTCCACGTCAGCATTTGCACCTCGACCGGAGGAGCTTGCCACCGAACGAACGGCGATCTCTTCAACAGCCACCTCAACCCGATCACCCTCAGCAGTTTCACCGGCCTCGGCCATTGTCTCGTCCACGGTCTGGGCGGCACTCTCAGCATCGTCTTCGATCTCTATCGGCCCGTCTTCTCCTGCGTTGCAGGCCGGGGGAGACGGAGGCGGTGGAGGATTCCGTGAGTTATCCTTGGAATTGGCAGACTTTGATTTAGAGTTTCCCAAGCTAATCGATCCATTACTGGAAGAACTAGAGCACGAGCCAGAACTGCTCGAAGAGCTGGAACTCCCGTCGTTCGAAGACGACTTGGAATTTTCTTCGGCCTCAGATGGCCTCGACATGTATTCAGCAAAAGATTGCGATGGCCTCCCGGGAATGCGAGCGGTCTGTTTCAACCGTGGCATACAACACCTGCGATAAGGGGATCGAGTTAGGTCAGTCGAGCAGTGCACTCGCGAGAGGGGGCGACTTGGTCGTCCCCAGACCTGACACCCCCTATCACAAGGCGTGGAATTGTGCGATCAAAAGAAAACCACAAAAAACATAAATTAAAGCAAAGTAAAGGTCGATTCATACCTTAAGAATACAGGGAATTGGTCGAGGAAGCTTTGGTGCTCGAACGAATGGATTCACTTCAAATTCTAAGTCGACGGCAGAAAGGTCGGTCGGTGGCAGAGCAGTTCGCAGAAACGTAAGGAACAGTCCCAACTGAAGGAGTATTTATAGCGCAGGCCCAAGGCGTCAAAGGGACCGGGAGTCGAAACGTCGCAACGCTTCGCCTTCTCACTAAGAGCTGTCATTGAATGACCTCGAGATCACCAAACGTCGCATCATAAATGCCAGCAAAAAGTCCAACCGTCGTGTCAGCACGGCCGACGCCTGGCAGACGGCCGTGGCCGTCCCATCAAGAGCGAGCGGCCGTGACCGTTCACTATCTGAAGGTTCTTCAAGAAGCATTACCCCTGGGGGAAGCAATTCAAGCCCCAGCCCGCTCTTAAGCGACCTAGGCTTGGGGGGCAACTGTTCCGGGGTGTATCAGCAAAACCGAGAGGTACGAACAGCATTTGGGCCGTCGGCCCAAGATCAGCTCCAACCGGCCCAAGTCCATCGCTTGGAGCGCACTTCTCGCAACCGGCCGAAATTTTCGCAAAACGGTTGGACACTACAGTATATATACGCCATTCGCACATGGCATCAGGTACGTTCTCTTACCTTGTGTTATCTGCCCGAGCGACCACTTACTTGATCGTCGGAGTGTCTTTGCAGGTAACACCCGAGGTGCTCAGCGTGAAGCCAAGACCGGTCTTTTCTCCTATTCAACGACCGGCCTAGTCAGAGGACAACAACTTCAACACTTCATTGATCAAGGTACGATCAACTATCATCTCCGACGCCCCCTTGTCAGCCATTTTAAACCACTGGGGCAGTTGTCCCCGAAGAACTTACTGGCTCTGTAACATCCCAGAACTAAAAGAATAAGGCAGCAAGTCCTTCACTCGCGGGTACCTGCAGCGTTGCCACAATAGAGCAACATTCCAAGCGAAGGGGTGAGAATTTCAATGGAACATAATCGGATACATAATAGAGGATGAGAGTGGATAATCACAAGGTATCATCATCGTCACCACATCATAAATACACAACACCGGCTCCAATCACAACAAAGAACAACTCACGCTTATGATTATGTATGAAAATGCAACCCACACGCGGGCATATGCATGATGGTACCATATCATCTTTAAAAACCACTCAAGGCATATCTTCATTATAGAAGAAAAACCACTCAAGGCATAACATCATCAATATTAGTCATAGTATGCACATGCCATGAGATTCTATAACACATGTGCAATTCAACCAACACTCACTCGGAGTACTCATCATCATCATCATAAAAGAAATAACCACTCAAGGCATGTCATCATAAAACACTCGTAGAGTGTATTCGTCATTCACATTACAACCTTAAATAACACATCATCAAAATCACCCATAGCATGAACCGACACATTGATCAACATCATATAGTCACGTCATCATAAGCATATATATACCTTACGGTTATCTTTTAGTTTTGTGGATTATAAAATAGTAAACTGATTGACTATGGGATTACTCAGGTAACTGGTACCACTTGCAAAAGGCATTGGCCACATTTGCAAGGTTCTCAGTGATGCCCTTGTAAATACACCAGTGAAAGAAATTCTGGCCTTAGTGGTAAACCACAGTCTAGCCATAGTCAAGGAGTACACTAGTAGTATAACCTCTTACAGCAATTCAATCATATAAACATAACAATCACATTTTTAGTAGTGGAAACAACCCATTTGGTTTGGAAAACATTGTACTTGTATTTGAGAAAAACATCATAATTTTAAATTGGAGAACTTCCCATTTAATTTGCAACGAATAAAATAAAATATCAGCCCATTTTATTGATAATTCAGCCACTTTAACACGCCCTTTCGTTAACAAAATAAATTCAGAAAATTCGATTCTTGACCAGTAACAAACTAGAGAAAACAGTGACTTTTTAGGCGCGTAACGGTAACCAAAACGGCAGAATTTTTCGAGCCAAATTCAAAGAAGAAAGCGGCAAGATTTTAATACAAAAGCGCACCTCATTATTTTGTAAAACAAAGAACATATTAATTAAGAAAAAAAGAAGCTCATTTTTTTTTGAAACAACAACATTTTTAATCAAAAAAAACAGCAACTCATTCATAAAATTCCACAAAGAAACAAAGAAACTCATTTTTGTGACAAAACAACACATTTTTGATCAAAACAACAAAGAACTCACTCATAAAATTCCACAAAGAATAAAGCCGACTCATTTTTTTGACAAAACAACAACATTTTTAATCAAAACCAACAGCAACTCGTTTCATCACTATAATTCATCAACAACTCCAAATACCATTAAGTTTTATGCTAATAACATCACCAAATTATTTCCAAAATAACATCAATTGCTCTTCAACAATTTCAAATCATCAAACACATCAAATTCATCAATTATCAAACAACAATATCAATCATCAACAAAATCACATCACTTTAGCATCAAAACCCCACAAAAACCCTATCTATACCCAATTATGTTAAACGAAACGCTCACCCTTACCTTAATTTAAACCGAAAACAGAGCTCTCTCTCTCTACGGAGTCACCAACCGAACCACAGCAACAGCTCTCCCTTCCTTTGACTCAATGCAAGGACGAGCAATTAGCTCTTACGCGTGCTCTAAATCTGACGATTCATTGACTCGAACTCATACAATCGAGAAAATGCGAAACGTTCAATTAGCTATCCAAAAAATAATAATACAAACACTTTCCTTTAACTAATAAATCGGGTTTTCCAAACGAATTACCTAGTCGAATTTCAGAGGACGATGACAGCACCTTGAAATCCTGATTCTTGAAGCGACTCAGCCACGTATTGGAACTCACAAGGGTGAAACCGAATCTGTGACCACCGGCACGAGGGAAAGGAAAATTCGTACATGGTTCTCCTTTACAGAATCACATCAAGGTTCGTTGCTTGAACCAATTGTAGCGCTGCTTTGACGGAGGAGGGTTTCGCGTTTTGCTCAAAAACCCGCGAGGAAGGAAAATCAAAATCACGAGATGGAGGCTACAATCGCTCAAACCAAGGTCAGAATCGAATTCAATAGCCAATTTCGAGTGGGAGGGTGAAGTTTGAGGATCAACAATGGAGAGAAGGTGGAGAACGCGACGGAGAGAGATGGAACGGCGTGAGGGTTGCCGTTTTCGCGCAGCAACTCACGCGGAGAAGAAGAAGACGCGCGCGGGTCGGGTCGCGGGTCATGGACTGCGCGTTTGGGCTTAAGTGAGATGGCTGGGGGGGTGCGCTTAGGAAAAGAAGGGGCGCATGCAAGTAAAAATAACCAAAAACCCATTTTAAACACTTTTAAATCCCAATATCACTATAACTATTATTTTAACACCTCAATAGCCCAAAATAATTTTCTAGATAAATATTGTCTCCAACACTAGCATTTAATAGAAATAAAATAAATATATAATATTATTAATCATATATTGCCAATAGCATATAAAAATACCATATTTTTAATTCTAATATTTTTCCACAATCTAATCCCCAATAATTTATTAAATAAATCTCCAATAATCTTTGGGGCGTTACAACTCTCCCCCACTTAGAATGTTTCGTCCTCGAAACTTACTGACCCAAAACTAAACAACCTCCCACTAGCAAACTACAACCCTCTAGATAACTAATGCTATCTATCCTGCTGATTATCATTCCATGGATTACCGGCGGTGAGTGATTGGGCGGTCGTCCCTCCTACTTCTTCAGCCAGGTAACTCAAGAAATAATAACTAGACTCATTCATACACTTAACTCAAGAGATGACTACGCCATCCCCATCAGACTCAACAGGCTAATAAACAACAAGGAAAGTACGATGGTACTAAATCCCAGCCAAGCAACAGTCACACAACCCGACATAGAACCAGTCAATATGGAGCAATTATAAACTTACTACTAAAACTAAAATACCAAGAAGGCAAAAGTCACGCCAGCACAACAACCACGTTACACATAAATCGTTCAAATCCAAGGGGTAAATTAACGCAGATGATATTGTTATAATTAACAATTTCGAACAATTTCAAAGATTACATACGTAGAGATTCTATCCACATGTATTAATTATTGATTCATGTAAAAGTGCACTATCTAGCATTGAAATTTTGATTCTTCAAAACACAGTCACATAATACAACTCCCACACAACTTAAACAACATAGAAAAGTGGCTTACACAAAACAAGTTATTTTCTTTTTTTTTTTTTTTTTTTTTTTTATACGCAAAAGAAGATGAGATTTTATAAAAACAAATTGAAGACAGTCGAAAGTAAGAATATTGTGGTTAGAAGCATCTAGGCACACAACACTAGCTACAAAATACAAAAGTTTTACATGTGACAAAAGAAAACAATTGAATGGTTGGTCTATGTGGTCAATTTGTAAAATATTCCCTTGAACAAATTTCAAAACGTAAATTCGCATCAGGTCTTTAAGTCTATTATACAAAATACCTAATGGAACTTAATCATTACAAATCAAGGTCTTAGACTAAAACACTCAAACTAAGATTAATGTCACTCACCTTGCTTCCCCCAACTGAAGAAATATCACTACCTATTATTTATAAAGTCATTAGTTATTTACATCGTCTTATTTATAGTTTCACCTCACTATAGTTTTTATTTAATTGAACCTCATACTTTTAAAACCAATTATTACAACTCCTCACTCCTTAATACCTTAGCTCAACTCATTCACATTAGCTAACCACAATCAATTTTACTTTTGTCTAAAATAACCAAACACTACCAAGATTTGTATGCCAACCCAATCAACTAGTAATTATCACAAAAACATAATTTTCTCCTATGTTGCAACCATTCATAAGACCTCCTCTTCTTTTCTGCCACTTAATTGTTACTAATGTTACTGCACATATCCTTTTGTTACTAACTAGCATATCTCTATAAAGGCCAACACCCCGTACAACCTCAGATTAATTTGGGACATCATAATAAATAAACATAGCTTTGTGGCAATCTTCCTATTATTCAACCTCAATCCCTACACCCTACTCCATTTAGGTATCGCTCAAGTTTTGACAGAGTCATTATACTCACACTTATTACACATGTTATTATATGTTACTATACTAGCATATCCCAACTAGGATCAATATACTCCTACAACCTTTACATCGATTTACAAAATTGGGACCAACATGGTACTATCTTCCCCCTAGTCCTTCTTGTTAACCATAGATTGCTTTGGATTATTTCCCAATCTCATCACTATATTCAATGTTTTCTTATGGACCAAAAATTATTCTACTCCTTTGGCAACCCATATTCTCAAATATAAATCACTCTTATACTACTCGTCTCTACTCACAATAAGGCAACTACAAATATACATTATCTACTTATTATATTTTCACTTAAACCTCTATTTCACATCATTTCCCAATCTCAATGTATCATAAATCATAAACCTTCAATACAATATAGCCATCAATTAAAACACATCAAATCATTTCATTTCAATACAATGCACTCAATTAGATAAATTACAATCAATAGATATTACACATAAATCAAACAATATATAATTTCATAGTCAATTATACCTAGAACCAAAATATAGACAAAAATGAGGTCTAAGACCAACCCCTCTACCCACAACCATTGTTATACCCATGAGAAAAATGATCTCCCCCCTTACAAATCAAAGAATACATATAACACATCACATTCCCTTGAAGATTTAACCAACTAAACTGGTTAGCTTCACGACTTTCAAGAATCAAACAAACAGTACATTCAACTCTATTCAGAGTTCACACATCGGAAGACATAATAGATAATACAAATGGTCCGGTTAGGGCCAGCCTGCACTACAGCATAAACAACAGTTAGGACTAAAAGACTCTACGACCGGACAACTTGGTCGGACAGACCGAACTTTTGCTCTGAGACCACTAATGTAACACCCCTTTTCTACCCTTATATTACGCGTCATTTATCAGAGTAATTCTTTTTCAAACATAAAAATTGTTTTAATTGATAGAAAAGAAATGCTACAGCTTCCTTAAGAACTCATCAAATATGCACTCTTCAAATTTGTGCAATCAAACACTAGTTATGGAAAATCCCATCCTCATAAAACACAATTGCAGCGGCATAAACACCAACTCCCAAATACTCTCAAACACGTCTCAACGTAACAATAAAAATCAGTATACAACTATTAAACAAATTATCCAACTCCACCCACGCCCCTAGGTGTTACAAAGATCGAGAGCGACACAACAATACATCCCAAAACTAAAAGAATAAGGCAAAGCAAGTCCTTCACTCGCGGGTACTGCAGGCGTTGCCACAATAGAGCAACATTCCAAGCGAGAAAGGGTGAGAATTTCAATGGAACATAATCGGATACATAATAGAGGATGAGAGCGGACAATCACAAGGTATCATCATCGTCACCACATCATAAATACACAACACCGGCTCCAATCACAACAAAGAACAACTCACGTTATGATTATGTATGAAAATGCAACCCACACGCGGGCATATGCATGATGGTACCATATCATCTTTAAAAACCACTCAAGGCATATCTTCATTATAGAAGAAAAACCACTCAAGGCATAACATCATCAATATTAGTCATAGTATGCACATGCCATGAGATTCTATAACACATGTGCAATTCAACCAACACTCACTCGAGTACTCATCATCATCATCATAAAAGAAATAACCACTCAAGGCATGTCATCATAAAACACTCGTGAGAGTGTATTAAATCATTCACATTACAACCTTAAATAACACATCATCAAAATCACCCATAGCATGAACCGACACATTGATCAACATCATATAGTCACGTCATCATAAGCATATATATACCTTACGGTTATCTTTTAGTTTTGTGGATTATAAAATAGTAAACTGATTGACTATGGGATTACTCAGGTAACTGGTACCACTTGCAAAAGGCATTGGCCACATTTGCAAGGTTCTCGATGATGCCCTTGTAAATACACGATTGAAAGAAATTTCGGCCTTAGTGGTAAACCACGGTCTAGCCATAGTCAAGGAGTACACTAGTAGTATAACCTCTTACAAACAATTCAATCATATAAACATAACAATCACATTTTTAGTAGTGGAAACAACCCATTTGGTTTGGAAAACATTGTACTTGTATTTGAGAAAAACATCATAATTTTAAATTGGAGAACTTCCCATTTAATTTGCAACGAATAAAATAAAATATCAGCCCATTTTATTGATAATTCAGCCACTTTAACACGCCCTTTCGTTAACAAAATAAATTCAGAAAATTCGATTCTTGACCAAGAACAAACTAGAGAAAACAAAGTGACTTTTAGGCGCGTAATTCAGTAACCAAAACGGCAGAATTTTTCGAGCCAAATTCAGCAGTAAAACAGCAAGATTTTAATACAAAACTGCACCTCATTATTTTGTAAAACAGCAACATATTAATTAAGAAAACAACAGCTCATTTTTGACGAAACAACAACATTTTTAATCAAAAAAAACAGCAACTCATTCATAAAATTCCACAAAGAAAAGCAGACTCATTTTTGTGACAAAACAACACATTTTTGATCAAAAAAACAGCAACTCACTCATAAAATTCCACAGCAACAGTAGCTCATTTTTTTGACAAAACAACAACATTTTTAATCAAAACCAACAGCAACTCGTTTCATCACTATAATTCATCAACAACTCCAAATACCATTAAGTTTTATGCTAATAACATCACCAAATTATTTCCAAAATAACATCAATTGCTCTTCAACAATTTCAAATCATTGAACACCATCAAACACATCAAATTCATCAATTATCAAACAACAATATCAATCATCAACAAAATCACATCACTTTAGCATCAAAACCCCACAAAAACCCTATCTATACCCAATTATGTTAAACGAAACGCTCACCCTTACCTTAATTTAAACCGAAAACAGAGCTCTCTCTCTCTCTACGGAGTCACCAACCGAACCACAGCAACAGCTCTCCCTTCCTTTGACTCAATGCAAGGACGAGCAATTAGCTCTTACGCGTGCTCTAAATCTGACGATTCATTGACTCGAACTCATACAATCAGGCAACAGAAACGTTCAATTAGCTATCCAAAAAATAATAATACAAACACTTTCCTTTAACTAATAAATCGGGTTTTCCAAACGAATTACCTAGTCGAATTTCAGAGGACGATGACAGCACCTTGAAATCCTGATTCTTGAAGCTACTCAGCCACGTATTGGAACTCACAAGGGTGAAACCGAATCTGTGACCACCGGCACGAGGGAAAGGAAAATTCGTACATGGTTCTCCTTACGAGAATCACATCAAGGTTCGTTGCTTGAACCACGTAGTAGCGCTGACGAGAGAGAGGAGGGTTTCGCGTTTTGCTCCAAAAACCCGCGAGGAAGGAAAATCAAAATCACGAGATGGAGGCTACAATCGCTCAAACCAAGGTCAGAATCGAATTCAATAGCCAATTTCGAGTGGGAGGGTGAAGTTTGAGGATCAACAATGGAGAGAAGGTGGAGAACGCGACGGAGAGAGATGGAACGGCGTGAGGTTGTTGTTGCGTTGCGCAAAGAACTCACGCGAGAAGAAGAAGACGCGTGCGGGTCGGGTCGCGGGTCATGGACGGCGCGTTTGGGCTTAAGTGAGATGGCTGGGGGGGTGCGCTTAGGAAAAGAAGGGGCGCATGCAAGTAAAAATAACCAAAAACCCATTTTAAACACTTTTAAATCCCAATATCACTATAACTATTATTTTAACACCTCAATAGCCCAAAATAATTTTCTAGATAAATATTGTCTCCAACACTAGCATTTAATAGAAATAAAATAAATATATAATATTATTAATCATATATTGCCAATAGCATATAAAAATACCATATTTTTAATTCTAATATTTTTCCACAATCTAATCCCCAATAATTTATTAAATAAATCTCCAATAATCTTTGGGGCGTTACAGGCTCCATGTTCTTTGCTTTGGTTGCAGTTCCCTTTTTTGATGCTGATGGTGGCTCCAAACTTAGGTTCCTGCCAGAGCTTAGATGGATACGCCAACAATAATCCAGTTTAGGAAAATTAAACGTATTTATTTTCTTACCCGTGTCTGTCCCACTAGGCGTGCCAATTTTTGTGTCGTCAAACTCTTAGGTCCTAGTTGTGGGATCGATCAAAGGTTTGGACAAGTCTCTAATTCCTATGTTCTTCAAGAAATTACGACGAGGAGGGAAATCTGATCCTCGACTGTGTGTATCCTGACTCCTAAAGAAATGGCCAGGTTGGGTGGATGGGACGCGAGGCTTAGATTATTCTATTGACCTAATGCGGTAAAGTGAAGATAAATAAAAGTGCGGTAAAGAAAGATAAATTTTGAAATAAATTTTGATTGTATTGAGTTGTGTGTCTTTACAATTGCTCTATACCTTATTTATATACATAGGTCATCGTCTATCACTTCCCTAGCCAACATTTGCCTACCGTTGGACCTACCAAAGAATAATGCCTACCATTGCTCACGAGCCCTAAAGAAGCGAAGCCACTACCCACGATTCCCACTAGCATGGTTAGTGGGGTGAAACTTTTTCGCGCCACTCTCCAAGGCTTCACTCCTTCGCTTGATCTTTGGCTAGTCCCACATGGAATCCTCGTGTTTCCCTCTTGCCTTCAAAGAAAACCTACCTTACCTCGACCACTTTCTCCCTCGGCTGCCTCTTGCACCTCGGCAATCTCATGGACTCGAGCACCCGAGCCACCGTGGCCGAGGCACTCAATAGGCTGAGGTTTGACTCTCCCTCAACCTTGTTCATTGCCCCTTGAGCTTACCCCTTCCTCGGGGTGTTTTGTCTTGTAGTCTACCCCGAGGGGCCCTTCTAAGTTCAGTTTGTCAGCAATTATCTCCTACTCCCTCCGTCCCAAATTGTTTGTTGTTTTAACAAAATTAATTTATCTCAAATTGATTGTTGTTTTAGATTTCCAATGAAACTTTTAATGTTCTTTTACACTTATACCCCTATTAATTATGACAACTTTTTACCTCCAATAAAAGATTCACATTTATCTAGGTAGAGAGATAAAAGGTTAAACAGTAATTTAAACAACACTTTTTAAAGAATCTAGGCTTCTAATCATTTTTTTAAAGGGTGTGCTAAAACCTTAAACTGCAACCAATATGGGATGGAGGGAGTATGATTTTGGTCGAGTCTACCTCGGCACCCCATTCTTCTCTTCTTTTCCCCTTGTCCCTCGACCTACATACATAGTGATGGCGGAAGTTGATAAGAATCCTACCAGCAACATGACGGTGACTCGATTTGCAAACCATTTGGCTACTGAGATCGTTGTATGTTGGCGATCTCAATCACGAAGTCAGTGATTCAGCTTTACGATTCCTTCAATCAGATCGGGCAAGCTTCTTCTGTTCATGTTTGCAGAGATTTGTATACTCAACAATCTTTCTGTTCCTGAAGAAATTGGGAAGAACCTTGAAGTTCCTTATAGTGTCAATAACTTTCTGTTCCCGATCTTCAGAGGAGTCGATGATATGTCATTCTCTGTTGTTTGTAAGGAAGAAGATGTTGCACCGCGATGGAATATTATGGGGGAAGACGAATTGTTGTTTGCCGATTTGAGGAAGCCTGGTTTGCTCGCCGGTGCCGCCATGGGAGCTCCTACTCAGTGGAAAAGCTTTCGGTTTGTTTTTTTTTTTTTGAACTTCAGATCCGGATTTATATTAATGGGCCAAGCCCTACCGAAAAACCAACGAAACAAACATCCAAAGGGCTAGACAGCCCCGGCCCAAACAAAAACGAAAATAACCAAAAAGGAAAAGAGATTACACGACTTCAAACGAAGTCTCAGAAGAAAATCCCTAACCCTAGACGAACCGTAATCAACCCCTAGCGAAACCAAACTACAGAATTAAACCTACAATCAACACTACCCACACCGAGATGTTCTCAATCGACTCCCTCAGCATCAGAAATGACTATTGCTCTAAGAGGAAGCGGCAAATCGAACATCCAATTTGGGGGAAGAGCATTAGAGTCGCCAAGCTTCGCAATCACATCAGCTGCTGAATTTCCTTCACGATTCACCCAAGAGAAAGAGATTAAGGTAAAATTTCGATATAAACTATGAATATCAGCAATTATATGCTCAATCTCTTTTCTAACCACTTTCCTATTGCATGCATGAATTGCGGTCAAGCAATCAGATTCAAAAATAACATTTTGGAACATCAGTGCTGAAGCGAAAGTGACTGCATCTCTGTGAGCTAGAGCCTCTGCCATTAACGACGTTGCAGCAAAAAACTTGTTGCTCAACCCAGTAACTACGGTACCTTTCTCATCTCTGCCTATAATACCAGTGCATGCCTTCCCTGTGCTCATAATAAATATTGCATCCACATTAAACTTCACACACCCATTTATAGGAGGGATCCACCTATTTGTAGAAATAACATTTCTAACCTGTGGGTAGATACTTGTGCTGACATTGACATTTGCAAGAGCAAATTCACTGTGTTGCTTGATAATTAAAAACAAGACTTCAAAGTAGGATTAGGATTTTTATCTTCAAACACTTTATTATTCCTTGTTTTCCAAATATTCCACAAGGTTAACAGGATCTTAGCAAACTTTTCCTTAGCATCAGGCTCATTATTGGAGATGTTAGTCACAAAACTCTCCAACCAGACATACATAGAAGAAACAGATAATTTAGTAGGTACGTGACAAATTTGCAAACCAAACCAAATAGGAGAGGTCCAAGGGCATAATAGAAACAGATGCTCAAGGGACTCCTCTTCCATCCTGCAAACAGGGCATGTAGAATTATTTGAAAGCTTCCTTATGAATAAGTTGAGTTTAGTAAATAGAGCATTGTGCTTAATTCTCCACCCAAATTCTTTAACTTTTTCTGGAACATAGGCACTCCAAATAGCCTTCCAAGACAGTTCAGAGTGAGAATACGAAGAAGAGGGATTCCCTGAGTTCACCACCTGAGATTCTTTCACACTATAGTAGCCTGACTTAACACTATAACACCCATCCTTAGTAAGAGGCCAAAATAATGAGTCCTCAGTAATTGATCTACCTAAAGGTGTCTTGACTGCCTCAATTGCTGAAGCAGGCTGCAGACACTCTCTGAGTTTACCAACATCCCACTTGTGACAGTTATGATCAATCAACTCCCTCACCTCCGAGACAATACAACCATCCACCACCTTAGCTTTCCCACCAGAAGCAAGCCAACTATCATTTATTATACTCACCCCCACTCCACTACCAATATTCCATCTACCATTCTTCTTAAGAAGATCTCTCCCATGAAGTAAACTTCTCCAAACCCAGGACACACCAGCTTTAGGTTTCACTCTCCAAAAGTCATCTCTCTCACAATAAATTCCTCTAAGAATTAATGCCCAGTATTCATTAGGCTGTTGGGTATATCTCCAGGCTTGCTTAGAGAGGAGAGCAGAGTTTTGAATAGCAAGATCCTTAAATTCTAAACCTCGTTTATTTTTAGATCTACACATAGTCTCCCAACTCTTCCAATGCATTCCCCTTTTCCTAACTTTAGAACTCCACCAGAAATTAGCTATAGCAGAACATAAAGAATGACAAAAGTTCTTAGGCAGCCTCACCATATTCATAACATACGAAAGAATAGCTTGAACCACAGACTTTATTAACACTTCTTTACCAGATTGAGACAGAAATTGTTCCTTCCAACCCTCCAACTTATTCAGAACCCTCTCTTTAATCCACTGGAGTGCTCTAGACTTAGATCTCCCCCATTCCGCAGGAATGCCTAAATATTTATCAGGAGATTCCCAAATAGGAATATGAAGCACATTTGACAAAGATTCCTTTAGAACCGAAGAAACACCAGCACCACACACTAAACCAGACTTCTGTAAGTTTATCATTTGCCCAGAAGAAGCAGTAAACATGTTAAGAATTTTCACAACTTGGTACACCTCCTTAGAATTAGCCTTGCCAAAGATAATGGCATAATCTGCAAAAAATAAATGGGTTAAGATTGGGGCTGAAGGAGCCAATTTGAGACCTTCCAAGAGACCAATAGAGCAATAGTGAGAAATTAGCCTAGATAGAACATCAAACATCAGAATGAATAGGTAAGGAGACAGAGGATCCCCTTGCCTAAGACCTCTAGAAGGACAGATAGACTTACTCCTAGAACCATTAACTTGAAACTGATATCTTACAGAAGACACAAGAGACAAAACTAAATTGACCCAAGACACACTAAAACCAAAGGAAAGCAGAACAGCTCTAAGGAAAGACCACTCTACCCTATCATAAGCTTTACTCATATCCACCTTAATGGCAAAACCTTGACACTTAAGACTCTTTTTCTTTTTGAGAGAGTGAAAAGCCTCTTGAGCAACAATAAGGTTATCCTGAATGAGTCTCCCCCCCCCCCACAAATGCACTCTGCTGATGAGAAATAAGAGGACTGAGACACTGTTTAAGCCTATACACCATCAACTTAGAAATCACTTTGTATATAAAATTACAACAACTTATTGGTCTCAATTGAGAAATAGCTTCAGGGTGTTGAACTTTAGAAACCAGAGCAACAATGGTGTCATTCACTGAAAACCCCACCCCACCAGTATTGAAGAATTCCTCTACCGCAGCCAACACATCCAATTTGATAGTCTCCCAATGCTTTTGGAAAAATAGGCCATTGAGACCATCAGGACCAGGAGCTTTCTGAGCTCCAAGAGAGAACACAACATTTCTAACCTCCAAGAGAGAAACTGGAGCCATTAACATCTCATTACTTTCAACTGAAACAGCTCTAGGAATGACAGATAAACACTCAGGGTCAATCACAGGGGAAGTTGTAGAATATATATCCTTGAAATAATTAACAATAGCCACACAAATACCAGACTGCCCTTCCACCCACAGGCCATTAGCATCCTTCAACCTGTAGAGTGTATTCCTATCTCTCCTTTGCAAAGTAGAAGCATGAAAAAACTTGGAATTCTTATCTCCATTTTGAAGCCACTGTACTCTAGACCTTTGACCCCAATAAATTTCCTCTTGCTTCCAAATAACCTCAATATTCTTCCTAATACCTTGGATTTCAGACCATCTACTAGAAGGGTCAATACCATTCAGAAGAAGCTGGAGCTGGCTTTTTAACCTATTTATCTCAAAAGCTGCATTCTTAAAATTGTTTTTGTGCCAAGTAGAAAGAGATCTTTTACAATTCTTAGCTTTAGCAATAAATTGATCCCAACCAGAATTAGATGAGCTAGAACAATTCCACCCCTCAGCTACCACTTTGTTACAATCAGCATGCTCCTCCCAAAAATTTTCATACCTAAAGTACACAGGCCTCCTCTCAGGAGGGCAAGGATAGAGCACCAGAGGAGAGTGATCAGATGACACAATAGGCAGAGCAATCCCTACTGCATGAGGAAACAAAGCTCTCCAACCCCAGTTCACAACAATCCTGTCAATCCTTTGGAAAGTAACAACCCCATCTCTAGGGTTACTCGACCAAGTAAACTTATTACCTTTGAGATCCATGTCCATCAGGCCATTAGAGTTTAGAAAGTCCCTGAATAGAGACATTCTAATAGGAGCCACAGGCAGATTCCCCTCCTTCTCATTAGAGGAAATCATCTCATTAAAATCTCCCACACAGCACCAAGGACCATCTCTCCAAGGCTTTAAACTAGAGAGGTTATCCCATAGGTGTCTCCTCTGTCTAAACAGAGGGTTTCCATAAAGAAATGTTATTTCATAAACATGGCCAGTCTTCTTTTCCTTGACCCCTGTGTGAATAAAATTTCTACAGGATTGCAAAATTTGGATATCAACGGAATTGTTCCAAAATAAACCTAACCCCCCAGCAGTACCAAGAGCAGGGACACAGAACATATTTTTGAACTTTAATTTTCTTCTAACTCTTTCAACACGTTCCTTTTGGGCTCTAGTCTCCATAAGGAACACAATAGCAGGCTTTTGACCCTTCATAAGGTCTTGAAGCTCTCTACTTGTCGAGGTAGCCGCCAAACCTCGACAGTTCCAGCTAATAATAGTCATCTTGGCTTTGGGGGCTTGCTTTGGCTCGCCTCCTCAGCCTTAGTATCATAAGATCTTATAGAGAAATTACCAAACGGATTATCATAATTGTCCAGTGAGTCCTCCCCCAAACCTATAGTGATGCACTTGAGTTTCTTATTCTCCATTAACCCTTTTCCTTTATCTTTTCTAGATAACTGATCATTGTTTCTTTTTTTCAGGTTCATTCCAACTCCCATACTAAGAGCCAGAGCTTCCTCTTCCTTCACATCAATTTGAGCTGTTGGGTTATTGGATTCCTCCTCCTCTTCTTCTTCAGGTAATTCCACAATGTACTCTCCCCTATTTCTATAATTTTGGCTTTCTATCCTATCAGGATTATCCCTGATAGCATGGTTCTGAACATAAGTATTGTGGATGATATCAGAATCATGGATATGTCTTATAGAGTTTGTGTTTGGGGTGGAAATAGGTATATTTAGGTCTACTGAGATAGGTAAATTGTAAGGTTGGGAGTTTAGGTTTGTGTTTAGGCTATTTCTGGTAACACAAGAGTATACTTCCATATGTGGAAGTTTACTATTCTCTGCATGACTATTGTTGATATCTACTAAGCATCCTCCCACAAAAGTCCTAACCAACCTTATATCACCTTCATGCAGGGGTATGACAGGCACTTGTTGAACTGGAATGGAAGGGAAAGGTTCAGGGTAAGGTCTCTCTTTGACAACATGGTCTCCCAAGCTCATATTGATATCATGGTAATGTTTCCTCTTCCTTTCCTCCTCACTCTCACCCCCAACATCAGTATAGTTATCATTATCCTGTTGTGGGTTAACAACACTCTCCTCATTGACAGGCTTCTTACCTAGATCTCTCCCTAGAAATTGGATAGATCTAGGAGCAGAAACACTTAACCAAGGGCCATATTTAGCTTTTCTGTGTGCGCCTGGACGGTAGCTAATTTGGAGATAGCAATTTTTAAACTCATGTCCAACTTTACCACACTTGTAACACAAAGCTTGTAACCTTTCATATTTATAAGTAACCCACAGTCTAGGAAGAACACCTCTAGGGATCCAATACCCCACAGGGAGAGGTTTCTCCAAACAGATACAAACTCTGCCTCTCACAAAGTTCCTTAGAATTCTCCCACCTACAATGGGGTTTTCCACCTCTATAACATTACCAACTTTACTGAGTATTGTAGTAGCATTAGGAATATTCATATTCTCAAGAGGAAGACCATGGATTTGGATCCAAAAGGGAGACTTATTGAACACAATATTATCACAAGAGATTGAGGGACTCCAGAGCTGTAGACAAAACAGATTATTCAACACAAACCACAGACTTTTCCTCATAACTTCAGTAGCATCTTCCTCTCTAGCAAAGTTTATTAAATATTTGTTTTGCCCTAGTTCAGAGATATGTAACCCAGGGAACATATCCCACGCTTTAGATAAAATTTCCTTGACAGCTTTGACATTCATATTTTTTTCATTGTATATGTAACCTACCAAAGCTCCATTGACCATTGATTCCTCATTTTGTGCCACAGGAATAAGATCTTCTTCCAACACTTCAGGATTATCAACAGCAGGATTTCTCCTATGGGAAGACATGGCCATGAAGACAAACAGCTGAGATAACCAACTGCAGACCAGCTATTAAGCAAAGGCGAAACCTCTACTAGAAACAAAAACTGAGTACACAGAGACACAAACAAGAAAACTGCTCTTTAGCTCTTTAGACAACCCTAATAAACTGACACCAAATAAGACATTAGCTCTTTTGCTCTTTTAACACACAACAACTCTATGTAACCAAGATGACTGTAAACTAAGGACTGGACTCACTAATGCTCTTTAGCTCTTTCAGACATGCACTTTTGCTCTTTTAAAATCAAAACTAGGACCTTAAAGACAGACTAGAACTTCTCACTATTATCCTAACAATAACTGTTGATTAAGGCGTCAATAAGAAGCAGATGAGATCAATAACTTCAGAACATAAGAAGCAGATGAGATCAATAAATGTTATTGTTGTTGTGATTGTTTTTGCTCTTTTACAACGCTAACAAGTAAGAACACAGCAGTAGTGAAGAAACATAATTATCCTACAATCGTGACTTAACCAGTGGATAACAACAAATATCCACTTTCAAGCTAGTATAAATTAGACAACACATCAAACCCATCAGTTAAGAGGACACAATAGTTCATTCACCCAATGGTTAATAACTAAACAATAACCAAGTTAACAACACCCTAGCGGATACACCCTAGGAACTGATATTCCGCACTCTCTCCCTTCTCTCTAAAGATCACTATGCTACTGCTTCAAGAGGTTGGTATGAGTAGCGTTTGTGATTTGTGAAACTGAGACAATGTCTGACTTTCGGTTTGTTTTTGGGTCTTGCGTTTTTTATCCTTCGTGTGTTTTTCGGTAATGCTTTGGGCCAGAACCTAAGGGATTCTTTGGGGCAATGCTTCGTACAACCCCCTGCTACTCACTAGAACTCCCTTTTTGGTGTGAAAAGACCAAAAACCCTTACTGAAATTTGGTTATTATTTTTTTAAAAGATTATGCAGTTCGTCACATGACGGTTGATCGAACTTGATCGAATCTCGCTGCGCCGAACCATCAAAATTTACTCAGATACCCCAAATTATGTTTTGACTAGGTTCGACCAAGCGTGTGCCGATCCAAATCGATCAGCCGTGCGGCGAACCCTCTCCACCGTCCAGTCAACGGCTAAATTTTTGAATTCTCCCCAATGGTTATAAGTTTAACGGTTTCGATTGTTTTAAATCAACGGCTCACGGTCGATCACACCTATTATAGATAAGTGCAACAAGTCATACAAACCGAAAAAGTCTAAAAAAATAAATCGGGCAATGAATAAATCGAATCGTTAAAAATCAGTTAAAATTAAACAACTAGTGTTAGTCATACTAGTGTTAGTAAAGAATAAATTGAATCGTTAAAAATCAGTTAAAATTAAACAACTAGTGTTAGGCATACTAGTGTTAGTAAAAAATAAATTTGGCCTTCTTCGGTCACTTCTAGTGAGTATCTAGGAAGTTCTAAGAAGCATGGGTCTTCGTTGGTCACTTCTGCATATTGGGCTAACGTTCATGCTTTGGTCACTTCTTGATATTTGGGCAATGTTCATTCTCCAAATAGGCTATTGCTTTTCTCACACCCCCTCCTACTCAAAACACACCCCACAAGGGTGTGAAAAGACCAAAAGACCAGCCAAAACCTCTTTTTTTCACGAAATTTCACCTGTTCGAACACGGGCCTTCGAATGGGTTCGAATGACATCGTTCGAGTGTGTTAAATTTTGGCTTCACACTCTCTTTGGGCGGTTTTCACCTGTTCGCATGACCTTGTTCGAACCTGTTCGAATGACATCGTTCGAGTGTGTTAAATATTGTCTTCACACCCTTTTGTGTGTAATTTCACTTGTTCGAACGAGGTCATTCAAACGTGTTCGAACAAGGTCGTTCGAACAGTCTTTAAACACGTCCTCACAGCGTTTCACGCGAGGTTATTTTTGGAATAAAATTTATTAAGGGGTGTGAAAGAGTAGGAGGGGGTGTGGGAAAAGTAAACGCCCTCCAAATATGTTTTGGGCCAAGGAAAACCCACCTTAGAAGATTTGGATTGGGTCGAATTCAAGTCATCAAGTCCATCAAAATAATAAATCTGTTGCTAGTCTTTTGTTCAGTTATTTTACATTTCTTTTGTTTAGGTTTTTAGTGATGGGAATAATTTTTGTATTTCAAGTTGATGTGGTGATCTGACTATCACCTTGAGGGAGGCCATTAGCTAGAAATATAAATTTGATTAGGTAATAGTTAGGAGATAATTAGTTTGTTAGGAAATTGTTAGTTAATTAGTCTTTCCTAGAGCTCTATATAAAACCGACTATCACCTTATGAAGAGTTTTTACCTCTTTTACCTCATTAGTTTGTTAGGAAATTGTTAGTTGATTTATGCATGTACGATCCTATAATTCTTAACATTAGCTAGAATGATTTGGAGGACGATGTGACAAATATTCAAACAGGTATTCAGCTGCTAGATCCTGGGTGAGGTGAGAGGGAAGAGTTTTGAGTATCATTTTTTGGTGCCTTTTACGGTCCACAAATTGTGTACCAACACAAATGCCCTCATTACCATTGATTTAATGTAAAATAATTCAAGGGTCAAGATGGAAGACTGGATACCACTTCCTTTTGTTTCCTTTCAAAGTTTCCATTATTTGCATATTTGGGCCTAATGTTTGTGAAAATTTGTTTTTATGTTTTTGTAATGGTAAAAAAATTAAACTTTTTTCATCTAACTATGAATTAAAACATAGAATCAGTATCTAATCTCTTCTTCTTTTTCTTCTTCTTCTTCATCTAACTATGAATTAAAACATAGAATCAGTATCTAATCCCCTCTTCTTCATCTAACTATGAATTGAAACATAAAAATATTAATTTTTTTCACCTTGACTAGATATCCTCCATTACAGAATCATTGATGCTCCTCTCTCAGAATCCTAATCTCATCCAACAAAATCAAAATCCCTTCTTCTATTCCATCCAAACCAGATTCGAAACCACGGTGAAGAGCACGAGACGAAACGAAGGGGTTGACTACTAATAAGAGACGATTTTGACACCAAACCCTATTTCAAATCCTATTTCGACGAAATCAAAATCCCTTCTACGCCATGGTGTGTGTGGTTTTGAGTGGAGAAAGGTTGGTTCCAATGTCAATGGCAGCTAGGAGGGATTCAAGGTTGTGTGAGGTGATTCTGGAGGTGGTGGTAATGGGAGAAGGTTCAGTTGGTGGGGCAATTTGTGTAGGGTGAAGAATGGATTGGTTTTTTGGTAGGTGAAGTGAGGGTGAGAAGGGTGGTAAGGTAGGCATTTGTTCTGGAAACATGGAGGGTAATGGTGATTGGTTTGAAGAAGGAGATAATTTTATGATAAACTCCCCCTAAGGTGATGAAGGGTTTGGTTGTGTAAGGGTAATGTCATCATTTTGCTCTTGGGAGGACACTTGTTATCATCAGCATCATTTCCTAGCTCAATTCCTTCTTGCGCAGCACTCTTCTCAGACTCTTCTGAACTACCACTCTTCTTAGATTTTTCTAACGTGTCACTCTTCTCAGACACTTCTTGAGCAAGCTCGGCACATATTGCTACCACTTGAGCAAGCTCATCTTGTGGAGCATCTTCATTGACCTCTAACACCATTGTTTTCTCCCCAGAAGACTCACTACAAGAAAATCGCTGATTTGCCACGGACATTTCCGTCGCAAATGTACGAATTTCCGTGGCAAAACAACATTTGCCACGGACCAAAAATAGTGGCCAAAACGCTCGTCGCAAATCGTTTGCCACGGACTTTTCTATGGCAAAGTTTTCCGTCGCAAATCCGTCAAAAATTTTCGTCGCAAATCCGTCACAAATTTTCGTCGCAAAGTCGTGGCAAACTCCGACATCTTCCGTCGCAAATCCATCGCAAAATTTAAAAAAAATTAAAAAATAAATAAATAAAATCATACCTCCAAAATCTATTTAATAGTGATATCTATACAGAACACATGAATGCTCCAATATCAAAATTAATAAAAATATATAAAGCAAAACATAATAACAAACATTAGTACAAACTAACTAAAGATGCAATGCTCCACTACAAACTAACAAAATAATTTTGACCATCTATTTCACCAGTGTTGTAGCATTCTCTTTGTTAGTTTTCAGCTTGGCTTTTCTGAGTGTCCATGCTCTCTCTGAGTTTCCAGTAGCTGAAACAAGTTATACTCTTAAGTCTCAATTATCATCAAGCAATCTAGTCAAATATTACTATCATTCATTATTGCCAAACATAAACACTTTGCTATCACCATTAACCAAAATATCAAACTGCTATAACGATTTTGATTTAACATGATCTAGGGTCTCAACAGCTGAGGCACTGAAAAGGACTCAAATCAAATAGAGGTCACAACATCAAAGTCTAACCAAATGCTTCAATAAATTGAATAAATAAACAATCACTTTCAAAGTTTCTCAATAATATTAAACAAATAGCAATTAACCAACCAAAGACACAATGATCCTTTGGGGAAAACAAAAGAAAAATTGCATGGCATGACAACAAATTCAAACATCCAATTCATACCTAGCCTTCAATATCAAATAGAGACCAACCCAAACCATCTCAGCAACATAATAATATTTACATCCCAAAATAATCATATTCACAGAGTAAACAACAAATAGTTGCAAGTAGCAAATCATGTGAGCAGAGGAGCATTTGCAATAGTGAGGCACGAGGGAAACCGAATTTCAATCATCAAAGTCAAAGGAGTAAATAAAGTCAAGTTGGAAAGGCTGATATGTAGCCATTGCACTAAAGGAACCAAAAATTCTGAAATTTTCACGGTTACATGTTGTTGCTTTGCTGATTGTAAATCCATCATTATGCATACACTAAACTAAGAAGGACCAATAGGGATTCTGAATTTGCATTCACACCACACTAAATTTCAATGGTAAAGTAAAAACCTATCACTAACCAATTAAATACAAAGCATAGTGACATATTAGAAGAATGCAAGTAAAAGCATCTTTCATCAAAAGTTAGCAAGTGTAATTTGAAAATTCCATGACAATATAAGACATACAATACATGACAGTTAGCAAGTGTGCAAAGCATCTTCCATCAAAAGCAAAGGAGAGGAGCAGAGCATAGGAAATAAGTAATTGAATGTGACAAAGACATTGATAGAGAGTTTTATATGGGGATCCCTAAACATAAAAATAAAGTAGAGATGGATAAGTGTTCCTAAAAAAACACAAACCTTAGCCGCCTCACTACGATATCGAGGAAGCTCCATCACGATCACATCATTTAAAGCAGGATCTAAGTTTGCAACAGAACTACACGCAAGACATGTCCATTATTATCATGGCAACAACAAAATTTATCGAAATTGACCAAAGTGATTGTATAGCAATCAAAGTGAAATTTTAAAACATATAAGGAAACAGATTCATATCCTACAAGAAGAAAACTGTACAACAGTTTGTGTAAACTATATACATTAGTTCATGCAGTTTTTGTCAGTCATAAATAGTTCATATTAGCAACACTGAGAAGAATATCAATCTGTAAATAGGAAACATGTTAAGTCAACACCTATGAAACTCTTTTGGTCTATAACATATCAAGAATCCAAAAATGATACCTGAACAGCTGGTTGTTCTGATATCAACTAGTTTGCCTCGCTCAACAATCCAAAAATGCTGAAATTGTGCTCTGAAGTATACAAAGAAATTAAAAATGAAAACAAATCAGAGAAATCCAATGAACACATAAATGAGTTAGTTCAATGAGTTAGTTCCTTTAAGAAGTGACAATCTTTGGTGTATTCAGGAAAATGTTTGAGGTCTAAATCTTTTAATGAAATAAAGTACAATATATCAGCTTAATACATTCATTCATTCAGTGTAAAATAATTGGATTGGTGAATCGGATATCCTCACCTCACCACATATACTAACTTCATTCTGCTCATTCTCTGGATTGGTGAATCGCAAATCCTCCATGCTAGTTTTCTCTTTCAAAACATACATCCGCTTTTATAGACTCCAAAATCAAAGTTAACCACAGCATGGTTCCACTTATTTTCTAAATATTCTATGTCGGGATCAACATCAAATTTTTGATGTTCACCTCGAACAAAGCGAGAATCAGCCCATGCCAACGGAGAAACAACACAGAGAGCAATGGAAGGGAACTTATTACGAAACCAGAATGAAACTGACAATCTTTGCATGGATTCACTGTCAAACCAATTTGGAATCTCTACTTCTGCCAAAATAAAATTTGTGTTTGCAAACTTATGCAGTTCCTATTAGTCATAAATTATATGTTCAGTAACATTACAAAGAATATCAATCATAAATCCAACATTATAAACAAACAAAACAAAAAGAAATCAGGACCTGATTTGTACACGATGAAGTCAACTTTCAAGCACCAACAAAAACAGCATTAGAAATTCAAAACCCTTAACTAATAACCTCATTATTAATTATCAAATAACTAAAGCAAATCCCACTTTCCCAAACTAACACAACAAGTTGTTCAAATCAAACATTGGGACATTTAGGGTTTTTTTAATCAGTGAAATTAGGGATAAATTAAAAAAGATAATAGAAATTACCTACAAGTGGGGAAGAGGAGGAGCGGTGGCGGCGAAATGGTGGAGGTCGGAGGAGAAACGGTGGAGAAACAGTGGAGGTGAGGCGCGATTAGCGATGGAGAGTGGAGGGTGGAGATCGGAGGAGGAGAGAACGTTCGTCAGTCGGTCGATTAGAGATGGAGGAGGGCGGAGGAGGTGGAGGAGGGTGGAGGTGGAGATCGGAGGAGGAGACGAGGTGGTGGAGGTCGAGGAGGAGAGCGAGTTCGATTTTTAAGGAGAGAGAAGCGAGAAACGTCGTTCTAATTTTAGGGAGGATCGTGGGGAGTGTGGGTGGAGGTGAGGTGGTGGTGATTGAGAGTGAGGGAGGGAGGCGGAAGGTGAGGAGGAGAGAGTGTGACGTTCTGATTTTAGGGATAGGGATCGGGCTCGTTTTATTTTGATTAATGGGTTGCCACAGACTTGCCACGACATCTCCGTGGCAAATTTTTGTCCTTTCACATGTCTGTGGCAAACCCGTGGCAAACACCAGCGGGAAATTTCGCGCCCTTATTTTTTACGCATGTCGTCGCAAATCCGTGGCAAATTACTGACGAAATAAGCTCTGTGGCAATTGCTGGTGGCTAAAACAAGCTTTTCTTGTAGTGACTCTACATTCAGAATCTTTGTTTCTTCAGCAACCTTCTCAGCACCAATATCCTTCATTGGTGTGTCTAGTTCCTTCTCAGTAGCAACTTTGTGGAACTATTCAAACAAAGTGCTTGTTGCTTCTTGTTGTCCAACTTTGAAGACACCTCTGGTCTTGCTTCTGGTGTACACTTTTGACAGAGGAGCCTTGCTTCCTTTGGAGATAGAGTATGCAGAGACACTCTTCTTATCAGTCACTGTCTTTTCAGAATCTTTTGTGCCTTGTGCACTCTTCTCAGGCCTATTTGAGGAATCTTCCTCACTAGGTTGAACTTCTACCTCTTTTTCCTTACCCTTCTTAGGTTTTGTAACCTTCTCAGAGGCCTTAGCAGTATCATTTCTCTTCTTTGATTTCTTTTCTCTTTTAAGAGCTTCTGCTATAGTCTCATCAGCATCATCTTTAGCAATCTTCTGCTTCTTAGACTTTCCTTCATTCTACTCATCCCTTGGAGCATCACCTAACTTCATGAGCTTGAGGTTTTTGGAGGTGAATAGCTTAGGCACACGAATTCCTTCTTTCTCAGGAAAGGTAAAGAGATGATGGTTGAACACAGTGGTTAGGATTTTGCCATATGGAAGGGAGTTTTGGAGTTTATCAGCTCTAATAGCATTGATCATGTGGTGAATCATGAGGTAAGGAAGGCTCACAAGTTTCTTCTCTATGAGGTGATATAGGATGATACAATCACCTGTAGTAACCTTCTCAAAGGATCCTGCTCTAGGTAAGAGAGTATGACTACTAATGTGATGAAGCAGCCTTACTATAGGTTTAAGGTTTGGAGCAGAAATGTCAAGAGAAGAGTCCTTAAGGAGGATGGTTCTAAGTTCCTGAGCAGAAATGTCTAGTGCATTGTACCAATTCTCTTCAAAGATTTGAATGCCCTCACTTGGGATACCTAAGGTACGACCAAGGGTGTAAGGAGATATGGTAAATTCTCTGCCATCAATCCAAGAAGTGATTTGGAGAGGCTCTAGAGAATATTGTGCACTTGCATAAAAATCTCTTACCTTTTCTCTGAAACAGGGGGGTTTGGTTGATGAAATATTCCAATTTCTGGAAGCTCAAATAAGGAGTGATGATCCATCCATTCTTTTCAATTTCCTCGATTGAGTAATCAGAGCCAGAGACTATTGCCTTCTTGTTCCATAAATTCATGTGAGGCTTCTTCCTTTTTGTCCCTTGAGAAGCCTTTTCCTTTGTATCATCTTTCTTCGCAGCCTTTGTTTCCTTCTTTACACTCTTCTGACTTTCTAACTTTCCCTTTCCCTTACCAGATTCCTTCTTAGATGAGGGTTGAGGTTGTTCTACAACCTTCTCAGAAGCAACGGGTTGCTCTGTCACTTGAGGGGAAACTTTCTCATCTTTCTCCAAGTCTATTGGAGCATTAGGATCGGTTCCAGAAGTGTTCTTAGCAGCAGATTGCAGAATGATACGTGAAGATCTTCTTTTCTCTGGTGCATGCTTCATCTTTCCAGGTCGTGATTTGAGAGGTTTTGCGTCGCAAATGGGTTGAGGAGGACCTAAAATGGCAATGCACTGAACTACCTCAAAATTTCCATCAACTACATACATTACGTTACTAATCAAATCTGATGGCTCTTCAAAACAAAACCTTCACCACTGTGATTTATCGTGATTCAGTAATTTGTTTTTAATTCTAATCTTCAAATTGGTAATTTTTGTGTTAATCAATTTATGAATGTTTTACATTAATCATTTGTATGTTTTTCTTGTGCTTTCAAAGGTATATAAAACTATCCGAGGTATATAAAACTATCCGAGAGTTTTTCTTGTATGCTAATCTTTTTATCGACGACAATGGTACTGCATTTTTAAATACCGACACTTATGCAATAATGGAGCTTTACGGTATTGAAGAGCAAACTAACAGAAAAATTACTCTCACTTATTCATGTCGTGACCGGTTCACAATCGACATGTATATGGACCCTACTCGCATTCGTCCTAGACGTACATGAACCTGAACCAATAAATGTTCAATATCCTGAAAATACCTTCAACGGACAAGGCACTGACGCTTAAGATCATATTGTCATTGTGTAGGATGACGGTTCAATCCTAAAAACTGTTCAATCATTTATAGTATGTTTGGATGGGGAGGAAAGAAAGTTGAAGGAAAGAAAGTTGAAGGAAAGAAAGAGAGTAGAAAGTGAGTGGAAAGTGAGTGTTTGGTATAAGAGAAAGTAGAGTTGAAAGTAAGAGGAAAGAAAGATGTTTAATTAATGAATGACATAAATACCCTTAACATGTATAATTATTACTACGTTATAATATAAAGTTAAAATGATTTAAAAAAATTAAATTAAACAATACCAGTGTTTTCCTTTTTTGACCAAATAAATAGTACAGTGTTGTCGTTTCCAACATTTACAAATTAAATAAATATATTTTCCCCTTATCAATCACCAATGTAAGTTTTACCACTCTTAGAATAACATAACGAAATAATAGTGTCCCTGTTTTTAATCTAATTGTATTTACGTTAGTTTAAAATATTTATGAATTCTAAATTTCAATATCATGGAAACAAGGTTCTTTGTATTTCTTAATATGGATGAAAGTAACATATTAAGGCGAATTAGTAACATTAATTGATGAATCACGTCGAATTGGATAAAGTGCATATAAATTTACTACATATAATATACTAAGAACGACCAAGTAGTCCAGAACCCTAAAGTGTGTCACTAAGAAGGAGGAAGTAGCCCGGTGACTCAACAGTAAGTCACTAAGAACGACCCACTAGTCCTAAACCCAACAGTTAGTCACTAAGAACGACTAAGTAGTCCGGAACCCTAAAGTGTGTCACTAAGAAGGAGGAAGTAGCCCGATGACTCAACAGTAAGTCACTAAGAACGACCAAGTAGTCCTAAACCCAACAATGGAAGGAATGACCGACCTTTTCGGGGTGGCCCAGCACACCGATCCCCAGCGCGCAGGGTGAGGGCTAGAAGGTCTCCCACTCGCAGGGGCGTGCGCAGTCGCCGCTCCAGGTCACACGGCCAAGATTATGAAGACTCAAGTTACAATCCGGAATCAGACTGCTCGCCCACTAGGTATTCCTCGGCCGAGTCGTCCGGTTCTCGCAAGTCAAGGAGCCGGTCGTGGGATTCGTATGGCGAGTTGGACAACTACCAGGACAGGGACACATCCCACCGGTCGAAAAGACATGTGCACGAGCGAGAAAGAGGGCAGTCGTTCCAGCCCCCTCCCTTGTATGGCCACATGACGGGCGGCTACGGAGTACCCATCAATGAACTACATGCATTGCAGCCATATGGGTCGGGAGAGTTAGCGACCGGACATGGGCCTTTCTCAAGGGAAATCAGGCGTTATCGAATTCCCAGAGATTTAAGAAAGCCCCCAAATATGAATAAATTCGATGGTCGCGGCGACCCAGATAAGCACATACGGTACTTCAACAATTACTGCAGTTATAGGGAACTGAATCCGACAATGAAGTGTAGACTATTTCCCCAGTCGCTCGACGGACGGGCACTTGAGTGGTGGGAATCTTTGCGGCCCAATGCTATTTCTTCCTGGGAAGGTTTGGTTGCAACCTTCGCCAATTACACGCCAACCGTTGCGATACAAGTATGAGGAACACCTTGACACGATCGTTCGGGGTGAGAGCGAATCCTTGAGACACTATATCAACCGCTTCAACGGCGAGGCGAGAGACCATCCGCGACCTAACCGACAAAGACAAACTGAAGTATCTCAAGCGGGGAATACGAGCGGATCATAGGTTTGCGGAGGAATTCATTCTCAACCGCTACATGGATCTTGGGGTATTCTTAAGAAGGGCCAACGACCACATGGGCTATGAAGAAACACTCGCAGCTAGACAGGGCGCCCGTGCGCGACCCAAGGAAGAGCATGGTAGGCCAGTTAAAGAGCCAGAAGGACGCAGGGAAGGTCGCTCGGATTTTCGTCAAAAGAAATTCGAGCACCGCACCAGGCTGAATACACCCATTGCGCAAATCTACATGGATTGCCAGAATAACGAGTTTGCTGAAGTAAAGCGCCCCGACCCGCTCGTTCTCAAGAAAGGCAGCCGGTTCACTAAGAAGTATTGCAGGTATCACAAAAGTAAGGGCCACGATACTAACGAATGCATGGCCCTGAAGGATGACATAGAAAATCTCATTCAGAAAGGGAAGTTAACAAAATATGTCAGAGAGGAAGGAACCGACCGATCAGAAGAGAAGAATGAGGGACGAGACGGTCGTTCAAAGGATAAAGTCGCAACCACTCAAGCTATTGAAGTCGCAGGCAGAAAAGAAACCTCAGAGGAGGACGTCAGGCAGTCCCGGGGTCGTAGGGTCGTAATGGTTATCCACGGAGGGAACCCCTTAGATCGCTTGGATTCAAAAAAGGCGACCAAGAGAAAGTGGAACGAAATTCTTATGGTCGGATCTTCTTCAGTGCAACGACCAATCTCTAGCAGACCGCCAATCTCCTTTGGAGATGAGGATTTACTCGATGGGCGAGTCAACAGTTATGTTCCTCTGGTCGTATCAGCTGTCATGGGAAACTCTGAAGTAAGAAGAATCTTGGTCGACCAGGGTAGCTCGGCCGATATCATGTTCGAAGAGTTGGTCGACAAATTGAGCATTGATCGCAGCGAAATCATCCCTCAAAACGACCCAACTCCTTTAACTGGTTTTAATGGAGCGATCACCTACCCATTGGGGACCTTGGAGTTGCTGGTCACTTTCGGCGACGACTCCAATGGGAGCACTTCTTACAGAACGGTCAGGACGACGTTCTTAGTATTACCCATCAAGTCGTGTTATCATTGCATCATCGGCCGACCAACATTGGGGAAACTTGAGGCAGTCGTATCAACTGTCCATTTAAAAATGAAATTTTATGACAAAGATGGTCAGGTCGCCACACTGGCGGCGGATATGGAAGCGGCCAAGAAGAGCCACTACATTTATCAGGACATATGTGACGCTCAAGACATTGGATCCAACCCTCAGAGTTCGGGGGAAGGACACCAAGTAAACCTGGCTGACTTAGATGCCCGCTATGACCCAGATAGCGACCCGGAAGAGGGGGACGATGAGTTAGCCCGTGAACTAAAGAACAAACTCAAGTGACCAGAACCCTATGGGCAGTTTCTTGATGTTCAGTTAGGTGATGACCCAACCAAAACCGTGAAAATTGGAAGCGACCTTCCCGAGCAGGTCAGGCAGGAACTTGTCGCTTGCCTACGAGAGTATGTCGATTTGTTCGCTTGGCAAGCATCAGATATGCCAGGAGTTCCTATGGAGGTCGCTTGCCACGGTATCGATTGATGCAATGCAAGAAGGCGGTCATTTCAACGAAGAAGGGTTGAAGCGAAGAAAAAGCGAGGCGACCAAGCGATTAACGACTTGATCAAAGCGAACTTTGTGGAAGAGATCAAGTACACTACATGGCTTTCAAGCGTCGTGTTGGTAAAAAGAAGAACGGGAAGTGGCGAATGTGCGTTGATTACACCGACCTAAATAGGGCGTGTCCTAAGGACGCATTCCCTGTTCCTAGTATTGACAAACTGGTGGACGGCGCCTCAGGATACAAGTTGCTCTTTTTCTTAGACGCATATTCGGGCTACAATCAGATCGCTATGCATCCTCCGGATCGTCATAAGACCGCTTTTATGACCAAACCAAGGTAACCACATTATAAGGTGATGCCTTTTGAAATTTGAAAAATTTGGGGCAACCTACCGGCGGATGATGAGCAAAATTTTTGAGAAGAAGATCGGTCGGGTGGCCGAGGTCTACCTTGACGATATGATCATAAAAAGCAGGGCGGACGATCAGCACGTCGGCGACCTAAAAGAAGTTTTTGAGGAGCGAGAAAGAGCTCGGCAAGGTGAATCCGAGAAGTGCACATTTGGAGTGCGGCGGGAAAATTCTTGGGTTTCCACCTCACGGAGAGGGGAATTGAAGCAAATCCTGACAAATGCAGGGCGGTCGCGGAAATGAGGCCGCCAACCACAAAGAAGGAAATCCAACAGCTGAACGGCGTGGTCGCCGCCCTCTCCAGATTCATACCCCAATCTGCTTGCAAGTCCCTCCCCTTGTTCAAACTTCTGAAAAAGGACGTTGATTTTGAATGGACGGATCAGTGCCAACAAGCGTTGGACGACCTGAAAACGGCCTTGACCAATCCACCCGTCATGAGCAAGCCGCTCCCTGGAGACACGCTATATCTATATCTTGCAATTTCGGAAGAACCTCTAAGTGCCGTCCTGGTCAAAGAAAGCGACACCAAGCAGAATCCTGTGTACTTCATTAGCAAAGTCTTGCAGGGGCCAGAAGCCCGTTATCAAAGAATCGAGAAATTGACGCTCGCACTACTGGTAGCAGCTCGCAGGTTGAGACCGTATTTTGTTGCACTTCAAATAGTGGTAAGAACTGATCAACCAATACGACAGATTCTCCACCGACCAGACTTGGCGGGCCGCATGATCAAATGGGCCACAGAACTAAGTGAGTTCGGAATAAAATTTGAGCCAAGATCGGCAGCTAAGGCGCAGATTTTGGCCGATTTCATAGCTGAGATGACCCCAGCCCCAGACGACCGTCCCATCACCACTTGGACGTTACACGTCGATGGCTCGTCGAACTCCAAAGGAAGTGGGGCGGGTTTGATACTGGAAAATTCTTCAGGCTTGGTCGTGGAGGTGTCACTTACGTTCGCTTTCCACACTTCAAATAATCAGGCGGAGTATGAGGCTTGTATAGCAGGGTTATTGCTCGCCAAGGAGTTCGACGTCGAACGGGTGGAATTGCACTCCGACTCTCTTCTGGTCGTTTCCTAAATCAAGGAATTATATGACACCAAAGACGAAGTGTTGAAGCATTACCTGGTTAAGGTAAGGGAACTGCTGAATAAGTTCGAACGGGCTGAAGTGAAACACGTCCCAAGAACCGGGAACCACCGAAGCTTGATCCAGGAGACCCTCACGCGGCCGAGCGTGACGACCAAGATTGACAAACCCGTTGCCATCCTCTGCATTGACGCAGAAAGAGATTGGACCACTCCCATATTGCAATATATCCTGAACGGTGCAGAGCCATGCGACCAAAAGGAAGCAAAGCTCTTAAGGCAGCGGGCGACAAAGTACTCCGTTGTTGAAGGAAAGCTTTATAGAAGAGGTTTCTCTTCTCCACTATTGAGTGCTTGGCTTGACGCGAAAGTGACCACGTTTTAAGAGACGTTCATGAAGGGTTATGCGGCAGTCACCAGGGAGGTCGCTCCATAGCAAAACGAGCTTTGAGAGCCGGTTTTTATTGGCCAACCATGGACGAGGACGCAAGGAATTTGGTCCGAAAGTGCAACAAGTGTCAAATTCACGCAGACGTTCATGTCGCCCGCCTAAGTGCGAGCCTCACCCCCCTTGGCCATTTGCGTGGTGGGAATGGATCTTCTCGGCCGTTTCCACCGCTCAAGGCAATTTAAATTTTTGATCGTAGCAGTTGATTATTTCACCAAATGGATAGAGGCCGAGCCATTAGCGACCATCACTGCGGCCAAAGTGACCAAGTTCTTCAGACGAAATGTTTTAGCCCGTTTCGGCGTTCCCCAACAATTGATAACAGACAACGGGACGCAGTTTGCAGATAGGAAATTCAGAGAGATGTTGGCAGACTTGGGGATAAAACAGCGTTTTACCTCATTCGAGCATCCACAGACCAACGGCCAAGCTGAAGCGGCCAACAGGGTCATCTTTCGAGGATTGAAGAGAAGGTTAGACGAGGCCAAAGGAAATTGGGTAGAAGAGCTACAGTCGGTGCTTTGGGCATATCGGACGACCCCTCATTCGACAACGGGCGAGTCACCTTTCCGGTTAGTCTACGGCATTGACGCGGTAATCCCAATTGAGATGGGCGAACTAAGCTGGAGAGCGACCAATCCACCAACCGCAGCAGAAAATGAGCGAGCCATCAGAGAAGAGCTCGACTTAGTAGACGAACTACGAACCAAAGCTTCTCTCAAAGAACAAGTAGTCAAGCAGAAGGTCGCCGCAAGATATAATTCTCGTGTGCAGAAAAGAGAATTCTCAATTGGCGGCACTCGCCTCCCAAAGCGGCGAGCGTTGAAACAAGAACGCTCGGCAAGGAAGCTCGCGCCAAATTGGGAAGGTCCTTACCGCATCATCAACAAAGCGGGCAAGGAGCTTACGAGTTAGAGACCATGAATGGGGCGACCATACCTAGAACATGGAATGGAGCGAAAAGGCGAGGAAATACTATGTATAAATGCAAAATGTATCGACGACCATAAATCAATGAAAAGCAAAGGGCGCTCTTTTTCCCATGTGGGTTTTTTACTGAGGCGACCTTTTAAAACTTGTGTTATTTATCTCATGCACGATTGTATGACCGGTCGCTCACCGTGCGGGTAGCAACAGAGCGACCGAGGTTTCACCGAGATGACACTAAACGCCATCGAATGGCTACAGCAAGCCGCTCCGAGTAGCGACCTGTGAAACAATGCCATCGTATGGCCCATAGCAAGCCGCTCCGAGTAGCGGCCTATAAAACTTTAAAAAGATGCCATCGTATGGCTTATATCGAGCCGCTCCGAGTAGCGGCCTGTAAACTTTAAAAAGATGCCATCGTATGGCCCATAGCGAGCCGCTCCGAGTAGCGGCCTATAAAACTTTAAAAAGATGCCATCGTATGGCCCATAGCAAGCCGCTCCGAGTAGCGGCCTGCAATGTTAAAGGGGTGCCATCACTCGGCTTAAAACAAACTAGCTGCGAGTAGCGGCCTGTAAGTGTCGTTAAACGGCCGACACATTCGGATACCACAGTGAACATTCATTAGTTACCTAGGAAATTTCAGTTGATTACAAATTAAGGCCAACCGCTCGATGGCGGACAAAATAGTTCATAATATTTGAAAGACCGCTCGCAGGCGGGAGAAAATTCAAAATAACAAAAGCCGCTCGCAGACGGGCAGGGTGAAAACAAATTAAGACCGATCGGCATTGAAGACAATGACCCGTTCACGGACGACTTTCCCTTTTTCAACTTTCTGAGGAAGAACGATCTCTTGACCGACCACGCAATGCTCATAGTTGACCACGGCCTCATCAACAAACAAGGATGGGTTTACAAGCTTTATCTGGTCAACCGCATTGGTAAATTGGTATTTGGCCGCCCCTAAAGCCCTAGTACGGGCCTCCTTGAAGAGATCCCTGTACTTATCTCTCTCTTTCTCCACAGCTCGTTGGTGGTCTTCAAAGAAGTAACCTGATCAAACAATTCTTGTTTCTTCTCGTTCAGGCGCCCGACCTCCTCTTCAGCTTCAATTTTCTCAGCGACCGCTTTATCCCTGGCAGCGATCGCATTGTCCCGAGCCGCTTCGGCGCCAGTTTGAGCGATCACCAAGGCCGCCATCGAAGTTTCAGCCTCTTGAAGTTTCTGCTCATAGGTAGCGACCTGTTGGGCTTTTGGTTCGAGCTCCCCAATCTTCTTTAGCAGCTCAACCCGCTCTTCGGCCAAAACTATCAATTTAGACAAAGCAGATTGTAGTTTAAAATTTTTGTCTGACAGGTCGTCTTCAAGATAAGAAATTTTACTTAAGGCTCGCCTACCTCTCAGACGATCGGTTTCCCCCTCTTGATATTTTGCGAAGAGTTGGTCGGCCGCCTTCATCACATCAGCAATCACCTTAAAAGGCTCTTCCTTGAAACGAGCACAGTCCTCGTCCCCAAGGCCGAGCAGATCAAGGTTAGACTACCGGCTGGAATGGCCTTTGCTTCGGTGGCCCTTGTGTTTTTTCTTCTCAGTAGGGTCGCAATCATCTTGGCGCCCTCGTTTGGTCGATTTCTCGATTATAACAGGGCCGGGGGAGATGACGTTTGTTGCGCCCGAAAAAGTCCCCGAGGGAGAACCTTCCTCGTTTACAACTTTTCTAAAAAAGAAATCTTTCAATGAAGCCGCCACTAACATTTATTAAGGAAAATATTAGGAAAACCTTTTGGAAAGCAATTGGTCTTTGAAAACTCGAGATGTAGGTTAGGAATTCGGTTAGGTGTGGGGAAGGTATTAGCACCCACACCTCCTTTCTAGAAAGGGAACCATTAATTCGATGTGTGGTTTTGAAGGGTTTGATTTGAAATGAATCGTTCTACTTCTTTTCTTTTCCTTTTTATTTGAAAGAGTTTTTAGAAAACAAGAGAGAAAGAAATCTTTTTGGGATCTTTGAAAAGTGAAACTAAACTTAGATTTTTTAAAAAGAGTGCTTGACGGGATGTGACCCGCTCCTACGTACCCTCAATGAGATGAGGATCAAAGCTACATAGTTCTTGGTTCTTAATCTTGAGAAAATCGTGTTTTGTCTTTATCTTATCTTTTGGGTTTTGGAAATATGACTCAAGCGTTCATGAATACCAAACAAGCAATGGCTTCGAGTGGCGTTCATTACTAACTTGAAAGAAAAGTGTTGGAACCGATAATCGATCGAGCAATTACTCAGTGATCACTAGTTGCAACGTTTTATTATCTTTTTGAAATGATTTTGAAAAGGATGAATCATAGTGATGATTACCACTAATGACTCATATTGTTTTTGAATTTGAATTAATTTGTATTTGATTAAGGTGTGGGAGCTTTCATGATAGTCAAACAAGCAGAAGCTTCGAGTGACTACCACTAGCAACTCCATCATTAACGATCAAACAAGCAATGGCTTCGAGTGATGGCTAATGATTTGTTTATGAAAAAGATGCCTTAGGTTTTATATTAGAAAAACAAGTGATTTCAAGTTTGAAAAAGAAATAGAACATTTCAAATCTTTTCAAATCCAAACCAAGGCAACAATAAGAACACAAGTATAGCAATCCTAAAGAATATTCACAAATTGTTGAGAACAAATTGAATACATGATTAAGCTAACATGTGGGTGTATGAACACGTAAAGAATGATGCAAGATGCAATATTAATGAATGCATGATTATACAACAATGGATACAAGACATAATATTGAGGGATGTATGGGTATACAAGGAATGAATATGCATGTTTGAATGCAAGACATGGTGTTAAGGGATGCATGAGCATTTAAGAATGGATGCAAAGCATACAAGTGAATGAATGACTAGCACATAAAAGGAAGCAAGGGACATGAACATATGAGGATGCATGAGAGCGTCACATAGACTAAGTGTGAATGAGGATGCATGAATGTGAAAGTAATTTGGTAAGGAATGATAAAAGGTTTAAGTAAGAAAGTGGTAAAATGTTTTTGGGTTTTTAGTGTTTAGGAAATGAAATGAAATGTTTTTGTTTTGAAAGTGGTAGAAATGTTTTGGGGTTTATTTTATGAAGATAAAAAGTGGGAAATGCAAGTGAGAAAATGTTTTGGGTATTTTTGCAAATTGGTAAGTGGTAAAACTTTTAGTAAAAAGTTAGTGAATGGTAAAGTAAAAATGCATGAGGTAATTATTTAATGAGATAGTAAAAATGTTGTGGTAAAAATTAAGGGAAGTGGTAAAATAAAAGTGGTAAAGTAAAAAGTTAATGAAGGTGGTAAAGTAAACAATAAGTGAGTGGTAAAAGGTTAAAAACACACTAACACAATCACACTTATGTACACAAGATCAAGCAACACATTTTAGGCACAAAATATGAACCAAAAACAGCCCCAAAACCGAAACTATTCTAGGTCTAAACATCCACTTATTTCTTGATAAATTGCACAATCAACACATAGAACTATACACAAGATAAAACCCTAAATCATCATATCATGTTACAAGGCAACAATCAAATCAAACCATACATTTTATTCACACTAAACATTAAGAAAAACAAAAGCAAACATAAGCCCTAATTTTGGAGACCAAAACCCTAAACTATACATATTCAAGATCAAGCCATTTTTCAACATCAACCCATGAAATAATCAAGAACACATATGAACCCTATTTTTTACCCTCTAGGCCGAAACCACTACCATGGGGAAATGATGTTATTTGACTCCAAAATCATGCAATCAAAATAGTGTATGCAAGGAAAACATGAGAAAATGAGTGTGAAATGCAAACAACATAATGAAAACACAAGAAAATTCCTCTCTAGGCCAAGGACTCATTGCCAACACCCAAGGCTCCCAATGTCCTTGTCATAATGTTGGAAACAAGTCCTCTAAGCCTTTGAGAAGGAAAAGAGGAGTAGAAGAAGAATTTACATGGTGATAGTTAAAGAGAATGCAAAAGATAAGAAGTTTACCTCCAGAACTAGCTAAGAAAAGGAGAAAGACACAAAATGGAAGCCAAATAAACTTGAAGATCAGCCCCTATCAACCTAAACCTTGCGCCAAACACCTCTTCTTGGAAGGATCTTGATGGAACTTGAAAGATTATGGAAGTTTGAAAGGGGGTTTAGTGTTAGGATCAAGAGTATTGAAGGTTTGGTGATGGAAAAATGAAGAAAATGGAAGAGAGAATGGAGAGGAGGGCTACGGTTTTGGGGCTGGTTAGAGGAGGGGGTTTGGTTGCTAGGTTTTGAGAAATGAGAGTGGAGAGGTCCAAAACTTGTGAGGTGGGGAAATGAGGATCTATTTATAGGGGTTTTTAGGTTTAAGGGTATTTTAGTCTTCTCATCTTTGATGGGCTCTAGGATTTGATTTTATTTTTGAATGGATGGCTAGGATTATTAGTCACATGGATTAGGGGTATTTAGAAAACACAAGTGTGTGAGGAGGTGGGGTGAAGGTGGCGCATGCATGAACAAAAAAAGAAAGGAAAAATTGTGAACAAAAATCTAATTTTGGAATGGTGATTCATATGGGGAAGGATCTAGAATAGGGTTAAGGGTATTATGGTGAGGGAATGTTATCAAAATGGAAAGATGACATTTGTTGGTGGAGAGGTTAGTGTAAGTGTGTGGAATAATTTACCAAAATGGGCAAAAGTGAATATAAGATCAAATCAAAACTTGGTGAATAAGAAAAGAAGTGTGTAGAAGAATTTTGAGAGAGAGAGAGGGGGTATGTGGCGCATGATCAGCTGATCATGGAGGGAGAAAAATAAAAAAAAATGCTTGTTTTTGGTATTTTGTCTTATTGAGGACACTTCCTATTTTTGGTTTTTGAAATTTGAATTTTTGGGCATGCAAAATGGGAATGCACCTATTGAAAATGTGTTACATGTTTTTGGGCACCATAAAATATTCTCCCCAATTATTCTAGACAAACAAAAATTGTCATTTAATAATTGGGGAATTTTAATGGTCTTTTAGCATTTTTATGCAATAAAAATAGGAAAATGCATTTTAATTATTTTGGGCTAGGATATTCTCTCTAAAATTTGTACAAAAATTATCTTGGATAAAGGAAAAATGTACTTTTGGTATGTGCATACTTTTGTGAGAAAATTATCCTGTTTGCGAAAAATGACCAAAATGCCCCTTACCTAAAAAATCCTAGTTCGTCTAAAAGGTGCATTTCAACTCCAAAAATGATTTTAGAAACTTTGAAATGACTTTTAGGACCCTAAATGCAATGCATGATGCTTTTTCTTTTGTTTATTTATTTTTGGGGAAAATTAGGGTTTTGACCTGTTTTAGGACAAAATTGGGGTATGGCAGTGCCCCTCTTTATTTGGATTTTTCAAGAAATATGAATCGCGCAAGACATATTTCGAAGATAAAATAGAAATAAAGAATTCAGAAATCATGCCAATTTTGTCTATTTGGGGAAACTCGAATTTTTTTTTTTTTTTTTTTTTTTTTGACAAAAAAGATAAAAGGGGTACCTGGCGTGCTGAAAGCAGTAAATGGGCACTTGGCGTGCAAAAAGCGGTAAAATGCCCAGGTTGCCTAAAACCTGTAATCCTTAAACGAACTCTTGGCGAATCCGAGTTTGCACGTAGCTTTGAGGAGCACGTTCTTCCTGAAATCTCTGGTCTTTCGAGCGACCGGGGGGATCGTTATCAGCTCCGGAACTGATATACAGATCAATCTACGGCGTCCACTGTATCTTAGGCTTGATACAACTATTCCGTTGCGCCTCGCATGGGGATGCGGTCCATCGCGTTGCTCGTACACGATGTGAGACCTCTCTTTTGCACACTTGGGTGCTCTCTTTTCTTCTTTTGCGCACTTGGGCGCTCTCTTTGCTGTTTCTCTTTTTCTTTTTTGTTTCTCTTCCGCGCATGGGCGCTCTCTTTACTGTTTCTCTTTTTCTCTTTGTTTCTCTTGCGCGCTTGGGCGCTCTCTTTACTCTTCTCTTTTTTTTCTTTTCTTTTCTTTTCTTTTTTGAATTCTCAACTCGGGGAAACATTTTCTTGAATCTGGGGGCGAGCATATAATCTCTATAAATCTGGGGCGAGCATATAATCTCTATAAGATGTGAGATCTCTCTTTTGCGCACTTGGGCGCTCTCTTCTCTTTTGCGCGCTTGGGCGCTCTTTCTCTTTTGCGCGCTTGGGCGCTCTCTTTTCTTCTTTTGCGCGCTTGGGCGCTCTTTTTTCTTCTCTTGCGCGCTTGGGCGCTCTCTTTTCTTTTCTTTTTCTTTTCTTCTCTTTCTCTTTTTCTCTTTTTTTTCCTCTTCTCTAGACTCTTTTTCTTTCTTTTCTTCTTTCTTCTCTGGACTCTTTTTTTCTTTTCTGGACTCTTTTTTCTTTGGACTCTTTTTTTCTTTGGACTCTTTTCCTTTTCTTTTCTCCTCTCTTCTCTGGACTCTTTTTTCTTTTCTTTTCTCTAAACTCTTTCTCTTTTTTCTTTTTTCTGTTTCTCTTTTCTCCTTTTTTCTGTTTCTCTTTCTTTTTCTCCTCTCCTCTGAACTCTTCCTCTTGCCTCTTTCTTTCCTCTGAACTCTTTCCCTTTTCCTTTTTCTCTTCCTTTCTTTTTTCTCTTTTTTTTTCTCTAAACTCTTAACTAGGGAAGCGCTTTCTAGGCGAAGGCGAGCATTAACACCGAGGTGTTTATCCTCTCCCACTTATTTGCAGCTGAAAAGAAAGAACCAATGCATGCAATGCAAATGCCATGATTGTTATTTTCTTTTCCTTTTTCTTATGATGAATGTAATGCAAATGCCTAAATTTCTCTTTTCTTTATTTTCTATGTCTGATGAGTGCATGGTTTTATGCTTGATGAATGTAATGCATGACTTTATTTGTTCAGGTATGCTAATGCAAAATTTCTGGTGTTTGATAATATGTAATGCTCTTGTGTCTTGATGAGATGGCAGATGACATGCAATGGAAAACTTTTCCTTTTTTTGCCTTTTTTCTATGAAATGTCTAATGCAAAATGTGATGCTCTAATGATGAATGACATGCAATGATATTATTTTTTCCTTTTTATGAAGGGCGAACATTAATATGATGCCAATGCAATGAAAAGATTCCTGCTTTTTATTATTTTCCTCTATGAAATGCAAGTATTAATATGGCGCAACTGACGTGGACCATTTTTTTGTTATGTGATGAATGCACAAAATGCAAATGTAATGTTTTGATGCATATGCTGTAATGAATAGATTGCAATGCCTAGATTCATGAGGCAAACCGCTAGCTGCTCTTTATTTAAATTTTACCAAGAAATACAGATATCTATATGATGCAAATGCAATGCAAAGACGGGTTATGCGAATGCATGTGATGCGATGATCTTAGTGGAATGCTGGATGGTATGTTTTGATTTTCTTCTTCTATTGCTTTTTCTCTTTTTTTTTTTGTTTTTGGCTGAGAGTCAACACTTTAAGCCTACCAGATTATAACCTAGTCCCTAAGGATGAAGGCGAGCACCGAAGCCCTAAAAGATACAACCTAATCCCTAAGGATCGAGGCGAGCACTGAAGCCCTAAAAGATACAACCTAATCCCTAAGGATCGAGGCGAGCACTGAAGCCCTAAAAGATACAACCTAATCCCTAAGGATCGAGGCGAGCACTGAAGCCCTAAAAGATACAACCTAATCCCTAAGGATCGAGGCGAGCATGAAGCCCTAAAAGATACAACCTAATCCCTAAGGATCCAGGCGAGCACTGAAGCCCTAAAAGCGGTCAACTTTGGGTGACCCTCATGCGCCAAGATAACTGGTTAAAGAACTTTTCTATATTTTGCTATGTGAGGATGCAAATGTAATGCTTTAATGCATGATATGACATGAATTTTTGGTTTTGATGAACATTTTTGTAATGATGAGACACGAGGCGTGGATGCAAAAAGTGAAGTTGAATCGATCATTCTTTTCGAAAAAGCTAATTTTGATTTAAACCCGGTGTTCTCAAGGTTTTTATTTACAAACAAGCTTGTTTATGCTTTCTCTTTCTTTCCATGATGGTGAATTTTGGATGTCACGTAATTAACTTGTGCTCTCTCTTTGAAGCATTTGTCTAGTAAGCATGCATAGAGGTCCAAATGTGAATGAATGAGTCGATCAACTTGGAATGGACATTTATGGCAAGTGAAGGAATGACAGACATGGTTATTGCCAAAGCTCATGAGCGCCCCAATTCAGTCTTTGATGAGTGAATAGCTTGCCCTGTCTAGTGGTGACAACAACTAGGGTGTAGAAGATAATGAATTGGGAATGCTTGGCTTTCGAAATGAAGGGTTAAGCAAAAGAGATTTGGTCTCAACCAGTAAAGTTTGATGTTGCCCAGTCATAACAAGGACAAAACCGCTCCAATTCAGGCTTTTGGTAACTATGAATGAACGACTTGCCCCTGTTTGGAGGTATTGACAACTGGAGTGACATGGGATGGGCAATTGAACAGACTTTCCCAAGACCAGGGTGGGCGGGTGGTGAAGAGAATGCCCCAACTTTTGGATCTAAGTGGTGTTCTCAGTGCCAACCTTTGGTTCTCTTCTAATGCCTTGACCTTTGGTATGAAAGAAGCCTCACTTGGTGACCACTAAACCTTGTTTCACCGCAGCTTGACTGCGTTTGAAGTGCAAGCCTTTCTTTTTCCGTTAGCTTTCTTTTTTCTAACCGTTTGTTTTTATTCCCTCATTTCTTTTTCCCGAGGGTTTATTTTCTTGATCAACTTTCTTTTTTCTGATCGTTTGTTTTTTCTTTTGAGCAAACACATTGTAGACAGATAAACTTAGTTGTCCTAAGATTTAAAATTTGAAAACAAACAAGAATCATCATTGATCGGAATGGACCGGAATTGTTGTGTTTTGTGGAGGAAGGATGATTGGGCTTAATGAAGCGCTTGGGGTTGATGGGGAGGATGGGTCTTATTCGGCGTTGGCTGTTGATCGATGATTTATGATAGTTATTTGGCTTGATGAGGTGTTTGGAAGTTTTATTTCTGGCTAAAGGTTTGTGGAGGGCAGGATGCTGAGGTCAAAGGGAAGTGTTTACGGTTTATGGAAGGAGGGGTGTATGGGAATGATGAAATATTTGAAGGTTTATTGAGACAAGGATCTCTCGCATTTTGTGGTAACATGTATCAGCTCACCACTTATATTTCCTTTTGTTTTGGGATTTTCATTTTTGAATCCCTTTTTTTTATTTTCTCTCTTTTTGTTTTTTGTTTTTTTTTTTTCTCTCTTTCTTTTCTTTTTTGCTTTTTCTTCTTTGACTCGGGTGAGCTGATAAAAAGTGATGCACTTTTTTTTGATATTTGAGGTGATCCTTGTCTAGGGTGATTCTTTGGATTTTGGTTTTTCTGGGCTTAAGGTAGGTAGGAAAGGGACTTTCTGGGATTTTGGGTTCTTGACGGTATGGGGAGATGGCCATACTTCATTTCAAATTCCGATTGCTTATTTCTTTTTTGTAAAACATACAACAGCTCACCTATCTATATGTGTTTGCTCCTTTCTTCGCATTTTTTTATGCCCTAATTTTTGCCTGGATCGCTCTTTGCGAGTTTTCAATCCACCGGGCGCTCTTTTTTTGCCTAGGCCGCCCTTTGCGGGTTTTCAACCTAGCGAGCTTATTTTATCTTGTTTATTAGATTATTTTTTGAAAGACTTGCACTGAGGGAATATGATATTAACAAGGGGAAATTAGTGATCACAGACTTGCCCCAGCATGGAGGACTTAAAGTGCTAGTGAGAATGAACCAAAAAGGTCAAGTATGCACCGATGGGAGAGAACATGCACTTTATGGGTGGACGGGGCGGGGTTAGACTTGGATGGGGAATGATGATGAATGAAGGAAGTTGTCGACTCAAACAAGAGAAATCAGACGTGACATGCATGCTTACTAGAAGAACGCTTCACGGAGAGTTAACATCGCCAAAACATGATATAAAAACTTTTTTTTTTGAACTATTTCAGTCTTTTATTATGGAATGGATGAGATGCAATGCTCTTTTGAAAAAGCGAGTGCCTTGGAACACCTTGAGTTTGCAAATAAATAGGAGTGAGCTTATCTAAAAAGATTATTTTGTAAAAGCGTCTCGTCTCTCATCACAACCCTTTTTATTGTATGCAATGTATGGATGAAAACATGATGAAAAGGCAAGGAAAATGACCACTTGGGAATTGGAATTGTTCTAAAAGATTTTTTTGAGTGTTTTTGATGCAAGATGAAAAATGAAATTCCTAGGCATGCAAGAATGATATTTTCAAAATGGTTTTTTATTCTTTAAAGGCAAGACGAGATATGAAATGTCGATGCCCCTCTTTTTTCCTTTTTGTAAAAACGATGACGTGAGGCAACCAATTGTCGTTACTCTGAGTAACTTGCATGAAACAATGAGTGGATCATGACGCAATATACTGAAATGCTTCAACATTTGGTTAACTCAAACTTATTCTCTTATTTGAAAACAAACCTCACTTGATAGGGTCAAAGTGCCCCGATGTCGTAGAGTAACATCTCAAATTTGTGGTGCACAAACAAATTTGAGATATTACCCTTCGTCATTCAAAGGTGCACTTTTACTCATTGAGCTTTTACATGAAGAGCTTTTCTATTTTTCTTTGTTTAGAGAAGATGCATGCATTGGAAATTTTTCATTTTTTATTTTTAGTTTTGGAACATGATTTTGAAAATTATTTGGAGATGCAAATGATTTATTGGAAAAGAAAGGTTTTAGAAAAATGTGCTTGACGGGGTATGACCCGCTCCTACGTATCCCCATTGTAATGAGGAATCAAAGCGCACGTAGTTCTACCGTGTCCTTTTTGAAATAATGCTTATGCATGAATGCCATGTTTTGGATGAACTTGGCGAGGAGCTTTTCCTCTTTTTGATTATAAATGAAATGCTTATGCTATGAAGATGATAATTGTTTTTTTATGTAATGAAATGGAATGCATGATACTAGCAATTATTTTTAGTGCGTGGAAAGATATGATTCTTGTGAAAATGCATGCAAAATGAGATGTTAATGTATTATTTTTCATGATGTGTGAAAAAGGAAAACAATAATGCATGAGACGCGCCCACTAATAAGACACGATTTTTTGGATCTTTCGAGACAATTAGGGGAAAAAGCCTTCGTGAATGGAAATGCACACGTGCGGAGAATGCACTCCTAACAAACCTTAATGAGATAGAGAAAAAATGCATGTATGAATTTTATCAAGTTTTTGTTTTATGCAATGCGGGGATGTATGCAAATGACGATGATGCTTTATGCAAATGCAAGGTTAAAAAAAAACTTTATTTGCGATAACTCAGGTTTCCTTTTTTGAAAGTACGGACGCGTAATCGCTTCATATAGACCGGTAGGAGGAGGAAAGCTACAACAGATAACTTTTTTTTTTTTTTGAAAATGAAGTGGGTCATATGTCGCTTTGTACGGAACGGCAAAAGAAAAGGCTACAACGGCAACCCTTTCTTTTTCTTTTCCTTTTTTTTTTTGAAAATCTTTTTTTTTTTGAAAATCTTCTTTTTTTTTTAGGAAAGACATGTCTAAACTACAATGCAACACACAATTTGTATGTCCTCGTGTCCTACAAAGGTGGGAATCCTAAGTTCTAGGGCAACTTCAAAGGTTCCTTCCATGTAGTTCTAATTCACACCCTCACAATGGCTACAGAGCTATAGAATCCTCATGCCTGGCACCCACAAATGTAGAGAACTACCAAGTGTGAGCGTCATGAGAAAGCGTACTCTGGTTGAGACTTTCATGAGTGTCGACATGGACAAAGGTCTCGAATGACAGTCACTAATCGTCTCCACTCTCCTAGGTATTTGTTGGATCCGGGTATAGGAGCCCACTCATAACATACAAAAAGTAAGGTGTGAAAGTGTGTGATTGAGGACATACTTTCTAAAATCTACCCTCCCCACCTGCAAGGAAAAAACCAGACCAGTCCAGGCAGAAGCAAACAGTAACATGTCGTCTACCCTAAGGTTTAGCATCACTTCAAAACAAATGAACTAACCTAAGGTGTCATCAACAACCATATATAGCTTACCTCAAGAAAAGGAGCAGAGAAGAAGGGATTATAATAGATGGGGGAAAGCATGCATAATTATAAGCATATGAAGAAAGAAAAGGAAAAAGGTAAGGAAATGAAGCAGTAAGACGAAAAATAATTCAAATCAAACACTTTGAACCACACATCGGATTAATTAGGTTTGACCCACTTATTTTTTTAAAAAAATTCCCGATGAAGTCGCCGGTATTGCTATACCGAAAAAGTCTCGAGGAGAACCTTCCTCGTTTACAACTTTTCTAAAAAGAAATCTTTCAATGAAGCCGCCACTAACATTTATTAAGGAAAATATTAGGAAAACCTTTTGGAAAGCAATTGGTCTTTGAAAACTTTGAGATGTAGGTTGAGGGGTCGGTTAGGTGTGGGAAGGTATTAGCACCCACACCTCCTTTCTACCGAAAGGAACCATTAATTCGATGTGTGGTTTTGAAGGGTTTGATTTGAAATGAATCGTTCTACTTCTTTTCTTTTCCTTTTTATTTGAAAGAGTTTTTAGAAAACAAGAGAGAAAGAAATCTTTTTGGGATCTTTGAAAAGTGAAACTAAACTTAGATTTTTTTAAAAGAGTGCTTGACGGGATGTGACCCGCTCCTACGTACCCTCAATGAGATGAGGGATCAAAGCTACGTAGTTCTTGGTTCTTTGCGTCCGAAGACGGCTTTGTGATTTTTTGAAAGTGTGCTTGACGGGATGTGACCCGCTCCTACGTACCCTCAATGAGATGAGGGATCAAAGCTACGTAGTTCTTGGTTCTTAATCTTGAGAAAATCTGTGTTTTGTCTTTATCTTATCTTTTGGGTTTTGGAAATATGACTCAAGCGTTCATGAATACCAAACAAGCAATGGCTTCGAGTGGCGTTCATTACTAACTTGAAAGAAAAGTGTTGGAACCGATAATCAGTCGAGCAATTACTCAAGTGATCACTAGTTGCAACGTTTTATTATCTTTTTTGAAATGATTTTGGAAAAGGATGAATCATAGTGATGATTACCACTAATGACTCATATTGTTTTTGAATTTGAATTAATTTGTATTTGATTAAGGTGTGGGAGCTTTCATGATAGTCAAACAAGCAGAAGCTTCGAGTGACTACCACTAGCAACTCCATCATTAACGATCAAACAAGCAATGGCTTCGAGTGATGGCTAATGATTTGTTTATGAAAAAGATGCCTTAGGTTTTTTATTAGAAAAACAAGTGATTTCAAGTTTGAAAAAGAAATAGAACATTTCAAATCTTTTCAAATCCAAACCAAGGCAACAATAAGAACACAAGTATAGCAATCCTAAAGAATATTCACAAATTGTTGAGAACAAATTGAATACATGATTAAGCTAACATGTGGGTGTATGAACATGTGAAGAATGATGCAAGATGCAATATTAATGAATGCATGATTATACAACAATGGATACAAGACATAATATTGAGGGATGTATGGGTATACAAGGAATGAATATGCATGTTTGAATGCAAGACATGGTGTTAAGGGATGCATGAGCATTTAAGAATGGATGCAAAGCATACAAGTGAATGAATGACTAGCACATAAAAGGAAGCAAGGGACATGAACATATGAGGATGCATGAGAGCGTCACATAGACTAAGTGTGAATGAGGATGCATGAATGTGAAAGTAATTTGGTAAGGAATGATAAAAGGTTTAAGTAAGAAAGTGGTAAAATGTTTTTGGGTTTTTAGTGTTTAGGAAATGAAATGAAATGTTTTTGTTTTGAAAGTGGTAGAAATGTTTTGGGGTTTATTTTATGAAGATAAAAAGTGGGAAATGCAAGTGAGAAAATGTTTTGGGTATTTTTGCAAATTGGTAAGTGGTAAAACTTTTAGTAAAAAGTTAGTTAATGGTAAAGTAAAAATGCATGAGGTAATTATTTAATGAGATAGTAAAAATGTTGTGGTAAAAATTAAGGGAAGTGGTAAAATAAAAGTGGTAAAGTAAAAAGTTAATGAAGGTGGTAAAGTAAACAATAAGTGAGTGGTAAAAGGTTAAAAACACACTAACACAATCACACTTATGTACACAAGATCAAGCAACACATTTTAGGCACAAAATATGCACCAAAAACAGCCCCAAAACCGAAACTATACTAGGTCTAAACATCCACTTATTTCTTGATAAATTGCACAATCAACACATAGAACTATACACAAGATAAAACCCTAAATCATCATATCATGTTACAAGGCAACAATCAAATCAAACCATACATTTTATTCACACTAAACATTAAGAAAAACAAAAGCAAACATAAGCCCTAATTTTGGAGACCAAAACCATAAACTATACATATTCAAGATCAAGCCATTTTTCAACATCAACCCATGAAATAATCAAGAACACATATGAACCCTATTTTTTACCCTCTAGGCCGAAACCACTACCATGGGGAAATGATGTTATTTGACTCCAAAATCATGCAATCAAAATAGTGTATGCAAGGAAAACATGAGAAAATGAGTGTGAAATGCAAACAACATAATGAAAACACAAGAAAATTCCTCTCTAGGCCAAGGACTCATTGCCAACACCCAAGGCTCCCAATGTCCTTGTCATAATGTTGGAAACAAGTCCTCTAAGCCTTTGAGAAGGAAAAAGGAGTAGAAGAAGAATTTACATGGTGATAGTTAAAGAGAATGCAAAAGATAAGAAGTTTACCTCTAGAACTAGCTAAGAAAAGGAGAAAGACACAAAATGGAAGCAAAATAAACTTGAAGATCAGCCCCTATCAACCTAAACCTTGCGCCAAACACCTCTTCTTGGAAGGATCTTGATGGAACTTGAAAGATTATGGAAGTTTGAAAGGGGGTTTAGTGTTAGGATCAAGAGTATTGAAGGTTTGGTGATGGAAAAATGAAGAAAATGGAAGAGAGAATGGAGAGGAGGGCTACGGTTTTGGGGCTGGTTAGAGGAGGGGTTTGGTTGCTAGGTTTTGAGAAATGAGAGTGGAGAGGTCCAAAACTTGTGAGGTGGGGAAATGAGGATCTATTTATAGGGGTTTTTAGGTTTAAGGGTATTTTAGTCTTCTCATCTTTGATGGGCTCTAGGATTTGATTTTATTTTTGAATGGATGGCTAGGATTATTAGTCACATGGATTAGGGGTATTTAGAAAACACAAGTGTGTGAGGAGGAGGGGGTGAAGGTGGCGCATGCATGAACAAAAAAAGAAAGGAAAAATTGTGAACAAAAATCTAATTTTGGAATGGTGATTCATATGGGGAAGGATCTAGAATAGGGTTAAGGGTATTATGGTGAGGGAATGTTATCAAAATGGAAAGATGACATTTGTTGGTGGAGAGGTTAGTGTAAGTGTGTGTAATAATTTACCAAAATGGGCAAAAGTGAAGATAAGATCAAATCAAAACTTGGTGAATAAGAAAAGAAGTGTGTAGAAGAATTTTGAGAGAGAGAGAGAGGGGGTATGTGGCGCATGATCAGCTGATCATGGAGGGAGAAAAATAAAAAAAATGCTTGTTTTTGGTATTTTGTCTTATTGAGGACACTTCCTATTTTTGGTTTTTGAAATTTGAATTTTTGGGCATGCAAAATGGGAATGCACCTATTTAAAATGTGTTACATGTTTTTGGGCACCATAAAATATTCTCCCCAATTATTCTAGACAAACAAAAATTGTCATTTAATAATTGGGGAATTTTTAATGGTCTTTTAGCATTTTTTATGCAATAAAAATAGGGAAAATGCATTTTAATTATTTTGGGCTAGGATATTCTCTCTAAAATTTGTACAAAAATTATCTTGGATAAAGGAAAAATGTACTTTTGGTATGTGCATACTTTTGACGAGAAAATTATCCTGTTGCGAAAAATGACCAAAATGCCCCTTACCCTAAAAAAATCCTAGTTCCTCCAAAAGGTGCATTTCAACTCCAAAAATGATTTTAGAAACTTTGAAATGACTTTTAGGACCCTAAATGCAATGCATGATGCTTTTTCTTTTGTTTATTTATTTTTTGGGGAAAATTAGGGTTTTGACCTAAGCCGGACAAAATTGGGGTATGACAACGTTCCTGTCAGGATTGGTCGCAGGGCTGTCCAGATTAACCTGTAAAGGCTCGTCAGCGACCGCTTTTTGAGATGCAGCGGCCGTCCCCCGAGGGGGAGAATTATCCCCATCCTCACCAGAACACTGGGAAAAGAAGTCAAAATCCTGAACGCCCACCATTTCAGCTGCAAAAAGCAAGATGCGTTAGCAATTACACAAACAATTTGAAGTAAGCAAATAAATCTTAAAACGTCTACCAATAGCTGCTTTGACCGCCTTTGTGCCACGGGCGTCTACTATCTTATTGATTTTAATGCGACCACCCTGGATGTAACGCCCAAAATAATTTAATCATTTAATTAATTAAGTTATTTAAGGGTTGCAACACTCAATTAAAGTAATTAATTAAGTTGGGTTTATTTTACCTAAAAGGGGTCTAATTTATTTTAAGTAGGAGTATTGAGTTGGATCTATTTTATTTCCAGGAGGTGTGTTGAATTAAAAGTAGGAGTGGAGAATAAGGCCCAAGGGCCATTATTTAGGCCCAATTCTAGTCATAAAGGTTAGGGGTCCAAGCCAAAGTAACATAACCCTCAATTGAAAGAAAGAAAGCAACGAAGGGAATAGGGAAGAGAAGGAAAGAAATTTGAGCGTGAGAAAGGAGGAAGGAAAAGGTGAGAACTTTCTCTTTGATTCTTGGTGGGTGAGTGATTTTTGGTCTTAATCTTCATCCTTTTCCTTTCCTTATTCCATTTCCTTAATTCCTTGAGCTTATTCCTCCCCATTTTGAATTTCCATGGCCATCCAAAAGTAGAGAGTCACGTTTTCAGCATTGAAGGAGAAAAAGGAAGAGACTTTGCTCAAGTTTTGTGTTGGTAAGTGAAGGCTTTGGTCCTAAACACCCTTATTTTCTTTCCTTGTTCCATTTCTAAGAGTTCCATAAGCTCATTTCCACTATTTTGATTTTTCCATGGTTACCCAAGTGAGAGGAGGTTTCGGCCTAGCTGGGAGTTAGTAGGAGGCTTGCTTCTTTTGGCTAATTTGTGGTGTTGGAGTGGATTCCTAGCTCACCCAAGGTTAGGGGAATCTCCATTACATTTTTGATAACTTGTAGGATGTGTGTTGTAGTAGGAATAATTCTAGGAATAATGTGTTGTGTGAACTTGTGTTGCTTACATGTTGATTTATGTTTGAAGTGTTTGTTTTGGTTATGACATGTTGATTGTTGCAATGGAAGCATGAGTTGTGATTGATGCATATTATATGTTTGATGATTGGATTATATGAGCATGAGCATGTAAATATGATGATTAGTATTAATAATTCAATGGCTATGTTGGTGTGGTTGTGTGAGAAATAATTTGTTTGGGAGAAATTAGGTTTTGAAGTGTGTTTGAGTATAGGTTGGAAAGGGGGGGCGCCAAATGCCTAGCATTTTGGCGCTCGTTCTTGAAATTATGCGTGTGGGTGTTGTGCGGGGCGCGATTCTTGCCGGGCAACTTGGCGCCTGGTGATTAAAATTGTGCGTGTGTGTGTTGTGCAAGAGGCGCGATTGCCGGGCAACTTAGCGCCGTGACCGAAGCGTGTGTGTGAGTGCGTGTGGCAAGGGGCGCCGATTCTTTGGGCAACTTGGCGCTCGTGTCTGAAATGGTGTCTTTGCGCGCCATCTTGCTTGTATGGCGCAAACTTACGCGCAAGATGGCCAAGGCTTGATCAAGCTGCGCGCCATCTTTACTGCGGCGTCCTGCGCGTAACCTCGTGCGCACACCTCTCACCAAGGGCGTAAACTTTTGAGAGTTAGAGCGACCTACTGCGCGCCTTCTTGCGCGCGCTCTCTCAAGGCGCGCCAAGTGTGTGCGCCTCGAAGTGGGATCTTCCAAAACCTTGTCTTTGTTGAATTCCTAAGTTCTTAAATTTATTTTGGTGTGTCAAAATGGTCCCTAAGTGAAGAAAAGGTCCTTAGGTGTGATTTAAATTAATAAATGATGGAGGATAATTAATAAATGATGAGGTGATGATTAATAAATGATGAGGTGATAATTAATAAATGATGAGGTGATGATTAATAAATGATGAGGTGATGATTAATAATTGAGGTGGTGGTGATTAATAATTGAGGTGGTGGTGATTAATAATTGAGATGGTGATGGTCAATGATTGACAATGGTGGTGAGTTAATAAATGGCGTGGGCTTGGTCCCAAAGGTAATTTAATATATATTTTGATGGTGTGATGATGCATTTGTCATAGTGTCACATAAATCATATGCATTACGCGAAGGTGAGGATGGTGATGTGGCTTCGGCCAAAATTGGTGGTGTGTTGCCCGACGGGGTTTGGTGGTGAGTATGGATCCACATGCATATTGCATACATGCTCACATTCATACATTCATAGAAATCTTGTTGATGCTTAAATGATGAATCTCATCTTTGTTTGTGGATATTATAATTGAATGGCAATTAGCATGATTACTATGTCTCGTTATTGCTAGATGCTTCCTAATTATAATGCTTATCTTACTTGTTATAAATTATGTAAAGAGACTCACCCTAGCATTTCTTGTTGCTCGCTCTCGTGGCGACAAGCAGGTGATTCCAAGTGATGGTCTTTGTGCCTCCGGGGTTTTATTGAGTCACTCACGATAGTAACAGGGGTTGGGTCTTAGTATTATTTATGGTTATGTATTAAACTTATTTTGAACCTATGTATTGAGTATGTGAACTCAATTTTATTTCATTGTCTTTTGCAAACTATTGATGGATTAATGTAAGCGCTAAACAAAGTTATTTTGAGGATTGTAACCACTTGACTATGTTATGCATGATACGCGTTGATGCGTTTGGATTTGATTATGTTTTGATGATGTTTTATTTGAAATGTACCACCCTCTTCGAGGTGCGTGGAAAGATTTTGAAAAACTCTGATTTTAATTAATTGAATTAGCTTTAAATATAAGGGGGTGTTACATTAGTGGTATCAGAGCAGTTCGGTCCGTCCGGCCAAGTTGTCGAGTCTGTTAACCCTCGAGTCTTGGTACTCGTTTTCAATCATAATTATGTTGCTGTTTATTACTGTTAATTTTGTTGGTTTGTGCATTATTTGACGTACCTTGTGACTTAATTGTGTTAGATTACGATTGAAAATTATATTGCATTATTGAAATATATGTGACTGAACTGTGTAACTGGTAGTTATACCATTGATTTTGTCTGTTCGTGACGGTTGTCTGCATCATTCGGGTATCTGTGATTAAAAGAGTTCTAACGACGTCAAAGGAGTGAAAGTCGTGACGACGCCTTCGCACTCCGGACTGCGTTAAAAGTCTTTTAATGCGGTAGATATAGAATTGAAAGAAAGTAGTTTTTGTGACCTTAATTAGTTGGTTGCATGAGTAGGAGGGACTGATCACCCCAATCACTCATCCCCAATGAAAGAGGCGACAATAACTCGTAATTATTATAAATTTTGAATATATACTAATTTCAACTTGATTGATCGAGTGGTGTGTGCAAGCTGATTGACCATTAATTTTTAGAAAAATAGGTGCCTTATGGAAGTTTGAGTTTGAATTGGGGTTTGATAGTCGGGAGATGTCAAAATAAGGATTTACGTAAGATAGGAGCATTGGTATTTAAATGATTGATATGGCGTAGTTCCCTAGCGATAAATTAATGATGTTTGGAATAAATCGAGTGAGACTTTGGTAACCTGAAGATAGAGTTTTGGTACAAAGTAAAGGTGTAGATTAAGTATGCCTAAGGGTGTTGTAACCTTCGTGAAGTTCTTAATGAGCATTGGACTAGTTGTGAAGGAAAGTGTTTAGTAGTGGGCTCAAGTATGATCATAGTATGAGGATCAAAGGAAAGAAAGAAGAGGAAGGTTAGGTACATAGGACTACATATGAACTAAGGTGTAGTTGCTTAACCATAGGTGTGTGGAGATGTAATAGGCATGCGGCGTAGTATGTGGGAGTCAAAGTATGTAGTACAGAGGTTTAGAGTACGTTTGAATAGTAAGTGTAATAGTCAAAGGTGAAGTGACTAAGTGTAGTTGATGAAGTGAGTTGTGAATAAGCCTAAGAGTAGTGGATAGACAATATTTGAAGGATTGCTTGTGAATATTGTTACCTTTGATTGACGTTTTGCTATAGGTTGATGTTTTTACGTAATGCACGTGAGTTTAATTTTGATTAGTGCTAAATTGTTTGAAGTATGTCTTGAAATGAAATGCGGTGCTCGGTTATAACAATTAAGGTTAGGATTCGCGTATAGTCTCCTTTTTGGCAAAGATGAAATGATTGACTTTTCTAACTTCTGAGTTTATGTCGGAAAACTAAATTTTGAAAATAATAAGTGGTTGTTTTGTGTGGCAACGTGTTCGTCTTATAAAGAGATTTGGGGTTACGTATAGTTTTCCTTTTTGGACAAAATTGTGAATTCTATAATTTTTTGAAAAGAAAGCGGTACTTGGAAAATTTGCGTGTTTTGGGAGCGAACGTAATGTCAAGAATTGTGTTAAATTTTGTTCCAAGTTGTTTAGAATTTTATTACGAGATGTGGCGTGATTTTAGCTTTAGGACCGATTAGGTCATGGATTGATGTTGTCTCGAAAATGACGAGGTCTTACAATAATTTCATGGTTTGACGAGGTAAAATCTTTTGAAAACAAAAAGGTGAGTTTTACTCACGTTTAGGAAATTTTAAAATGTTGTTTATGTTATGTTTGAGCGGTTTTGAAAATTGGAGTTTCGTGAATTTTGAATTAAAAACGCTATTTTGAGAAATTATGTTTGTTTGAAACTTAAGAACGAAACCATAAAGATTTGATTGTTTAATTGTTATACTTGAATATGGATTTGATTATGGTGCGTGTTAGTTGAATTTACAAATCATTTGGAAAACCGTAGATTTTATATGTGCGAGCATTAATGAGTTTTGAACAAGAATTGATGTCCGGGTGGTTATACAGTAAAAATATTTTTGGAATGTCCATATTTGGAGGAAACTCTGCGAATTTTCGTTAGGAATTTTGATACATGTTCAAAGTGGTAATTGAATTGTGTGATTGGAAGGTAAATGAAATTGAGAAAATGTTATGTGTAGTGATTTAAATTTATGTATTTGTTTTGTTATCTAAAAGTCTTTGGTTTGCAACTTAGCGTTCTTTGTTTTTGAGTTGAATTTTCGGCCGTTCTTATAGATAAAAAGGGTGCGGTTCATTCTTTGTCTTTATAAATACAAAGGTGATTGTGAGTGAGTGTGAAATGTAAGCATGGTCGAAGAGCGAGTTGTTGAAATAGGTGTAAATATCTAAGTGAGGAGTATGTGCATCGAAGTATATATATTCCGAAAACCTAGTAGTAGGTATGTGCAATTAAGTATATCGAAATCTAGTATGGTTGATTATGGAGATATTGAGGTAAAGTGTAAGTCGAAGTTAGTGTTTGTTTAAACGTAGGTAAGTTGAAGTATTGAGTTGTCGACATGAGTAATGTCTAAGTATATTTCTCTAAGTTAGAGTGGAAGTGTCGAAATATTGAAGTTGTCGAAGTATAGTGGGATGTATATAGACTAAGTGTAAAGGAGTGGGTGTTTAAGTATACTGTATATCTACCGGGATGAAATGTTGCGTTTAAGAGTGTTGTGCTCAAGCGTAGTGTAACCAAGGTGAGTAACTGAGGGAGTAAGGAAGGGTAATTGCTGTAGTGTGCATACACCTAAGTACAGATGCCGTTGGATGTTAACATGATTCAGGATTGTTGCTAAGCACCGGGAGTGCGGTTGTTAGGGAACTCGGTGTGGAATTATTAGTAATGAAGACGAGTAGGTCAAGTAGATGAAAGAGATAGGTTGGGTTAGTAGGTTGAGTTCGGAAGTGAGCACCAGAGATTGGAAAATTAAAGAGGGTAAGCTAATCGCAAATCGTAGTTGAGGGCATAGTGTCCCTACATCGGAATAGATGGTATATGAATAGTCGAGTAGGATCTAGAATTTCAGGCGGGTGATCATGTATTTTTAAGAGTTACTCAGACGAGCGAGTGTGTGTAAGCCGTGCGTTGAAGTCTAAGAAGTTAACTCCACGTTTTATTGGACCATATCATTTTGAGAGAGAGTGGGAAAGTTGCTTATCGGGTGGCCTTGCCACCTAACCTTGCTAATCTACATGATGTATTCCACGTGTCTCAATTTGCGGAAGTATGTCCAGACCCATCTCATGTAGTGCAAGATGGACGATGTGGAGGTGAGAGATAACCTTACGGTGGAGACAATGCCGTTAGAATTGAGGATCGTGAGGTGAAGGTCTTAAGAGGTAAGGAGATCAAGTTGGTGAAGGTAGTTTGGCTAGGAGCTGTGGGAGAAAGCATGACTTGGGAATCGGAGAGCAAGATGAGAGAATCTTACCCAGAGTTGTTCGATTCAGGTAATTTCGAGGACGAAATTCTTTAAGTGGGGGAGAGTTGTAACGCCCAAAATAATTTAATCATTTAATTAATTAAGTTATTTAAGGGTTGCAACACTCAATTAAAGTAATTAATTAAGTTGGGTTTATTTTACCTAAAAGGGGTCTAATTTATTTTAAGTAGGAGTATTGAGTTGGATCTATTTTATTTCCAGGAGGTGTGTTGAATTAAAAGTAGGAGTGGAGAATAAGGCCCAAGGGCCATTATTTAGGCCCAATTCTAGTCATAAAGGTTAGGGGTCCAAGCCAAAGTAACATAACCCTCAATTGAAAGAAAGAAAGCAACGAAGGGAATAGGGAAGAGAAGAAGCAAGCGGTGAGCGTGAGAAAGGAGGAAGGAAAAGGTGAGAACTTTCTCTTTGATTCTTGGTGGGTGAGTGATTTTTGGTCTTAATCTTCATCCTTTTCCTTTCCTTATTCCATTTCCTTAATTCCTTGAGCTTATTCCTCCCCATTTTGAATTTCCATGGCCATCCAAAAGTAGAGAGTCACGCCAAAGCATTGAAGGAGAAAAAGGAAGAGACTTTGCTCAAGTTTTGTGTTGGTAAGTGAAGGCTTTGGTCCTAAACACCCTTATTTTCTTTCCTTGTTCCATTTCTAAGAGTTCCATAAGCTCATTTCCACTATTTTGATTTTTCCATGGTTACCCAAGTGAGAGGAGGTTTCGGCCTAGGCTGGGAGTTAGTAGGAGGCTTGCTTCTTTTGGCTAATTTGTGGTGTTGGAGTGGATTCCTAGCTCACCCAAGGTTAGGGAATCTCCATTACATTTTTGATAACTTGTAGGATGTGTGTTGTAGTAGGAATAATTCTAGGAATAATGTGTTGTGTGAACTTGTGTTGCTTACATGTTGATTTATGTTTGAAGTGTTTGTTTTGGTTATGACATGTTGATTGTTGCAATGGAAGCATGAGTTGTGATTGATGCATATTATATGTTTGATGATTGGATTATATGAGCATGAGCATGTAAATATGATGATTAGTATTAATAATTCAATGGCTATGTTGGTGTGGTTGTGTGAGAAATAATTTGTTTGGGAGAAATTAGGTTTTGAAGTGTGTTTGAGTATAGGTTGGAAAGGGGCGCCAAATGCCTAGCATTTTGGCGCTGGTTCTTGAAATTATGCGTGTGGGTGTTGTGCAGGGGCGCGATTCTTTGGGCAACTTGGCGCCCGTGATTAAAATTGTGCGTGTGTGTGTTGTGCAGAAGCGCCATTCTTTGGGCAACTTGGCGCCGTGACCGAAACGTGTGTGTGGAGTGCGTGTAGCAAGGGGCGCCCGATTCTTTGGGCAACTTGGCGCCCGTGTTCGAAATGGTGTCTTTGCGCGCCGCGCCATCTTGTGTAGCGCGCAAACTTACGCGCAAGATGGCAAGGCTTGATCAAGGCTGCGCGCCATCTTGTCTGCGCTGTCCCCTGCAGCGTAACCTCGTGGCGCACACCTCTCACCGAAGGACGAAACTTTTGAGAGTTAGAGCGACTACTACGCGCGCTTCTTGCGCGCTCTCTCTGCAGCGCAGCGCCGGTGTGTGCGCCTCAGTGGGGATCTTCCAAAACCTTGTCTTTGTTGAATTCCTAAGTTCTTAAATTTATTTTGGTGTGTCAAAATGGTCCCTAAGTGAAGAAAAGGTCCTTAGGTGTGATTTAAATTAATAAATGATGGAGGATAATTAATAAATGATGAGGTGATGATTAATAAATGATGAGGTGATAATTAATAAATGATGAGGTGATGATTAATAAATGATGAGGTGATGATTAATAATTGAGGTGGTGGTGATTAATAATTGAGGTGGTGGTGATTAATAATTGAGATGGTGATGGTCAATGATTGACAATGGTGGTGAGTTAATAAATGGCGTGGGCTTGGTCCCAAAGGTAATTTAATATATATTTTGATGGGTGTGATGATGCATTTGTCATAGTGTCACATAAATCATATGCATTACGCCGAAGGTGAGGATGGTGATGTGGCCGGCCAAAATTGGTGGTGTGTTGCCGACGGGGTTTGGTGGTGAGTATGGATCCACATGCATATTGCATACATGCTCACATTCATACATTCATAGAAATCTTGTTGATGCTTAAATGATGAATCTCACTTTGTTTGTGGATATTATAATTGAATGGCAATTAGCATGATTACTATGTAATCGTTATTGCTAGATGCTTCCTAATTATAATGCTTATCTTACTTGTTATAAATTATGTAAAGAGACTCACCCTAGCATTTCTTGTTGCTGCTCTCGTGGCGACAAACAGGTGATTCCAAGTGATGGTCTTTGTGCTCTCTGGGGTTTTATTGAGTCACTCGATAGTAACAGGGGTTGGGTCTTAGTATTATTTATGGTTATGTATTAAACTTATTTTGAACCTATGTATTGAGTATGTGAACTCAATTTTATTTCATTGTCTTTACGCAAACTATTGATGGATTAATGTAAACGCTAAACAAAGTTATTTTGAGGATTGTAACCACTTGACTATGTTATGCATGATACGCGTTGATGCGTTTGGATTTGATTATGTTTTGATGATGTTTTATTTGAAATGTACCACCTCTTCGAGGTGCGTGGAAAGATTTTGAAAAACTACGATTTTAATTAATTGAATTAGCTTTTAAATATAAGGGTGTTACATCGGGCGCAAGAGGCGACCGCTGAGCTGCGGATCGTATCAATGTCCCCAATATTGAGCTCGATTTCCTTATAAGAATACGCCTAGGTTTCTTCAAAAATGGTCGTATGACCGCACGGCCGGCATGCGGGCGCCCCAAGCGCTTTTTCGTGTATCAAAGTGGCTATCCCTTTCATCGCTTCCATCGTGTGTAAGAGCGGTCCGAAGAAGTCGTTCTTCCACCCGCTGGCAAAGACTCCATGTACGGCTTGAAAAAGTTGTATTGCGACTGTTCTTGAGAGACGGCCTCTTTACGGACCCCTTTGGTACGGGCTCATAGAGATAGCTCATCTCCATGAGGGTAAAAATAGCCTCAATGAGACCCGCCGCCCAGCGCTACTGTTAGGACATCCTCGTAACCTTGAATGAACGCCATGGCGTTCGGGTTTAATTGGGAGGGTGCGACCTTAAGGTAGCGAAGGACTTGTCGTTGAAATTTTGTAAAGGGAGGGACGATCCCCATCCGCTCAAAGACGACTCGGTACATCGTAAATTTCAGCTCATCATGCCAGGTCGCTATGTTCTCATCCTTTTCCATGCCCTCCACTCGCCAGCCTTCAACGTAAAACTGGGCGGTCAAGTCTTGTTCGTCCGACGAATGGCGGCAGACTTTGCTCCTATGATTCCTTAAGATTTCAGAAACCCAAGAAATATCTTGCTCGGCCGCCACGTCAGGATCAATCCGTTCTGGCCCCAAAGCCGCGTCTTGGACCGCGCCGGGCACGACTTGCAAGGGCATTGGATTCTCAACGGCCTGAGCACCGACTGTAGTCTCGGAAAGAAAAGAGGTCGAACATTCCGCAGCTTCCCCAGGGTTTGGAACCACCTCAGCTCGGTCAGACATCCGGGAGGACTCGGAAGACGACATCGAGATCGAACTCGAAGTTCCGGACGACCCGCTTTTGGATTTCGAAAACGACCGATCTGGGCCGGGTGATTCATCTTTAGAAGGGGACGGCGACCTTACTGGAGGAGAGCTCGGCTGAGCCATTGCTTTAGCTATAGACACGGTAGGGCTCCGGAGATTCGGCGAGTTTGTTTTGTCAGGGCGAGTAAACTGCGCAGAGAGGAAGCGGTCAAGATCGAGCACACAATTAGAGGCGCGACTGGTCGCGTCCCCGACCGCTACCCTCCTCATTGGTTGGAATGTCAAAAAATAAGCAATCAAAATTAAGGACGTTCGTGTTACCTGTGAGGCCGGAAGATGAATCTGGCGCAGGGGGCACGGGCGAGCTGTTCCCAGAGCGAGCAACGAGCGGTGAGCAATGAGCGAGCGGCGAGGTCGTCCTCGAACTTTCGGAGCAGAGAATGAGGCAAGAGTAAAGAGTGATTTCCTCCAAAATCCCACCACCTTATATAGTGGGCCAATGGGCACTTCAGGCCCAAAAACGAAGAGACGCACCTCTTCGCCTTCTCTCATTAATCAGTCAGGGGGGAGCGAAGAGACACGCCTTGGGGAAGCCAAGCGTCACTTTGGAATGTGTGAAAAATCACAGTAGTAAATCAGCTGTCCCCTCAGCACTCATAGTCAGGTCGGCCGCAACGCTTAGGCCGCTCGATAAGCCATGTTACACTGGACAGCTCCCATGCCTCGAGGCCGTTCATTGGTTACAACTCAGCTGTTTTTAACATCATTCGGGGCAGCAAATCAAGCCTTAGCCCGCCTCTCGGCGACCCAGGCTTGGGGGGCAACTGTTCTAGAGTGGGCTCAAGGCCCAATGCAGTCCAACATGGCCCAATAACTATTACTATAAATATGGCACGAATCTCAATGAGTTAGGTACGTCATTTATTACTATTCACTATTCACTGCTGACTTGGGCGTCGGAGTGCTTACGCAGGTACCACCCAGGCGCGACCCAGATCTTGACACCAAGACACCCAGCGACCGAGCTAAGGGACTACATCAGCTTAACATCTATCGATCAGGTACGATCAGATAGTTTCGTAAATCTATTGGATTTTTCCATGAATTTGAGAAAAGTAAATCCATAAAACCACTATCATTAATATGTGTGAAAGTAGGTATTTTTGTTTATAATTAGGTCCGGAAGGAGTATACAATAATTAAGTTAATCATGACCCTTTGAACGAAGGCATGCAACGTGGACCGCATGTAAGCTTGTTTAGTCACGCATGCAAGCTTTTTTAGCTGGAAAAGACCAAAGCCTGTCGATGGCTAGCTGCAAGTTTAAGGCATGCATGTAACTTCACATGCGTCGTTTTCATGTCAGCGTTGGGAATCACGAAAGCATGTCGATGGTGTTATTGTTGGGGGGACATAGGTGTAATTGGTTGGGATGGAATGGTGTAGTCAAAGAAACTAACGGGAATATAAGTGAGTGGTTGAGATGTGTTTTGAAACATTAATCAATGGTGGGAGATTGTGATCCGCATCTTATCTCGTTTGGTGCCTTCTTTGAATCTCAACTAGCCTCCAACTTTTAGTTGCCAATTACAATTTGCTTTTTAAATTACTCTTTTTTCTCATTTTAAAAGAAAATACATTATATAAATTAGGCTTAAATATCATTTACCCCCTGCAAATATCACCATAATTCATTTACTCCTCTGTAAAATAAAAAGTTTTAAGATGCCCCTTGCAAATATAAATTGTTTACGGTTACCCGTAAACGATTTATATTTTGCTAGCAGATAACCGTAAACGGTTTATACCCATTATACACTTAACACTGTCAATATAATCTAACAGCAGGGGGGTAACCGTAAACAATTTATATTTGCAAGGGGCATTTTAAAACTTTTTATTTTACAGGGGGTAAATGGATTATGGTGATTTTTGCAGGGGGTAAATGATATTTAAGCCTGTAAATTATTAATCGTAGAAAAATTAATTTTTGTTGAGCGCAGTATTGAAATTATTGTGATTTTTTATTTTAGTACATTTTGTGCTTAATTAATTTGTAGTGGATATTAGTGAGTGTGTTTTTAATTTTTAACTAGCACTATACACGTGCATACGCACGAGTGTTGTCGTTTTATTTTTATTAATAGACTTAAACATAATTTAATTAGTCTGAACATTACTCCTGAAAATCAAGACTAATTTAAAGTAGATAAACAAAAAGTTTCAAACATTTACCAGCAATATGTAATAGTTTTCGTAGATATTAGAAAACAAAATTGTATTAAAGTTTCCAATTTTCCAAATTGTAATATTCCCGTAGAGACTAAATAAAACTTATCGATAGAGAAAAATGGAATATTAAAGAAGAAGACGAGTAGATGAAATTAAAGTAGATGTATTTTGAAGTTTCATACTTTAGAACATTTTCTTCAATTGACGTTTTTAATCGTTAGATAATTACCAATCATTTAGTAATAATGCAACCCAATGGCGAATAACACGAAATTTGTTTTATCAGTAATAAAATTATACCAACATGTTACATTTTCTCGTTGTAACTCAAAAGTACAATAACAAAATTAGTAATTTGAAGAGAGTGAGAGGATGAATAGAGGGGAGAGAGATAGAGAGGAAATAGAAAAATGTGTTTTAAATATGAGATAAAAAAGTTAAGAGATGATGTGAGAAAGTGAAACCCACAAAATATAAAAAGTGAGATTAAATAATTTGAAATTTTTGTCCTCAAAAATTGGTTTTAGAAAAGAGTAATTTGGTATTTTTTGTAGTGGTTGTTTTAATTAAGGATATAGTTGATAGTTGGTTAAAGATATAGTTGATGATAGTTGATTGATTATTAAGATTAAATAGAAGTAAGAAAAATAGAGATATTAATAGTGGATATTTTGAATAAAAATATTATTGATTGATAAAAGTTATAGTTCATAGTTGATAGTTGAAGATGAAAGAAAAAAGTGAGTTTTAAATATGACTTTAAAAAGTTAAGAGATGATGTGAGAAAATGAGACCCACAAAAAATAAAGAGAGTGAAATAGAATAATTGGAAATTACATATTTGTCCTCAAAAAGTGAGTTTCAAAGAAGGACAAATTAGTAATTTTGATAGTTGATTAAATATATAGTTGATGATAGTTGATTGATTATTAAGGTTAAAAATGAAAAAGAAAAATAAAAATATTTGTAGTGAGTATTTTGATTAAAATTATTATAGATTGATTATAGTTATAGTTGATAGTTGAAGAGGAAAGAGAAAAGTGAGTTTTAAATATGAGATTAAAAAGTTAATAGATGATGTGAAAAAGTGGGACCCACAAAAAATAAAAAGTAAAATAGAATAATTAGAAATGACATATTTGTCCTCAAAAAGTGAATTTCAAAGAATGATAGATTGGTAATTTTGGTAGTGGTTGTTTTGTAAATTTATAGTTGATGAATAGTTGATGATTGATATTTCTATTAATTAATTATAATTTTTTTGTAATATTATGGGTATTTTCAAGGACTTGTCAATGAGATTTCACGATTTTTCAACATGAAAATGTTTGCAAACCCTTTACATTTGTCCATTTCATTTGAAAAACTAATAAATTCTGCTGAAGTAACTTAAGATTCGAGTGATTAAAATGAATTCACGTATATGTTCTAAGGACTAATCTGACAGTAAGTGAAATCTTTCAGGGACTAAATTGATATTAACAGACAGATTAACGGAGTTAATGATACACATTAGCGGGAGATACTAACGTGACAGACGGATTGTTACCTCAAAATTTCGACAAACCATTAAATGAAGCAATTAAATAGGTTTGACTCTCCATTAATGATACCAGTGCTGACAATATGAATGAGCTTCGACAAGTCTGGCACTTAAAGCTGTGGACACGAGTGGGGCAAAGAGCCTTCGACAAGAGAAAGCTCAACCTTCGGCAGAGCGAAGCTATTTCGACAAAGCAAGGTTGGGTACTTCGTCAAGCGGTTGGCAAAGGTCCAGTCGAAGTGCAAAGGAGCAGACAGTTAGTGGGCAGTTACTTTTCCTTATATCTAGGAATCAGTTACTTTTTTCCAACGTTTGTTTCAAAGAGTATAAATACTCATTTGTAATAGAAAATCGGGGTCACAACATTGCACAAGAACTCTGAAAACTCAACTTCCAGACAAAAGCGAAAAACGAGTGAACAGATTCATTGTACGTGCTTGTGAACCGCTTTTCCTTTCATTTGAATGCAATTTTTACTTTTGTTTTACATCTACTGCAATTGTTTCTTTTGTTTTGTTTTCAATACTGTTCTTCGTATCATTTACTGTTCTTAAAACCGTCAAAAACACAAAGTACAAGGGCATATGTCCAAAGATTTCCTAGTTTGATCTCACAAATTCACATTTTAAAACTAGGGATTGTTTGCTAAAAACACCAGCAAACAAATTGGCACACCCGGTGGGACCCTTTGCCATTGATTTTGTGTTTGTTCTAGTAGTGCATGTACTTGTATGCGCTTGAGGAGTGGTAGAATGGTACGTACTAATTCTAACAACGCCTCTAGTTCCAACCCTGTGGTGTCACAAGGGCAAGGAACCACCATGGACTCTGTAAGTGTTAGCGCTGGAAATGTTGCAGGGACTATAGCCCCAGTAACATCAATAACCGTTCCTACAATGTCGACGACCAATGTTGGGTCGACACAATCTATGTCGTTGCCACCAAATGTAGGGCTTCCTTCTAGTCCTTATATGGCGACAGGGAATAGTTTAGAGACACGCTTCCAAAACATGAGTCTACCACCATATCCTTTTGGTGTATATGGCATGCCTACTGGAATGCCACATGTTTCGACCTTTTCCCCTTCACATGTGTCTTCTGAAAGCACACTTGGTCGAAATCCTACAGCATTAACCAATGCGTCTTTGTTGGCGTTAAGACAACAAGTGGACGAAAGTAATCATGATATGGTTAATATGCTAACCCAACAAATTGGTACGGTTTTCAACCCATTGATTCAAAATACCAATACAAGTTATCAAATGTTGGCAAACCAAATGGGTAGGATTGCTGATTTCTTTGGGGCTCCTACGGGAACTAATAGGCAATTACCCAATTGTGGGAATAGTGCGCCTAATACTCCACAGAGATCAGTTACAGTCGAAGCCCAGGCAGTTGTAGGAGAACAACAAGGGATGGGAAACCATGTCCCTGAAGTAGTTATGGTAAATCGAAACCAAAACGCTGATGAAGTTGTTCGACAAGTACAACGAAATAATGTTTGCGCTCAAGCTAATATAACCACTTTGGTAGAAACCATAATGGCACAAAATGGCCTTAACATAGGTTTACATAGGCCTAACTTCATATCACCATTGTGTGAATATGTGTTGCAAACAGATTTGCCAAGAGGTTGGAAAATTCCCAAGTTTACTAAATTTGGGGGTGACACAAACGAGTCTACTGTCGAACACATTGCTCGTTACATGACTGAGGCAGGAGATATAGCCCAAAATGAGAATTTGAAAATGAAGTATTTTCCAAATTCTCTAACTAAAAATGCTTTCACTTGGTTCACCACCTTACCCCCGGGTTCTATGTATACATGGGGGCAATTGGAAAAAGCGTTTCATGAACAGTTTTACATGGGCCAGTCGAAAATTAGCCTCAAAGAATTGGCCAGTGTTCGTGTTAGGATATTGGCAAGTGTACCAAATCGTGCAAGTAATAAAACCGATAAGTACCGGAATATCGTCCTCAAGGATCGAACTAAATTACTAATTACGCTAACAACGACTAATATGAACCAAATTTAAATAAGGGTTTGTTTGAAATGGTTTGAGCTATGAAGCTCTAAAATAAAGCAATAAAATGTTTTTGAGCTTTTAATAAAATTGGAAACGAAGCAAACGTTGAACGAAATACGATGAGAATGGATGCTAGGGATGAACGTCTTTTGTTTCCGCACTATGTAACTGGTTTAACGTCAAGGATACCTCTCTCTCTTATTTTGCTACCGACCCTACAATATTTACTAAGTCCCGATTCCATAGGTAACTAGTCCTTTGTCGATTATTAAAACCCTAATTCCTTAGGTGATCCTAATTAACTACAAGCCTTAAACACTAGAGAGGTCGCCACATACAACAATTCGAGAGAATATCCCTAAGCTGCGAATTGCCGGAATTGAAATTCTGTCATTCAATAATAAGAACTTCCATTAAATCATTGAATAAAAGATAAGTCTACAATTTTCCAATCGTAAATATGTTAAAACTGAATTTCAATCCACAAATACAAGAGAGAACAAAGTAAACATAATTAAAGACCAGCAAACATAGTGCTCTAACAAAATCAATTCATCCCTAACATAAGGGTTTAGTTACACATGATCAAGGGAGATGAAAAGAGAGAATTACACGATGATGATGATGATGATGAGGACATTCAAAGTCTCAATACTTGTTCCCAAGGCTTGATTCTTCAATAGCCCTCTGCTGCAAGGAGTTCTCTCTGGTGTGCTAGGGTTCCAATTCGTCAAAAACGGTCAAAAATCCCCCAAAAACGAGTGAATTCGGCGTTTTTACTTATTTTTTCGCCCGGCAGCGCGCGCGCCAGGGCCTCGCGCCGACTTCAGATTCACGACTTGTGGCGCTGAGTCCAGTAGCGTCGCGCCGATTCCGCGCCCGGCTTCCTTATTTCAGCGACTTGTGGCTGAGTCCAGTAGCGTCGCGCGCCACGCCCGTCCGCGTCGGCTTCGGTTTCCACGACTTGTGGCGATTCCAGTAGCGTCGCGCAATTTCCGCGCCAGCTTCTTTATTTTCCTTACTTGTACCACTTGTTCTTCAAGACCTTGTAATTCCCGGGCACAAAACACACAAGAATCCCAAGCATAACCACTTTGCATAATACATAAGCTTCTAATAGCACAATTTGCCAAATTCTCCTAACACTTCACATTAATTCATCAAAACTTCACAAGAAAATCCCTTTTAACACCGAAAAACATCATGTGATGGGGATTCATCACAACCCCCAACTTGAACATTTGCTTGTCCTCAAGCAAAGACAATGCAAGACCGGACTCGACAATCCAATACCGGATAACATGCAATCAAGTATGAATCCACTAATTAACACCAATTTCGCGAGAAACAAGTTGGCGTCAACTTTGATGGCGACTCAAATGCAATCCCACATATGGTACTTTCACTAGCACATACTTGCTCAATAGTGCGTGTGTGACATTTAAGCGAATTGGAACAAAGCTAGTTTCAAAATGCATCTAACTAAGACTAGAGGCTTTCTTCCGAGACCGCCAAAGATGTTTCAAAACAAAGGGTAGACTAACGTTTCCACATAAGATTGAGGGCTTCAAAGCAACGACAAAGGGTCTTAATTCGGCATTACAGATTGGACCAATTGCACAACTACTTCAATACACACACAACACAAACCACACAACGTAGAGTTTTTGGTCGCACCCCCTCATTACATCAAAAATTTAGATTTACTCAAAGATTTACCGGAAATTGCAACAATTACACGGCTATGTGGATTTTTCCACTTATTCACAAACACACTTAAACACACACGGCATACACTACAGCGTTACGGGTAGACGCTGCAGTGTTGCACTCACGCAGCACACACACCACGGCATACACTACAGCGTTACGGGTAGACGCTGCAGTGTTGCACTCACACACACACCGACACCACGGCATACACCGCGGCGTTACGGGTAGGCGACTGCGATCTTTCGCACTCACGCACACCGACACCCACACGTGCACGCGGCCATCCTACAATCTGCATACCCCACCTTAGTACAACCGATGCACCCCAACTTAACCTACAGCTACCCCTTAATTTTTAGTAAAAATTTGGCACTCCCATGGTCCACCAAACACTAGCTTAGCTAAAATCATTTCTAGGATCACTAAGTTCCACCGAGTTAATGTTTTGAGTGTGGAAGCAAGATTGCATAAGTTCCTTCACCACAGGGGATACTATTCGCTCAATTCTCACCACATCATCACTAAGTTTGCTCAACTAATTTCAAAAATTTTAAACAGGAAATTCACCATATGATTGCATTTTATTCATGAAATCGACGATAGGTCCTCCCCACTTAAACACAAAGCAGGTGTCCTCACCGATTGATTTAGGGAAGACCGATGTACAAAGACTAAGGCAAAAACAAAAATAAAATTAAAAACGACAACTAACCTAAGAGAAAACATCAAAGTACACAATCACATCATGCAAGATAAGGGAAGGAGAGAAAATAACCATAGCGGTGAGTAGACTACTCAACCGCGCCCAGTAGTCTGGCGGAGGTGGTGAAAGATGTCGACATCCGGATCCAAGCTGTCCTCCACTCTACATCGTGCACATTGCTCAGTATAGGGTTCTCATCCCAAACTTGTGCTCATTGCCATTCTATTCTCGAGTCCGCCAAAACCGCTCTTGGTTTCTTTGTCATGCGTTCTGGTTAGCCGCCAACACATCAATTCTTCCCTACAAGTGTGTAAATGTGTCCTAGATGCACCCTAAAGTACTAATCGGATAAAAATAATGCGAGAAAATAAAATAAAATCAAATAAGGTAAAATTAAAAGACAGGATAGAGAAAATTGGGTTGCCTCCCAATAAGCGCTTCTTTAACGTCACTAGCTTGACCATTTGCAATTCCTCTGTCAAGGTGGAATATATGACACGAAGAACACATCATCCTTCTTCTTCCGCTTTATGAGGTAGGAAATTCATGAACTTGAGGTACAATTTCATATGCTTCCATATCCTCTCAAGGTGAAGGGATGATAAACAAGGCATAGAAGGAGTCTAAATATCGATCAAGCTCTTCACTCCCATCTTCCTTGCTTCTCAAAAGATGAGAAGGGAGAATGATTTGTTGGATGATTTCGGTTGGATTTCCATACCTTCCCAAGATTGAGAGTTTTTAGCTTCCTTCCAAACAAGAGGATCCTCCTGTTCAATTATTTTTCTTCCTCATATTTCCTTTTCTCACATGATTCTTCTATTATTGAGCCCTTTTCTTCTTGTTACAATCTTGAATAAGTGGTTGTTCATCCGCTAACCGATCATCCGCTAACCGGGGATATGATTTGTCAATAACTATCCACTGGCTCCTCAAGAATTTTAGGTTGGGCCAACCAAGGTAAAGGCTCGTCAAGGAGTACCCATTCTCAGTTCACAAGAGCAATACACAAGATCTTTCCCACAAAGATCACAATAGGAGTATGTCTCACAATCGCCATTTAAATGTGGTCCTCCACAACAACAACAACGAAGTGGAAGTAGTGTGGACTCCATGACTTACAAAGTATTCACACTGGCTTTCATAGAATCAAAGGAGTAAAAGTGGTAAAAGGATAAAAAAATATATGCATAAAGTAAAAAGAAGCAACAAAACTAAAAACAAATTAAAGTATATACGGGTTCAAATTAGCGATTGCCTTGAAATAATTAGTAAATTAATTCCGATCCGACAACGGCGCCTAAAAACTTGTTAGGATATTGGCAAGTGTACCAAATCGTGCAAGTAATAAAACCGATAAGTAGGAATATCGTCCTCAAGGATCGAACTAAATTACTAATTACGCTAACAACGACTAATATGAACCAAATTTAAATAAGGGTTTGTTTGAAATGGTTTGAGCTATGAAGCTCTAAAATAAAGCAATAAAATGTTTTGAGCTTTTAATAAAATTGGAAACGAAGCAAACGTTGAGCGAAATACGATGAGAATGGATGCTAGGGATGAACGCGTCTTTTGTTTCCGCACTATGTAGCCGGTTTAACGTCAAGGATACCTCTCTCTCTTATTTTGCTACCGACCTACAATATTTACTAAGTCCCGATTCCATAGGTAACTAGTCCTTTGTCGATTATTAAAACCCTAATTCCTTAGGTGATCCTAATTAACTACAAGCCTTAAACACTAGAGGTCGCCACATACAACAATTCGGAGAATATCCCTAAGTCGCGAATGCTAGGAATTGAAATTACGTCATTCAATAATAAGAACTTCCATTAAATCATTGAATAAAAGATAAGTCTACAATTTTCCAATTGTAAATATGTTAAAACCGAATTTCAATCCACAAATACAAGAGAGAACAAAGTAAACATAATTAAAGACCAGCAAACATAGTGCTCTAACAAAATCAATTCATCCCTAACATAAGGGTTTAGTTACACATGATCAAGGGAGATGAAAAGAGAGAATTACACGATGATGATGATGATGATGAGGACATTCAAAGTCTCAATACTTGTTCCCAAGGCTTGATTCTTCAATAGCCCTCTGCTGCAAGGAGTTCTCTCTGGTGTGCTAGGGTTCCAATTCGTCAAAAACGGTCAAAAATCCCCCAAAAACGAGTGAATTCGCGTTTTTACTTATTTTTCTCGCCCGGCCAGCGCGCGCGCGCTCGGCCTCCGCGCCGGCTTCCGCGCCGGCTTCAGATTTCACGACTTGTGGCGCGAGTCCAGTAGCGTCGCGCCGGTTCCGCGCCAGCTTCCTTATTTCACTGACTTGTGGCGCTGAGTCCAGCGCGTCCGCGCCACGTCCCGCGTCAGCTTCCAGTTTCCCTGACTTGTGGCGCTGATTCCAGCGCGTCCGCGCCAATTTCCGCGCCAGCTTCTTTATTTTCCTTACTTGTACCACTTGTTCTTCAAGACCTTGTAATTCCTGGGCACAAAAACACACAAGAATCCCAAGCATAACCACTGCATAATACATAAGCTTCTAATAGCACAATTTGCCAAATTCTCCTAACACTTCACATTAATTCATCAAAACTTCACAGTAAAATCCCTTTTTAACACTGAAAAACATCATGTGATGGGGATTCATCAGTTCGACGTAAAGTGCCTGAGGCTATTGATGATTATTTAAATAGGTTTAGGCTATTGAAAGCTAGGTGTTTCACACAAGTGCCTGAACATGAACTCGTCGAAATGGCTGCTGGTGGCCTGGATTATTCAATTAGAAAGAAATTGGATACCTCTCATTTGAGAGACATGGCCCAATTAGCAGATAGAGTTCGACAAGTCGAAAGACTTAAAGAGGAAAAGGCTAGGGTGAACAAATTCCATAAAAAATAAAACTCAGTTGGGTTTCATAAAAAGGAGAAAATAGCCTATGTGGATGAGGAGTTCGATTTTGCATTCAGTGATGTTGATGCAGAAGAGATAGACGTGGCTGAACTCAAGCCTGGTCCTCCTTATTCTTGTAAATTATTAAGGCACGCAAATGGGAATAACCTGTAGAGCCTAAGAACGCATGATTTGTGCCTAAAACTTATACTTTTGATGTTACTAAGTGCGATGAAATTTTTGATCTTTTAGTAACTGATGGCCAAATAGTAGTGCCTAATGGCCTGAAAGTACCTCCTCTCGAGCAGAGGAAGAAAAAGGGTTATTGTAAGTTTCATAATTTCTTGGGACATACATCGACCGTTGTGTACTTTTCGGGGACATAGTACAAAAGGCAATCGAAGAAGGAAGACTTAAATTTGGCGATAAAAAGAACAAAGCTCCAATGCAAATTGACGCTGATCCACTCCATCAAGCTGAGGCCATGTTCGCAGAACCAGTCGAAATGAATATAAGCATGGTCGACGTTAAGATGGTGGGTTCTCCCAAGAATGTTAAGTCTACTTTTGAAAAACTTAAGAGTGTTGTACATGCAGATCATGTTGCACGGATGATAACTCAGGAAGAATACGATGAAAAGGTGCAGTTTGTGTACCCTAAGGCTGAAGAGGAATTGATAGACTTCCTCAACAGGTGTAAGTTAAAGAACTTTGAGGTAATGATGTGCCCTTGATGGAGCGCTGTTTTCGACAAGGAGGCAGCCAAAAGTGTCGAAGGATACGGAGTTCGACAACCACTGAAGAGAAAATGGCTAGACAAAAGGCCAAACTTCAGTTTCAAAAGGGGGGGGACCTCCCTTACAAGGCTAAGGGTTCAACTAAGCCTTCAACTAGCAAGCAGCAGTTCGATAACAAACATGCAGCGAAGAAGGAGTTTGTGTTGTCAGCATATGCCAAATCCTTTGTTCCAAAGGCAAATTTTCCAAATGAGAAGTGGATTCATGCCGGTTGTAAGCATTACAAGAACACTGCTCCACAGGTTGAGGTTGTAAAGCCAAGTGGGGGTGAGGATGCAAAATACAACTATAGAAACAACTACAAGGGGAAGAATCCCATGACAAAGACTCAATGGCATCGATTTCAACGCTCGAAGAAGAAAGCAATGCTTGCTACTAATGAGCAAACGCCAGGAAATTCGAAGACAGCAGAGAGTGGAAACCCCAAGACTGTTGGAACTACAAAGGTGAGTATACATGCTGCAGCTCAAGTAAATGCTGGGAATAAGGCCAAAGGTAAAGTTATTGTGATAGAAAAACCAAGAAGGCCTGCAACTGAGAGTGTAACACCCCTTTTCTACCCTTATATTACACGTCATTTATCAGAGTAATTCTTTCTCAAAATATTTATTTTAATCGATAGAAAAGAAATGCTACAACTTCGTTAAAGCAAACTCATCAATTGCACTCTTCAAAATTTGTGCAACAAAACATCCGTTAAGGGAAATCAAATCCTCATAAGTCACATCACAGCGGAATAAACAACACCTCACTAATAACTCTCCAACACGTCGCAATGTAGCAATAAAATCATTATTCATCTAGTTAAACATTTTAACAAACTACACCCACGCCCCCTAGGTGTTACTGAAGATCGAGAGCGACACGACAAACATCCCAAGAGCTAGTAAGGAAGGCGGCAGATCCTTCACTCGCGGTTACTGCAGCGTTGCCACAATAGAGCAACATTCAAGCGAGAAGGGTGAGAATTTGAATAAAACATAATCAAGTTCATAATAGAGAAATGAAGCGAGCAATCACACAATATTATCATCATCACTACATCATAATCACGCAACACCAGCTCCAATCACAAACAACGACAATACATAGTCATGATTATGCATGAAGATGCAACCCCCACCAGGGCATATGCATGATGGTACCATATCATCGCAAAATGGCCGAAGCCTAAACATCGCAAAAGTGGCCGAAGCCTCAACATCGCAAAAGTGGCCGAAGCCTCAACATCGCAAAAGTGGCCGAAGCCTCAACATCGCAAAAGTGGCCGAAGCCTCAACATCGCAAAAGTGGCCGAAGCCTATACATCGCAAAACATCGCAAAATAATGCACATGCCATGAGACTCTATGAAACACATGTGCAACTCACCAAAACTCACCTAGAGTGCTCCTCGTCATCGTTATAAAACACTCATAGAGTGTATCCTTCGTAAATCATCACAATCATTATACATCATCACTATAATTATACTCATAGAGTATACACATCATCAATCATCACAAATCATAATACATCATCATCAAGCAATTACTCATAGAGTACACTCATCGCAAAAACATCGCTATTCATAGTACATCATCATAAACACACATATCCTCATCATCATTCAGTACATATATATACTTCATTTGTCTTTTAGCTTAGTGTGTCATAAAATAGTAGATCGATTGACTATGGGATTACTCTGGACCAAAGTTACAACTCACCACGGGCATTGGCCACTCCGGAAGAATTTATCTCCGAAATTTGGTGGGGTTCACGTGGTAGCCAAACAGAGCAAATACATCGTGAAAGAAATTCTGACCTTAGTGGTAAACCACGGTCTAGCCATAGTCAATTAGTGTACTAATAATATAACGTTTCATAGTAGTTCACTTATATAAACATAGTATCGCAATTTTCATAAAAACAGCACCATTTACTTAGTAAATACAGCAACAATAAACATTTTATTTTGCCTTAAAAATAGAATATTCAGTTAGGCCTCTGAATAAGCTTTCCAACGCATCTTAGAACACCTCAATCGGGTTCCGGTTCAAAAGATATTCGATTTTCAAAAACAAGTGACAAAGCAGTTGAAAAATGATGAGAAAGCATCGGCGCATTTGGCGCATGAAAGCGCCCGGTGAGGCGCGATGGCGCCATTGGGACGTAAACTCGCGAGAATGTGGGCATTGCTTTGGCGTGTGAAGCGCCACTTCAGCGCCCGATGGCGCCAATCATTTATAACGATGTATTATTATGCGAATTTTCCGAAAATGTGCGCTTTTTCACCCAACTCGATTTTAACTCCAAAATACGAAATTTTTCACCAATTAAAATCATCAAAGCTCACCAAGAAACATCAAACAATCCTTAAAAATCTTTTCCTCATTACATCCACATAAAAACACATTTGTTCATCAAACCACTCAACTAAATTCACCAAGAAATCATTGAATTCATCAAGTAATCACCACAAATCATTAACTTACTCAAAACCACATCGAATTCAGCAGGAATTCCGATTTCACCAACTCATCATGAACTAGGTCATTACATTGCCAATTTTAATTTCACCAAAACGTCACAACCCAATTTCATCAAAACATCATCAAAATTTCCTCAAGAACATCATCAAAATTTCATCAACAACCTCAAATTCATCAATAACATCAAATTCATCACTATCAACGAAAATTCATCAACCACATCGAATTCATCAATAACAACAATTCATCAATGACACAAAATTCATCAATATCATTAAATTTATCAACAACATAAAAACCCCCCCAAAACCCCACTACATACCCAATCATGTTAAACCGAAACGCTCACCCTTACCTCTTAAACGTAAGCTCCGTAGAAGATGAATGAGAGTACGAACGAAACCACAGCAACAATCCTCGCGATCTACACTTCTTCTCTCCTTCTCACGATCGCGAGTTCTCTCTCTCTTAGATTGTAGGGAGATCAGTTTTCGTTCTCACCACTTCTGGATTCTAACTCTGGAATTGCTCTCCTATTGAAGCCCTCTGCGATACGAGAAGAACGCAACAAACGGCGTCACAATCGGAGCTCCAGAGACAAAGATATGATTAAAAGAGTGAAAACGGCAAGAAAAATGCCCTAGCTGCGCAGAAACGCAGCTATATACTGAACTTCGCGCACGAGCGCGAGCAGCGCGACTTAGGCGTGAGTCAAGCGCGAAACACCCTACACCTGCTTCGCGAATTAATTAAAATAGCAAACGACGTCGGATTTTAACAAATGACCACTCGTTGGAAAGCTCTCATGATGTAGTTTCTATCTATGATTTTTAATTCCCAAAATAAGTAACCAATTCATCTAAAAATAAATTTAAATAAAATTGGGGCGTTACAACTCTCCCCCACTTAAAGAATATTTTCGTCCTCGAAAATTTACTCCAACTCACGAAACAAGACTCAATCTTCTTGTCACCCATACGCTGCACTTAGGCACTCTATGGTTCAACCACCCTAGCTTCTACATACATCTACACTTAAGCTTTTACTCACCACACTTCAACAACTACCCTTAGGCGCACCACTGCGCGCGCACGACACTTCACCCGACACCAAGTACAACATGTAACCGACGTACACATTCCTTCGACTCACACTTCCGACACCCACATACTTCGATAACTTTGCAACATCGCACGCCGTCACACTTATACGTCGACTTCCATATATTTTGTCCCGCTTATAGTCAGGTAACTACACCTCGGCTCCTACGTCACCTTACACACCTAACCTTCACTTCTCCTCGTTTTCTTTGGTTCTCACGCTATGATCGAACTTAGCTACGATTATAACACCAACAACACATCATAACTTCACCAAAGTGAAGCACACACTACATCAATCACACAGTAAGCAACACAACAACTCCAAAAATAAATACGCATTAAGCCAAAACTCCAAAGTAACAGTAACAATACTAAAGAAAAATAGGAAAAACAGTCCTCTTAAATTTTCAAAGCAGTGCACTGTGAGTTCATAAATCGATACCTATAAACTTAAGGAAACAACATCCTTTATTCGCAAAAATAACAACAAGAACAAACATGCAAAACAACAACTCTTTATTTATAAAAACGGCAATGAGAACCACATAAAGCAAAGACTTGCAAAATAGGAAACATCACCCTTAAATATGGGAGGCAAAAGCACCTTTAAATTTTAAAAACAAAGACAATTAAATTGAAGAAAACATCACTCTTACTTTAATCAACAACACTCTTGAATTTGAGATGATAGCACTCTTATTTCGGGAAAAAGCAATGTTAGTTTAAGATTTACAAAAATAGCACTTCAAGTTTTAGTAAACAACACATTAAAATTTGAAGAATTCAAGACCTTTAATTGTAGAAAAACAACATCCTTAATTCAAGAAACAACGCTTTTAATCTTGGGAAACAACAACATAAAATTGAGAAAAGCAGAAAGATCTATTTTTAAAGCGGCAACAAACAGATCACTCTTAATAAAAGCAGAGACAAGAGCCCTTCTAAAGGAGACAAAAAAGCAAAGAAATTTGACCCGGAAAAAGCAGCGCAATTACACATAAAAAGCAATAGCTTCATTCTTTATAAAACGGCAACACCCTTTCTTCATAAAAACAACAACATTTTATTTTGCACATTAGCAACGCTCTCTTTGATAAACAAAGAAACAAAGAACTTAATTTTTATTCTCAATATCACTATCACCGCATTCCTCGATTTCATCATGATTTTTACTCTCGAACTCATTGCATCATTTTAATAACCATCTAAGTGGTACCGCACAACAACACTAACACACAAGGTGTACCAGCACCAACATCACAACATTAAACAAACATCACAACACAAACAAATAGCACACACGGCATCAAACAAACATCACAACATAAATCGGCGCCTATACACATCTCAAAAATGACACGTGCAAAAACAAAACCACTCGAGCCAAAATGTTTAAAATTGAGTTTGGGCACGCGAACGCAAAAAAAGATGGCACGGTAAAATATGCCCCGAGCTCGGAGTTTACCCACACTTAGAATTTGGCGCCTATACACCGGTGGGGATGTATAGGATACCGATTTTCAAAACAAGAATCCATTTTCAAAACGTCTCCAATTTCATTTCTCATCTATACACCCGTCAATCTTAAGTAAAATCACCCCTACATTTTTAGTAACACATCTTCAAGTTCCAAGAGACAACACGTTAAAAATTCGGGTAACAATGTATTTGAAATCTTGGAAAAACATCTCATTTCCATGCTTAGGTAGCATCCCTTTTAAATCATAAGCAGTGGTAAAACCTCAACCATTTTATTTATAAAAACGACCACCTTAAAAATCGGTTTCAAAGAACTTATAAAAAGGGCTAACAAAGTATATCATTAAAGGCTAACAAACAACGCTTTATTTTCAAAGAGGAACAAAGAACACACACAAGTTAAACCCCTACATCCAACACCCCTCAAACTATTGTCGATCCACGCCCTATTACCCAAACATATCGTTAATCATCACATATGTCACGATCCTAACTAGAATGACACATATTTTTCCTCACATCTTTAGTTTAAGTTCAAAAATGGTTCAATCACATGTTCTCACCATATATACTAAAAATCGACCTCTACCCTACATAATCACCCAAATCAAATCCAACTCATCATCTCATATGCTCAATCACGAGCAACATCATTAATTCATCAACAATACCAAAAACACCCAACGGCAAACAACAAAATCCACCACAAAGTCTTCGCGTCGAAAATCGGCGAGAGACACAGAAAACACACCAAGCAACACATTCCAGTCATACACGAAGTACTCAGAGCAAACACACACATAGTAGCAATAAGACAATAAGCAACACCAGTATTAACAATAGCAGTCATACCGTCGCCAATTCGACTAATCAACGCAACACAAATTATAGTTAGAACGAGTACCAAGACTCGGGAGATAACTAGACTCGACACTGGACAACTGGGCCGGACAGACCGAACTGCTCTGATACCACTATTGTAACACCCCTTTTCTACCCTTATATTACACGTCATTTATCAGAGTAATTCTTTCTCAAAATATTTATTTTAATCGATAGAAAAGAAATGCTACAACTTCGTTAAAGCAAACTCATCAATTGCACTCTTCAAAATTTGTGCAACAAAACATCCGTTAAGGAAATCAAATCCTCATAAGTCACATCACAGCGGAATAAACAACACCTCACTAATAACTCTCCAACACGTCGCAATGTAGCAATAAAATCATTATTCATCTAGTTAAACATTTTAACAAACTACACCCACGCCCCCTAGGTGTTACAAAGATGTCAGAGCGACACGACAAACATCCCAAGAGCTAGTAAGGAAGGCGGCAGATCCTTCACTCGCGGTTACCTGCAGCGTTGCCACAATAGAGCAACATTCCAAGCAGAAGGGGTGAGAATTTGAATAAAACATAATCAAGTTCATAATAGAGAAATGAGAGCGAGCAATCACACAATATTATCATCATCACTACATCATAATCACGCAACACCGGCTCAATCACAAACAACGACAATACATAGTCATGATTATGCATGAAGATGCAACCCCCACTGAGGGCATATGCATGATGGTACCATATCATCGCAAAATGGCCGAAGCCTAAACATCGCAAAAGTGGCCGAAGCCTCAACATCGCAAAAGTGGCCGAAGCCTCAACATCGCAAAAGTGGCCGAAGCCTATACATCGCAAAACATCGCAAAATAATGCACATGCCATGAGACTCTATGAAACACATGTGCAACTCACCAAAACTCACCTAGAGTGCTCCTCGTCATCGTTATAAAACACTCATAGAGTGTATCCTTAAATAAATCATCACAATCATTATACATCATCACTATAATTATACTCATAGAGTATACACATCATCAATCATCACAAATCATAATACATCATCATCAAGCAATTACTCATAGAGTACACTCATCGCAAAAACATCGCTATTCATAGTACATCATCATAAACACACATATCCTCATCATCATTCAAGTACATATATATACTTCATTTGTCTTTTAGCTTAGTGTGTCATAAAATAGTAGACCGATTGACTATGGGATTACTCTGGACCAAAGTTACAACTCACCACATGGGCATTGGCCACCGGAAGAATTTATCTCCGAAATTTGGTGGGGTTCACGTGGTAGCCAAACAGAGCAAATACATCGTGAAAGAAATTCTGACCTTAGTGGTAAACCACAGTCTAGCCATAGTCAATTAGTGTACTAATAATATAACGTTTCATAGTAGTTCACTTATATAAACATAGTATCGCAATTTTCATAAAAACAGCACCATTTACTTAGTAAATACAGCAACAATAAACATTTTATTTTGCCTTAAAAATAGAATATTCAGTTAGGCCTCTGAATAAGCTTTCCAACGCATCTTAGAACACCTCAATCGGGTCCCGGTTCAAAAGATATTCGATTTTCAAAAACAAAGTGACAAAACAAGTGAAAAATGTTGAGAAAGCGATCCTTTGGCGCATGAAGCGCCGGTGAGGCGGCGATGAGGCGCCATTGGGACGAAAACACACAGAATGTGGGCATTGCCTTTGGCGTGTGAAGCGCCACTTCAGCGCCGAGTGAGGCGCCAATCATGAATAACGATTGTATTATGCGAATTTTCCGAAAATGTGCGCTTTTTCACCCAACTCGATTTTAACTCCAAAAATACGAAATTTTTCACCAATTAAAATCATCAAAGCTCACCAAGAAACATCAAACAATCCTTAAAAATCTTTTCCTCATTACATCCACATAAAAACACATTTGTTCATCAAACCACTCAACTAAATTCACCAAGAAATCATTGAATTCATCAAGTAATCACCACAAATCATTAACTTACTCAAAACCACATCGAATTCAAAGAGAATTCGATTTCACCAACTCATCATGAACTAGGTCATTACATTGCCAATTTTAATTTCACCAAAACGTCACAACCCAATTTCATCAAAACATCATCAAAATTTCATCAACAACCTCAAATTCATCAATAACATCAAATTCATCACTATCAACGAAAATTCATCAACCACATCGAATTCATCAATAACAACAATTCATCAATGACACAAAATTCATCAATATCATTAAATTTATCAACAACATAAAAACCCCCCCAAAACCCCACTACATACCCAATCATGTTAAACCGAAACGCTCACCCTTACCTCTTAAGCGAAAGCTCGTGAGAAGATGAATGAGAGTGCGAACGAAACCACAGCAACAATCCTCGCGATCTACACTTCTTCTCTCCTTCTTCTCACGATCGCGAGTTCTCTCTCTCTTAGATTGTAGGAGATCAGTTTTCGTTCTCACCACTTCTGGATTCTAACTCTGGAATTGCTCTCCTATTGAAGCCCTCTGCGATACGAGAAGAACGCAACAAACGGCGTCACAATCGGAGCTCCAGAGACAAAGATATGATAAAAGAGTGAAAACGGCAAGAAAAATGCCCTAGCTGCGCAGAAACGCAGCTATATACGCGAACTCGCGCACGGAGCGCGAGCCAGGCGCGACTTAGGCGTGAGTCAAGCGCGAAACACCCTACACCTGCTTCGGCGAATTAATTAAAATAGCAAACGACGTCGGATTTTAACAAATGACCACTCGTTGGAAAGCTCTCGCAGTGTAGTTTCTATCTATGATTTTTAATTCCCAAAATAAGTAACCAATTCATCTAAAAATAAATTTAAATAAAATTGGGGCGTTACAGAGAGAATTTTTCCCCCACTACCGTCGTTGAAAATGAAGGATGCTAGTTTAGACATGGACGAAGATGTGACTTCGGATTTTGATGATTCTGAAGCTAGCTTTGATGTCATATGTAACGTGGTGTCTATATTACCTAGTGAGTATGATGTCATCACAGTTCCTAATGATGTTGAGGAGAATTTCACTGAAGATATGGCTAATCATAAGCCAGTTTGTTATTACGTTATGAACAACGGTTGTGTCGAAGACCAAATGGCTGCTTTCGAGAAGCCAGATGAAGGCATGCAACACCACCTAAAGCCACTGTATGTTCAAGCCAAAGTCAATGGTGTGGGCATCAATAAGATATTGGTAGATGGAGGTGCTGCAGTAAACTTGATGCCTCAAGCGTTGCTGAAGACAATAGGGATGTTCGACACAGATCTCAAGCCTCATAACATTGTGTTAACTAATTATGAAGGCAAATCTGGCCGATCTTTGGGGGCCGTAGAAGTTGAGATAGTGGTAGGCACTATAAAAAGGACTACCATGTTTTTGTCATAGCTTCTAAGGCAAGCTACAATCTACTCCTTGGTAGGGAATGGATACATGGAGTAGGTGCTGTGCCTTCGAGCCTACATCAAAAGTTGGTGATGTGGAAAGAAAATGGTCTAGTGGAATATGTCGAAGCTGACCAGAGTTATTTCCTTGCTGATGTGAATAATGTCACAAAGGAAAATTTTGAAAAACAAATGGCGAATATTGCGCCATGTACATCTTCTAATCAAGCGTATATCTCTTCTGATAATGTGCTTTCCTCGGTGCACCTCTACCCAACCCATGGTTTTGTTTGGGAAAGGGAGGTGATAGAAGATGCAAGTGTTTATCCTGAAGGAGTCCTACTTCCAACAGGATGGGACACTGATTCTTAAAAAGGTTTTTAGATGTCAGTACCCAATGCTTGGGATAGAATTACGGCCTACATGGCCGAGAACAAAGTAAAAGCGGCTTTGGAAGCCGAAATAATTCAACAAACAATGGTTGTCGAAGCCATAAATTCGTCTGAAGAAAATGGAGAAATCATAGATGAAAAAATTGATTGCATTTATGATGACGAACCATTAGGATTCGAAAAAGATCCTAAAGATTCGACAAGACGTATGCAAGCTCAAGATCCAGTGGAAGAAGTGGATTTGGGAGATGGCTTAGTTAAAAGGCCAACGTATATTAGTGCACATCTTGATGCTGCCTTCAAAACCCAAGTTATTTCACTTTTGCAAGAGTTCAAAGATTGCTTTGCTTGGGAATATAAAGAAATGCCTGGTTTGAGTCGAGAAGTAGTAGAATTGCAAATACCCATTCGACCAGGAAAGAAACCAGTGAAGTTTACCAAGAAGATTTGCTCCTCAGATATTGGATAAAATCAAAGAAGAGATCGAAAGGCTGTTCAAGAGAAAATTCATCAGAACTGCCAGGTGAATTCTTGGGTTTTGTAGTACACAAGAAAGGCATAGAAATCAATCAAAATAATACTAAAGCAATTATGGAAACGAAGGCTCCTTCGACCAAAAAAGAACTTCAGTCATTGCTAGGAAAAATCAACTTCCTTCGAAGATTTATATCAAATCTAAGTGGCAAAACACAAGCATTTTCGCCATTGTTAAGACTGAAGAAAGAAGATGAGTTCAAGTGGGAGCATATTCATCAAGCAGCTTTTGATGCAATTAAGTCTTATTTAATGAAACCACCAATTTTATTGCCTGTTATTAGAAACAAAATGCTAAAATTGTATATAGCAGCTTCTGATAATACAATAGGTAGCATGTTAGCACAAGAGGATGATAATGGTGTCGAAAGAGCCATTTATTACCTTAGTAGGGTTTTGATTGATGCTGAGACAATGTATAGTCCAATAGAAAAGTTATGCCTTTGCTTGTATTTCTCATGTACGAAGTTAAAGCAGTATATAAAATTAGTAGATGTTTATGTTTATTCGCATTTTGATGTTATTAAACATATGTTATCAAAACCAATGTTGCATAGTAGAATTGGTAAGTGGGCTTTAGCTTTGTTAGAATATAACTTAACTTACCAACCTCTTAAATCAATCAAAGGACAAGTGGTTGCTGATTTTATAGTAGACCATTCCGTTGTCGAATGTGAGATCAATTCGTTAGACGTACGTCCTTGGAAGCTATACTTCGATGGCTCAAGCCATAAGCATGGAGTTGGTATTGGGATTTTAATTATTTCGCCAGAAAATATTCCAACGAAGTATAGATTCAAAATTCGAGACTTTCGCTCCAACAATGAAGCTGAGTATGAGGCTTTGATAGTAGGCCTTAAAATTTTACTCGAGTTGGGGGCAAGCCATGTCGAAATCAAAGGTGATTCCCAATTAGTTGTCAAACAATTGACAAAATAGTACAAATGCATCAATGAACACCTTATTAAATATTTTATTGTTGCCAACACTTTATTAAAGAGGTTTACATTTGTACACTTAGAACATTTACCACGAATTGAAAATCAAGTGGCAAATGAGTTGGCACAAATTGCTTCAGGCTACAGGGTTTCAAAACGAAGCCTAGAGGAGTTAATTGAGATAAAAGATAAACTTATTTCACACGACTCTCTCTATAATGACACTTCTTCGACGTTATTGTCAACACCAAAAATTGGGGGGGCAATAAACACAAATGAAGTATTTGTCGAAAAACGTCACATTTTTGATGATATTGACTTAGCAGAAATTTTTGCTCTTGACAATATGATTGATAATGAGTGGCGAAAACCTATTGTAGAGTATTTGCAAAATCCTACAGGAAACAGTGATAGAAAAGTGAAGTATAGAGCTCTGAGCTATGTGATAATTGGAAATGAACTGTTCAAGCAAACCCCTGAAGGGGTGTTATTAAAATGTCTTAGTGAGAATGAGGCATACTTAGCAGTTTCTGATACACATAGTGGGGCATGTGGTTCACATCAAGTAGGCCACAAAATGAAATGGTTGTTGTTTCGACAAGGAATGTATTGGCCAACTATTTTGAAAGATTGTATAGAGTTTGCTAAGGGTTGCCAAGAATGCCAAAAGCATGCTGGAATACAACATGTACCTGCAAATGAGTTACATTCTATAGTGAAACCTTGGCCATTTAGAGGATGGGCTTTAGATGTGATTGGAGAAATAAAACCAACTTCATCAAAAGGCCATAGATATATCCTTGTGGGAATTGACTACTTTACTAAATGGGTAGAAGCAATACCTTTAGCCAATGTGGATCAAGAAGCAGTAATAAGGTTTATCCAAAATCATATCATTTATAGATATGGAATTCCAGAAACCATTACCACAGACCAAGGTACCTGTTTTTACTGGTCGAAAAATGGTAGAATTTGCTTCTGAAATTGGTTTTAAGTTATTAACCCGACACCATATTACGCACAAGCCAATGGTCGTGTAGAAGTTCGCCAATAAAATCATTATTAACTTGATTAAAAAGCACGTTGGACGTAAACCAAAAATTGGCACAACACTCTTAACCAAGTATTGTGGGCTTGTCAAACTTGACCTAAAGAATCCATCAACACTACTCCTTACAGGCTAACATTTGGCCATGATGCAGTGTTACCTGTCGAAATTTGTTTACAATCAACAAGACTTCAAAGACAGTGGGAAATCCCCTCTGATCATTATTGGAATATGATGATTGATGAATTAGTTGATTTGGGACGAAGAAAGGTTATTGGCTTTAGAAATGCTCATTCGATGAAAGAGAGAGTAGCTAAAGCTTATAACAAAAAGGTTAAGTTGAAAACCTTTGAAGAAGGAGAATTAGTGTGGAAAGTTTTATTGCCTATGGATAAAAAAGATAGAGTCTTAGGCAAATGGTCACCAGGATGGGAAGGCCCATTTCGTGTCTTGCAATGCTTTTCGAATGGCGCTTACGAAATCGAAGAGTTAGGTGACGAAAACATAATCTTTAGAATAAATGGCAAGTATTTAAAACAATACAAGCCAACATTGACTGAAATAAAAATTGAACAAACATAAATAAACGAGAATTGTTCACAAATGGCAATGTGTAATGCAACATTAAAATTACATAGCCATTTTAAAATTCCTAAGCTATTACAAAGTCTCAGAAATTCGTCAAGGTTGTCTTGAGCCTTTCAAGAATGTTGGCACTCAAAGAAATGGAAGTCTCAAGAAGGTGCAAATCCCTGTCGAGTTCAGCAAGAGTAGCTTGGTGTTGGTTGGCTTTCTCCAAATGCTCTATGGCTGTCAACGCTTTAGTTGTCTTGATTGACGAAGAAGAACATTCCATTCTTTCGACGACTAAGCTTTTTTGATGCACAGCGTTTGCCAATTTGGTCTGAAGCATTTTGATCTCTTCGTTATAGCGCGTGATATCCGCATCCCATTTAGCAATTGCCTTCTCGTCATTTGCTGCTTGGATTTCGAGAGCTTCAATATCATCTTGATCAGCTTTAAGAGAGGCAAGCTCTACTTCGCAAAGTTGGTTCTCCTGAGCTTTGTGCTTGAGGATATTAGACCGTTGTGTGATCGTAAGAGAAAGTCGCTCAAGATAGGACCAAACTCCATGAAGAAGGTGAGGAGATCTTGAGGAGGATCTAACTTGGTGATTTTATGAATGAGTGATTTGACTTCAAGATATACAGAGGGATCACTTTCAATGTTCGCCACAAGATTCCCCTCTAAGACTTTAACCTTCAACTGACGAAGTAGGTTTTCTACTGATTCCTGGTTGATAGAACTAAGGGAAGTGTTCGAGGGCGCAAATCAAAGCGATTCGACGAGCTTTGGAGACTCAAAGATGATCTTCAAAGTCGCCAAAGGGTCTCTCTTTTTAGCTCGGCCAATTCTTGATCACTAACAAAGATCGTTAGTTGATTCTTTTGGCGTAATTGTCTGGTTTCGTGTTCATCCTTCTAAGTTCTTCTTGTCCTTGATCGATCATGTTCTCGTCAGGATTTTCATCAGAAACATCTATTACTTCTTGTCCTTCGTTTTCGGGGCCTTTAGTTCCCAAAACTTGAGTGTTTTCTTCTACAATGGCCTCTTGTTCGACGCCATTAGCACTTGTGATAGTTGCATCAAAAATGGGGAGTCCAGGCTCGACAAGGTCTTGGACAAGGTCTTTTTTGGGGTGACATCTGGAGTAGGACTTGCTTCCACTTTCTTCTTGGCTTGCGGGGAAGGCTTCCTTGTTGTTGTTGCCTTGGTTACTCTGCCCTTTGGCTTCGCCACAGGTTTGTCTAATGGCGAAAATAAGGATAAGTAAACGAAAATGAAGTTTAACTACAAAGGTCTCAATCTTAGAGAACTTTAAGTGTCGAAAAGGCATATACCTATGTTTCCTGAGGGAAAGGCAGATGCTAATTTCTTCAAGAGATTTGCATCAAAGGTGTCATTGGCCTCTCCAGCAGCAGCAGTGTAATACTGAGACCACCATTCATGGAACTTTGCAGTACATGAGAACCTTGAGTTGTAATTGATTGGTTAGAAGTACAAGGCTCGGTAGTGGAATTTTTTGAAAGCTTGTTCATAAGTCCTCTCTGAGTCTGGACCAATGAATTCTCGCCTATGGAAATATGTTGGGGCAGGTCGAATCTGACAGAGGCCAAATTGCCTTGCAAAGTAGCCTGGAAAATACCTGGTGATCCCAAGATTGTTTTTGTTCTTGCCAGGGGTAAGCCTAGTGGAGAGGAGTGCTGGCGAAAGGTAAGCTCGCCAAACTCGATTGGTTTCCTCAGCATGTTCGTCAGAAGAAGAGGGAAATGGTCTTTTGAACCAAGTTGGTCCATAAGGTCTTTGCACAAAAGGGGCCATAGAGTCTATAAAAGTTGTGCATTCCAGGAAGATTTCAAAATAAATAGAAAATGATTCTTCTGCAGAAAGGCCTTTCTGTTTAGCCTTCAACTGTGCTAGTCGAACCCCCTCAGTTCTTCTTTTGTCTAGAGAAGGTTGGGCTGATTTGGGAAGGTATAGGTCAAGCCTAGACTCAAAAGTGGCCAAAAGCCACAATTGAAGCAACCACAGAGGACCAGAAGCCAAAAACTTAGTGGTAGGCTCATCTTCCCTCAATTCTATGACAACATTGTCAAGTTGTTGGTGAAGAGAACCTAAAAGCAGTTTGGCAAGATTGATGTTCTGCCCTGCATGAAGCTGAGTAGCTAATGGAATGTAGGATTTGGAAACTTGAAGGGAACGTGAGCAAAAGACGAAAAGAGATAACCACAGGGTTAGAAAGGCTATATGCTCTGCATCAGATACTTCATCAGTATCAAGAGTGTGGTGGTCACCAATGTAAGGAGCGAAAGAAGCATTGGTGAAATTGAAATCATAGTTAAAAGCAGAGAGTTTGGGGTTAAAGGTTTCGCCTAAAGGTTTCAAACCTGTGATGGCAGCAACATCTAACAGAGTGGGGGATAACATACCACACTTAAGGTGAAGACTATGTGTGGCACAGTCCCAGAATTGCATCGCTGCCAAAATTAGGGTGCTATCATACTTAGGCCCATACCTAGACAACTGAATAAGGTCGAAAATACCTTGTTGTTTCCAGGTAATGGCTTTCTTAGCCTCAATTTTATTAAGCCACTCTATGTAAACTCGTTGGTCACCCCAAGAGCGCATCTAAAGACCCTAGGAGGATTGTTCGAAACTCTAAGTGGAAGGGTGTTTTAGCAAAACCCTAGGTTGAAGTTGATGAGGACTGGGAAAAATTTCTGAGACTTCATCGTTTTCTAGCAAAATGTTAGGTAAAGGGCCTAAATAGGCGTGAGTATAAATTTCAGTGGAAGGGATTAGTACATGAGTTTGCCAAAGGATGGTACGTTCATCAAGAACATCAGTTAAATCACGAAGCCACCAATAGTCTGGGTTTTTCTGGGCTCATCCTGTTTCTTCGAGCTCTCAGGTCTCGTCGCAGCAGTGGATGATGAAGCCATAGGAAAAGGAGGAAAAGGCAGGTCTGAATCTGGGTTTAGGTTGAAGAAAAAGAGTGAAAGTTTGAAACTTTCGTAGGTTCTGGGTTTTTGCGAAGTGCAGAGATGGAGAATGAGAAGAGAGTGTTCACAAAGTTTCAAACGAGAAAAAGGAAGATGGAAGGGTTCTAGCCGTTTATATATGTTTGGAAGAAACAGTAGTTGACACGTTCGCCATTACTCGCACGTTTGCGACCTTTCAGCGACGTGATGGCCCACCAACTATACTACGTGTGCTAATGAAACGATTCATTTTCTCTGTGCAAGTCATGATGACTATTTTTTCTCTTACTGTCGAAGTGCAAAAGGCGGTAAAAGTAAGTGTGGCACAGTATTCAAAAAATGCCCTTTCTTCCCTCCTTTCATCACTTCGTCGAAAGAAACATTTTTTGGGGGGCAATCTGTTACCTCAAAATTTCGACAACCCATTAAATGAAGCAATTAAATAGGTTTGACTCTCCATTAATGATGTCTTGGAAGATACAAGTCAACACCAAGTCAAATCGCCATCAATTCGACAGAAAAGGTCTACCAGTGCTGACAATATGAATGAGCTTCGACAAGCCTGGCACTTAAAGTTGTGGACACGAGTGGGGCAAAGAGCCTTCGACAAGAGAAAGCTCAACCTTCGGCAGAGCGAAGCTATTTCGACAAAGCAGGGTTGGGTACTTCGTCAAGCGGTTGGCAAAGGTCCAGTCGAAGTGCAAAGGAAGCGACGATTAGTGGGCAGTTACTTTTCCTTATTTCTAGGAATCAGTTACTTTTTTCCCACGTTTGTTTCAAAGAGTATAAATACTCCTTTGTAATAGAAAATCGGGGTCACAACATTGCACAAGAACTCTGAAAACTCAACTTCCAGACAAAAGCGAAAAACAAGTGAACAAATTCATTGTACGTGCTTGTGAACCGCTTTTCCTTTCATTTGAATGCAATTTTTACTTTTGTTTTACATCTACTGCAATTGTTTCTTTTGTTTTGTTTTCACATCGTTTCTCAGATTATCATTTATCGTTCTTAAAACCGTCAAAAACACAAAGTACAAGGGCATATGTCCAGAGATTTCCTAGTTTGATCTCACAAACTCACATTTTAAAACTAGTGATTGTTTGCTAAAAACACCAGCAAACACGGATTACACATTAAGGACATTTTTGAATTTTTATTTGATTGGAGGACCAAATTGACAACGAATTACACTTTCAGGGACCAAATTAGCTATTTAGCTTTTTTTTTTTTTTTTACTTTACGATATTCACATAATGTTTTACGGAGGGAGTAGTTCATCTTATTCGCTTTTCATAATATGTTTTTATTATATTTTACTCTTTTCCCACATGAAACTTTTTCACAAGCAAGTACACATGCATTAGTCATTTTCATGGCAGCCTTGGGTTTAGCGTGAGCATGTCACATGGCATGGTCTAGTCAATCAAAGTAAATGGAATGGTCTAGTCTATCGTTTTTTTCGCCGGAAAGTCTAGTCAATTGGTGGTGATTCTAATTGGTTGTAACAAAATATAATTAACTAGTAAGATATCGGTGCATACGCACGGGTGCTATCATATTATTTTCATGAACGAACTTAGACATAATTTAGTTTGGATAACACCTCGTAAAAAAAAGATAAATTTAAAGTAGTTAAAAAAAAATTTCAAATAAAAAATTAGATAAATATTAAAATCTAAAAATGTAAAAGTATCATTTAAAAATAATCTGTGCATTTATCCCGTGTTCTTTTATATATTTGTTCCGGGGTGTATCAGCAATACCAGGAGGTGCGATCGAGAAATGGACCGTAAGCCCAACCAGTAATAAACGCCCAAGCACGCTTGCAGTGCGCAATCCTGGGGGCGGCGAATTTCTCGCGAACGCCGTGGCGCCCCAATGGTACAAATACCACCTTCATCCACAGTATCAGGTACGTTTTCCTACCCTGTGATACCCTACCCGTTAGCACACCTCTGACTCGAGCGTCAGAGTGTCTTTGCAGGTACCACCCAAGGCGCTCTAAAGACCGGTCGTAATTCACCCACAACGACCGGACATCGGAGCAACGAACGACATCAACATTTATCGGTCATGTTTGCGAAAGCTGTCCGTCTGTTCCTTCCTTCTCCAGTCGCTGCTTTTCCAAGTATGCCGCTCTTTCTGGCTTTCTCGCTTTACTTTTTACTTGTTTAAAATTAGCTTCCACGCCTCGTGAAAGGGGAGGCGTCCGGTCGGAGGACGACCACGTCGCCCCCTTTTCTCGAGCGCGCTGGCTCGGTCGACCTGACGAGTTCTCCTTTCATAGGTGGACCTGACACGAACGAACTGTTCCGGGGTGTATCAGCAATACCAAGAGGTGCAGTCAGAAATGGGCCAACAACCCAACCCAGCGAAACGGCCCAAGCACACTGCTTGGTGCGCAATCCTCGGGGACCGGCTGGATTTCTCGCAACGGCCAGGGCGCCCCCCAATGGTACAAATACCACCTTCATCCACAGTATCAGGTAAGTTTTCCTACCCTGTGATACCCTGCCCGTTAGCACACCTCTGACTCGAGCGTCAGAGTGTCTTTGCAGGTACCACCCGAGCCGCTCTCAAGACCGGTCCTAATTCACCCACAACGACCGGACAGCGGAACAACGAATGACATCAACACTTATCGGTCAGGTACGATCAATTTGCGACCACAGTGGGAAGCCCGTGCACTATCCTACCTCAGACATGGCCCCAAAGAGACCTACTACGCGGGCATCGACGCAGCACGACCCTACCGGACAAGACGTTCGTCCGCAACAGTCCCCAGAGGGCGTGCCTTTAACCATTCACGAATCACAAGGCAATCCTCGCCAAGAGCCCTCGGTGCAGGGCAGACGAGGACCGATCCCGAACAAGTACAAGAAATGGTTCCACACCAAAGAAATCCCATTGAGCCGCGAAGTCGGGATTATGGAGCTCTACAAGAGCATGTCACCCGAGCCGTTTTCTCCAATCGCCCGAATAAGAATCAACACATCGTTGATCGGGATGAGTGATATCTCGCTTCGAGAGAGGTCAATCCTACCGCCATGAAGCGGACCACGGAGAGCCCTCGCCCTTCACGCAGAGCCAGAACGCCCCCTTGAAGGAACATTCGTCATCGGGGAAGCACTTCTCGTCATTCTCCAAAGACACAGTGGGTTAAGACGCAGACGCCCGCTCAAGGAACGCGAGTCGCTCGTTCCCCCTCATACGATTATGACTATTCAGACTCCATCTACCATCCTGAGTCGGACCGCTCGTCTACGAGATATTCCTCGTGCGAATCCTCCGACTCCTGGAGATCTAGAAGCCGCTCCTGGGACCCTAACGACGAGCTCAACGATTATCGCAATGGGGAAATCAGAGATGTTTCCCAGCGACCAAGGAGGCATCACTCCGTCCGAAGTAGAGGGCGATCGCCCCAGGTGCCTCCGATGTACGGTCATCCGGTCGGCGGTGGATTCTAAGGGATGTCGACCAGCGAGGCATACCTTACTATGCAGCCTTTTGGGTCAAGTGATATCCCGACCGCCATGGCCCTTCACGAGGAGATCCGCGCCATCAGTATCCCGAGGGATCTAAGGAAGCCGCCCAACCTGAACAAATTCGACGGTCGTGGGGATCCTGACAAGCATATCAGATACTTCAACAATTACTGCAGCTACAGAGAGATGGGTTCTACGATGAAGTGCTCGATGGCCGGGCACTAGAATGGTGGGAATCTCTGCGACCGAGCACCATCTCCTCCTGGGAAGGTCTGATCAGAGTCTTCCTAGCAAATTACACGGCCAACCGATGCCAATACCGCTATGAGGAACACTTGGATACGATCATCCAAGGCGACGATGAACCGTTAAGGCAATACATAGACCGGTTCAATTCTGAGGACGATACCATTCGCGACCTGACGGACAAAGATAAGCTGAAGTATCTCAAGCGGGGCATCAGGCCGGATCATAAGTTCGCAGAAGAGTTCACTTTGAACCACTACACTGATCTCAACACATTCCTTCGCAGAGCTAACTACCACATGACTTACGAAGAGACACTGGCTGCAAGGAAGGTCGCCCGCGTGCGACCTAGAGAAGAGCAAAGCAAGCCGTTCAAGGCTCAAGACAACCATAGTGACAACAAGCCGGAGTTTCGGCCTATGACGTACGAGCACCGGACGAGGCTCAACACACCTATCGCTCAGATATTTTCTGAATGTCAGAACAATGAGTTCGTTGGTGTGAAGCGGCCTGATCCTTTAGTACTCAAGAACGGTGCCCGGGCGACCAAGAAGTATTGTCGGTACCACAAAAGCAAGGGGCATGATACAAATGACTTCATGGCCCTGAAAGATGATATAGAAGATCTCATCCAAAAGGGCAAGTTAAGGTAGTATGTCAGAACTGAAGGTGCCGAGCGGCCCAAAGAAAGAGCCGGGGGACAGCCCTCTCAACCTAAAGGCAAGACCGTGACCGCAGCAGCCATAGAAGCGGCCGGGGACAAGGATACCTCTGAAGAGGTCGTCCGGCAATCTAAAGGCCGCAGGGTTGCCATGGTCATCCATGGAGGGAACCCTTTAGATCGCAGAGAATCAAAGAAGGCCATGAAGAGGAAGTAGAACGAGATTCTTATGGTTGTAACGACTTCAGCTGAGCGACCGGCCTCGAATAGGCCGCCCATTTCCTTGGAGATGAAGACCTACTGGATGGAAGAACCAATAGCTACATTCCGTTGGTGGTCTCGGCGGTCATGGCCAACACTGAAGTCCGCAGAATTTTGGTCGACCAAGGAAGTTCGGCCGACATTATGTTTGAAGAGTTAATCGACAAGCTGAGCGTAGATCAGAGTGAGATCATCCCACAGGCCGGCCCAACTCCACTGACAGGTTTTAACAGGGCGGTCACCTACCCCTTGGGGACGATAGAACTCTTGGTCACCTTCGGAGATGACACAGGAGAAAGCACCCTATATAGGATGATCAGGACGACATTCCTGGTCCTCCCTATCAAGTCCTGCTATCAATGCATCATCGGTCGGCCGACACTTGGGAAGCTGGAGGCCGTTGCCTCCAGTCCACCTGAAGATGAAGTTCTATAGCAAGGATGATCAAGTCGTGACTCTGATGGCCGACATGGAAGCGGCCAAACGAAGCCATTACTTGTACCAAGACATCTGCGACGAGCAAGACGTGAGTTCCAACCCGCAAAATCTTGAAGAAAGGCACCAAGTCAACCTTGCCGACCTGGATGCCCGTTATGACCCTGACAGCGACCTAGAAGATGGTGAGGATGATTTAGCCCGTGAGCTAAAAAACAGATTGATTGATGTCCAACTGGGGGACGACCCAACTAAAACGGTCAAGCTAGGAAGCGACCTACCTGAACAGGTCAAGCAGGATCTTATGGCCTGTCTTAAGGATTATGCAGATTTGTTCGCGTGGCAGGCATCAGATGTAACACCCTAAATGATTTAATTAAGCAATTGATTAAATTATTTAAAGTGTTGCACTTATTTTTAATTATATTAAATTATAATATAGTATTTTATAATATGGTATTTTATTAATTGAAGGGAGTGGTATTGGAAATACCGGGATTGCAAGTTTGGGCCCAGGAGCCCAAGCCCAATGACTTAGGCTCCTAGGGTTGGTGCATTTCGCACCAATTGAGCAAGGAAAAGAGAGAAACGAAAGAAAGGAGAGAAAGAGAGAAGAGAAACGACGCTAAGGGGGAGAAAAGAAGAGAGTTGCATCGCACCAAGCAAGGAAGGGAGAAGAAGGCTCTAGTTGCTGTGGTTTTTGCACGTGACTCAGAGAGAAGGAATTTCTACGGTTAAAATAAGGTAAGGGGAGTCTCACTCTATAATAGAGAGTATAATAGGGTGTAGGTCGATTATAGAGTCTCTAATGTTGTTAATTGATATTGATTTTGAGTGTTGTGTGATTGATTTTGGTTAATTGAAGTGAATTGAGCATGAAAATCGATTTAGGGCTTTAATTTGGGGTTTTTATGTTCTTGATTTGGCTTTGATGCATGATTGAGTGTTATAATATGAAATTGAATGTGTTGGCATGATTATAAAGTGTATTTGAGTGGTATATGATGATTAGAATTGAAAGACTTTGGGAATTGGGGGTTTTTGGGTCTTGGGGCGCCAATGTGCTAGGGATTTGGTGTAACACCCCCTTCTACTACTTATTAATTATTTAATAAAAATCAGAGTTTTTCAAAAATTTGTCCACGCACCTCAAAGAGGGTGGTACATTTAACAGAACATCGTTCAAAACACATTTAAATATTCAAACACATCAAGTGTGCGAGAAACATCTCATAGTCACGCGGGTCAAGACCCTCAAATACCTGCTTTAACGTTTACAATAATCCGTAAAATAGTTTGTAACGCAATGGAAATAAACCGAGTTCAACATACTCAAGACATAATTCAAACAAATTTAGTACATAGCATAAAAATGAAGGTAACTAGAGCCCCATCCCGGTGTTACTATCGAGCTGACTCAATAAACCCAAGAGGCATGGCACCTTCACTCGGAATCACCTGTTTGTCGCCACGAGAGCAGGCAACATAAAAATGCTAGGGTGAGTCTCTTTACATAAATAATAACAAGTAAGATAAGCATTATAAGCAGGCAGCAATGAAACACATTAACTATTCACAACTAAGACATTTACTGTAACACCCCATTTCTACCCGGTAATTTAAATCAAAAATCAGAGTATACAAAAATCATTTCTGGTCATCTTTTAGTTTAGTGTGTTATAAAATAGTGAACTGATTGACTATGGGATTACTCAGGGAACTGATACTACTTGCAACAGGCATTGACCTCCTTTGCAAGGCTCTCAGTGATGCCCTTGTAAATACACCAAATAAAGAAATTTCGACCTTAGTGGCGAACCACAATTTAGCCATAGTCACAAAGACACTAATAGTATAACATAAATCGGTCCTCAATAAAATGGGCGTCACACATCTCTCTTAAAACATTCAATAGTTAACTCATCTCGAAATATCATCAAAATACGTAACACCAAAGAAATAAACTCGTGGAACTATAGTTTCATATAATGCAATGGAAAATACTCATGATCTCAGCCAGAATAATTCAAGATCTCAAAACAATACATAGAAGGCTCAACAAAGAGCAAAACAAGACAACTATAGTTCATAACCCCAACCCCTAGGTGCTACGTGATCGAGCAGCACCGACTCGGGAGTAGTGAAGGTAGAAAGCCCTCACTCATGACTACTGTGGTGAACAACAAGAAAAAGGGTGAGTCTCGAACTATATAATAAAAGTGATAATAGGCAATATATATAATCATAGTTCACAGCATACTCAACACACCAATCATCACTCAACGATATTCATGCACTAATGAGAATGTATGCAATGTAAGTATGCATGTGGTACCATTTGCCCTCCGGCATTCTCATCAATAATGGAGTCCTCATGACTCTGGCCCTCCGGCCGCCCGCAGGCTTCACAATCATTTTATAAGGCCCTCCGGCCGCCCTCAGGCTTCACAATCATTTTATAAGGCCCTCCGGCCGCCCTCAGGCTTCACAATCATTTTATAAGCTCTACGACTGGGCAAAAGAATGTATGCATGAGACTTCATGTACAACACAAACACAATCTCAAACAGCTCAATACACACATTAACTCTTACCTCAGTATTCAATCTCATTTTATAGCCCCCATGGCTTGGCCCTCCGGCCCATGCCCTCATGGCATGCTCAGTCACCTCATTGTATACCCTCAACACCATTAAGTCCCAAGGACTAATCCCCTCTAGAGTACTCAACCTCACTCAAGGACCTAAACCACCATTTAGGACCAAAACAATCATCTAGGGACCAAACTGTCACCTAGGGACCTAAACAGCACACTCGGGACCAAACTGTCGCCTAGGGACCAAAACAGCACACTCGGGACCAAACTGTCGCCTAGGGACCAAAACAGCACACTCGGGACCAAACTGTCGTCTAGGGACCAAAACAAAGACACTTCGGGACTAAATCACGCCTAGGGACCAAAGCAAAGACTCCTCAGACTAAATCTGGCAAAGCACTAAGTGCCAAAACAAAGAACAATAACAAAGATGACACAATTAAGACACAGGTGAAAAATATTGATTCACGACTTGATTATTTTGAACGAAGTTGTTTTGAAAAGAAAACAATCAATTTTGGCCTTATTTTCCTTTGAAAGGTAAATCGATTATTGCCTTGAGTTTTAAAGAGGGCAATCGATTGTTGCCTTGAATTTTGAAGAGAACAATCGATTGTTGCCTTGAATTTTGAAGAGAACAATCGATTCCTTGCTTCCTTTTTAACAAGAATAATCGATTCTTGGCTTGACAATACAATTAAGGAATCGATTCATGACTCTTAACACTACAAGGAGAAATCGATTCATGACCCTTAACACTACAAGAAGAAATCGATTCATGACTCTTAACACCACAAGAAGGAATCGATTCATGACTCTTAACACTATAAGAAGAAAATCGATTCATGACTCTTAACACCACAAGAAGGAATCGATTCATGGCTTTCCTCGAGTTCTCTCCTTCTCACACGATCAATACACCCGGATGATACAATTCTACGGTCATCTCAAACACAATCAATATCATCAATTTAACATCATCAAAATTCATCAACATCATCCAAATTCATCAACAACATCAAAATTCATCAACATCATCCAAATTCATCAATAGCATCAAAATTCATCAACAATCATCAAACATCAACAATCATCGAATTCATAAAAACAAAGTGACCTAAGCCCTAAATCCCAACATACAACCCATTATATCCCTTATTATATAGCAAGACCCACCCTTACCTTGATCAAACCGAAGACTTAAGTCCTTCCAACGGAGTCACCAATCGAACCACGCCAATGACTCTCTTCTTCTCCCTTTTTCCTTATGCGATCACTCTTCTTCTTTCTTCTCCCTTCTCCTTTCTTTTACGTTTTCTTTCTTTTCTTTTGCACAAATGAGAGAAAATTCTACTTTTGGCTATATGTATATTGGGCCAAGCGCACCTTGGGCCCTTTTTACACCCCTTCTCCATTTCTTCCACCATCCCCTTCAATTAAAATAAATTATGAATTATAAACACTATTTTATATTCTATTATAATTTAAAACAGAGTAACACTTTAAATAATTTAATCAATCGCTTAATTAAATCATTTAGGGTGTTACAACTCTCCCCCACTTAGGAAATTTCGTCCTCGAAATTCATACCTGATTCAAACAGCTCCGGATACGACTCCCGCATCCTGCTCTCCAGCTCCCAAGTCATGCTCTCACCCGCAGCTCCCAACCACACTACCTTGACCAAGGCAATGTCTTTCCCTCTCAACACCTTCACTTCTCTATCATCAATCCTCACTGGCATAGTCTCCACAGTGAGGTTCTCACGTACCTCCACATCATCCATGTGAATCACATGAGACGGGTCTGGAATATACTTCCGAAGCTGTGACACGTGGAAGACATCGTGCAAGTTCGAAAGATTAGGCGGCAAAGCCACCCTATAAGCAACCTTTCCAACCTCTCGGTGATCCGCACGGTCCAATAAACCTTGAGTCAACTTCTTTGCTTTTAGAGCACGCCCAACACTACCATAGGCGTGACCCTCAAGAACACATGCTCACCACTGAAACTCCAAGTCCTTCCTCCTCTTATCATGATAACTTTTCACGCCGCCTGGGACTCTCTCATTTTCTCCCCGATCATTTTCACCTTCTCCGTAGTCTCCTAACCAACTCTGGTCCAAGAACAACACTCTCGCGGACTCATGCCAATACAAAGGAGTCCTGCACCTCCGCCCATACAGTGCCTCAAAAGGAGCCATCCCAATGCTCGAATGATAGCTGTTATTGTAAGTGAACTCAATCAGTGGAAGATGTGTATCCCACGCACCTCCCTGCTCTAGCACACAAGCTCTCAAAAGATCCTCCAAAGACTGGATGGTTCTCTCTGTCTGACCATCAGTTTGAGGATGATAAGCTGAACTCAACCTCAGCTTGGACCCCAAAGCCTCCTGCAAGCTTCCCCAAAACTCGGATGTAAACCGCGGGTCTCTATCCGACACAATACTCTTCGGAACCCCATGAAGCTTCACAATCACCTGAATGTAAATTCTAGCCAACTTTGGCACAGGAAAGGTGATGTTGATAGGAATAAAGTGAGCAGACTTGGTCAACCTATCCACAATCACCCAAATAGTGTCCGACCCTCTCACAGTATTTGGCAATCCGGTCACAAAATCCATGGAAATGCTGTCCCACTTCCATTCCGGAATCTCCAAAGGTCAGATCAACCCCGCAGGCTTCTGGTGCTCAATCTTTGACTTCTGGCAAGTCAAACATGCATATACAAACTGCGCAACATCTCTCTTCATACCAGGCCACCAAAATAGTTTCTTCAGATCATGGTACATCTTAGTAGCACCTGGATGAATGCTCAACTTACTCCTATGGCTCTCCTTGAGTATCATCTTCTTTAACTCAAAGATCATCCGAACACAAATGCGCCCTCGAACCTCAACACACACCACGGGAATCCAACTCAGTAATCCCCACCAACGGCTTGCTCACCAAAGAACCAAAGAAATCTACTAACTTCACATCTAACTTCAAGGCGTCTCGATACTAACCAAGAAGTCATTCCCAATCCTCAAGATCCCCAATCTGACACACTGGGTGTCACCTCACAAACCAGGACTCAAGTCACGGAATTGCTCAATCAATTCCAATTCTCTCACCATCATAGGTGACATATGCAAAGTTTTCCGACTCAAAGCATCACCACGACATTAGCTTTGCGGGGTGATAGTTCAAGCCGAAATCATAGTCCTTCAACAAACTCTAACCAACGCTCTGTCTCATATTCAGCTCCTTACGGTCAAACAAGTACTTGGACTCTTGTGATCACCGAACACTTCGAATCTAGTACCATAGAGATAGTGCCTCCAAATCTTCAACACAAACACAATTGCGGCCTAACTCTAAGTCATGAGTAGGATAGTTCTTCTCATGTGTCCTCAACTATCGGACGCATAAGCAACTACCTTCCCATCCCGCATCAATACACCTCCCAAACCCATCTTGGACGCATCGCAAAGACACAACAAATGGTTGCTCCCTGACAAGCAACACTAACACCGAGACGTGGTCAACCTCCTCTTTAGCTCTTGGAAGCTCTCTTCACACTTCGCATCCCACACAAATGCCTTTCCTTACAGTCAATCGAGTCAATGGAAGGGCTAGCTTAGAGAACCCTTCAATGAACCTCCTGTAATAACCACCAACCCCAAGAAACTCCCCGATCTCGGCCACAGACTTTGGGCTCTCCCACCGCACATTGCATCAACCTTGGTGGATCCACACTATACCATCACCGAGAAATAATATGACCCAAGAAGCTCACCTCATGCAACCAAAACTCACACTTTGACAACTTGGCATACAACTTCCTCTCTTTCAAGACCTCTAGCACCAACCTCAAGTGCTCGCGCATGCTCTTCCTCGATTTTGAGTACACCGAATATCATCAATGAAAGCGACCACAAACCGATCCAGATAGCTATGGAAGATTCGGTTCATGTACTCCATAAACACCCCGGTGCATTTCAGGACACCAAACGGCATTACGAGTACTCATAATGCCCATACCTCGCTCGAATGCGGTTTTTCGGATATCCTCATCCTTCACCTTAATGCGGTGATACCGGACCTCAAGTCAATCTTGCTAAACACTTTAGCACCCACCGGTGATCCATCGGATCATCTATCCTCGGGAGAGGATACTTATTCTTGATAGTTACTTTATTCAACGTATGCTCGTAGTCCACGCACAGACGCATACTCCCATCCTTCTTCTTTACTAACAGAACTGGAGCTCCCCATGGCGACACACTAGGCCTCACAAATTTCTTCTCAAGAAGCTCTTCTAACTGCTTCTTCAATTCAGACAACTCAGAAGCTGACATCCGGTACGGTGCCATAGACACAGGCCTAGTACCAGGCACAAGCTCAATCCCGAACTCAACTTCCCTCTCTGGGGGCACACTAGGAATCTCATCAGGAAACACTTCAGGGAACTCACACACCACCTGTAACCCATCAACCACGGCTCGGTTCTCAGCAGACATAGACGCCATCAAAGCAAACAGATGACCACCCTCCTTCATAATTTTATGCAGCTGACCCGCAGACAACAAAACAGATTCTTCCTCTTACGGAGGAAGGAAACTTACAGACTTGCAATCGAAGCTCTTGTGACCCGGCTTGCCACACTTGAAACACACCATATCAGCGGGAGCATCTCCCCCACTTGGCTTCTTGCCCTCAGCAGACCTCTTACCCTCAACAGACCTACTACCACCAGCATACCTCTGTTTTCCTCTATCAGCAGACACCTCATATGGCTTACTCTGGTTCTGGAACTCACCTCTATCAGCAGCATGAACAACAATCTAGAAGTAGTCTAGCAACACCTAATTGTCATAAACACTATGACAGACAGACTTGGCCGGACAGACCGAACTTTTGCTCTGATACCACTAATGTAACACCCCATTTCTACCCGGTAATTTAAATCAAAAATCAGAGTATACAAAAATCATTTCTGGTCATCTTTTAGTTTAGTGTGTTATAAAATAGTGAACTGATTGACTATGGGATTACTCAGGTAACTGATACTACTTGCAACAGGCATTGACCTCCTTTGCAAGGCTCTCAGTGATGCCCTTGTAAATACACCCAATGAAAGAAATTTCGACCTTAGTGGCGAACCACAATTTAGCCATAGTCGGTCAAAGACACTAATAGTATAACATAAATCGAGTCCTCAATAAAATGGAGCGTCACACATCTCTCTTAAAACATTCAATAGTTAACTCATCTCTTAAATATCATCAAAATACGTAACACCAGCAAATAAACTCGTGGAACTATAGTTTCATATAATGCAGCGGAAAATACTCATGATCTCAACAGAATAATTCAGCAGTCTCAAAACAATACATAGAAGGCTCAACAAAGAGCAAAACAAGACAACTATAGTTCATAACCCCAACCCCTAGGTGCTACGTATCAGAGCAGACCGACTCGGGGAGTAGTGAAGGTAGAAAGCCCTCACTCATGACTACCTGTGGTGAACAACAACAGAAAGGGTGAGTCTCGAACTATATAATAAAAGTGATAATAGGCAATATATATAATCATAGTTCACAGCATACTCAACACACCAATCATCACTCAACGATATTCATGCACTAATGAGAATGTATGCAATGTAAGTATGCATGTGGTACCATTTGCCCTCCGGCATTCTCATCAATAATGGAGTCCTCATGACTCTGGCCCTCCGGCCGCCCGCAGGCTTCACAATCATTTTATAAGGCCCTCCGGCCGCCCTCAGGCTTCACAATCATTTTATAAGGCCCTCCGGCCGCCCTCAGGCTTCACAATCATTTTATAAGCTCTACGACCGCAGCCGAATGTATGCATGAGACTTCATGTACAACACAAACACAATCTCAAACAGCTCAATACACACATTAACTCTTACCTCAGTATTCAATCTCATTTTATAGCCCCCATGGCTTGGCCTCCGGCCCATGCCCTCATGGCATGCTCAGTCACCTCATTGTATACCCTCAACACCATTAAGTCCCAAGGACTAATCCCCTCTAGAGTACTCAACCTCACTCAAGGACCTAAACCACCATTTAGGACCAAAACAATCATCTAGGGACCAAACTGTCACCTAGGGACCTAAACAGCACACTCGGGACCAAACTGTCGCCTAGGGACCAAAACAGACACTCGGGACCAAATCGCCGCTTAGGGACCAAAATAAAGACACTCGGGACCAAACTGTCGCCTAGGGACCAAAATAAAGACACTCGGGACTAAATCGTCGCCTAGGGACCAAAACAGCACCCTCTCAGACTAAATCTGGCAAAGCACTAAGTGCCAAAACAAAGAATAATAACAAAGATGACACAATTAAGACACGTGTGAAAAATATTGATTCACGACTTGATTATTTTGAACGAAGTTGTTTTGAAAAGAAAACAATCAATTTTGGCCTTATTTTCCTTGAAGAGGTAAATCGATTATTGCCTTGAGTTTTAAAGAGGGCAATCGATTGTTGCCTTGAATTTTGAAGAGAACAATCGATTGTTGCCTTGAATTTTGAAGAGAACAATCGATTCTTGCTTCCTTTTTAACAAGAATAATCGATTCTTGGCTTGACAATACAATTAAGGAATCGATTCATGACTCTTAACACCACAAGAAGGAATCGATTCATGACTCTTAACACTACAAGAAGAAAATCGATTCATGACTCTTAACACCACAAGAAGGAATCGATTCATGGCTTTCCTTGAGTTCTCTCCTTCTCACACGATCAATACACCTGCATGATACAATTCTCGGTCATCTCAAACACAATCAATATCATCAATTTAACATCATCAAAATTCATCAACATCATCCAAATTCATCAACAACATCAAAATTCATCAACATCATCCAAATTCATCAATAGCATCAAAATTCATCAACAATCATCAAACATCAACAATCATCAGAATTCATAAAAAAATAGTGACCTAAGCCCTAAATCCCAACATACAACCCATTATATCCCTTATTATATAGCAAGACCCACCCTTACCTTGATCAAACCGAAGACGAAGTCCTTCCAACGGAGTCACCAACTGAACCACAGCAACAGCTCTTCTTCTCCCTTTTTCCTTGTGCGATCACTCTTCTTCTTTCTTCTCCCTTCTCCTTTCTTTTACGTTTTCTTTCTTTTCTTTTGCACAAATGAGAGAAAATTCTACTTTTGGCTATATGTATATTGGGCCAAGCGCACCTTGGGCCCTTTTTACACCCCTTCTCCATTTCTTCCACCATCCCCTTCAATTAAAATAAATTACTGAATTATAAACACTATTTTATATTCTATTATAATTTAAAACAGTGTAACACTTTAAATAATTTAATCAATCGCTTAATTAAATCATTTAGGGTGTTACATTTACCATTTCAAGTATATTACTAGAACACCCATCATCAATTAATTACGTATCAACAGGCATCCCATGAGTGTATGAGTTTATGCATGTATGCAATATGCATGTGGATCCATTACACTTCGCTTTATTTTTAACACTTCGCTTTGGCCGAGGCCCACTTCGCTTTTTGGCCGAAGCCCACTTCGCTTATGCATATGCTTTATGCGACACTATGACAATGCAACATACACAATCAATTACCACCACATTCATTGTCACATCACCCAAAGCATCACCACACCACAACTCGTCACTTTTTGGCCGAGGCCCTCTTCGCTTTTTAACTCTTCGCTTTGGCCGAAGCCCACTTCGCTTTTTAATTCCAACACCTCAACATTAACTCACACTTTATCATTTATTATCACCACTTTATCAATTATTAATTAATTCTCACCTAAGGACCAAAACACCCCATAAGGGCCTTCTCTTCACTTTGAGGACCATTTTGACACACCAAGAATTAATTTAGGAACTTAGGAATTTATTTGACACATTGGGACTAATTAGACGCTAAGGGATTATTTTGTCACGCCAAGGATTAATTTAATTCTTAGGGACTAATTTGTCACACCAAGGATTAAATTAATTCTTAGGGACTAAACCATCACTTAGACATATTTTGGGTACCTAGACACCAAGGGGGCAGCCAAAATGGCGCCCATAGCCAAACACCAACAGCCACACATCACACACTAGCACGTGGCGCCAAGTTTCTAGCAACCGGCGCCGCACTGCCCCACCTAAAGCGCTTAGCACACAAAGACTGGGCGCTAATTTGCTAGGCAAATGGCGCCCCTCCTTGCCAACTTACCTGCATCGAGCAAACAACCACATCGCAGTGGCGGGCGCCACTTTGCTTAGCAAATGGCGCCTGACCTACGCACAACTCCTCAAAGAACACAAATCACCTCACCAGCGCCATATTCCTAGAGAATTGGCGCCCGCACCATATTCCACCCACAACACGCACTGGCGCGCATTGCCCAAAGAATTGGCGCCTATTCCTTCACCCAAACCGCACGCATCCTAGGACCACAGTGAGCAAAGCGCCATTTGCCTAGGCATTTGGCGCCCTACCTCCAACACTCACACTCAAAAATACTTCAAAACCTAATTTCTATCCAACAATCCAATTATTACCTCACAACCACCCATTTAAACATTCAATTAACATTATTAGTTCATCATATTCACACACTTATTCTCATGGAACCATTTCATCAAATACATAGCATGCATAATTTCACAACTCATGCTCTTACAACCACAAGCAACATGTTATGACCAAAATCAAACATCCCAAACATCAATCAACATACAATTAACAACAATATCACACAACAAATCATTCCTAACACTATCCTACCCATAACACATATCCTACCAATTATCATAAATGCAATGGAGAATCCCCTAACCTTTTTTTTTTTTTGAGTCAAAGCTTCACTTAAACCACCAAGAATCAACAAAACAAGACCCCCACCTTGATTTCCAAACCCCCAACGAAATGTTACCTTGCTTGGTGACAAAAGGAAATTCAAAATAATGAGAATGAGTCTATGAAACTCATAGAAATGAAACAAGGAAAGGTAATGAGGAAGATTAGGACCAATGCCTTCACTTACCAACACAAAACTTTGAGAAAGTTCCTCCTTTCTCCTACTTCTAAAAGTGAAAACGTGGCACTCCTCCTTTGGTATCCATGAGAAATTCAAAATGGTGGAAATGAGCTTATGGAACTCTTAGAAATGGAATAAGGAAGAGAAATGATGAAGATTAAGGCCAAGAATTCACTTACCCACCAAGAATCCAAGTGAAAGCTTCCACCTTTCCCCTCCCTCTCCTTCGCCGCACACCTCCCTCTCTACTCTTCTATTTTTCTTCTTTCTTTTCAAAATGAGGTAATGGGACCCTAATGGGAAAACCCCTAAGTTTTATGACTACTATTGGGCCTACATAATGGCCCTTGGGCCTTATTCTCCACTCCTTCTATTAATTCATCCCACCTCCTGAAAATAAAATAAATCCAACTTAGTAACTTATTTAAAATGGATTAGACCCCTCTTAGATAAAATAAACTTTGACTATTTAATTAACTTAATTAAATGTTGCAAGCCCCCAAATAACTTAATTAATTAAATAATTAAATTATTTTGGGCGTTACAACTCTCCCCCACTTAGAGAATTTTGTCCTCGAAATTACCTGTATCAAATAATTCCGGATAGGCCTCCTTCATCTTACTCTCCAACTCCCAAGTTATGGTTTCTCCCACTGCTCCTAACCACACTACCTTCACCAAATTGATTTCTTTGCCTCTCAAGACCTTCACCTCACGGTCCTCAATCCTAACCGGCATAGTCTCCACCGTAAGGTTCTCTCTCACCTCCACATCATCCATCTGAACTACATGAGACGGATCAGGGACATACTTCCGCAACTGGGACACATGGAATACATCATGTAGATTAGATAAATTAGGTGGCAAGGCCACCCGATAAGCAACTTTCCCCACTCTCTCAGAAATCTGATATGGTCCGATAAAACGCGGAGTTAACTTCTTAGATTTCAATGCACGACCTACACCTGTCGTTGGAGTAACTCTCAGAAATACATGATCACCAGCCTGAAATTCTAGATCCTTCCTTCTCTTATCATGGTAACTCTTCTGTCTACTCTGTGAGGCCTTCATTTTCTCTCTAATCATCTTCACTTTCTCTGTGGTCTCACGCACCAACTCCGAACCTAGCACCACACTTTCTCCAGTTTCGTACCAACACAATGGAGTCCTACACCTCCTCCCGTACAATGCCTCGAAAGGCGCCATCCCGATACTCGAATGAAAACTGTTATTGTAAGTGAATTCAATCAGTGGCAAATGTGAATCCCACGAACCTCCCTGCTCAAGCACACATGCTCTTAACAAATCCTCAAGTGATTGAATTGTCCTCTCTGTCTGCCCATCTGTCTGGGGATGATACGCTGAACTCAACCTCAATTTGGAACCCAAAGCCTCTTGCAAACTCCTCCAAAACTCGGAAGTGAACCTTGGATCCCTATCGGACACAATACTCGTGAGGTACACCATGCGACTTCACAATTGTCTTGACATAGATATCCGCTAACCTCTGAATGGATAAGTAATATTAATCGGTAGAAAGTGTGCGATTTAGTCAATCTATCAACAACCACCCATATGGTATCAAACCCCCCATTTGTAAGTCGGCAAACCAGTCCACAAAATCCATGGAGATACTATCCCACTTCCATTCTGGAACATCCAATGGTTGCATCAATCCTGCTGGCTTTTGATGCTCTACCTTCGATTTCTGACATGTCAGGCAAGCATACACAAACTAAGCCACATCACGCTTCATACCAGGCCACCAAAACAGCTTCTTCAAATCTTGATACATTTTTGTAGCCCCCGGGTGAATACTCAATTTACTCCGGTGACCCTCCTCAAGAATTTCCTTCCTAATCTCCTCATCATCGGGAATACAAATTCTTCCACGGTACCTTAGCACCTCTTGAGCATCTATCACATAATCTTCACTCTGGGAGTGATCAATTCCAACTGCAATCTCAACTATCTTAATGTCCCTCTTTTGAGCTTCCCGAATAACATTCAAAAAGTCATTGTGAATCTTCAACACACCCAATCTCACACTCTTAGGTGTCACCTCGCAGACTAGACTCAAATCTCGAAACTGTTCAATTAATTCAAGTTCTTTCACCATCATTGCAGACACATGCAAGGACTTCCTACTCAAAGCATCAGCTACCACATTGGCGTTCCCCGGATGATAGTTCAAACTAAAATCATAATCTTTCAACAATTCCAACCATCTCCTCTGCCTCATATTCAATTCTTTCTGGTCAAATAAGTACTGCAATCCCTTATGATCACTGAACACCTCAAACTTAGAACCATATAAATAGTGCCTCCAAATCTTCAAGGCAAAAACAATCGCTGCAAGCTCCAAATCGTGAGTGGGGTAATTCTTTTCATGAATTCTCAACTGTCTTGAGGCATAGGCCACAACCTTACCATTCTGCATCAACACACCTCCTAGTCCCATTTTAGACGCATCGCAATATACAACAAAAGGTTCTCCAGATTTGGGTAATGTCAAAACAGGTGATGTTGTCAACCTTCTTTTCAATTCTTGGAAACTTTCTTCACATTTGGAATCCCACACAAACGCCTTTCCTTTACAAGTCAATTGAGTTAGCGGGAGTGCCAACTTTGAAAACCCCTCAATAAACCTTCTATAATATCCCGCCAATCCAAGGAAACTTCTAATCTCGTGAATCGACTTAGGAGCCTCCCACCGCATCACCAAGATCAACTTTGGATGGGTCTACCGCAATCCCATCACGTAAATAATATGACCTAGAAAGCTCACTTCCTTCAACCAAAAGTCACACTTTGATGGTTTAGCATACAACTTTTTCTCTTTCAACACTTCTAGCACTAACTTCAAATGCTCTGCATGATCCTCTTGGACTTGGAGTACACCAAAATATCATCTATGAAAACCACCACAAATCGATCCAAGTAGTTATGGAAAATACGGTTCATGTACTCCATAAATACCCCGTGCATTAGTGACACCAAACGGCATTACTGAATACTCATAATGCCCATATCTCAAATCTGAATGCCGTCTTTCGAATATCCTCATCTTTCACTTTAATCTGATGATAGCCCGATCTCAAATCAATTTTGCTAAACACCTTAGCACCAACTAGCCGATCCATCAAATCGTCAATTTCTAAGTGGATACTTGTTCTTGATTGTTACTTTGTTCAAATTGCCTATAATCAATGCAAAGTCGCATACTTCCATCTTTCTTCTTCACCAAGAGTACTTCGGCGCCTCCAAGGTGACACACTAGGTCTTATGAACTTCTTCTCAAGTAAGTCCTCCAACCGACTCTTCAACTCGAGATAATTCGGATGCAGACATCCTATATGGAGCCATGGACACGGGCCCAGTGCCGGGGCACTAGATCAATACCAAACTCTACTTCTCTTTCAGCGGCACATCCGGGATTTCGTCAGAAACACTTCAGAAATTCACGAACTATTGGCAACTCTTCAATCTTAGCTTGGCTCTCAGCTGACAATGATGCCATCAATGAAAACAACTTAGCTTCCTCCTTCAAAACTCTATGCGATTGACGTAATGTAACAATGCAGATTCTTCCTCCTTAGAAGAAGGAAAGCTCACGGATCTACTAGCACAATTGATATGTACTTGGTTATCAACTAACCAGTCCATACCAAGAATGCTGTCCAAACCTCCTAAAGGCAAGCAAATAAGATCAACAAGAAACTCTCTGCCAAAGACTGACAGAGGACATCTAGCACACATTAGGGATGTAGTTACTGATCCTTTGGCTGGGGTATCAATAACCATGTCCCTTCTCATTGTAGACAAAACAAGACCCAAATTCTCAGCACACAATGCAGCAATGAAAGAATGAGTAGCACCAGTATCTACTATAGCTATCAAAGGAGTACCGTTAATAAAACAAGTACCTCTAATCGCGTTGTCTCCCTCTGATCCCGCCAAAGCAAACACCTTCCCCTTTGCTACCTCCTTCTTGGGCTTAGTACAAGTAGCCTTAACATGGCCCACTTCCCCGCAATTAAAGCAAACCGACCCCTTCTTATCACAGTTAGTAGACTTGTGACCTTTCTGACCACACTTAAAGCAGAGGACCTCGGGGCACTCACTGTTTCTATGGCCCGGTTTCTTGCAAGAAAAGCACACAATACCTGCAGATCCGCCTCCCCCACTAGAACCCTTGCCTCCACTCGCTTTCCATTTCCCTTTACTTCCATTCACATCATATGGTTTCCCCCTGAATTGAGCATTCTTTTTCTCTCTTACCATCTTGTAGGCTGCAGCACTGTCTTCTTCAAAAATTCTACACTTGTCCACTAGCTTGGCAAAGTCTCGAATCTCCTGGTATCCAATGGCTTTCTTAATCTCTCGTCAGTGCACCATTCTCAAACTTCACACACTTTGAAAATTCTGAATCAGCTTGGTTGTCATAGTAAGGGCAAAACTTGACCAACTCTTCAAACTTTGCTGCATATTCAGGCTACAGACTTGGTTCCCTGTTTCAATTCCAAAACTCCACCTCCTTTTTAGCCCGCACGTCCTCCGGATAATACTTCCTTGTGAACTCCTCTTTGAATACTCCCCAAGTGATTTCTTCTCCTGCAGCTTCTAGTCTCTGTTTCCTCCTCATCCACCAATCGTCTGCTTCTTCCTTCAGCATGTGAGTCCCAAATCTCACCTTCTGCGCCGGGGTACATGCCATCACACGGAAAATACGCTCAATCTCTCTTAGCCAGGTCAGAGCTCCATCCAGATCATATCTACCTTTGAAGGTAGGTGGGTTCTCACGTTGAAAAGTGGCCAACTTGCGATCCTCAGCATCTTCTCTACCACCCTCCGCCTCCCATAGCTTTCGTGCTATGGCTTGCAGAGCCTCGCCTAGAGCAAAGATCAATCCTTCGGGCCATTCTCAACCTAACATCTGCAAAGATTAACATTCGTTAAGAAACAATTAACACTACCTAGTTGTCATAGATACTATGACATGCATACACTTGGTTGATTGCATCGAATCGCTCCGATACCACTAATGTAACACCCCCTTCTACTACTTATTAATTATTTAATAAAAATCGAGTTTTTAAAAATTTGTCCACGCACCTCTCAAAGAGGGTGGTACATTTAACAGAACATCGTTCAAAACACATTTAAATATTCAAACACATCAAGTGTGCGAGAAACATCTCATAGTCACGCGGGTCAAGACCCTCAAATACCTGTTTTAACGTTTACAATAATCCAGAAAATAGTTTGTAACGCAGCGGAAATAAACTGAGTTCAACATACTCAAGACATAATTCAAACAGTTTAGTACATAGCATAAAAATGAAGGTAACTAGAGCCCCATCCCCGGTGTTACTATCAGAGCTGACTCAATAAACCCAAGAGGCATGGCACCTTCACTGGAATCACTGCTTGTCGCCACCAGAGCAGCAACATAAAAATGCTAGGGTGAGTCTCTTTACATAAATAATAACAAGTAAGATAAGCATTATAAGCGGCAAAGAATGAAACACATTAACTATTCACAACTAAGACATTTACCATTTCAAGTATATTACTAGAACACCCATCATCAATTAATTACGTATCAACAGGCATCCCATGAATGTATGAGTTTATGCATGTATGCAATATGCATGTGGATCCATTACACTTCGCTTTATTTTTAACACTTCGCTTTGGCCGAGGCCCACTTCGCTTTTTGGCCGAAGCCCACTTCGCTTATGCATATGCTTTATGCGACACTATGACAATGCAACATACACAATCAATTACCACCACATTCATTGTCACATCACCCAAAGCATCACCACACCACAACTCGTCACTTTTGGCCGAGGCCTCTTCGCTTTTTAACTCTTCGCTTTGGTCAAGCCCACTTCGCTTTTAATTCCAACACCTCAACATTAACTCACACTTTATCATTTATTATCACCACTTTATCAATTATTAATTAATTCTCACCTAAGGACCAAAACACCCCATAAGGGCCTTCTCTTCACTTTGAGGACCATTTTGACACACCAAGAATTAATTTAGGAACTTAGGAATTTATTTGACACATTGGGACTAATTAGACGCTAAGGGATTATTTTGTCACGCCAAGGATTAATTTAATTCTTAGGGACTAATTTGTCACACCAAGGATTAAATTAATTCTTAGGGACTAAACCATCACTTAGACATATTTTGGGTACCTAGACACCAAGGGGGCAGCCAAAATGGCGCCCCATAGCCAAACACCAACAGCCCACACATCACACACTAGCACAGGGCGCCAAGTTTCTAGCAAACTGGCGCCCCCCCTGCACCGTCCCACCTAAACTGCCTAGCACACAGCACCCTGGCGCCAATTTGCTAGGCAAATGGCGCCCCCCTCCTTGCCAACTTACCCAGACCGAGCAAACAACCACATCGCCGTGAACTGGGCGCCACTTTGCTTAGCAAATGGCGCCCTTGACCTGCACAACTCCTCAGCAACACAAATCACCTCACCAGGCGCCATATTCCTAGAGAATTGGCGCCCTGCACCATATTCCAGCCACAACACGCAGCCTGGCGCCAGATTGCCCAGCAATTGGCGCCTATTCCTTCACCCAAACCGCACGCATCCTAGGACACAGCAGCCAGGCGCCATTTGCCTAGGCATTTGGCGCCCTACCTCCAACACTCACACTCAAAAATACTTCAAAACCTAATTTCTATCCAACAATCCAATTATTACCTCACAACCACCCATTTAAACATTCAATTAACATTATTAGTTCATCATATTCACACACTTATTCTCATGGAACCATTTCATCAAATACATAGCATGCATAATTTCACAACTCATGCTCTTACAACCACAAGCAACATGTTATGACCAAAATCAAACATCCCAAACATCAATCAACATACAATTAACAACAATATCACACAACAAATCATTCCTAACACTATCCTACCCATAACACATATCCTACCAATTATCATAAATGCAATGGAGAATCCCCTAACCTTTTTTTTTGAGTCAAAGCTTCACTTAAACCACCAAGAATCAACAAAACAAGACCCCCCACCTTGATTTCCAGCCCCCAACGAAATGTTACCTTGCTTGGTGACAAAAGGAAATTCAAAATAATGAGAATGAGTCTATGAAACTCATAGAAATGAAACAAGGAAAGGTAATGAGGAAGATTAGGACCAATGCCTTCACTTACCAACACAAAACTTTGAGAAAGTTCCCTCCTTTCTCCTACTTCAAGCTGAAAACGTGGCACTCCTCCTTTGGTATCCATGAGAAATTCAAAATGGTGGAAATGAGCTTATGGAACTCTTAGAAATGGAATAAGGAAGAGAAATGATGAAGATTAAGGCCAAGAATTCACTTACCCACCAAGAATCCAAGTGAAAGCTTCCACCTTTCCCCTCCCTCTCCTTCGCCGTCGCACACCTCCCTCTCTCTACTCTTCTATTTTTCTTCTTTCTTTTCAAAATGAGGTAATGGGACCCTAATGGGAAAACCCCTAAGTTTTATGACTACTATTGGGCCTACATAATGGCCCTTGGGCCTTATTCTCCACTCCTTCTATTAATTCATCCCACCTCCTGAAAATAAAATAAATCCAACTTAGTAACTTATTTAAAATGGATTAGACCCCTCTTAGATAAAATAAACTTTGACTATTTAATTAACTTAATTAAATGTTGCAAGCCCCCAAATAACTTAATTAATTAAATAATTAAATTATTTTGGGCGTTACATTGGCGCCACTGTAATCGTGAAGCGAGGAGTTCTCGTGTTGTGTTCTTTGCAGGCAGGCGCCAATTTCCTAGAGAAATGGCGCTCGTGTGTCCACCGTAGCGCTGGATCGTGTGTGTGTGTGTTCGCATGCAGCGCGCGAGTTCACGGGAATCGCGCGCCCGTGTAATCGTTCATGTGCTGGAAATGTGTTGGTGTTGGGTTGTCACTGTCAGGGCGCCACATTGCTGGGAAAATGACGCCCTGGGCACTGTTCACGTGTTGGGTTGTGTCTTGTGTAGGAATGTCACTGCCTGGGCGCCAAGCTGCTGGGAAAAAGGCGCCCAGTGCACGGTTTTGAGAGTTCTGAGCATATTTTACCGTGCCATCTTTTGTATTTACCTGCCCAAATTCAATTTTAAACATTTTGGCTCCAGTGGTTTTAGTTTTGCAAGTGTCATTTGAGAGATGTTCTAGTGGGTATTGTTGTGGCGCCATATGTGTGCACCTACGGGGTGGTCTGAGGGAAACCTAGAGTTCTGAGCATATTTTACCGTGCCATCTTTTGTATTTACCTGCCCAAAATCAATTTTAAACATTTTGGCTCGAGTAGTTTCCTTTTTGCAGGGCGCCAAAAGTGCTGCCCAGGGCGCCTAGGCAGGCGTCTGTGTCTTAGTTTGTGTCTAGGACTGGGTGCGCAGGGGGCCGAATGTGGGAAAAATGGCGCCATGTGTCGTGTGTGTGCTGGGGCGCTGAGAATGTGGGGATTTTGGCGCCTGGTGTGCCCAATTGTGTTCTAAGTGTCATTTTGGTCCCTAGGTGATAGTTTGGTCCCTGGGCGACAGTTTAGTCCTAAGGGCGTAGTTTTGGTCCCTAGGTGCCAGTTTGGTCCAAAAGGTGTCAATTTGGTCCCTGAGTGTGGAATGGGTCCTAAAGGGTGTTTTAGGTCCTTGAGTGAGGTTTTAATCCTCTGGTTGGGTTTGGTCCTTGGGACATGATTAGTGATGAGCTAGTGAATGAATGTGATAATGATGATGCCATGGGGGCATGGGCCATGGGGGCCAGAGTCATGGGGACTCAATCTATTGATGAAAATGATGAATGGTGGGCTGCGGTCTTGGTGTATAATTGATTTGATGATGTGTGTGTTCATGGGTCACATGCATACATTCGGCTGCGGTCGCGATGATATATTGTAAAGTGCGATGGCCGGTGTTTTATTTTACCGCGGCCGCGACGTATAATGAGTAATGATGAGACTGCGGTCTGGTGATAATGGTACCTGTAACACCCCAAAATAATTCAATTAATTAACTTAGTTGAGTTATTAAGGGTTTGCAACATTTTACTTTTAAGTCAAGTAATTCATTAAGTGAAGGTTAAGCATGTGTTGCATTTTAGGAAAATGTCTAAGTTAGGAAAGGGCGTGGGTAGAAGAAGCCCACGGCGTAATAAGGCCAAGGCCTCATTTAAGTCTCTTAGGACATGTTAAATGGTGCCTTCGTAGGAGACCATTGACATTGTTCCAAAATAGCCAAAGTTACCAAATAAAGAAAGTAGAGAGAAGTGAGACTTAGAGAGAAGGAAGAGAACCGAAGGGAGAAGGAAGAGAACCAAAGGGAAGAGTGAGCTGAATCTTGAAGGATTCCTAGAAGTGCTAGTGAAGAGGGTGTGTCTACGGTTGTGATCAGGTTAGGGGGCTCTTTTAATCTCTGTAATGTTTTGTGTTTGGTAGTATTTTGGTGTGAGTGGTTCTGATCACCTTGCATGTGTGTTTTATGTGTTGTTCATAACATGTTTTGCTGTGTTTTTGCTCTTTGCTATGATTTGTGGTGAGGTACGATGGTGGATCGGTTGGGAAAGAGAGAGGAGTGTAACACTCTCTCTGTTCTGTGTGGTACGAAGAGAGCATTGCATGGTGAGGCATCAGAGTGTAAATCGGTGTAGTGTGAAGAAAATGAGTTTGCATGTAGAGTTAGGGAGAGGATCGGAGCCAATGGAGTGAGTATCCGAGTGTGCATGAGTGTGGTGAGCTGGAAATGGGTTGCATGTTGGGTTTAAGTAAAGAAACAGAGTAATACCGAAGTACCCTTCACTTAGAGTAGAGAGAGAACCGAAGTTGAGGAAGTCAACGCCTAGAGTGTCTTAGTGTTGAGAGTCTGTTGGTGAGTTTGAGGAGAGTATGTGTCTAAACACCATTAGCGAGGGTAGGGACGCATAAACCAAGTGTAGGTGTTTCGCCTTAAGGTTACCGAGGTGTAGAGGAGTGAACCGAGGTGTAGAGGTAGTGAACCGAAGTCTTCAAGCCGAGGTAGCGTCACCGAGGTGAAACGCCAAAATGCCTAAGTGGAAGTGACTAGACAAGATTGTACGAGGAGTGAATCCACACGAGTGAGAGGTTCTAGCCTAAGGGAGTGCGTGAATCGTGAGCGTGCACCGAAGTGAGGGTTTGCGTGTAACATGCCGAGGTGCCAAAGCTGAGCTAGGTGCCGAGGTGATGTAGGATACCGAGTTGGAGTAGTTAGCCGAGGTGACACATAGTGTGCCGAGGTGATGTTAGGCGCCAATGTTGCCTAGCACATTGTGGGACGCCACTGTGGGTGCTATTTTAGCACCAAATGTGCATAAGTAAGGGAGCGATAGAGTCCATTTTGGTCCTTAGGTGACATTTTGGTCCCTAAGTGTCGTTGCGGTCCTCGGTGTGACAATTAGTCCACCATGGAGTGCCGAGGTGATTGAGAGGTCGGTTGTAGGTCCTAGGGTGATTCTACCGGTGTAGTAGGGTCGACCTTAGCACTGTGATGATGTCTAGATGGTGTGGACGTCGGCAGTGCGACTTTGAGTAGAACGACGGAGTAACGACGGTGAACGACGGTGTAAGCATTCACATGCGTTATGATTGATTGGTGTGTGATTGCATTTGTCATGAAGTCACATGTTCATGTGCATATTACGACGGAGGAGGTTTCGGCCTCGATGTGGTAGGACTTCGGTCTCCATATCAAATAACGACGGAGTAACGACGGAGAGCCGATAGGCTAAATAACGACGGTGGAGGTACCTCATTGCATAATGCACTGTGGTTGGGTTGCATACATGCATACATTTCATAATTTAATGTGTTTTTGAGCTGATTGATAATTGTTGTGGTTATTTGAACTATCGGTGAGTGTTGTATTAGCTGAACCGAGGTGCTTTAGTGCTATCTCTAACCTTAAGCTTCTTCACATTATATTACTTGTGTTAAGAGACTCACCCTAGCTGCTTTTATGTTGCTTCTCATGTCGGCAGACTTGCGGTACACATGAGTGATGGTTGTGCCTGGCTTAGCTCAAGTCGGTTGTGGTTCGCTCCGGTCGTGTAACACTGGGTTGGGGCCGAGTAGATTTTAGTGCTTTTATGCCGATCTTGTGTATTTTCTGCTAGATAGTCTTTTGAACTAAAACTATCACATTTTGTTGTAACTTCTTTATTATGTATTATGACTTGATGTCTTACTGGCCGAGGTGCCTTATATGTCTTACTGGCCGAGGTGCCTTATATGTCTTACTGGCCGAGGTGCCTTATGTTATGGGCTTAGACCCTTTTGCCGATGTGATGCGCATGATTACATGCTTAGTATAATGCTGTGCAACTGTTTGAACTTAATTGAATTTCTGTTTTCCTTTTTAAATCATCAAATGTAGCCCTCCTTTGAGTGGAATTTTGAAACTCTGATTTTAATTTAGTAGATCGAATTGATTAGATAAGGGGTGTTACATTGTTGGTATGAGCATAAGTTCGGTCTTGTCCGACCAAGTATTGAGTCTAAGTGTCTTAAGCCTCGAGTCTTAGGCTCGTTCTAAACTAGTTCTTGATTGTGTGATTAGTGAAGTAAGAATGGCTGGAAGAGCTGGAAGAAATGATGCCGCTATAGGCGCCTTGCGTTGGAGGCGATGGCAAATGCTATGGGGAATCGACCTCAGCAGAATGCCGATGATGCTCGAGCTCGTAGGCTCGCTACTTTCCGAGAGGAGAATCCTCCTACCTTGGGGAGGTATGATCTCGATGGGGCTCTAGCATGGTTGAAAGAAATAGAGAGAATATTCAGAGTGATGGATTGCACCGATGAGCAAAAAGTGAGGTTTGGGACTCATATGCTCGCTGAGGAAGCCGACGACTGGTGGCTTGGAGTTCTTCCAAGACTGGAAGCTGCAGAGGAGGAGATCACATGGGAGAATTTTAAGAAAGAGTTCATGAGGAAGTACTGTAACACCCCCTTACTCTCTTTAAATATTTAAATAAAAATCAGAGTTTAAAAATTGTTTTTCTTTTAAAAGATACATCCTCAAGGGAATGCTACGTTCATACATATGACTTCAATTTAGTCGACATTACTCTTTCATTAATAGACTATATTGCGTGTTCCATATCACGACTTAAACGGGGAGAACCCCCAAAAATACCTGTTTAGTTTTACAACAATCCAGAACTAGTTCACTAGCACAGCGGAATGAAAATAAGTTTAACTTATCCATTACATAATCAATAAATACTCCAAAATAGTTTAATACATAAAGTAAAATAACGATACTATACTCCCCCATCCCTAGTCTGACTATACAGAGCTTGACACAATAACTCAGGAAGGCATAGGCACCTTCACTCAGTATCACCTGCACACCACCTGTTTGTCGCCACGAGAAAGCAGGCAACATAAAATGCTAGGGTGAGTCTCTTTGCATAAATAATAGCAAATAATATAAGCATTATACGATGAGGAAGGAAATAGAACACACTCTACAACCATACTAACATACGTCATTAAATACAAACATCGAGAAGCCTCACCTGCTCAAGTAGCAAACACTCATCCTCAGTCATATAGCATTCAACTCCCACTCATCGGGAGACATCAATCAAATGTATGAGTGTATGCATGAGTGCAATGCAACCCAAACTCTAGGGTATAATGCATGTGGATCCATCTCTCTTAGGCCACTCAAGGCCGCCACGCAGGCATATCATCTCTTTTAGGCCACTCAAGGCCGCCACGCAGCATATCATCTCTTTTAGGCCACTCAAGGCCGCCACGCAGTATAGCATATTAAGTCGATGCATATGATTCATGAGACTCTATGAACAATGCATCACTCACAATCAACCATCCCTTTTAGGCCACTCAAGGCCGCCACGTGTAACACCCCCCTTACTTTGTTTAAATATTTAATTAAAAATCAGAGTTTAAAAATTGTTTTTCTTTTAAAAGGTACATCCTCAAGGGGATGCTACGTTCACCATACATATGATTTAAAATCAGTCAACGTTACTCTTTCATTAATAAATATATTGCGTGTTACATATCACGACTTAAATGGGGAGAACCTCGAAAATACCCGCTTAGTTTTACAACAATCCGTAACTAGTCCACTAGCACAAATAAATGAAAATAAGTTTAACTTATCCATTACATAATCAATACATACTCCAAAATAGTTTAATACATAAGCATAAATAATACTAAGACCCAACCCCGGTGTTACTATCAGAGCTGACTCAATAAAACCCCAGTGGCACAGCACCATCACTCGGAATCACCTGTTTGTCGCCACGAGAGCAGCAACAAGAAATGCTAGGGTGAGTCTCTTTACATAATTTATAACATGTAAAATAAGCCATATAGTAAGAACTAGCTAACAAATGAGATTCACGAGAACAAGGCATTTATCATTCACATGAAATATCACGCAAGCAACCATAACAGATTAATTGGACATTAACAAACAGCTAGGGAATGTATGATTATATGCATGTATGCAACATGCATGTGGATCCATATTCACCTCACCACCCCGTCGGGTATTTCATCACCACCCCGGCGGTATTCCATCACCTCCCCGGCGGTATTCCATCACTGTTGGCCGAAGCCATGCATATGATTCATGCGACTTTATGACAATGCATCACTCCACACCAAGCACACCACCTCAATTATTAATTAGCACATCATTAATTATCAATACCACCTCACCGATTAATTAGCATCACCTCACCAAATATTTATTAATTCTCACCTAAGAACCAACACCACCCCATAGGGTTTTCTCCTCACTATAGGACCATTCGACACACCAATAATTAATTTAGAGAACTTAGGAATTCAACAAAGACAAGGTTTTGGAAAAATCCCCACTGAGGCGCGCACACCGGGCGCTGCTAGAAGAGAGAAGCGCGCAAGAAGGCGCGGGTAGGTCGCTCTAACTCTCAAAAGTTTCGTCCTTCATGTGAGAGGTGTGCGCGCGAGGTTACTGTGTGAGCAGAGACGCTACGCGCAAGATGGCGCGCAAAGACACCATTTCAGACACAGCGCCAAGTTGCCCAAAGAATCGCGCCTCCCCGCCACACACACACACACACACAGTTTTAATCCCCAGGCGCCAAGTTGCCCAAAGAATCGCGCTCGCACAACCCCACACGCCCAATTTCAGCAACCAGGCGCCAAAATGCTAGGCATTTGGCGCCCCCCCCCTTCCAACCTGTACCCAACACACTTCAAAAGCCTAATTTCTTCCAAACAAATTAATTCCCACATAACCACACCAACATAGCCAATGAATTATTAATGCTAATTATCATATTTACTTGTTCATGCTCATATGACCAAATCATCAAACATACACTATGCATATATCACAACTCATGTTTCCAAAACAACAATCAACATGCTATAACCAAATTCAAGCATTTAAACATCAATCATACAATCAACATACAATCAACATACAATCAACACAATCACTCCTAGAGCTATCCTCACTATAATACACATCCTACAAGCTATAAAAGATGTATGGAGAATCCCCTAACCTTAGGAATTGTAGACAACCTAGCTCTTCCTTCATCACACCATCAACAAGCCAAACACCAACACTTTAAGCTTCTAACTCCTCTCATGGTGAAATGCAAAATAGAGAGATTGAGAGATGGAAACTAGTATAAATGGAAAGAGCATGAAAAACTAGGAGATTAGAACCAAAATCAACTTACCAAATAAAAGGGTGGAGAAAACCCTAAACCCCAAATACATCACCACCACCTTGACCCCTCCACCTTCGGCCTCCTTCTCTCTCTCCTCTTCTCACTCTTGCGCCACCTTCTTCTCTCTCTCTCTCTCTCTTCCTCACTCTTGCGCCACCTTCTTCTTCTCTCTCTCTCCTTCCTCACTCCTTCCCTCTCTCACGAGCTTCCCTTCTCCTCCTCTCTCACTCTCACCTTTCTTCTTTCTTTCTCCCCTCACTCTCTGTCCGATTCCTTCTTTCTTAATTCCTTTCTTTCATTCATTTAATCCACAATTCAATTGGGCCCAATGGGTTGGGCCTCTATTTGCAACCCCCTCAATTAATTCAACTACTCCCTTTTACTTCCACCTCTCCTACTACTTAAACAACCTCTAATTAAAGCAATAAACCTCAAATTAATTAATCAATTCTAATATTTCTCCACAACTTAATTAATCCACTTAAATAAATATTCAAATTATTTTAGGGCGTTATAACTCTCCCCACTTGGAATATTTTCGTCCTCTAAAATACTCACTAAGCAATACCCAACATTCTTCACACCTCTAACCGCACTTATCATAATCTATCGTACACTAAGGTAACAAAACACACACCTTTTCTACACTCTTATCCTTAGCAGATATTCTAACTCGTAGGATATCCCGATCCTACTTGACTACTCAAATACCATCCTGTTACGATGCAAGAACACTATATCCTCAACTACGATTTGCGATTAGCTTACCTCTTTAAGTTTCCAATCTCGGTGCTCACTTCCGAACTCAACCTCCTAATCCAAACTATCTCATTCATCTAGTTAACCTACTCGTGGTCATTACTAATAGTTCCTCCTCGAGTCCCATAACAACCGTGACCGGTGCTTAGCAATAATTCTAAACCATGTTAACATCAAAAGCGGCATCTCGGCACACTCACTCGGGATCTCGGCATCTGTACTTAGGTGTACGCACACTACAGCAATTACTCCTCAGTTACTCACCTTGGTTACACTACACTTGAGCACATCACTCTTAAACACGACATCTCATCAATACTAGTTTAGGCTTCCATACATTACACCCACTCCTTTACGCTGGGCTTAGATACATCACACTATACTTCGACAACTTCAATATTTCGACCCTTCCACTCTAACTTAGAGAAATACACTTAGACATTACTCATTTCAACAACTCTATACTTCAACTTACCTACGTTTCGACCAACACTAACTTCGACTTACACCGTTACCTCAATATCTCCATAATCGTACCATACTAGATTTCGATATACTTAATTGCACATACCTACTACTAGATTCGACAATATATATCCTTCGGATGCACATACTCTTCACTTAGATACTTACACCCATTTCAACAACTCGCTCCTCTACTATGCTTAGTTAACACCACACTTCGATACCTATACACTTCGACACTCACTCATCAATCACCTTTGTATTTATAAAGACGACAATGAACCGCACTTTTATCTATAAAGACGGCCAAGATTTTGTTCAAAACTAGCAACATTAAATTGCGAACCGGCAACTTTCTAAATAACAAAACAACATACAATTTAAGTCACCACACACAACATTTTCTCGATTTCATTTACTATCTAACCACACAATTCAAGTAACACTTTGAACATGTATCAAAATTTCTAACGAAAATTCTAGCAGAGTTTCCTCCGAAATATGGACATCCCAAAAATGACTTCTACTGTATAACAGTCCAGACATCAATTTTTGTTGTAAATCATTAATTCGTGCACGTATACAAAATTTACGGTTTGCCAAAAGATTTGTGAATTCAAACTAACACAGACTCCACAATGGAAACCATATTCAAGCATAACAATTTAACAATCAAATCTTTATGGTTTCGTTTCTAAGTTTCAAACAAACATAATTTCTCAAAATGGTTTTTTTTTTTTTTTTACTCGAAAATTCACGAAATTCCAATTTTCAAAACCGCTCAAACCTAACATAGCAAGCATTATCGGAATTAAACAAACAAATATTCATTAGAAACCTTAGAGTGTCTAGTTTCCAATGGAACAGAAATCATTTTCAATCGGATATTCTAACACATGGTTTACATACAACTAAAGCATAATTTCATCAATTCACTCAAGCACAATCGAGTTACAAAGTCACAAACCAAAACATGCTCAAAAACCGTAAAATTTCCGATTTTGTGAAATTTGCACTTTCTCCATAACTAAACTTCCCATCACAGTAAATAAACACATGACAACACATAAACACACAAACACATTTTAAAATTCTCTAAACGTGAGTAAAACTCACCTTTTCGTTTCAAAAGATTTTATCTCGTCAAACCATGAAATTATTTTAAGACCTCGTCATTTTCAAAATTTAGTTTCCGACATAATTCAGAAGTTAGAAAAGTCAATCATTTCATTTCTGCCAAAAAGGAGACTATACGCGAATCCTAACCTTACTTGTTATAACCAAGCACCGCATTTCATTTCAGTACATAACTTCAAAACAATTTAGCGCAAATCAAAATTAAACTCATGTGCATTACAGAAACAATCAACCTATAGCAAACTCACAATCAAGTGGTAACAATATTCACAAGCAATCCTTCAAATTTTGTCTATCCACTACTCTTAGGCTTATTCACAACTCACTTCATCATCTACACCGGTCCACTTCACCTTTGACTATTACACTTAGGCACTCTACACCTAAGCACTCCCTAACCTCGGCCATTACACTACACAACAACTCGGTACACTCTTTTGGCACCTCGGTTCTCTACACTACGTCACGGTAAGCTTCACTACACTTACTATTCAAACATACCTAAACATCGGTACTACACACTATGATCACACTTAAGCCAACTACTAAACGCTTCCCCTACACAACTAGTCCAACACTCATTAAGAATTTCAAGGAGGTTACAACATCCTTAGGCATACTTAACCTACACCTTTACTTTGTACCAAAACTCTATTTTCAGTCACCAAGGTCTCACTAGATTATCCAAACACCATTAATTTATCGCTAGGGACTACGCCATATCAATCATTTAAGTACTAATGCTCCTATCTTATGTCAATCCATATCCAACCCACAAACAATGCCTTCCTCATTTCTAAGCATTCCTACTCTTCGCACTCGAATTTTTACCCATCTAATCCTCAAAGTTACACACTATCATCTAGATCCTAGATAGGTACTCCCTCGACTACCATACTTTTAAAGACGATTTCCCTACCTTAGGCTCTCCAGAAAACATATTTCTAAACTCTTCCAAAAAGGCATGCTCTATTTTCTTTGTACGAACTTCAAATCCAAAGTGTCAATCCTTATTTTGACATCTCTCCAAATCAAACTCAACCTTCCATAAGGCCCTATTTATCTAAAAATTAATAGTCAATCAACTTGCACACACCACTCAATCAATCAAGATGAAATTAGTATATATTCAAAATTTATAATAGTTACGAGTTATTGTCACCTCTTTCATTGGGAATGAGTTATCGGGGTGATCAGTCCCTCCTACTCACGCATCCAACTAATTAAGGTCACGAAACTACGTCTTTTCAAAATTCACACCTTTCACATTGAAGGGCCTTTTAACACAGTCCAGAGTACGAAGGCGTCGTCACGATTCCTACTCCGTGGGACGCCGTTAAAATGCTCTCCTAATCACACATACCTCACTCAATACAATCCAACAAATACAAGCAACTACAAGCAATGTTACTATCAACAGCTGCAAACAACCAAACAAAATCTCTAACAAAGTCTCTGTTGGAGATCAACAAGGGATCTCTGAGACACTACGACTGGACAAACTTGGCCGGATTGCATCGAATCGCTTTGATACCAACTTGTAACACCCCCCCTTACTTTGTTTAAATATTTAATTAAAAATCGAGTTTAAAAATTGTTTTTCTTTTAAAAGGTACATCCTCGCGGATGCTACGTTCACCATACATATGATTTAAAATCACCAACGTTACTCTTTCATTAATAAATATATTGCGTGTTACATATCACGACTTAAATGGGGAGAACCCTCGAAAATACCATTTAGTTTTACAACAATCCGTAACTAGTCCACTAGCACGTGAAATGAAAATAAGTTTAACTTATCCATTACATAATCAATACATACTCCAAAATAGTTTAATACATAAGCATAAATAATACTAAGACCCAACCCCGGTGTTACTATCGAGTCGACTCAATAAAACCCCAAGTGGCACAAAGACCATCACTCTGAATCACCTGTTTGTCGCCACGAGAGCAGCAACAAGAAATGCTAGGGTGAGTCTCTTTACATAATTTATAACGGGTAAAATAAGCCATATAGTAAGAACTAGCTAACAAATGAGATTCACAGAACAAGGCATTTATCATTCACATGAAATATCACGCAAGCAACCATATGATTAATTGGACATTAACAAACGGCTAGGGAATGTATGATTATATGCATGTATGCAACATGCATGTGGATCCATATTCACCTCACCACCCCGTCGGGTATTTCATCACCACCCCGGCGGTATTCCATCACCTCCCGGCGGTATTCCATCACCTGTTGGCCGAAGCCATGCATATGATTCATGCGACTTTATGACAATGCATCACTCCACACCAAGCACACCACCTCAATTATTAATTAGCACATCATTAATTATCAATACCACCTCACCGATTAATTAGCATCACCTCACCAAATATTTATTAATTCTCACCTAAGAACCAACACCACCCCATAGGGTTTTCTCCTCACTATTGGACCCATTCTGACACACCAATAATTAATTTAGAGAACTTAGGAATTCAACAAAGACAAGGTTTTGGAAAAATCCCACCTGAGGGCGCACACCGGCGCTGCTAGAAGAGAGAGGCGCGCAAGAAGCGCGCGGGTAGGTCGCTTCTAACTCTCAAAAGTTTCGTCCTTCATGTGAGAGAGGTGCGCGAGGTTACTGCAGAGAGACGCTACCGCAAGATGGCGCGCAAAGACACCATTTCAGACACAGCGCCAAGTTGCCCAAAGAATCGCGCGCCTCCCGCCACACACACACACACACACACGGTTTTAATCCTCAGCGCTAAGTTGCCCAAAGAATCGCGCCCGCACAAACCCCACACGCCCAATTTCAAGAACCAGCGCCAAAATGCTAGGCATTGGCGCCCCTTCCAACTGTACTCCAACACACTTCAAAAGCCTAATTTCTTCCAAACAAATTAATTCCCACATAACCACACCAACATAGCCAATGAATTATTAATGCTAATTATCATATTTACTTGTTCATGCTCATATGACCAAATCATCAAACATACACTATGCATATATCACAACTCATGTTTCCAAAACAACAATCAACATGCTATAACCAAATTCAAGCATTTAAACATCAATCATACAATCAACATACAATCAACATACAATCAACACAATCACTCCTAGAGCTATCCTCACTATAATACACATCCTACAAGCTATAAAAGATGTATGGAGAATCCCCTAACCTTAGGAATTGTAGACAACCTAGCTCTTCCTTCATCACACCATCAACAAGCCAAACACCAACACTTTAAGCTTCTAACTCCTCTCATGGTGAAATGCAAAATAGAGAGATTGAGAGATGGAAACTAGTATAAATGGAAAGAGCATGAAAAACTAGGGAGATTAGAACCAAAATCAACTTACCAAATAAAAGGGTGGAGAAAACCCTAAACCCCCAAATACATCACCACCACCTTGACCCTCCACCTTCGGCCTCCTTCTCTCTCTCCTCTTCTCACTCTTGCGCCACCTTCTTCCTCTCTCTCTCTCTTCCTCACTCTTGCGCCACCTTCTTCCTCTCTCTCTCTCTCTTCCTCACTCCTTCCCTCTCTCACGAGCTTCCCTTCTCCTCCTCTCACTCTCACCTTTCTTCTTTCTTTCTCCTCACTCTCTGTCCGATTCCTTCTTTCTTAATTCCTTTCTTTCATTCATTTAATCCACAATTCAATTGGGCCCAATGGGTTGGGCCTCTATTTGCAACCCCCTCAATTAATTCAACTACTCCCTTTTTACTTCCACCTCTCCTACTACTTAAACAACCTCTAATTAAAGCAATAAACCTCAAATTAATTAATCAATTCTAATATTTCTCCACAACTTAATTAATCCACTTAAATAAATATTCAAATTATTTTCGGGGCGTTACACCACGCAGGCATATCATCTCTTGTGTTATTCAACAACACTAAACTCACCGGCATTGCGCCGTCACCACAACATTGCCTATTTCTCTTAGACAACCTCAATAGCACTAAGGCTAACGCCCATCTCACAGGACACCTCTACTCTGTAGGTAGTGAACAACTCAATCACTACAACTCGGGCCACTACGTGAACCTCTCGTCACCTAGGACTAAAAGCGTCACATAAGGACCAAATGGAAGCACACACTCGTAGACAACCCTAGTGCAACTCTCAATTATATTGGACCACTTACTCAAGGCACAAAGCCACATCTCAACCGGCAACCACGGGCATGCCACTTGGACACCCTGGCCGTAACACACACATCAATGCCTAAAGCATAAGGGCACACCACAATTGGTGCCCACACCATACTCACCACACGTCATTCACTTACACACAGGCGCACACATTGCTGACCTTGGCGCCGACCCGCGCCCAACACACGTATCAAATGCACCAAGGCACCCCAAGGCACACCAAGGCGCACTGGACAGCCACAATTGGCGCCCCTCACCGCGCCACACATCCACACCTAGCCCAAACCTTTCCAGAGCAACACTGGCGCCAAGACCCAGGCGCAAGGACAGCCACTTTTGGCGCCCCTCACATGCACACGCAAGCGTGAGACACACACACTAGCACAGGGGTATTTCCGTCACTCTAGACTCAAAATTAGATCACGTGGGTATTTCCGTCACTCTAGACTCAAAATTAGATCACAAGGTATACATCATTTGGACTCAAAAGGTATTTTCCAGCAATCTGACACGAACTTAAAAATTAATTTAACATATCAAACGGTGTCGGAACTTCGCAAATAAATATTCCTGGAAAGCTTAGGATGTCTAGTTTCTAAACATAATTTTCATTTATTTGTTTAAATAATCAAATAGTACAGTTTTGCAAAACACCTCTCAGGGTACAAAATTTCGACAGATTCTATCGGCCAAATTGTAACCCAGTTTTCTCTTTGAATTATCAACCAAATGAAACGAAATCCGTATCTAAATTGAAGCCCCGTGAGTCTAGTTTTCAATGAGGTAAAAATCACTCAAGACGAGTTCGGTGGAAAGAATTATGAACAAAACATTGCACCTATACCTATACGGGTTACTGCAGTTTTTTCAGATTCGTTTACCCATTTTGTAAAAATATTTTCTCCGGTTATATCGACTCAAATTAAGCGAAACCAGTGCCTAAAATGAAGAGAATCGCGTCTACTTCCCAATGGAACAGACCCCAACTCAATCGGACAAACACTGAAGTCGCAATCACAAAAACACTGAACGCCTATCGCCACGGTTTCAAACGGATTCTCAGCACATCACTCGCAAATCAATAAACAACAACTCGCAACAACTTCATCAAATCACATATCAACAGCAACATCATGAATTTAACACCAAGATCACGCATAAGACACATGGTTCATGAATTAAACAATAACATCATGAATTCGACAACAAAATCACGAAAACAAGACAACATCAATCATCAAAACAATTCACACATAACCCAATCAACACAAAACCAAGCAATTCATGTTCACCAAACAATCCAAATACACTTCAAACAACATATAATTTGCTAATCACTATTCATCATCTTCACCAAATAATTCAATAATTATTTTAAAACCCTAACCTTCATACAATACAAATCTTACAAGCTATTATGAATGAAAAGACCCCCTAACCTTTGCAATTGAAGAATGCAAGCTCTCCTATCCTCCAAAACTCAACAAACACCACAATTCCACTTTGAGCTTCAAGCTCTCCAACAATGGTAAAACAACAATAAATAGAGATTAGGGATTGAAACTAACATCAATGGCTAGAGGAGGAAAAATGGGAGAGAATGAGCTAAAAAGCCCCTTACCTAGTGCTAAGATGGAGAAGATCTCCACCTCCTTTCCTCTTCTCACCGTCGCCCTTCCTCCTCTCCCTCTCGGTCCCGCGCGCGTCCTCCCTCTCCCTCTCTCGGTCCGTTTTCTTCTTTCTTTTCATTCCTTCCTTTCATTAATCCAACAAAACAATTGGGCCTAAATGGGTGGGCTCCTATTCGCACCCCCCTCAATTTAATTCCACTACTCCCTAACTTAATAACATCAACACTCTCTTATTTACTATCTCTCACCTCCATATTTAATTAAAACACCTAATTCATTTAATTAAATATGACTAACCACATAACTCCTAATTAAGTAATTAAATAAATATTCAAATTACTTTCGGGGCGTTACAACTCTCCCCCACTTAGAATATTTTCGTCCTCGAAAATACTCACGAAGCAATACCCAACCTTCTTCATTCATCTAATTGACCTACTCGTCGTCATTACTAATAATTCCACTTCGAGTCTCATAACATCCGCACTTTGCTTAGCAATAATTCTAAACCATGCTAACATCAAACGGCATCTGGGCACACTCACTGCGGATCTCGGCATCTGCATTTCTTAGGTATATGCACACTACGGCAATTACCACTCCTTACTCCCTCAGTTACTCACCTTGGTTACACTACACTTGAGCACATCACTCTTAAACGCAATATTTCATCTCGGTAGATATACAGTATAACTTAACGTCTGCACTACAGCCACTACACCTTGACTCCCATGGATTTACCCTCCGACTTACCTATACAACACTTCGACACCGCTATATTTCAACATTACTAGGCTCGACTGTCTCTCATTCTACTGTAAATACTTACATCTCAGCAATACTAATTTAGGCTTCCATACGTTACACCCACTCCTTTACACTTAAGTTTATATACATCACACTATACTTCTACAACTTCAATATTTCCGACACTTCCACTCTAACTTAGAGAAATACACTTAGACATTACTCATTTCGACAACTCTGTACTTCAACTTACCTACGTTTCGACAAACACTAACTTCGACTTACACTTTACCTCAATATCTCCACAACTGTACAAGACTAGATTTCGACATACTTAATTGCACATACTCTTCACTTAGATAATTACACTTATTTCAACAACTCTGCTCTTCTACCGTGCTTACATTTCGACTCATCCATACTTAGTTAACACCACTCTAACATTTTCTCAATTTCATTTACCCTCTAATCCCACATTTCAATTACTACTTTGAACATGTATTAAAATTTCTAACGAAAATTCGCAGAGTTTCCTCCGTAATATGGACATCCCAAAAATAATTTTTACTGCTTAACTGATCCGTAACATCAATTTTAAAACCAGAACATATCATACATTTCAATAGACAATCTAGGTGCAATAGATTTTCAAAGCAGATGGTTCATAAACTTCGACAATTCCTTTAACATAGCAGAGAGGCGTTATCGGAATTAAACAACCAAATATTCTAACACATGTCAACACATAAACACACAAACACATTTTAAAATTCTCTAAACGTGAGTAAACCCACCTTTTGTTTCAAAAGATTTTATCTCGTCAAACCATGAAATTTTTGTAAGACCTCGTCATTTTCAAATAACATCAATCCATGACCTAATCGGTCCTAAAGCAAAAATCATGTCACATCTTGTAATAAAATTCTAAACAACTTGGAACAGAATTTAACACAAATCTTGAAATCACGTTCATTCCCAAAAACACAGAATTTTCCAAGTATCGTTTCTTTTTTGAAAATCATAGAATTCACAATTTTATCCAAAAGGGAAAACTATACGCAACCCCAAATCTTATTATAACACTAACAGTTGCCACACAAACAACCACTTATTATTTTCAAAATTTAGTTTCCGACATAAACTCGGAAATTAGAAAAGTCAATCATTTCATTTTGCCAAAAAGGAGACTATACTGCGAATCCTAACCTTAATTGTTATAACTAAGCACCGTGATTTCATTTCAAGACATAACTTCAAAATAATTTTAGCACAAATCAAAATTAAACTCATGTGCATTACAGAAACAATCAACCTATAGCAAACTGTCAATCAAGGGTAACAAGATTCGACAAACAATCCTTCAAATATTGTCTATCCACTACACTTAGGCACACTACACCTAAGCACTCCCTAACCTCGGCCATTACACTACACAATGCTTCGGTACACTCTTTTGGCACCTCGGTTCTCTACACTACGTCACGGTAAGCTTCACTACACTTACTATTCAAACGCACCTAAACCCCTGTACTACATACTTTGTATCAAAACTCTATTTTCGGGTCACCAAAGTCTCACTCGATTATTCCAAACACCATTAATTTATCGATAGGGAACTATGCCATAACAATCATTTAAGTACTAATGCTCCTATCTTATGTCAATCCATATCTAAACCACAAACAATGCCTCCCTCAGCTCGGCATTCCTACTCTTTCTTAAATCTCGAACTTTAATCATTTAATCATCAAAGTTACTCATTATCATTTAGATCCTATATAGGTACTCCCTCGACTACCATACTTTTAAAAACGATTTCTCTACCTTAGGCTTCCCAGAAACCATATTTCTAAACTTTTTCCAAAAAGGCATGCTCTATTTTCTTTGTATGAACTTCAAATCCAAAGTGTCAATCCTTATTTTGACATCTCTCTACTATCAAACCTCAAATCAAACTCAAACATCCATAAGGTATCTATGTATCTAAAAATTAATAATCAACCAACTTGCACACACCACTCAATCCATCAAGTTGAAATTAGTATATATTCAAAATTTATAATAATTACGAGTTATTGTCGCCTCTTTCATTGGGAATGAGTTATCGGGGTGATCAGTCCCTCCTACTCACGCATCCAACTAATTAAGGTCACAAAACTACGTCTTTTCAAAATTTACACCTTTCACATTGAAGGACTTTTTAACGCAGTCCAGAGTACGAAGGCGTCGTCACGATTCCTACTCCTTGGACGTCGTTAAAATGCTCTTCCAATCACACATACCTCACTTAATACAATCCAACAGTCACAAGCAATTACAATCAACAGCTGCAAACAACCAAACAAAATCTCTAACAAAGTCTCTGTTGGAGATCAACAAGGGATCTCTGAGACACTACGACTGGACAAACTTGGCCGGATAGACCGAACTTTTGCTCTGATACCAACTTGTAACACCCCCTTACTCTCTTTAAATATTTAAATAAAAATCAGAGTTTAAAAATTGTTTTTCTTTTAAAAGATACATCCTCAAGGGAATGCTACGTTCACCATACATATGACTTCAAATTAGTCGACATTACTCTTTCATTAATAGACTATATTGCGTGTTCCATATCACGACTTAAACGGGGAGAACCCCCAAAAATACCTGTTTAGTTTTACAACAATCCAGAACTAGTTCACTAGCACAGCGGAATGAAAATAAGTTTAACTTATCCATTACATAATCAATACATACTCCAAAATAGTTTAATACATAAAGTAAAATAACGATACTATACTCCCCATCCCTAGTCCGACTATATCTGAGCTTGACACAATAACTCAGAAGGCATAGGCACCTTCACTCAAGATCACCTGACACACCACTGTTTGTCGCCACGAGAGCAGCAACATAAAATGCTAGGGTGAGTCTCTTTGCATAAATAATAGCAAATAATATAAGCATTATACGAGGAAGGAAATAGAACACACTCTACAACCATACTAACATACGTCATTAAATACAAACATCGAGAAGCCTCACCGCTCAAGTAGCAAACACTTTCATCCTCGGTCATATAGCATTCAACTCCCACTCATCCGGGAGACATCAATCAAATGTATGAGTGTATGCATGAGTGCAATGCAACCCAAACTCTAGGGTATAATGCATGTGGATCCATCTCTCTTAGGCCACTCAAGGCCGCCACGCAGGCATATCATCTCTTTTAGGCCACTCAAGGCCGCCACGCAGGCATATCATCTCTTTTAGGCCACTCAAGGCCGCCCGCGCGCAGCATATCCGTCGCTGATGCATATGATTCATGAGACTCTATGAACAATGCATCACTCACAATCAACCATCCCTTTTAGGCCACTCAAGGCCGCCACGCAGGCATATCATCTCTTGTGTTATTCAACAACACTAAACTCACCGGCATTGCGCGCCACCACAACATTGCCTATTTCTCTTAGACAACCTCAATAGCACTAAGGCTAACGCCCATCTCACAGACACCTCTACTCAGAGGTAGTGAACAACTCAATCACTACAACTCGGCCACTATGTGAACCTCTCGTCACCTAGGACTAAAACGTCACATAAGGACCAAATGGAAGCACACACTCGTAGACAACCTCTAGGCAACTCTCAATTATATTGGACCACTTACTCAAGGCACAAAGCCACATCTCAACGGCAACCACGGGCATGCCACTTGGACACCCCGGCCAGAACACACACATCAATGCCTAAAGCATAAGGGCACACCACAATTGGTGCCCACACCATACTCACCACACGTCATTCACTTACACAGCGCACACACAATGCCACCCTTGGCGCCACCGCGCCCAACACACGATCAAATGCACCAAGGCACCCTAAGGCACACCAAGGCGCGATGGACAGCCACAATTGGCGCCCTCACGCGCGCCACACATCCACACCTAGCCCAAACCTTTCCAAAGAACATGGCGCTAAGACCCAGCGCAAGGACGCCCACTTTGGCGCCCCTCACATGCACACGCAAGCGTGAGACACACACACTAGCATGTGGGTATTTCCGTCACTCTAGACTCAAAATTAGATCACGTGGGTATTTCCGTCACTCTAGACTCAAAATTAGATCACAAAGCGGATACATCATTTGGACTCAAAAAGGTATTTTCCAGCAACTGTACACGAACTTAAAAAATTAATTTAACATATCAAACGGTGTCGGAACTTCGCAAATAAATATTCCCTGGAAAGCTTAGGATGTCTAGTTTCTAAACATAATTTTCATTTATTTGTTTAAATACTCAAATAGTACAGTTTTGCAAAACACCTCTCAGGGTACAAAATTTCGACAGATTCTATCGGCCAAATTGTAACCCAGTTTTCTCTTTGAATTATCAACCAAATGAAACGAAATCCGTATCTAAATTGAAGCCCCGTGAGTCTAGTTTTCAATGAGGTAAAATCACTCAAGACGAGTTCGGTGGAAAGAATTATGAACAAAACATTGCACCTATACCTATACGGGTTACTGCAGTTTTTTCAGATTCGTTTACCCATTTTGTAAAAATATTTTCTCCGGTTATCTCGACTCAAATTAAGCGAAACCAGTGCCTAAAATGAAGAGAATCGCGTCTACTTCCCAATGGAACAGACCCCAACTCAATCGGAAAAACACTGAAGTCGCAATCACAAAAACACTGAACGCCTATCGTCACGGTTTCAAAACGGATTCTCAAAGCACATCACTCGCAAATCAATAAACAACAACTCGCAACAACTTCATCAAATCGCATATCAACAAGCAACATCATGAATTTAACACCAAGATCACGCATAAGACACATGGTTCATGAATTAAACAATAACATCATGAATTCGACAACAAAATCACGAAAACAAGACAACATCAATCATCAAAACAATTCACACATAACCCAATCAACACAAAACCAAGCAATTCATGTTCACCAAACAATCCAAATACACTTCAAACAACATATAATTTGCTAATCACTATTCATCATCTTCACCAAATAATTCAATAATTATTTTAAAACCCTAACCTTCATACAATACAAATCTTACAAGCTATTATGAATGAAAAGACCCCCTAACCTTTGCAATTGAAGAATGCAAGCTCTCCTATCCTCCAAAACTCAACAAACACCACAATTCCACTTTGAGCTTCAAGCTCTCCAACAATGGTAAAACAACAATAAATAGAGATTAGGGATTGAAACTAACATCAATGGCTAGAGGAGGAAAAATGGGAGAGAATGAGCTAAAAAGCCCCCTTACCTAGTGCTAAGATGGAGAAGATCTCCACCTCCTTTCCTCTTCTCACCGTCGCCTCTTCCTCCTCTCCCTCTCTGGCCCCCCAAGCGCCCTCCCTCTCTCTCTCTCGGTCCGCTTTTTTCTTCTTTCTTTTCATTCCTTCCTTTCATTAATCCAACAAAACAATTGGGCCTAAATGGGTGGGCTCCTATTCGCACCCCCTCAATTTAATTCCACTACTCCCTAACTTAATAACATCAACACTCTCTTATTTACTATCTCTCACCTCCATATTTAATTAAAACACCTAATTCATTTAATTAAATATGACTAACCACATAACTCCTAATTAAGTAATTAAATAAATATTCAAATTACTTTCGGGGCGTTACAAGTACTACCCCGAAGATGTGAGAGGAAAGAAAGAGATGGAATTCTTGGAGCTCAAACAAGGTAACATGACCGTGTCTGAGTATGTCGCCAAGTTTTCTGAGTCGATAAAGTTTTACCCCATTACATCGGATGATCGCAGAGTTCTCCAAGTGTATCAAGTTTGAGAACGGTTTGAAGCCTGAGATCAAGCAGGCAATTGGGTATCAAAGGATAAGGGTGTATTCCGAGTTGGTGGACAGTTGTAGAATTTATGAAGAAGATAGTGTGGCTACTAGCCGAGCTGGGAAAGATAAGAAGACTTTTCAACCTCGCATCGTTGGAAACCTTACGACCATCTCGGTGGTAGAGGAAGGGGGAATTCCCGCAGGAGAGGAAAGCCTAGTAGGGGAGACGCTCCTGCTATTCTGACCTGTTACAAGTGTGGATTGCCTGGGCACAAGGCGAAGGAGTGCAAGGTTGAGGTGAAGAGGTGTTATAGATGTGGCAAGGAGGGCCACCTATCTGCTGAGTGTGGGCGAAAGGAGATAGTCTGTTTCAATTGTGGAGAGATGGGGCACATCGGGTCCCAAGTGTCCAAAGCCGAAGCAAGAGAGAGGCGTGGGGAAAGTGTTTGCATTAGCTGGGTCCGAGGTAGAGAACGAAATCACAGGTACGTGTTATATCAACGGTGTTCCTCTAGTTGCAATTATAGATACTGGCGCAACTCATTCCTTCATTTCTGCCATGTGTGCTAATAGACTGAGTTTAGTGTTGTCTTCATTGGTAAGGGAGATGGTCATTGACACTCCGGCTAAGGGTTCAGTGACTACCTCTCTGGTATGTTCGAAGTGCCCACTGACTGTATTCGGCAGGGACTTCACTGTTAACTTAATTTGTTTACCACTAGAGGGAATGGACGTCATCCTTGGTATGGATCGTTGGTAGACAACCATGTTCATATCAATTGTACGAGAGATCGGTTAGTTTTCCGCTACCGAGGTGAAGGAATCGGCTTTACTTCCGCTAGACAAGTGCGCAAGTTGTTAGGAGAAGGGGTTACTCTGTTTGCATTATGGGCGTCATTAACTGGTGAGAGAATCAAGTCAAGATTGAAGATCCGCCGTTGGTTAGAGAGTTTTCCGAGGTGTTTCTCAAGAAATTCTGATGTGCCACCCGAGAGAGAGATCGAGTTCACCATAGAATTGATTCTCGAACAAGACCTGTATCATGGCACCTTATAGGATGTCTGCATCCGAGCTGTCCGAGATGAAGAAACAGTTGGAAGAATTGCTAGAAAGGAAATTCGTGAGACCGAGCGTGTCACCGTGGGGAACACCTGTGTTGCTAGTGAAGAAGAAAGATGGAAGCATGAGGTTGTGCGTGGACTACAGACAGTTGAACAAGGTTACAATTAAGAACAAGTATCCACTACCAAGAATTGACGATTTGATGGATCAATTAGTGGGTGCTCAAGTATTTTCCAAGATTGATTTAAGGTCGGGCTACCATCAAATCAAAGTGAAGGACGAAGACGTACCAAAGACGGCTTTTAGAACTCGGTATGGACACTACGAGTACTTAGTAATGCCATTCGGTGTCACTAATGCTCCAGGGGTATTCATGGGGTATATGAATCGTATTTTCCATGAGTACTTAGATCGGTTTGTGGTAGTGTTCATAGACGATATCTTGGTCTACTCCAAGTCGGCAGAAGAGCATGCCGAGCACTTAAGGGTAGTGCTGAAGGTTCTGAAGGAGAAGAAGCTGTATGCGAAGCTATCCAAGTGTGAGTTTTGGTTTAGGGAAGTGAGTTTCCTAGGCCATGTGATCGGTTTAGGGAAGTGAGTTTCCTAGGCCATGTGAGTTTTGGTCCCTAAGTGTCGTTGCGGTCCTCGGTGTGACAATTAGTCCACCATGGAGTGCCGAGGTGATTGAGAGGTCGGTTGTAGGTCCTAGGGTGATTTCTACCAGGTGTAGTAGGGTCGACTTAGCAGCGGTGTGATGATGTCTAGATGGTGTGGACGCGTCGGTGTGAGCGACTTTGAGTAGAACGACGAGTAACGACGGTGAACGACGGTGTAAGCATTCACATGCGTTATGATTGATTGGTGTGTGATTGCATTTGTCATGAAGTCACATGTTCATGTGCATATTACGACGGAGGAGGTTTCGGCCTCGATGTGGTAGGACTTCGGTCTCCATATCAAATAACGACGGAGTAACGACGGAGAGCCGATAGGCTAAATAACGACGGTGGAGGTACCTCATTGCATAATGCATCGTGGTTGGGTTGCATACATGCATACATTTCATAATTTAATGTGTTTTTGAGCTGATTGATAATTGTTGTGGTTATTTGAACTATCGGTGAGTGTTGTATTAGCTGAACCGAGGTGCTTTAGTGCTATCTCTAACCTTAAGCTTCTTCACATTATATTACTTGTGTTAAGAGACTCACCCTAGTTTGCTTTTATGTTGCTTCTCATGTCGGCAACTTGCGGTACACATGAGTGATGGTTGTGCCTAGCTCAAGTCGGTTTAGTCTCGCTGCAGTCGTGTAACACCGGGTTGGGGCCGAGTAGATTTTAGTGCTTTTATGCCGATCTTGTGTATTTTCTCGCTAGATAGTCTTTTGAACTAAAACTATCACATTTTGTTGTAACTTCTTTATTATGTATTATGACTTGATGTCTTATCGCCGAGGTGCCTTATGTTATGGGCTTAGACCCTTTTGCCGATGTGATGCGCATGATTACATGCTTAGTATAATCTTTGTGCAAATCGTTTGAACTTAATTGAATTCTGTTTTCCTTTTAAATCATCAAATGTAGCCCCTCCTTTTAGTGGAATTTTGAAACTCGATTTTAATTTAGTAGATCGAATTGTTTAGATAAGGGGGTGTTACAGTACCACATGCATATTTGCATTACATTGCATCCATTCTTATAAATGATGTTGAATTGGTTGGGATGATTGTGATTGATTGACTACTATAAACTTGATATACTGCTTATTATTCCCTTTATTATATAGTTCGAGACTCACCCTTTCTGTTGTTGTTTACCACAGGTAGTCATGAGTGAGGGCTTGCTACCTTCACTATTCCCCGAGTCGGTCGGCTCTGATACGTAGCACCTAGGGGACGGGGTTTAGGCTTTTGGTTGCTTTGTTTTGCTCACTGTGGAGCTCTTACGTTGTTATACTATGTATTTGTTGAGATCTTATGATTACACTTTTGAGATTATGGTTTATCTTCCGCTGCGTTATTGAAAATTATATATATCCACGGTTTTTCATGGTGTTACGTATTTTGAAAATATTATTATGAGCTGAACTGGCTGTTGAGTGTTTAAGAGATAAATGTAGCATTCCATTAATGAAAAAAATTGTTATACTCTGATTTTTTTTGAATTAAATTGCCGGGTAGGAATGGGGTGTTACATTAGTGGTATCAGAGCAAAAGTTCGGTCTGTCCGGCCAAGTGTGTGCATCATCATATTGTGTATGACAACTAAGTGTCTTAAATTAGTTCGAATGGTTGTTTATGCCGCAGTTGCTAGATTGATATGGCTAGACGGGTTGATCTTTGCTCTTCTTTGAGGCGTTGCGAGCTATATAGCACAGCGCGTGTGGGTACCAAAGCAGATCATCGAGACCCGTAGTCCGGCTACTTTCCGGAGGAGACCCTCCTACCTTCGGGAGGGAGGTACAACCCGGATGGTGCTTTGGCGTGGCTGAAGGAGATTGAGAGGATCTTCCGAGTGATTAGCTGCAATGGCGAGCAAAAAAAGTCGTGTGCAGTACACACACTCTATCTGAAGAGGCTGATGACTCGTGGTTGGAGACCAGTGAGAGGTTAGGGGCTGCGCAGGAGGAGATCACGTGGGCTGTGTTCCGAAGGGAATTCTTGAGGAAGTACTTTTCGGAGGATGTCAGAGGGAAGAAAGAGCTGGAGTTCCTTGAGCTGAGGCAGGGGAGTATGTCTGCATTTCGAGTATCTTCGCCAAGTTCACCGAAGCCGCCAAATTCTATCCACATTATGCTGAAGCTGGTGCTGAATTCTCAAAGTGCATCAAATTTGAGAATGGACTGAGAGCTGATATCAAACAGGCCATAGGGTTGGTAACTACTTCTCTAATGTGTGCTAGGTGTCCTCTGTCAGTCTTCGGCGGAGATTTTCTGGTTGACCTTATTTGTTTGCCGTTGGGTGGGTTGGATATGATTCTGGGTATGGACTGGTTAGTAGATAACTGTCATACCCCAATTTTGTCCGGCTTAGGTCAAAACCCTAATTTTCCCCAAAAAATAAATAAATAAAAGAAAAGCATCATGCATTGCATTTAGGGTCCTAAAAGTCATTTCAAAGTTTCTAAAATCATTTTTAAAGTTGAAATGCACTTTTTGGACAAATTAGGATTTTTAAGGTAAGGGGCATTTTGGTCATTTTTCGCCACAGGATGATTCTCTCGTCAAAAATATGCACACACCAAAAGTACATTTTTCTCTTATCCAAGAGAATTTTTGTACAATTTTTAGAGAGAATATCCTAGCCTAAAATAATTAAAATGCATTTTCCCTATTTTTATTGCATAAAAAAATATTAAAAGATCATTAAATATTTCCCAATTACTAAGTGACAAATTTTGTTGTCTAAGAATAATTGGGGAGGTTATTTTATGATGACCAAAAACATGTAACATTTTTCTAATAGGTGCATTCCCATTTTGCATGCCCAAAATTCAAAATTCAAAATGCAAAAATGGGAAGTGTCCTCAATAAGACAAAACACCAAAAAAACAAGCATTTTTTTATTTTTCCTTCCCATTTCAGCTCATACCATGCGCATACCCCTCCATTCCACTCTCTCTCTTTCTAGAAGCTTCTACACACTTCTTTTCTTATTCACTAAGATTTGATTTGTTCCTATCCTTAACTTTGCCCTCTTTGGTAAATTACCTCACTCACCTACACTAATACTTCCACCTAAAAATGCAAACTTACTTCTTTGGTAACACCCCATTACAAAAATACCCTTAACCCTATCTCACAAGACACTCCTTTCCCAAAATAAATAAAAGTTTATTCCTTTTTTTTTTTCCTATGGCTTGCGCTCCACTCCTCTCACCTTCACTCTTATTTTGTGTTTCTTCAATACCCCTAATCCATGTGATGATCCATCCCAACCCTCCATTTAATTTTAAGACTCAATCTTAGAGGCACATCAAAAACAAAAAGACAATGATACCCTTAAACCTAAAAATCCCTATAAATAGATCCTCATTTCCCACCTCACAAGTTTTTTTACCTCTTCACACTCATTTCTCTAAATCAAGCAACCAAAACCCTTCTCCCAAACACCCCAAAACCAAGCCTCTCCCCTCCTTCCTCTCCTCCATTCCTTCACCTTCATCCACCAAAACACCTTCAAACCTATCTCTCACTACCTTAGCTTTTCCTTCCTCACTCAAGAAAATCAAGCAACAAAACCTTCTCCTCCATCAAGCTCAAGGCCGTAGCTCATCCCTCTCTCCTCTCCTACATTTTTTTCATTTCTTCCTTCCTCTCTTAGAAATAAGGTAAAACCCTTGATACCTTTGCATCATCTTCAAGCATTTTACATTAGAACTTATTTTCTTTTCTTCATCTTGCATTTTCTTCATTATTTAGCATATTTATCATTTTCATTTTCATAATGTAGCTTGTTGTTGTTGGTGGGTGAGATTTGGCATCTCACCCTTAATAAATGGATTTATGATGCTTTATGTTAATTTTGTTGTCATTTCACTAAACCAAAAATATGCTCAAGTTGATTTTGTGTTTCTTCATTTAATTTTGTTGTGAGTATTTTATTTTAGTAGTAAATGTTGTTATTGTTAGTTGTTGATAATCTAGTCATATGATCTATCACTAGTGCTTAAGGCACTTTGATTTGAGTGATAGAGATGACTAGAAGGGATTCAACTCATTATATTTGATCTTATGTGTCTTGTGATTTAAATTTAGTTTTGTTTAGTTATTGATGATCTTGCAAAAAAGGATTCACCACTAAGTACTTAGTACTTTTGATTTAAAGTGGTGAAGATTGCAAGAAGGGATTCAAGTTCATTTTTATAGTTTAATATTATGTTCATTTCGCATGTCTTAAATAAATTAGGTTTCACTTGATTTTGATGTATTTCTTGGTTTAGTTGTTGATGATCTTGCAAAAGGATTCCCACTAAGCACCTAATTGCTTTTGATTTAAAGTGGTGAAGATTGCAAGAAGGGATTCAAGTTCATTTTCATAATTTAATGTCATTTTCATTTCGCATGTTGTGAATAAATTAGGCTTTGCTTGATTTAGATGTATTTCTTGGTTTAGTTATTGATGATCTTGCAAAGGATTCACCACTAAGCACCTAGTTGCTTTTGATTTAAAGTGGTGAAGATTGCAAGAAAGGATTCAAGTCTATTTCATAGTTTAAATGTTTAGTGTTCTTGTAACTTAATTATGTTGTTGTTGGTTGTTGATGATCTTGCTAAATGACTCCCACAAAGTGTTTAGAGTATTCAATCCAAGTGGTGAAGATGGCTAGAAAGGATTCAATAGATTTAATTTTGTACAAATTGTCCTTTCATTCTTTGCTTTATCTCTTAATAGTTCTTGTAAAATAATCATAGGTTTTGCTTAATACTCAAAGTTTTCCTTGCACGCTTAGTTTTGGCCATGGGCCTATTCCATTGAATAATATTGCTTGGTCCATAATTAGGGTTAGATTTTAAGGTTTTGGTTTCACCATGTGTGCCTTTAGGTTAAGGTTTAGGTTTGAGGTTTGATCAGTGCATTTTAATGTACTCTTTATAGCTTTTCACTTAGTATTTTTAATTGTGTTCTGTGCCTAATATTTAAGTCTTAGCACGTTTCTAGACTTTGGGTCTTATTTGAGCAGTATAGCAATTTATTGCTTAATTCATACTTTTATTGCATATTGACCCCTGTCTACTCTGCAGGTCATAACTTTGGCCACGTTTATCCGATTGAGGCGTGCAAGTATGCGTTGGAAAACTAAGGAACAGAGCTACAATTCTTCTGTTGAGCGCGAAACCCAATTCGGAAGTACTGAAGGCCAAAACTGCAAAATACTGAAGCAGTTTAATGTAAAACGGGTTTCGGGCCAAATATTAGTTTGTTAACGGGCTTTTATCCAAGAACCCATTAAGGGATTAGGTTTTTCGTTTTATTCTTATAGACTTGGCTGGAGCAGCCGTCTTAAACCATCTTACGCATTCCTACTTTCAATTTTATGTTTTGTGTCCTAACCTCCATGGAAGCTTAAGACCCTAGATCAATCTATTGGTGAAGGGTGTTCATTGTAAGGATTTTGAGGTTCGAAAGGCTTAATGTTTATTTAGTTTTTATGGTTTTAATTCTTTCTCTATCAATTCCATCTCCGTAATTTTTGTTGCAAATTCGGTTTGTGTTTTGCTTAATTACTCAAACTCGTGATTTGCTTATGTGATTCGTTTTATGATTCAGCTTTTGCTTAATCACTTAATCATGATTCTGCTTTTTGCAACTTTCATTATTCAAACTATTTTATCGTTTGTTTAATCTAGTTTGGATAGGAATTGATAGAGTCTATGACGCTTGTTTATAGGATTGAAAGAATTCAGTTATGATGTTAATTGTGTTAGTGGCGCTTGTTCACTATCACGATTGATTGAACACACTGTTTTGACGCTTGCTTTAAAACTGTGTGAATTCATATAAACTGACGCTTGTTCAGTTAGTTTATGATCAATCAAGAGTTATCAAACCTTGCACAAATCTTTATTTTAGAACCGATGATAAATCCGAGAAACACACCCGGAAACAATAGATTGATTGTCTCTCTTTAATTGATTTTCTTTGTTAAACAACAAACTCTTCACAAAACCCCCCTTTTTATTGTTATTTGATCGTTCTTGATTTTGGTAATCTTAGTTTTAGAGGTCCTTGTGAGACGACCAAGGTTAACTTACCTTGTTACTATATTTTACACTTTTCATTATTTTGACCCGCGTACGACCGCTGATCAAATTGGCGCCGTTGCCGGGGATCTCTAATTAGGGATTTCCAATTTCAAGAACCCCACTAACCACTAACCTTTTTTCTCTTAGTTTTGCTTCTTTGCAGGTTCTTTCGATTTCGGCCGTTCAATTTCGACTCAGATTAAGTGAAAAAAATCGATTTTTTGGGTGATCTCGTCAGATCTCCTCGAAAATTGGTCAGAAAATCAGAAAAATTCAAGGAATAGGACTCCCAAAGGAGCTTAGGCCGAAAAATCCAAAATTTCTTCTTTTACATTTTCGTTTCAATTATTTTAATTTTTCATATTTTTCAAAAAATCCAAAAAAATTTGCATATCTTTATTTTGATTTTATTAGATTTGTAGTGGTGTTTTTATGTTTTTTAGATTAGATTTAATTCGTTTTTGATTTTCTTCCTTAATTTTAGCATTAGTTTTAATTTTCTGATTTGGTCCATTTATTTTGATATTTTTCTGATTTACCTAATGTTTAACGATTCTTCTTTTTCTATTCGATTCGATTTTGTTGATTGTGAGATGACCGCTATTTATGACCCTCACTAGAGGATCTTGTAAAAGAAATGGCTATTCAAAATCTTATATTCCAACAAAGAACAGATTCAACACTTAGGGAATTAGAGATAATATTTGGACAGCTAACCTCTGCAGTTAATCAGATGCAGACCCAAAGATCAAACCAGCTGCCTGACCAGGAAGTAGTGATTCCTAATGTCCCAAATACTCCCATTTTCAGTGCAACTACTCCTGTTGAAACTCCAGAGGTACCCACATCAGTTGTTATGAAAAATTACAAGGTTGCTGAACATGTTGGTCATGAGCAATACACACCACCACTACCCTTCCCTCAAAGAGAAGTGACTAAAAAACACCCCATGGAAGAGCATTCCCTTTGTAAAATGGAATTGCTTGATGCTTTGGTTGATTATACATGTTCTAATAATCCTTCTCTTTGTGCTGAGATTGAAAATACTTTGCAGGTTGATACACTTTCCATAGATGGTGTTGTGGATGTAGCTGTTGCTTCCTTGGAGCAGCCACATGTTGTAGAGCTTAAACAACTCCCTGAAAATTTTAAATATGCATATTTGGAGGGAAGTGAATATTTTTTCTGTGATTATTTCATCTAACCTTCAACTGAGCAGAAAAGTCGCCTCAATTCTAAGGAACACAGTAAAAGGTATCGGATGGACCTTGGCGGACATTCCTAATAAGAATGTGTGGCAAACACAACAACAACTCAGCCCCTTGATTACGGATGTATGGAAGAAGAAGGTGACCAAACATGTGTGTGGTAACCATAAAAGATCTTTCACTACCAAATACCAACCGCACACAAGATTCAAGTTCTCCACCTTCAAGAGGGAGTTTTCTTTCCTTATCCTTAAGTTATACATGTTGCTTACTTTGAGGACAATGTGTGATTTAAGTGTGGGGGTGTGTCTTTTTGTTTTTATGTTTTTAATCTTTAACTATAAAAAAAGAAAAAAAGTTGTTGCATGTTTTTCCATGAATTCTATGTTTGTACAAGTTGTGAGTGATTTTGACTATTCTAGGACCATGGGTGATTTGGCATGATTTGATTGATTTCTTGTTGCTCTTGGTATAATAAGTTGGGTATGAGCACTAAATACTGCATCATCTGTGATAGTCATTAACCCTGGTGAGAATTGAGCCTCTTTATGGATGGACTACATTTTGCCATTCTCTCCTTTCTTGTGTGTGACTCACTCATGTTTGTTAGTTACTCTAGAACTTGACTTGATTCTTGTTGAAACACTTGTTCACATGCATGTTTGAAATGATCTAGGCAATTCTATTTTTCTTAGCTACTAGCCAAATAAGCCTACCTTGAATTTATCCATTTGTGTAAGCCCCTTTGAGCCTTTTTATCCCATTCTTTGTTTTATAGCTCATTACAAGTCTAAAAGAGAAAAACAATGATATTACCCAATCTTAGAGGGTGAAAGAGCTTTGATTTGAAAATTGTCATATCCATAAGTGTGGGGGTGTCCAATTTGTGTAATTGTGGTTCTCACTTGGGTTGATTCTTGGGTTCTCAATGGAAAGTTTGGCAAGTACATTTGTATAGAAAAAATACTCCACAAAAATAAAAAAAAAAAAAAAAAAAAAGAAGAAGAAAAAAAATAGAAAAAGAAAAAAAAAAGTCAAAAAAAAAGAATAAAAAAAAAAGAAAGAAAAATTTCATATATCTTTTTATTTTTGTTTTTGTATGAAGGAGAGTGAATGTTGTATGAAGAGAGTTATGGAGAGAAGTCTCAAAATTGTGAATTTAGTCACATCTCGTAGAAGTTGGACCCTCTCATGCTCACTTTGAGTTGATTTTCATTGCTTTTTCATCCTCTTTGATTTTTTTAAGCTTAGTTGCCCCTTAGGATTATCCCACCTTGACCTTGGCCCCATTACAACCCTTATAAAGACCTTTTGATCTTATGTGCATGTGTTCTTAAGTGTGGATGTTAGAAGCTTGTCAAGCATATGGTAGTACTAACTTTCATTGATGTGCTTATTATATATATGAGAGTAAACACAAGCCTAGACACTTGAGTGATTGAGAGCATTACTTATATAAATCCTCGTGAGGACTCATCACTTATGATTCACTCGTTGGTGCTCTTACCTCTTGTTTACCTAGGTTGCAATTAAGTGCTATCTCTGAATGTCATTCTCCTTAAATCCTATGAAAAGCATCTCTCTTATGACTTTGCATTCTTTGGGTTCATTGGAAACTCATGTTTTGCTTTTGTCTTGTTTTGTGTGTTTTGCCTGAGTGCAAAAGCTTAAGTGTGGGGAATTTGATCAGTGCATTTTAATGTACTCTTTATAGCTTTTCACTTAGTATTTTTAATTGTGTTCTGTGCCTAATATTTAAGTCTTAGCACGTTTCTAGACTTTGGGTCTTATTTGAGCGAAGATAGCAATTTATTGCTTAATTCATACTTTTATTGCATATTGACCCCTGTCTACTCTGCAGGTCATAACTTTGGCCACGTTTATCCGATTGAGGCGTGCAAGTATGCGTTGGAAAGCTAAGGAACAGAGCTACAATTCTTCTGTTGAGCGCGAAACCCAATTCGGAAGTACTGAAGGCCAAAACTGCAAAATACTGAAGCAGTTTAATGTAAAACGGGTTTCGGGCCAAATATTAGTTTGTTAACGGGCTTTTATCCAAGAACCCATTAAGGGATTAGGTTTTTCGTTTTATTCTTATAGACTTGGCTGGAGCAGCCGTCTTAAACCATCTTACGATTCCTACTTTCAATTTTATGTTTTGTGTCCTAACCTCCATGGAAGCTTAAGACCCTAGATCAATCTATTGGTGAAGGGGTGTCATTGTAAGGATTTTGAGGTTCAGTGCTTAATGTTTATTTAGTTTTTATGGTTTTAATTCTTTCTCTATCAATTCCATCTCCGTAATTTTTGTTGCAAATTCGGTTTGTGTTTTGCTTAATTACTCAAACTCTGTGATTTGCTTATGTGATTCGTTTTATGATTGCTTTTGCTTAATCACTTAATCATGATTCTGCTTTTGCAACTTTCATTATTCAAACTATTTTATCGCTTGTTTAATCTAGTTTGGATAGGAATTGATAGAGTCTATGACGCTTGTTTATAGGATTGAAAGAATTCAGTTATGATGTTAATTGTGTTAGTGGCGCTTGTTCACTATCACGATTGATTGAACCTGCTTGCTTTGACGCTTGCTTTAAAGCGTGAATTCATATAAACCGATCGACGCTTGTTCGCTTAGTTTATGATCAATCAAGAGTTATCAAACCTTGCACAAATCTTTATTTTAGAACCGATGATAAATCCGAGAAACACACTCGGAAACAATAGATTGATTGTCTCTCTTTAATTGATTTTCTTTGTTAAACAACAAACTCTTCACAAAACCCCCCTTTTTATTGTTATTTGATCGTTCTTGATTTTGGTAATCTTAGTTTTAGAGGTCCTTGTGAGACGACCAAGGTTAACTTACCTTGTTACTATATTTTACACTTTTCATTATTTTGACCCGCGTACGAACCCCTGATCAAGGTTTATGTTGCTAGATTGTTTTTAGGTTGAATAAATACATGCCTTGCTTGATACTTATCTTGCAATTTCACATGTTAGCTTAGATTTATGCCTCATGGTACTCTCGTGTATTAATTGTTGATTACCTTTGCTTATGAATTTGCAATTGTTGCGTTTTGGTTTAGAATAAAAAAGGATTTGCAAATGTTCTACTTTCTTTTCAAAGCCCCAAGTCAAATGTTTTCTAATAAAAACCTAAGGCACTTTTCATAAATAAAATCATTAGCCATCACTCGAAGCTTTCGCTTGTTTGATCGTTAATGATGGAGTTACTAGTGGTAGTCACTCGAAGCTTCGCTTGTTTGACTATCATGAAAGCTCCCACACCTTAATCAAATATAAATCAATTCAAAATCCAAAAACAATATGAGTCATTAATGGTAATTATCACTATGACTCATCCCTTTTCCAAAATCATTTCAAAAAAGATAATAAAACGTTGCGACTAGTAATCACTTGAGTAATTGCTCGACTGATTATCGGTCCCAACACTTTTCTTTCAAGTTAGTAGCTTAAGCCACTCGAAGCCAATGCTTGTTTGGTATTCATGAACGCTTGAGTCATATTTCCAAAACCCAAAAGATAAGATAAAAACAAAACACAGATTTTCTCAAAATCAAAAGAATTAAGAACTACGTAGCTTTGATCCCTCAGTCATTGAGGGTACGTAGGACCGGGTCATATCCCGTCAAGCTCGCTTTCAAAAAATCCCAAAGCCGTCTTCGGACGCAAAAGAACCAAGAACTACGTAGCTTTGATCCCTCAGTCATTGAGGGTACGTAGGACCGGGTCATATCCCGTCAAGCTCGCTTTCAAAAAATCCCAAAGCCGTCTTCGGACGCAAAAGAACCAAGAACTACGTAGCTTTGATCCCTCAGTCATTGAGGGTACGTAGGACCGGGTCATATCCCGTCAAGCACTCTTTTAAAAAATCCAAGTCTAGTTTCCCCTTTCAAAAAAAAATCACAAAAAGATTTCTCTCTCTCGTTTTCTAAAAACTCCTTCAAATAAAAAAGGAAAAGAAAAGAAGTAGAACAATTATTTTCAAATCAAACAATCCAAACCACACATCTAATTAATGGTTCCCTTTCGGTAGAAAGGAGGTGTGGGGTGCTAATACCTTCCCACACCTAACCGACCCCCGAACCCACATTTGCATTTTGAAAGACCACCCGCTTTTTGTAAAAAAGACCTTTTTCTAATGTTTTGGTCTAAAAACTAAAATATTAGTGGCGGCTTCACAATTTTCACGTTGTACACTGAGAAATCCCAAACCGGATTTTTCGGGGCGCAACAGCTGGCGACTTCACTGGGGACATTTTTTTTTAAAAAAAAAGTGGGTCAAGCCTAATTAACTCAATGTGTGGTTTGAAATGTTTGATTTGAAATTTCATTTTTATTTCTTCCTTTTCTTAGTTAGTTTTTCTTTTCTTTCTTTATATACTTATATGATTATGCATGCATTTCTCCAATCCCCATGTTCCCTCTTCTTTGCTCCCTTTCTTAAGGTAAGACATGCATTTCCCCAATTCTATCATAATCCCCTCCTCTTGGCTCCCTTTCTTGAGGTAAATAATGCCATAAATTGTTGTTGAAACCCTAGGCTAGATTATTTGATATTGAACCCTAGGGTAGACGACATATTACTGTTTGCTTCTGTCTGGACTGATCTGGTTTTTCCTTGCAGGTGGGGAGGGAAGATTTTAGAAAAGTATGTCCTCAATCACACACTTTCACACCTTACATTTTATATGTTATGAGTGGGCTCCTATACCCGGATCCAACAAAAACCTAGGAGAGTGGAGACGATTAGTGACTGTCATTCGAGACTTTTGTCTGTCTGATACTCATGAAAGTCTCAACCAGAGTACGCTTTCTCATGACGCTTCACACTTGGTAGTTCGCTAGATTTGTGGATGCCGGTATGAGGATTCTATAGCTCTGGTAGCCATTGTGAGGGTGTGAATTAGAACTACATGGAAGGAACCTTTGAAGTTGCCCTAGAGCTTAAGATTCCCACCTGTGTAGGACACGAGGACATACAAATTGTGTGTTGCATTGTAGTTTAGACATGTCTTTCCTAAAAAAGAAAATTTTCAAAAAAAAAAAAGAAAAGAAAAGAAAAGATTGCTATTGTAGCCTTTTCTTTTGCTTAGGTCAGCACAAAGCGACATATGACCCACTTTTTCAAAAAAAAAAAGAAGAAAGAGTTACTTCAGTAGCTTTTTCCTACCGGTCTATATGAGCAGGTGTTATCCAGATTTTTCAAAAAAAAAAAAAACCGAGTTATCGCAAATAAAGTTTTTTTTCTAACCTTACATTTGCATAAAGCATCATTGTCATTGGCATACATCATCGCATTGCATAAATTTAAGTTTCGTGAACTCACGCATTCATGGTGCATTTCATTTGCATTTGCTTGTCGAGGACCACCAAGTAATGCACCATCTTGTCATAGGTGTATCAAAATGGAATCAAGTAGCAAAGCTTCACTTACTCCTCGCCTCCCGATTGTGAAGAAAGTGGATGTTGGTAGTTTGAGGCGGTGTGCAGCCCTCATGGGTCCAATTGAGAGAGATGCTTTCGACTTAGCATATGGAAATATCCGCAAGCTCTTGCAGTTGAATGTCCAAGAAGACGCTCTTGTGGCTTTAAGCCAATTCTATGATTACGATACGAGGTGCTTCTTCTTCAAAAATTTCAACTTTCGCCCACACTAGAAGAGTACGAGCAGCTTTTGGGATTCTCCCGGACTCAGGCAAGGTCCTATCAATTCCAGGGACTGCATTACACTGATGAGAGGTTAGCAACATTGTTGAGGATTGGTAAGGATCAACTGAAGTTACAGAAACTGAAAAGAAATGGTGTGGCGGGTATCCACAAGAATACTTTGAAGACTTAATGCAATCTTATGCTCTAGCCAAGGTGGGGTCCGTTCAAGTTGGTATTAGCTCTTACCATATTTGGGGTCGTCCTTTTTCCTCAAATAGAGAAATATATTGATGAAGATGCAATTGGAGCCTTCTTAGCCTTCAAAGATGCCAAAACCCCGTCAATCCCGTGCTCGCCATTCTTGCTAACACGTATCATGCTTTCACCCATCACGATCGGGCCTGCGTATAAAGAAGATATGCCTTTCCGCTCACGTCCTCTATGCCCGGCTTATTCTTCATGTGGTCCATAACCGTCTAGATGTCAAAGAGTTAATTTCCTATGCTCTAAGTTGTGACGTGAAGGTCGAACTACTTCGAATGGTTCGAAGTTCGCAAAACCTTAATGACCTCCAAATCCGATGGTACACCTGCTGCATGTTGGAATGACAGACCTACGGTATTGCTCGGTTGTGGAAGCTTTGAACGTGCCTCTCATGGGGACTCGGGGTGCATCAACTATAACCCCTCATTAACTTTAAGGCAACTTTCGGTTACCTATGAAGAACTCACCTCCGACAAAGATGTCGTCCCGTGATCTACCTCTATAAGGGGATGCCTAGATGCGGTGACTTGCTTCGAAGAGTTCAGCAGTCATGGGAATCTGTAGTGCAAAAAGGAAGTGAAGAATTGTCAAAAAGAACTAGTGATGTCACCTTCAACCAATGGCTTAAGGACAAGCTTCAGAGTGTAAGATCACCAAATCAAGGGATGCTTACCCTTGAGGAGGAGATTCAAGAACCTTATGTCCCTACCCATGAGGAGTTGAATGAAGCTAAATTCACTTTAGCAAAGGTAGAAGAGGAGAAGAAAGCCTTGCAAACCAAGTTGGAAGAGATGACTCTAGAAAAGGAAAGGTTAGAGGAAGAAAATGCTATCAAGATGATCGCTGTGGAAGAAAGTGTCAAGCGATTCAAGAGGGAGGAACAAAGCAAAATAGAGGCCCAAGGATTTCTGAAAGAAGCAGAGAAGAACTCTGAAGTACAAACAAAAGCAAGGAAAGCGCTTGAGGAAGCCCAAGAGTGGAAGATATTAGCCCACCCGGTCAGAGCAAGAATCACACTGGTGAGAGAATTGAAGGGTCGGTGAGGAACCTTGAGAGGGAGAAAAATGTGTTGAGGAGATCCTCAAAGAATATCAACAAGCCTTGAGTTTTGAGAGAGAAATATTTGGTGAATTAAAAGGTAACCTTCGCTGCCCGGAGGAGGCCTACAGCAGTCCGAGTTGAGAGTCGAGATTGGGAAGAACGCTACTTGGAATTAATAGGGAAAATTGAGGAGCAAGAGATCATTAAAGAGCTAAGGAGGAAATCCGGATGTGGAAGGGCAAGTTCTCAAAGTTATCCGAGAAATGGCTAGTCAAGCTATGGGCAGAGTTCCCAAAAATCTAAGAGTTGAAACCTGTTGAAATGTGTTTCTTCAACACCCTCCAGAGGTATACAAGTTTGTGAAGTATTTAGGGCATTGGTCATGGAATTCAAGGAACAATCTCAGAGAGCAAGAGTCACAAGAAAAGGAAGAGAGCCAAGAGTTTAAAGCCATTTGTAATTGAGTTGATTAGATGTATTTCTTTATCTAAAGCATTTGCTCGAATATTGTATTCTCAAATATTGTACTCCTTTACTTTATTTCATTTTGAATATGGTACCACCTTTTCCATTGGCAAAAGTCGTTAAAGCTTGTTGTCCTTGATGAATGAAGTGTTTGGTTTGCTATTTTGATTCCCCGTTCCTTTCACTTTCTAAAAAGGAAAGAAAAAAAAGAGAATAATAAAGAAAAGAGAAGAAAAAGAAAAAAGAATAATAAAGAAAAAAAAAAAAAAAAAAAAAAAAAGAAAAGAAAGGAAGGAAAGATTGACGCGCCTAGAACAAGATGAGGCATTACGTGGTTCCCGACGTCGAGCAAGCATTATGCATACATTCATACATTCATCCATGCATCTATCTTTTTTTCGCTCTTATGTAATAAACGTCTAAATAAACAGAAAAGGCAAGCTGGTGCGTCAACATCGGTATTGGACTCGCTCACAGGCCAGAGGAATGGCAATCTTGGCAGATATCGATCCACCTCAGCCAGCAGCGGAGAATCAGAATCCTCCGGCTCCAGACTCAGCGAATGGAAGTGGGGCAAGCCCGACCCTCGTGGTACAGAATCAGAGCCAGACAGCTCCCGGTAGCTCCAGTCAGAATGATCCTGAAATGAGGAATGAGATGAATGCTTTAAAAGCACAGATGAGTGAGGTGATGAGGCTCTTGTTGTCCTTGAAAGATGGGAATGATTTTCGAGGCGCCTTGATGGCTCGCTTATGGCCTTCCTTTGGGATACACTCCCCCAAGTCAAGAAGCAAATCGGAGGTTGGTCCTGTGTTTCAAGAATCGAGAATGTGCGATGTCTGTTGGACCGGAAGGAGTAACTGCTGAACCCCCGGTCCAGATTCCTCACCCAATTGTTATACCTCAGCCCGCTCCTCAAGAATCTCGCTACACCACCAGCCGTTTTTTCCGCAAACTCGGGCTTTTGTCTAGGAACTCTGCTTATCCCCAGGTTCAACACTCAATGCTGCCACCGCAGTATGTTGTAAGTAATTCTCCTCAGGGTTATTCCACTTTGAACACCAAAGAGAGCCAAGGAACAATTCCAAATGTTAGAAGAAAGGCTAAGGATGGTCGAAGGTTTTGGCTTCAGAGCTAGAGAGGCAAGAGATTTGTGCCTTATCCCCGATGTGGTGCTACCCCCAAAGTTCAAGGTCCCTGACTTTGACAAGTATAGAGGTGCCACTTGCCCAAAGAGTCATCTGACAATGTACTGCAGGAAAATGTCTACTTACTCCCGGGATGACAAACTACTAATCCATTGCTTCCAAGACAGCCTAGCTGGGGCATCTCTTAATTGGTACATGAAGTTAGAGCCGTCCCAAATCCGTTGCTGGAAAGATTTGGCAGATGCTTTTCTCAAACAGTATCAATACAATGCAGATATGGCGCCAGATCGGACACAACTGCAGAACATGAGTTAGAAAGACAGTGAATCATTCAAGGAGTATGCCCAGAGATGGAGGGCTTTGGCTGCGCAAGTTACACCCCCTTTGCTAGACAAAGAGTTGGTCTCTATGTTTATGGAAACCTTGCCGTCGTTGTATTATGACCGCCTGATCAGTAGTGTCTCATCCAACTTTTCAGATTTGGTGATTGTAGGAGAGAGGTTGGAAAGTGGATTGAGAAGCGGGAAGATTTCACAAGGACTCACCAGTAATACAAACCCCCAGAAAAAGTCATTCTCTGGCTTTCCAAAAAAGAAGGAAGGAGAAACCAATGCTATTACCATCAACCCACCATATCAGCCACCCAATATTCCGGTCCCACTCCCATATACAAACGGCCGTCCATTCCAAAACAACGATCAAAGCAACTACCAAAAAGCCTACCAAAAGCAGAACCTTTGACCCAATTCCCATGTCCTACATGGACCTTTTAACTACCTTATCACCAACAAGCTCATCAACACAAGGCCCATGAAACCTGTTGGTAGCCTTACTTTAAGGGGTACAATCCTAATAGCTTTGTGCTTTCCATGAAGGAGCGATGGGGCATGTTGTGGAGGACTGCAAAGCCTTCAAAATAGTGGTACAAGATTTGATAGATGCAAAAGGCATAACTTTCAAACAAGAGGATCCAAATATCACCAATAACCCGCTGCCAGGGTCATCGTGAGGAGGCTACCAACGCCATAGAAAGTTCGGTGGGCGATTGATAAAGAAAGTGCACGAGATCAAGACTCTCTCTAAGTGTCATTTACTATTTGAATTATGCCGGGTGAGGTTGTTAAAAAGGGTGTTGCCATGAGGAAGGGTGTCTTGACTCTTTATGTGAGGAGATTGTGAAACCTTTGATGATCCTGCAGGACTTAATGGATCGATACATGGTCCAGGTAGGAACTCATGGTATGGGGGATGAAGTGTTGACCCTATGTTCGACAGTTGATGGGGAGGCCAAAAGCCGATTGAAATTTCTCGCGCAAATCCGATCCAAGAATGGTTCAAGTCGATTGCTCGACCAAAGATCATTAAAGACCCAGTTCCTTTCTCATGCAAAGAAGAAACCATTAAAGACATAACAGTAGTGCCTACAAAGGAAGGATGTTGGGATACCCTAGGAGAGCCTAGTGGAAAATTTGACTATTTGGTCAGGTATGATGCTCCGGCGAGCGCTCAAGTCCGAATAGAAGACATCCAACCCACAGGATGGGGTGAGGAAGATGAACAATACAACCAGATAGCTGTCGCCGAAGAAGAATTAGCTGAAGAAGGCGAGGGTCGGGATATGGTTTGTCGCAGCGTTGCAGGAGAAGAAGTTGGCAACTGGAAGATCGTCGATTTCCCTGTTGTTTTCATTTCAAAGTAATGATTTTTGTAATGCAAATCCTTTGGCTCTGCCCAAGGCCTTAGGACATTCTCATAAGGGCATGCGTGTTTCCTTTTAAGATATCATCTATCAATAAAATGTAGTTTTGAATTCTCAAATGAATAAAAATTGCTTTTTGTGTCTTCATTTTGTGTCTCCATTTTTGCTTGTTCATTGCTTTTCTATTCCCGCAAATGCAGATCTAAAATGAATGTCTCTGGAAATAATAATGCCAATGGTACATATGTTAATTTTGATTACCCCGTTAATCAAGTCGAGGAAGATGTTGAGGATGGTGGGAGACTCCTCGAATTGATGAGAATGGTTGAGCAAGAAGAAAAGGTTATTCTACCATATGAGGAAACTATTGAGATTGTCAATTTAGGCACGAGAGAGTGAAAAGAAAGAAGTTAAGATTGGCACTTCAATGAAAAAGGGGAATATGAGAGGTTGGTCCAACTCTGCGTGATTATGTTGACATCTTTGCATGGTCGTATGAGGATATGCCCGGATTAGATATCGATATAGTGGTGCACAAGTGCCATCAAGCACGAATGCTCTCGGTTAAGCGAAGTTAAGAAGGATGAAGCCCGAGATGTCTTTAAAGATCGAGAGATGAAGTGAAGAAACAGATTTTGTGGTGGCTTCCTAGCTGTAGCTAAATACCCACAGTGGGTTGCTAACATTGTGCCAGTACCCAAAAAGGATGGGAAAGTTAGAATGTGCGTTGATTACAGAGATCTGAATCGGGCCAGTCCCAAAGATGACTTTCCCTTGCCTCATATTGATGTACTAGTAGATAGCACAAAGACAACACTCCATTTTCTCCTTCATGGACGGGTATTCGGGTTATAATCGATTAAAATGGCTCACGAGGATATGGAGAAGACTACTTTCACGACCCTTTGGGGGACGTTCTGTTACAAAGTCATGCCGTTCGGTTTGAAGAACGCCGGTGCTACCTATCAAAGGGCTATGGTCACGTTGTTTCATGACATGATGCACAAAGAAATAGAGGTCTATGTGGATGATATGATTGCAAAGTCCAAAAGCGATGAGGAGCATATTGTTAACTTGCGAAGCTCTTGAGCGGTTGAGAAAATTCAAGCTCAGGTTAAACCCGGCTAAGTGCACCTTCGGGGTGAGGTCAGGAAAGCTGTTGGGGTTTATCGTCAGTCAAAAAGGGATAGAGGTGGATCCAGACAAAGTGCGTGCAATTCTCGAAATGCCTGCTCCTAGAACAGAGAAAGAAGTTCGGGGTTTTCTTGGAAGATTGAACTATATTTCCAGGTTTATCTTCCGCTTAATCGCCACATGTGAGTCGATTTTCAAATTCTTTGTGCAAGAATCAAGAGACTAAGTGGAATGATGATCGCCAAGAAGCTTTTGAGAAGATTAAGAAATACTTGCAGAATCCACCTATTTTAATGCCTCCAGGTGCATGGTAGACCTTTGATCTGATTCGACGGTGTTAGAAAATTCTATGGGTTTGTGTGCTAGGGCAACATGACTTAAACCGGCAAGAAGGAGCATGCAATTTATTATCCGAGCAAGAAGTTCACCGTGTGTGAGACGAGGTACTCATTGCTAGAAAAGACTTGTTGTGCCTTGGCTTGGGCCGCTCACCGCTTAAGGCAAGACATGTTAAGTCATACCACTTGGTTAGTGTCAAAGATGGATCCTATCAAGTATATCTTCGAGAAGCTGCGCTCCACGGGAAGAATCGCCGGATGGCGAGATGCGGTTGTCGAATATGACCTTCTTTATGTCACTCAAAAGGCCATAAAAGCTAGTGCGTTGGCCGAATACCTGGCACATCAGCCTATTGAAGATTATCAGTCAATGCAGTGTGATTTCCCTGATGAGGACATTATGGCTCTGTTTGAAGAAGGAAAGTCCCCAGAGAATGAAAGATGGAGAGTAGTGTTCGACGGTGCTTCCAATGATTATGGGCACGGAGTCAGGCGATGTTGATCTCCCCTGACAATCGTTTCATACCAGTCACCACTAGACTAAGTTTCTATGTCACAAACAATATTGCAGAGTATGAAGCATGTATTCTAGGTATTCAGGCAGCTCTAGATTGGAAAGTCAAAAGACTAGATGTGTACGGAGACTCATTTCTAGTCATTCATCAAGTGAATGGAGATTGGGAGGCCAGAGATCCCGAGTTGATACTCTATAGAGATTATATCGTAGAGAATTGGTTGAACCCTTTGAAGAAATCACGTTTCAAAGATTCGCCTCGCAGAGAATCACCGGCCGATGCATTGGCTACTTTGTCTTCAATGTTTAATATCAGCTGCGATAAGAATTTGACCCGCATCGAATTCGAAGATCGAAGTTTGCCAAAGACATTATCACCACTCTTGTGCAAAGAATTGAAGATGAGGAGGATGATAGGCCTTGGTATCATGACATCAAGCAAGTACATCCGCAAGCAGAGTATCCTCCGGGGGCATCGAGAAAATGATAAAAGAACACTCGAGAAGGTTGTCGATGAATTTCTTCCGAGCGGTGAAGTGCTCTACAAAAGGAACCATGATAAAGTACTCCTTAGGTGTGTGGCAAAGGAGAAGCGAGAAAAGATCATGAGAGAAGTGCATGAAGGCACGTTCGGGACTCATTCCGATGGGCATACTATGGCAAGGAAGATAAGAGGGTGGCTACTATTGGTTGCGGATGGAAGGTGATCGCTACGATTTTGTGAGAAAGTGCCACAAATGTCGATTTATCGCGATCATATTCATGTTCCACCGGCCGTTAAATGTCCCGACCGCATCTTGGCCGTTCTCAATGTGGGGCATGGATGTCATTGGTCCCATAGAGCCCAAAGCGTCAAATGGGCACCGCTTCATTCTAGTTGCAATTGATTACTTCACCAAATGGGTTGAAAGCGCCTCATATTCCAAAGATAACTAGTTAAAGTGGTTGCCAAGTTTGTAAAGAAAGACTGGTGTGTCGCTATGGTCTCCCGGATAAAATCATCACAGAGACAATGGTAGCAATCTGAATAGTAAAATGATGAAAGAGTTGTGAGTTTAAGATTAAGCATCACAATTCCTCTCCCTACCGCCCAAAGATGAGCAGGCGGTTGAAGCGACCAACAAGAATATCAAGACAATTGTGCGAGAAAATGGTAGTGACCTACAAGGATCGGCACGAAATGCTTCCCTTTGCTTTGCACGGGTATCGTACCTCGATCTGCGCACTTCGGCCAAGGGCAACCCCTTTCTCTCTAGTGTATGGGTGAAGCGATTCTTCCCATTGAGGTTGAGATACCATCTCTCCGAGTGCTTATGGAAGCCAAGTTAGAAGAGGTGAATGGGTTCAAACCCCGTCTAGATCGATTGAATCTCATTGAAGAAAAGAGAGTTGCGAGCTTTGTGTCACGGTCGGTTTGTATCAAAGAAAGGATGAAAGCAGCGTTCGACAAGAAAGTTCGTCACCGAGAATTCAATGAGGAGACCTTATAATGACCAGTCCACCGCAGCGGCCACCCCAGCGCTATTACCTCACGATCTTTTCTACCCCCTCAGAATTTTTGCCTTCCGTGGGATTCGAACCTTGTACATGGGGCTCAAATACAAAGTTCCACTCTTTCCCACTACCAATTGAGCCACAAAATCCATGGAAATGCTGTCCCACTTCCATTCCGGAATCTCCAAAGGTTGCATCAACCCCGCAGGCTTCGGTGCTCAATCTTTGACTTACGGCAAGTCAAACATGCATATACAAACTGCGCAACATCCCTCTTCATACCAGGCCACCAAAATAGTTTCTTCAGATCATGGTACATCTTAGTAGCACCTGGATGAATGCTCAACTTACTCCTATGGCTCTCCTCAAGTATCATCTTCTTTAACCCAGCATCATCCGGAACACAAATTCTGTCCCAGAGCCGACAGAAAAGTTATCATGATAAGAGGAGGAAGGACTTGGAGTTTTCGTGGTGAGCATGTGTTCTTGAGGGTCACGCCTATGACTGGTGTTGGGCGTGCTCTGAAGGCAAAGAAGTTAACTCCAAGGTTTATTGGACCGTACCAAATCACTGAGAGGGTTGGAAAGGTTGCTTATAGGGTGGCCTTGCCGCCTAATCTTTCGAACTTGCACGATGTTTTTCACGTGTCACGCCGGAAGTATATTCGCACCGTCTCATGTGATTCACATGGATGATGTGGAAATGCGTGAGAACTTCACTTTGTGGAGACTATGCGGTGAGGATTGATGATGAGAAGTGAAGGTGTTGAGAGGAAAGACATTGCCTTGGTCAAGGGTAGTGTGGTTGGGAGCTGCTGGTGAGAGTATGACTTGGGAGCTGGAGAGCAAGATGCGGGAGTCTTATCCAGAGTTATTTGACTCAGGTATGAATTTCGAGGACGAAATTTCCTAACTGATGGTTGTAGCATTGATTTTGTCTGTTCGTGACTGTTGTTTTTATCATTAAGATATGTGTGATTAAAAGAGTTCTAACGACGTCAGAGGAGTGAAAGTCGTGACGACGCCTTCGCACTCCGGACTGCGTTAAAAATCTTTTAATGTGATAGTTATAAATTTGAAAGGGAGTAGTTTTTGTGACCTTAATTAGTTGGTTGTGTGAGTAGGAGGGACTGATCACCCCAATCACTCATCACCACTGAGAGAGGCGACAATAACTCAGAGCTATTATTAAATTTGGATGCATGCACTAATTTTAATTTGATTGATTGCTTGATTAGCTTGTTAGAATATAGAAAGTAATTTTTATATGACCTAACCGTGGTAAGTATACACTGAACAATATTCGAAGACTGCTTGCTGAAAATTGTTGCTTTTGATTGACGACCTTGCCATAAGTTAATTACTTTGTGATGCATATGAGTTAAACTTGATTTGTGTTTAATTGTCTCGAAGTTAGTATGCTAAAATGAAATGTTGTGTAAGGCTATATTCTCATTAACTCAATTAAGATTGCATAACTTGAACTTTTGACATTTTCCGTGTTTCAATTTGGCTTGTTTCGTGAGCATGATGTGTTTTGTCAAAATTAAATAATTAATTTCCTTACCTTCTTAGTGTATGTCGGAGGTTAAATTTTGAACTAATAGGTAGTTGTTATGTGGTCGCATGCTCGAGTGATAGTACGGTTGGAGTTCCCGTGTGGTTTCCTTTTTGACAAAACTGTAAATTCTGTGGTTTTCGAAAAAGTGGTGCTCGGAAAATTTTTGTGCTATTAGGAATGAACGTAATGTAAAAGTTAGTGCTGAACTCTGTTTTCAAGTGGTTTTGTGATTTTTATTTCAGAATGTGACATGACTTCGGTCTTTGGATCGATTAGGTTATAATTTGATGCTGTTTGAAAATGAGGGAATTTTACACTAATAGCAAGGTTAGATAAGATAGAATTTTTATGATATGGGGAGGTGATTTCAAAAATGACTACTAAGGTTTTAGAAACAAACATATCTAATTGTAAGTACCTTCTAAATGTGAATTACAAATGTGAAAGAATTGTTCGATTTATGATTGAACTTTGGTATTGTTGTTGCTATCGCTAGCATTAATTGTCATTTCTTGAAAATTGTTTTATGTGAAATATAAATCTAATGATGAAAATGGTGCAACGGAATACCTTGCGTACTTCTGTGTCTTAAATTGTTTTCCTTGCTAAATGTTGACAAGAGTGTTTAATTTCATTGTTTAAGCAAATAGCAAGTCTTGGAATAAAAGCAATGGGTTTATGATGCATGTGTTGGGTATATTCTTTGTGATAGGAAATCAACTCAATTTGGTAGAATTATATGCCCATGATATTTTCTAGGAGAGTTGTAAAAATTGCATGTTAACCGATCCCTACGAATAGAGAAAACCGAAGAAGATGCCTAAATGTTTAATCTTTTCGGAATTGTGTATTTAAATTATTTGCATGACTGGTTATGCTTATTTGGTGTTTGAATGAAATGAATAAGTGTGTGATAATTATAATTGGTTTTGGTGGCCGGTCATGATGAGTTTTACTTGCTTATAGTTTTATGCGTTTCCGGACACTGGTTCAGTCTTTTGAAAACTGGTACTGTTTGGGTTTTCTAAATACGGTACTAATTGACTCTTTGTTTCGAAACTTTAATGATATATTCAAAAACTACACATTCGTGGCTTTCCAACGAGTATTTATTTGTCGAAATCCGAGGTCGTTTACTACCTTAATTAATTCACCAGAGTAGGCGCCAAGTTGCAGAATTTTCTGCACCTGAGTTTAGGTGGACTAATGTGAACGTTGAATAAAATGATTAGTTGTTGGATAGATTAAACTTGAATTTTGTTGTTATGATCGTGTTGATTGTGATGTGAATGATGTGGGATATATGATAAATTGTTGTTGTCTCATGTGTTGGGTAGTCGGGTAGGATTTTGACAACCTACAGGTTAGAATACCTAATTGGGGGGGGGTAAGGGTGTAGAGAAGAGTGTTTGATCTGTTGTGTGTACGATAGGACTTGGATGATAACGGTTAGAGGAGATAAGAAGAGTGGATGTTGATTTCATGAGTTTAGCGTAGATTTTCGAGGAGGATAGCAATCGTTCATACAAGATATTGAAGGAGAAGAGGAGTTCTCAGTTTCGTGGGAAGCCGTGTGATGTTTCAGGTAGTAAGGGTAAAGGAGAGGAGAGTTCGGGCAAGAAGCCAAGTGGGGGAGACGCTACTGCGGGGATTGTGTGTCTCAAGTGTGGTAAGCCGAGGCATAAGAGTCCAGATTGCATGGTCAACAAGTGTTTCAAGTGTGGTAAGGAAGGTCATGTAGCTGCTAGGTGTGAGAAGCAGGGTGTGGTCTGCTACAACTGTGGGGATTTGGGGCACATTAGTACCAAGTATCTAAAACCGAAGAAGGAGAAGTGTATCGGGAGAGTGTTTGTCCTGGCGTGTTCGGAGCCTACGGAGGAGTGATGGTTACATTTAGAGGTTAGCGTTTCATTTAGGGTGCTTCACTAGAAATCTATTGTTTGTTAGTGGCGAGTGTTTAAGTTTAAATGTCCATGATAGTTAGATTTTCGAGGACGAAAATCTTCTAAGTGGGGGAGAGTTGTAACGCCCTAAATTTTATTAGAAACTATTTGGAGTTGATTTGATAGGATTACATTATTTTGATTTATTGTGTGGTTGAGCCATTAAATTAGTTGAATAAATATATTTTTATATTTAAAGGTATTTTTGTAAGCTATTGGTGATATATGATTGTTATTCATATTTATACTCATTTATTTTGTTTATATAAAATATTAGTGTTTGAGATATTATTCCCTTAGAACATTATTTTAAGCTATTGAGGTATTAAAATAAGGGTTGTAGTGAAATTGGGGGTTTTAAAATGATTTCGAGGTGAATTTCTACTCTTTTACTCGTATACAGCCCACCCCTGATTCTTGCACCCCCCTGTAGTAAACAAACATACCCAGACCGTGTGGCCCAATGGACCAGAACCCGACCCACTCTCTCCTTCTTCTTCCCTGCGTTTCCTGCGTGAGAGATAGAGCAGCAAGGAACAAAACCCTCACGCCGTTCTTTTTCCTTCGGCGCGTTCTCCTTCCTCCCTCCATGACCGAACTCCAAACTTCACCTTCCCACTCGGATTTTGCCGCTGATTCCGAATCCGACCTCTGTTCCTTCAACCGTGGCTCAACATGCGCCGAGTCACGTAACTGTTACCTAAGCATGCACGCCAGTCTCACCTCTGGTAGGCATAATTCCTCACACTCATTCTTATAATAAAATTAAATTATTCTGGCAGAGCCTGTATTTAAAAGAGAAGAATTGGTTTTCAATTGCTAGTTGCTTCTTAATCTCTTGGTCATGGTTCTGGAACATGTTGGAACTTGGAATCCATTTTTATGTTGATTTGGACTCGCATGACAATATAGGATAGGGAGTGAAGTGGAAATCGAGTTGCAGCTATTGTTTCGGGACCACTATGGTCACTAATTTTCTACGTTATGAATCATGATGAAAATGCAAGCATACCTTGCTGTCAAGTCTCCTATCTTAATAAAAGAAAGTTTTGGAACTTATGTCAATTCAGATAACCGTATCTCAGGAGAAAGAGTTGGAATTGCTTTTGATGGTCTCTCTTTGTGAAAGATTTATTAAATGGGGGGAATTAGGAGCTGCTAGAATTCGGTTTTTGGAGTATTTGAGTAGTTGGGTTTTCGGTTTTGAAGCGGTTGGACGAGTTAGGAGCGAGTTCGTGAAGTTCGGGTCGTGAGTTTCGGAACGTCTCGGTAGCTCGTAAGGTTAGGGGGCTCTACTTTACCTATATAATAACTTGTATGATATGTATTATGTGTGGAATAGCTCTAGTAAGGTTCGACTGTGTGAATTTTGTGTTAATCTTATGTTTGTTGTTGTTTTGATGTTTGATTGGGTGATGCCATGATACTTGATGCTGGAAATAAATGTATTATTAATATTGTCTGCTATAAGTTCGATTAAATGCTTCAATGTGAAGGAATGTGAGAATGTGTGGATTTAATGAGGATGATTAATTACTTAGATGAGTGTTATTACATTGAAATTGAATTGTTGAATAAAAATGTGTCTAAGTGATGGTTTAGTCCCTAAGAATTAATTTAATCCTTGGTGTGACAGAATAGTCCCTAAGAATTAAATTAATCCTTGGCGTGACAAAATAATCCCTTAGAGTCCAATTAATCCTAATAGGTTAACATAAGCCCTAAATACTAAATTAATCACAATGTGCCAAAATAATCCCTTGAGTGTTAAATTAATCTTTGGTGGTCAAAATAGTCCTTAAGTGTGAAAAAGGTCCTTGTGAAGTGGTTGGGTTGTTAAATAAGAATCAACTTAATAATTGATCATGTGGTGGTTAATAAATGATCAAGAGGTGGTTAATCGTTGATCAAGTGGTGGTCAATAAATGATGTGGTGGTGATCAATAATTGATAACGTGGTGGTTGATAATTGATAATGTGGTGGTTAAAAATTGATGTGATGTGATTGTTGTGTTGTGATGCATTTGTCATAGTGTCACATAAATCATATGCATTACGCGGTGGGTGGCTTCGGCCAATTTGCGGTGGGAGGCTTCGGCCACATGCGGTGGGTACCCGACGGGGTTTTTGAGGTGATTATGGATCCACATGCATATTGCACACATGCATACCATCATGCATTCCTTAAATTCTCATTGATGCTTAATTAATCCTCTGTTGTGACTTGTTGATGTTCTAGTTGAATGGTGAATGCTTAATTGCTATGACTTGCTGTTACTAGATGTTTTCCGAATATAATGCTTATCTTACTTGTTATTATTTATGTAAAGAGACTCACCCTAGCATTTTTATGTTGCCTGCTCTCGTGGCGACATGCAGGTGAATCTGAGTGAAGATATCTAGACTTTTGGGGTCTTGAGTCGGCTCTGATCTAGTAACACCCGGGATTGGGGTTTTAGTATTGTTATTTTATGTTTTGGACTAAACTGATTTAAATTGTATAATGAGGGTGTTGAACTTGATTTTATTTTCATTCTTTGTGAACTATTTTTGGATGATTGTAAACATTAAGCGAGTTTTAGGGTTTTATCGGTGACTATGATATGCAATTTACGCACTAGATGCGTTTGAATTTTTAAATATGTTTTGACGATGTTTTGTTAAATGTACCACCCTCTTTGAGGGGCGTGGACAAATTTTGAAAAACTCTGATTTTTATTAAATGAATAACAAGAAGTAGAAGGGGGTGTTACACAAGGCGCAACTTGGCGCCATGTCTAGGTGTGGGTTCAAAATAGCCCTTAGGTGTCAGATTGGTCCCCGAAGTGTCAATTTAGTCCTTAGGTGTTAAAATGGTTCTTTTGGTGTCAAACTAGTCCCTAGGTGTGGGTTTAGTCCCGGGTGTTGACTTTAGTCCTTTGGGTGGAAATGATTAGGGGTGCTCTTTTAGTCCCCGTAGGAGTATTAATTATGGTGTTATAAAATAAATGGTGAGTGTATTGGTGATGAGAGGTCTATGACCCTCCTTGGTGATTTGGTGAATATACATATAATTGTGGTGAGCATGTTATTGCTTTATTTTGGTGTTTTGGTGTTTTTGGTGCATAGTCATGGTGTCGCATATATCATATGCATTTTGGTGAATAGGCTTCGGCCTCTAAATTATTTTGGTGTTTGGTGAATGCCCACAAGGCAATTTTTGGTGATGGATCCACATGCATATGCCCAGTGGAGTTTTGGGTTGCATTGCATACATGTTCTGGTGTAACTGTTTCTGGTGTGATTGCAAATGGTGTAACCGATTCAGTGTGGATGTAGTTAGTGTAAGCGCTTTGGTGTATGCTTGCCTTAATAATATATGTAGTAATTATTGTCCTCTGGCGTGCCTGTTTCTTTGTGTTTCTCGCTTTATTTATTATTATCTATGCATTGAGACTCACCCTACTGCGTCGTGTTGCCTCGTATGTCAAGAACCTGCAGTGACGCAGTGTGGAAGGTGACTAGAGATCCTTCATCTAGTATGGTCGAGTCGCTACGATCACGTAGTGCCAGGGGTTGTTTATTTGTTATGTCTCTTTACTTTGAACTATTATTAAGTTGTTATTTTTCCACTTGTGTAATGTTTTATTCCGACTATTATTTTGGTGCTATGTATCATTTGAACTGGAGTTTATTTTAAGTAATTGTTTTGAAGTATGTTAAGGTGTTTTGTTTTAAATGTGACACCCTCGAGTGGTCGCACCGAAAAGTTTTTCAACTACTCTGATTTTCCAAATTATTTAAATAGTAGTTTATGTAGAAGGGGGGTGTTACAGGTCACATGCATACATTCGGCTGCGGTCGCGATGATATATTGTAAAGGCTGCGGTCTGGTGTTTTATTTAGGCTGCGGTCGCGACGTATAATGAGTAATGATGAGGCTGCGGTCTGGTGATAATGGTACCACATGCATCTTTGCATTACATTGCATCCATTCTTATAAATGATGTTGAATTGGTTGGGATGATTGTGATTGATTGACTACTATAAACTTGATATACTGCTTATTATTCCCTTTATTATATAGTTCGAGACTGACCCTTTCTGTTGTTGTTTACCACAGGTAGTCATGAGTGAGGGCTTGCTACCTTCACTATTCCCCAAGTCGGTCGGCTCTGATACGTAACACCTAGGGGACGGGGTTTAGGCTTTTGGTTGCTTTGTTTTGCTCACTGTGGAGCTCTTACGTTGTTATACTATGTATTTGTTGAGATCTTATGATTACACTTTTGAGATTATGGTTTATCTTCCGCTGCGTTATTGAAAATTATATATATCCACAGTTTTTCATGGTGTTACGTATTTTGAAAATATTATTATGAGCTGAACTGGCTGTTGAGTGTTTAAGAGATAAATGTAGCATTCCATTAATGAAAAAAATTGTTATACTCTGATTTTTTTTTAATTAAATTGCCGGGTAGGAATGGGGTGTTACATCGGACATGCTTGAGATTCCTATAGAAATCGCGTGTCACCAACTCTCAGTGGATGAGGCAGCTAGGCCGGTCGCCCAGAGGAGGTGAACTCAGAACGATGAGAAGGCTCAAGCAGCAGCACTGGCCATTGACGATCTGATCAAGGCCAACTTCATTGAAGAAATCAAGTACACTACCTGGTTGTCTAACGTCGTGTTGGTGAAAAAGAAAAATGGTAAGTGGCGAATGTGCGTTGACTATACCGATCTGAACAAGGCATGCCCGAAGGATGCCTTCTCGGTGCTCAGCATCGACAAGCTAATCGATGGTGCATCGGGCTACAAATTGCTATCATTCCTGGACGCCTATTCTGGGTATAACCAGATCACAATGTATCCTACAGATCGTCACAAGACTGCGTTTATGACCGATCGAGGTAACTTCCAGTACAAGGTCATGCCTTTCGGCCTGAAGAACGCAGGGGCGACCTACCAGCGAATGATGAACAAAATCTTCAAGAAGCAGATCAGTCGGGTGGCTGAAGTATATCTAGACGACATCTTACGGAAATGCACCTTTGGAGTAAGGGCTGACCAAGATCATGTGAACGACCTGAGAGAGGTTTTCGAAGAAGCGAGGAGAAATTCCTTAAGGCTGAACCCGGAGAAATGCACCTTTGGAGTAAGGGCCGGCAAATTTCTGGGGTTCCATCTTACGGAAAGGGGGATAGAAGCTAACCCGGATAAGTGCAGGGCGGTCGCCGACATGAGGCCGTCCACCACCAAGAAGGAGATCCAACGGTTGAACGACATGGTCGCCGCCCTGTCAAGGTTCATACCTAGGTCTGCATGTAAGTCGCTTCCCCTATTCAAGCTGTTGAAGAAGGATGTAGAATTTGAATGGACCGACCAGTGCTAGCGAGCATTGGAGGAGTTGAAGGAAGCTCCGACCAACCCGCCCATCATGACCAAGCCTCTGCCGGAGGAAACCCTATATCTATACTTGGCAATAACAGAAGAGGTCTTGAGCGCTGTCTTGGTCAGAGAGAACGACCTAAACCAGAACCCGGTCTATTTCATCAATAAGGTGCTGCAAGGATTGAGTGAATTGATTTGGAAGATTTTGAGAAAATTGGGATTTTGGGGTTTGGGGCGCCAAGATGCTAGGATTCTCGCGCTCGTAATTGTTCATGTCTTTGGAATGTGTTCTCTGTGCAGTGTGTTCTCGCCGGGCGCCAAGTTCTTTGGGAAAATGGCGCCTGCGGCAATTGTTTGTGTGTTAGGTGCGTGTGTGTGCGATGATGTGGGCGCCAAATGCGCCCAGTGGTGCCTGAATGGCGCTGTGTGTCACCGTGCTTGATGGATCGGGTGAGTGTGTTCTTCGTCTGGCGCGAGAATGTGTGTGTTTTGGGGCCCGGGAATGAAACTTGTATTTCGAACATATTTCCTCGTACAAATTTTGTATTCACCGCCAACTTTCAATTTTAAGTGTTTTGGCTCGAGTGGTTTTCTCAGTTGCAGTGTTATTTTGAAAATGTCCGGTGGGGCTTGTTTTGTGTGTGTTTTGGGGCCGGGAGTGAAACTTGTATTTCGAACATATTTCCTCGTACAAATTTTGTATTCACTGCCAACTTTCAATTTTAAGTGTTTTGGCTCGAGTGGTTTTCTGGTTTTGGTGTTATTTTGAAAATGTCCCAGTGGGGCTTGTTTTGTGTGTGTTTTTGGGGCAGGGAGTGAAACTTACTTTTCTAAGCATATTTCAACTGTACAAATTTTGTATTTACTCTGCCCAAATTCATTTTTAAACATTTTGGCTCGGGTGGTTTTTGGTTTGAAAGTGTTGGGTGAGTGGTCGCAGGGGCGCTAAATCGTACGCTTGCCAGGCGCTAGTCTGTTGCTCTGTGGTTCGAGATTGTGTCCAAAGCGTGTGCGAGTTTGTGTCTAGGTTTGTGTTGCACGTGGGGTGCTAGATTGCTAGAAAAGTGGCGCCATGGGCATTTGTGTTGCACTGGGGCGCCAAAATGCCGAAGTTTACGGCGCTAGTCTTTGTGTTGCACCGGGCGCGCTGAATGTGGGGAAAATGGCGCCTAGTCTTGCCAAGTGCCTAAGAGGGTTGTTTTTGGTCCCTAGGTGACGATTTGGTCCCTAGATGATTGTTTTGGTCCTAAATGGTGGTTTAGGTCCCTGAGTGAGGTTGAGTCCTCTAGAGGAGATTAGTCCTTGGGACTTAATGGTGTTGAGAGTTTATAATGAGGTGATTGAGCATGCCATGGGGGCATGGGCGGAGGCCAAGCCAGTGGGCTATAAAATGAGATTAACACCGAGGTAAGAGTTAATGGGTGTATTGATTTGTTGAGATTGTGTTTTTGTGTTGTACATGGAGTCTCATGCATACATTGGGTCATGATCGTAGAGCTTATAAAATAATTGTGAAGTTCGAGAGGCGCGGAGGGCGATTTGTGAAGCCCGAGGGCGGAGGCCGAGTCATGAGGACTCCATTATTGATGAGAATGCCGGAGGGCAAATGGTACCACATGCATACTTACATTGCATACATTCCCATTAGTGCATGAATATTGTTGATTGATGGTTGGTGTGTTTGAGTATGCTGTAAACTATGATTATATATTGCTTATTATCACTTTTATTATATAGTTCGAGACTCACCCTTTCTGTTGTTGTTTACCACAGGTAGTCATGAGTGAGGGCTTTCCACCTTCACTACTCCCCGAGTCGGTCTGCTCTGATACGTAGCACCTAGGGGTTGGGGTTTAGACTGTTATTGCTTGTTTTGCTCCTTGTTGAGCCTTATATGTATTTGTTTTGAGATTGCTGAGCATTACTTTGAGATGTAGTTTATTTCCGCTGCTTGACCTGAGATTTTACCCCACGTGTTGTATGGTGTTATGTATCTATGCATGTTTCTGAACTGGCAGTTGAGTTTTTGAGAGAGGAGCGTAACACTCCATTAGTAAAAATGATTTATGTTGTACTATTAGTGTCTTTGAATGACTATGGCTAAATTGTGGTTCGCCACTAAGGTCGTAATTTCTTTATTTGGTGTATTTACAAGGCATCATCGAGAGCCTTGCAAAGGAGGTCAATACATTGCAAGTAGTATCGATTACACGAGTAATCCCATAGTCAATCGATTCACTATTTTATAACACACTAAACTAAAAGATGACCGAAATGATTTTTGTATACTCGATTTTTGATTTAAATTACAGGGTAGAAATGGGGTGTTACAAGCGGCGTGCCATCAAGGGGAAAGAAAGGTGCGCCTTTGTAACGCCCCAATTTTATTTAAATTTATTTTTAGATGAATTGGTTACTTATTTTGGGAATTAAAATCATAGATAGAAACTACACTGCGAGAGCTTTCCAACGAGTGGTCATTTGTTAAAATCCGGCGTCGTTTGCTATTTTAATTAATTCGCGAAGCGGTGTAGGGTGTTTCGCGCTTGACTCACGCCTAAGTCGCGCCCCAAGCGCAAGTGCTGTGCGTGAGCAGCGTGAGTTTCTGCCGTTCGCGCCTAAGTCGCGCGCTCGCGCTCCGCGGCGCGAGTTCGCGCGATATAGTCTGCGTTTCTGCAGCCTAGGGCATTTTCTTGCCGCTTTCACTCTTTTATCATATCTTTGTCTCTGGAGCCCGATTGTGATTTGTTTGTTTGCGTTCTTCTCGTATCGCAGAGGGCTTCAATAGGAGAGCAATTCCAGAGTTAGAATCCAGAAGTGGTGAGAACGAAAACTGATCTCCCTACAATCTAAGAGCGAGAGAACTCGCGATCGTGAGAAGGAGAGAGAAGAAGTGTAGATCGCGATGATTGTTCTTTGGTGGTTTCGTTCGTACTCTCATTCATCTTCCACAGAGCTTACGTTTAAGAGGTAAGGGTGAGTGTTTCGGTTTAACATGATTGGGTATGTAGTGGGTTTTGGGGGTTTTTATGTTGTTGATAAATTTAATGATATTGATGAATTTTGTGTCATTGATGAATTGTTGTTATTGATGAATTCGATGTGGTTGATGAATTTTCGTTGATAGTGATGAATTTGATGTTATTGATGAATTTGAGGTTGTTGATGAAATTTTGATGGTGTTCTTGATGAAATCTTGATGATGTTCTTGGTGAAATTTTGATGATGTTCTTGAGGAAATTTTGATGATGTTTTGATGAAATTGGGTTGTGACGTTTTGGTGAAATTAAAATTGGCAATGTAATGACCTAGTTCATGATGAGTTGGTGAAATCGGAATTCCTGCTGAATTTGATGTGGTTTTGAGTAAGTTAATGATTTGTGGTGATTATTTGATGAATTCAATGATTTCTTGGTGGATTTAGTTGATTGAATTAAGGGACAAAAGGTTTTTTTTGGTGTTAATTAGGTGTGGGAAGGATTGTTTGATGTTTCTTGGTGAGCTTTGATGATTTTAATTGGTGAAAAATTTCGTATTTTTGGAGTTAAAATCGAGTTGGGTGAAAAATCGCACATTTTCGGAAAATTTCGCATAATACATTATTATAGCCGATTGGCGCCATCGGGCGCTGAAGTGGCGCTTCACACGCCAAAGTGCAATGCCCACATTCTGCGTGTTTTGCCCAATGGCGCCTCATCGCCGCCTCACCGGCGCTTCATGCGCCGATGATCAATTCTCACTGCTTTTTCACTTTGTTTTGTCTTTGTTTTTTGAAAATCGAATATCTTTTGAACAAGGAACCCGATTGAGGTGTTCTAAGATGTGTTGGAAAGCTTATTCAGAGGCCTAACTGAATATTCTATTTTTAAGGCAAAATAAATCGTTTATGAGGTTGTATTTACTAAGTAAATGGTGCTGTTTTATGAAAATTGTGATACTATGTTTATATAAGTGAATTACTATGAAACGTTATACTATTAGTACACTAATTGACTATGGCTAGACTGTGGTTTACCACTAAGGTCGAATTTCTTTCATTTGGTGTATTTGCTCTGTTTGGCTACCACGTGAACCTCACCAACTTTGGAAGATAAATTCTTCCGGAGTGGCCAATGCCCGTGGTGAGTTGTAACTTTGGTCCGAGTAATCCCATAGTCAATCATCTACTATCTTATGACACACTAAGCTAAAAGACAAATGAAGTATATATATGTCTTGAATGATGATGAGGATATGTGTGTTTATGATGATGTACTATGAATAGCGATGTTTTTGCGATGAGTGTACTCTATGAGTAATTGCTTGATGATGATGTATTATGATTTGTGATGATTGATGATGTGTATACTCTATGAGTATAATTATAGTGATGATGTATAATGATTGTGATGATTTATGAAGGATACACTCTATGAGTGTTTTATAACGATGACGCAGGAGCACTCTAGGTGAGTTTTGGTGAGTTGCACATGTGTTTCATAGAGTCTCATGGCATGTGCATTATTTTGCGATGTATAGGCTTCGGCCATTTTGCGATGTTTTGCGATGTATAGGCTTCGGCCATTTTGCGATGTATAGGCTTCGGCCACTTTTGCGATGTTTAGGCTTCGGCCATTTTGCGATGATATGGTACCATCATGCATATGCCCCAGTGGGGTTGCATCTTCATGCATAATCATGACTATGTATTGTTGTTGTTTGTGATTGGAGTGGTGTTGCGTGATTACGATGTAGTGATGATGATAATATTGTGTGATTGCTGCTCTTATTTCTCTATTATGAACTTGATTATGTTTTATTGAAATTCTCACCCCTTCTGCTTGGAATGTTGCTCTATTGTGGCAACGCCGCAGTAACCGCATGAGTGAAGGATCTTACGCCTTCCTTACTAGCTCTTGGGATGTTTGTCGTGTCGCTCTCGATCTTTGTAACACCTAGGGGCGTGGGTGTAGTTTGTTAAAATGTTTAACTAGATGAATAATGATTTTATTGCTACATTGCGACGTGTTTGAGAGTTATTAGTGAGGTGTTGTTTATTCCATTTGTGATGTGACTTATGAGGATTTGATTTCCTTAACGGATGTTTTGTTGCACAAATTTTGAAGAGTGCAATTGATGAGTTTGCTTTAATGAAGTTGTAGCATTTCTTTTCTATCGATTAAAATAAATATTTTGAGAAAGAATTACTCTGATAAATGACGTGTAATATAAGGGTAGAAAAGGGGTGTTACACCTGCTGTGTGATCGGGCAAAATTTCAGCAATGGAGGCAGTGGCCTCAATGTTGGGAACGCCCCAGAAATATTGATTCTTCCAACCAGCGGGCAAGGAATCAGAATATGCCTTGAAGAATTTCGAGGAATGACACGGTTCTTGAAAGACACCTGCTCTTTACAAGCCATGTTGGTGCCTTACTCACCATGCCAGCTTAGCTCGAAGATGGTGAAGAAAAGCTGGGTCGATACCCTCCGGCCGAGCCGGTTGCATAAACATTCAAAGGCTTTGATAAAGCCCCAACCATTAGGGTGCAGTTGAGAAGGGGCAACACCCAGATGATGCAGCACGTCCCGTTGCAGCTCGGAGAAAGGAGGAACGATCCTCGTTCTCTCAAAGACGACCCGGTTCATGGTGAATATCACGTTGCTAGCAGGGGTCGCTATATTCTCGTCTTCCCGCATGCCTTTCACTTTCCAGCCCGGCTTATAGAAAGTTCTTGGAGATTCGCCAGGGATGGGTGGTCCGGCCCTATGAAGCTCTTGAAAGATCTCATTTTCTCAGACACCCAGGACATGTCCAGGGGATCGCTGACGGCGGCAGGCTCGGCATTATCACTTCCTTGCTCGTCCGCCCTTTCCGAAGCTTCGTTCTCCTGGACGCCCGTTTCTCTTTGACGGGATTGACGCCTTCATCAATAACCTCCGGATCGGGCTGAAGAACTTCATCCATTGTATTTGCGGGCGGAGGGACTTCGACGACGTCGTCATCTCCCTATATGTCCACGGATACGTCTTCCCCCTCGTTATCCCGGGTGGGTGGCACGGGCGGCGGTGGGGGGCACCATGAATCGGTGGATCTAGAACTACTACTGCTGCTGAAATTAGCGCGGCGTGGGATTTCCGAAGAGCTTGAGCTGGTGGTTGAAGAGGCCTCCGCCAGAGAATTCGGCCTAGGAGATTCAAACGTGGCCGGCTCAACGACCTGCGCAGGTTGGGCCATCTGTCGTGCAAGACTTTGTGTCGGGGCACCAACAATTCGAGTAGTTTGCTTCGTTTGTGCCAGGTCCACCTTTGAAAGGAGAACTCGTCAGTCGACAGAGCCGGCCAAGGCTCGAGAAAAAGGGCGGCGTTGTCGTCCTCGACCGACGCTCCCCTTTCACGAGGCGTGGAAGCTAATTTTAAACAAGTAAAAAGTAAAGCGAGAAAGCCAGAAAGAGCGGCATACCTGGAAAAGCAGCGACTGGAGAAGGAAGGAACGGACGAACAACTTTCGCAAACAGCTCTTCACGTTGCTAGCAGATAACTCGCTCGGCAGCAGAGATGCGATTTTGAATGCAGAAATTGTGCTGACCAAGTACTCTATTTATAGAGGGGGCCACCAGGCGAAGCGACGCGACTGCTCGCGTTCCCCCCATCCGTTGCATGAGGAATCCCAAAGGGTACCTCGAAAAACGTGAAGGTGACCTCATTCATTACGCATTAAATTGCAAGGGAGACGTTCGGAAGCGTTAACCCACATGGGGACATCGATTCAAGCCTCAGCCTGCCCTTAAGCTACCTAGGCTTGGGGGGCAACTGTTCCGGGGTGTATCAGCAATACCAGGAGGTGCAGTCAGAAATGGGCCAGCAGCCCAACCCAGCGAAACGGCCCAAGCACGCTGCTTGGTGTGCAATCCTCGGGGGCCGGCCGAATTTCTCGCAACGGCCAGGGCGCCCCCCAATGGTACAAATACCACCTTCATCCACAGTATCAGGTACGTTTTCCTACCCTGTGATACCCTGCCCGTTAGCACACCTCTGACTCGAGCGTCGGAGTGTCTTTGCAGGTACCACCCGAGGCGCTCTAAAGACCGGTCCTAATTCATCCACAACGACCGGAAAGCGGAGCAATGAACGACATCAACACTTATCGCTCAGGTACGATAGATATTAGTGTCAGTGTTGTTATCCCGTGTTTTTTTATATATCAGTGCAGCTATCTCATGTTTTTACATATATCATTGCAATTATTCTGTGTTTTTTTATATTTAAATAAAGTTATCACGTGTTTTTTAATATATCTGTGAAGTTATGTCATAGTTTCAATTAATTATTTTTAGTTGATTAATAGATTATAGTAGACAGTAACAGATAGATGGTAGATTATCAAATATTTTAGTGAAGTGTTTTTTATATATCAATACAGTTATCCAATGTTTTTAGACATATCAATGCAGTTATCTCGTGTGGTTTTTTACGTATTAGTAAAGTTATCCCATGTTTTTTTATATATCAGTGCAGATATCTCATAGTTTCAATTGATTATTTTAGTTGATTAATACATTATAGTAGATAGTAAAAGATAGATTATCAAATATATCAGTGCAGTTATCCCGTGATTTTTATATATCAGTATAGTTATCCAGTGTTTTTTATATATCAGTACAGTTATCCTGTGTTTTAAATATTAATCAGTAGTTGAAATAGTCTTTAAGTTTTCCTTTTTTTATATATTAATATCGTGTTTTTTTATATATCAGTGAAGTTATCCCGTGTTTTTATATATTAGTGAAGTTATCTCGTAGTTTAGATTAATTATTTTAGTTTATTAGTAGATTTGATTTGATTTAAATTTCGAATTTTTTTAAAAAAAAAAAAACAGGGGAAATTTAAAAAAATTGGAGTGAGAAGAAAGTGCATTGGGAGAATAAATTTGAAAACAAATGTGATAGTAAATTACAATGTTGCCCTTAGTTAGATGAGTTGTCGAATAAATATGAAAACATGTTTGAATAATTTAAGTATGGTTTGTTAGTATAAATAAATATTAGATTAGTAGATAGTGGGTAAAGAAAGTTGGTGAGTTTGATTTGAATTTTGAATTTTGAAAAAAAAAAGTAAGAGAATGTAGGAAAAAAGGGGGAGTGAGAAGAAAATGAATTGAGAGATGAAATTTGATAAAAATATAATATATAGTAAATTACAATGTTGTCCTTAGTCAGATGAATTGTAAAGTAAATAGGGAGGCTTGTTTGAGTAATTTAAATGTGGTTTGTTTGTATAAATAGATTAAGAGTGGTTTGTTTGTATAAATAGATAAATAGATATTAGGTTAGATAATAAATAGGAGTAAATTGTAGATTATTTAATATTAATTTAATTATATTAGATTATATAGTGTATTAAAAAATTGGGAAAATAAATATTTTTAAATGAAGGGTGTGGGGGCACTAATAATATATGTAGAAATATTGAGAAATGTGAGATTGAAAGAGAGTGAGTGAGAAAGGAAGAGAAAGTAGAATTAAAAAATGATAAATAAAACAAAAGTGGTGATGTGTCAAAAAAAGTAAGATGTCTAAAATTGTAATTTGGTAAGTTGTTTGTTTGTATAAATAGATATTAGACTAGATTAGATTAGACTAGATTAGATTAGATTAGATTTGTATAATTATCCCATGTTTTTATATATCAGTGCAGTTATCTCATAGTGTCAATTGATTATTTTAGTTGATTAGTAGATTATAGTAGATACTAAAAGATAGATAGAAGATTATCAAATATATCAGTGCAATTATCCCGTGTTTTCTTTATATATCAGGATAGTTATCCTGCGTTTTTTATATATCAGTACAGTTATCCAGTGTTTTAAATATTAATTAGTAGTTGAAATAGTCATTAAGTTTTCCTTTTTTTGTTGATATATTAATATCGTGTTTTTTTATATATTAGTGAAGTTATCCCGTGTTTTTATATATTAGTGCAGTTATCTCGTAGTTTAGATTGATTATTTTAGTTTATTAGTATATTTGATTTGATTTGAATTTCGAAATTTGAAAAAAAAAAAAAGAGGGGAAACTATAAAAAATTGGAGTGAGAAGAAAGTGCATTGGGAGAAGAAATTTGAAAAATAATGTGATAGTAAATTACAATGTTGCCCTTAGTTAGATTAGTTGTCAAATAAATTGGAAAACTTGTTTGAGTAATTTAAGTATTGTTTATTTATATAAATAAATATTAGATTAGATTACTAGATAGTGGGTAAAGAAAGTTGGTGAGTTTGATTTGAATTTTGAATTTTGAGGAAAAAATTAAGAGAAAGTAGGAAAAAAGTGGGAGTGAGAAGAAAATGCATTGAGAGTAGAAATTTGATAAAAGTATGATAGTAAATTACAATATTGTCCTTAGTCAGATGAATTGTCAAGTAAATAGGGAGACTTGTTTGAGTAATTTAAATGTGGTTTGTTTGTATAAATAGATATTAGGTTAGATAGTAAATAGGAGTAAATTGTAGATTGTTTTATATTAATTTAATTATATTAGATTATATAGTGGATTAAAAAAATTGGGAAAAGAAATATTTTTAAATAAAGGGTGTGTGGCCACTAATAATAGATGTGTAAGAAGTAAGAAATATTGGGTAATGTGAGATTGAAAAAGAGTGAGTGAGAAATGAAGAGAAAGTGGAATTAAAAAAAATGATAAATAAAACAAAAGTGGTGATGTGTCAAAAAAATAAGATGCCTAAAATTGTAATTTTGTAAGTTGTTTGTTTGATAAATAGATATTAGACTTATGTTGTTGAATTAATCTTTTAAACACAATAATCAGCTTGTTGTTGCCTTAATCCTACGCTTTTTATTTAACTAAAATTGGCTGGCAAATTTTCCACTGTAGCACAATTTTTTTTTTTACCTAAATGACACACCTTTTAGATTAAATACCAAACTAAGCCACTTTTTTTTTCTTTGATGAACTCGCCCCCCCCCCCCCCACCCCTAGTTCACCAAAGAAATTTTGTAATTTTTTTATTCCTTTGATGAACTCGCCCCCCCCCTAGTTCATCAAATGGTTTTTTAATTTTTTGATTTTCTTGTATTTAATTTTATTAAAATCTAAATTAATTAAATTTAATTACAATAAATAATTTAAATAATTAGAATAGTTAATAAAATTATTTATAAAATAATTACGATAAAAAATACGTTAAAAAATTAAGATATTAACAAGTGGATCATAATTTAATATTCGATAAGAACAGAAATGAAAAACACAAATTGCAAAAATACAAGGATAGGAAATTTAAAATGAAACGACAGGAAAACATAATACAACCTAGTTCTACAGATTGGGCAGATTCAATCTACGGCGGATGGATTGGGCAGATTCTTCTGTTTCGACGAACAATTCGAGATAAGGTTCAATGAAACCTTGGAATTCTTCATGTTTCTCAAACATTTGACGAACGTCTTTGTCTTTCTTGATAGGCTTAGGGCACTTCCGAATACGATTACGTGGGGTAAAGCTGCAAATGTAGGGGGATTGACATTCGATACTTTTAATTTGTTGCTCCACACCATCTAGTTTCACATTTTTTGTTAGTTTTTCTTTCAATTCCGCGAATGTGATGTTGTTCTTAAGCACGGAGTGTTTAGTTTCACGACCATGAATCAACACACCAAAGATGGTCCCGGGGCGTGTTAGTCATCCGATACTCAACTTTACGAAGTGCGTAAGTATGGGTTGTTGTGGTGCGCGTGGTCCTTGTTGAAGAAGATGCATGACTTCTTCTCGGAGTGCGATCTTGTGTTTACATACAGCTCTAAGATTTGTCGCCCCATCGAGCGTTAGCTAGATGTTCCATCATTGCGCGGGACGTCGTCGTCACTTTGGATCTCTATGGTCGAATCTTTGGGACAGTCCCATCATCTCTACAATTGAACTTTTTGAAACGTATACGCTCCACGTCTTTACGCCACGCTCCCCGGACGGGCGAATCTTCCTCTCACCTTTTCCTTGGTTTGGCGAAGGTGATGTCCTTACTCATCCCGAGAAGACATGATTAGGACAACGAAAGACAACACCATGTTCGTCGGTGGTGACAATTCCATTGTGATGAAGGGCGGTTAGGAATTTGTCGTTTGAGTCTTGGGTTTGGGTACAACCGCCATTCCATTGTAGCGGGTGGGGTGATGGTTTTTGGGAAGAAGCGAGAGAAGAGAAGATGACTCGGAAGGCAAGGGTAGGTTGAGGTAAACTGGTGGTGTTAATGTTAGTGTAATTTGAGAATGTATTTATAATAGACGTGATAGTGTGTGAGCCGTTGATCTAGGGTGATCATAACCGTTGATTGTAGGGTTTAGTGTCGGCAAAATCTAGGCCCTTAAATTGTGTCGGCAAAATCTTGGCCGTTTAATAATGTTGGCAAAATCTAGGGCGTTAAATAATGTTGGCAAAATCTAGGCCGTTCAATAAAAAGACCAAAGACTATGCACACTGCGCACAATGCGGCATGCACACTCTGCACTATGCACACTCTGCACAATGCAGACTCTGCACGATGCACACTCTGCACAATGCACACTCTGCACAATGCAGCACTCTGCACAATGCACACTCTGCACAATGCATTATTAAAGATTGAAGATAAAATATTTAATAAGTGATCCAACTAAATTAAATGTCAGTTAAAATTAAAACCTTAAATTTAATAATTGATAAAAATACAACTTCTTAATTATGAAATATAACTTCTCAAACTAATAATACATTAAACCACATTGATTTAAAGACATGAATTGATTTAAAAGACTAATACGAAAAGTACAGTAGTAGTAAATGTGACTAGTTTACATTGCGGTTAGGGCAATTATTTTTGTTGTGACCCTCATTTCTACAAATTCCGCATCTTTTGGTGCGGGTTGTCGTTTCTCTTTAATCCATCTCTGTACGAATACGAGTAGACTGTGGACGGCCCTTTTTATCTCTTCGTTTAGTTGGATCATGCTGTAGTTCAATAGTACTGAAATCAGGCCATGAGGTCTCATTTGGCAAGGGTGGGAACTCCACAATGTAAGTATTGAAAACATGATGCATTGTGTATGGTGGATCGACAAACTTCAAGTGGTCGAAATTGCATTTTGCGCATGTTGCGATTGCATGTGAACAAGGGTAATGAAGTGCCTGAAATTGCCCACACTCACAGGTTGATGCTCTAAGGTCGACCACAAATGTGTTCGCAGGTCTACCACTTTGTGGTCGTACTTGTTCCCGAACTCAAGTTTTATTAAGTTTCATTTTCCAGACGTGGGTGTTGCATTTATGTTCTATAACTGGTATGGGAGTATAAAAGGTTTTTCTGCTAGAAAATGTAGGATGATGATGAGGAATTACAAATGTTTTCATAGGAGACAAAAACACTAGAATACAGAGGGTAGAATCCGTAAAGCAAAACCTGATACTAGATGTGGATGTCAGGCCAAATTTAGAGTCCACATTGATGAGATGTCCGGGCGATGGTACATAAAATATTTCAATGATGTACACAACCACACACTTGTGTTAGAGAAGTGGATTGGCATACTACCGGGGCATAGAAAGATGAATGATTATGACAAATATCAAATGAATTTGATGAGGAGTGTTGGAATAAAGACTAACAACATAAATGGATTGTTTGCCGCTTAGGTTGGAGGCTTTGATAAAGTTGGGTTATGAAGAGGGACATGTACAACGAGCAATGGAGGCAAAAGAGAATCCAAACATCTGATGCAACTGCAGTTTTGGATTTTCTTGAATGCCAGTCAAAGAAGGATGATATGTTCTATTGGAAGCATACTGTGAATGAAGAGGGAAGACTTGAGCAAGTTTTTTGGTGTGATGGTGCTTGTAGGAGGGATTATTCTGTATTTTGGCTTTTGATGCGACATACAAGAAAAATAAATACTTTTGTCCATGGGTTATATTTTCTGGAGTAAATCATCATAACCAGAGTGTTATATTTGCAACTGCAATTGTGACAAATGAAGTTGAAGAAACATATGTTTGGTTGTTAGAAACATTGTTGGACGCGATGGGTGGCAAGAGTCCGGTCTCAGTTATAACAGATGGTCATCTTCCTATGAAACTTGCCATTAAACGTGTTTTTCCTAATGCCCATCACCATTTATGTGCATGTCACTTGTTACGTAACGCAGTAAATAACATTAAAGATACAAATTTTGTTTCAAGGTTGAAACCTTGTATGTTGGGTGATTGTGATGTAGATGAATTTGAACGGAGGTGGGGTAAGTTGGTTGCTGATTTTGGTCTTGAAGAGAATGTGTGGGTTTTAGAGTTGTATGAGAGGAGAAAAATGTGGGTTGCCGCACACATACGTGGCAAGCATCTCGGGCATAAATCCGGACGATCTTTCACGTAACCCCTCCTTTGCAATTTTGAAAAACCCAACGATGCAAATCATGTGGAAGAAAATAAAGTGAAGTGTAGAGCGGAAATAAACACAAAGTGCAAATGCATATCGCAATGAGGTTTTGCGCAAAAATATAAGCAAACACGAACCTCCTGCGGTTCAAGTACTATTCAAAGCAAGTTCAGTAGATCCAAGTTCCAAAGACAAAATAACAAAGGTAAAACAGAGAAACACATGTAGTTTGTTCAAAATATTAAATTACAGATAGCAGGTTGCAGAGGAAAAGCAAAACAAGTTAAACGAGAGGGTCTTCAGAATGAGTTCTCTCAGAGTCATCGGCTACTTCCACATGCGCACCATCGGTCATACCCTCATCTTGTTGTGAGTCCTCATTGAGCACTTTGTCTACTTCTGCCAAAGTCCACGAGATGGAGGCGTTGGTTGCATCGGCACCATCAGCAGGCAGCGGCAGGCAATGACGCTGGTGATTTGAAGGAGGTGCCACAATTTGCCCATTGATCACCACATTATCAGGATCAAAAGATTTGGGATTGAGCGAAGGAAAACACACTTGAGCGAGCTTGATCAAGAGCCAATTCAAACCCGCTGTCAAACTCTGCCACTAGTTGAGAAGCATAATCATCCGCCTCTCCCTTCGCTACTTTCAGATCATTGTAGGCCTTGATCAGTTTCTCCTTGGTGTCAGCCAAATCATTGTCTTTCGAAGCCGCTTCAGTTTTCAACTTGTCGTTGGCATCAGACAGGTTCTTGATTTTCAATTCCAGTACCTGTTTGTTGGTTTCATACTTCTTCATGTCACTTTCTAAAGAGATCTTATCCCGGCGGCAAATCTCCAATTCTTTCTCCAAATCTCCAATTCTTCCTCCAATTTTGCCGAGGTCCCATCTTCTGCACATGCCCTAAAAGAAACCTGATTCAAAACCTTTGTGAAGGGATAACAGACATCCCATGCAGTCTTGACCGCGCCACTCGCTGTGCCATCCTTGATTTTCTTCACCTCTAGAATTTTCCTCTATGGAGCATCTTCAGTACCACCAATATCAGCTTGAATACCGGTTTCAATCATCTTTCCTCTCGCCGCGGCAGGTGAGCCCGAGGGACCTGAAGAAGATTTTGGTTTCTTGGAGGGAGGGGGTAGTTGTGAGAGCTGGACTTTCTTTTCTCTTTCTCAGAAGCATCAAAATTCTTTCCACTCTTAATGGGAGTTCCCTTGGAGCTATTCCCGCCGGTCTCAACATTTTTAGTGGTGTTAATACTAGCAGTATATCCTTGTTTCTTTCTCTGCTCTCTCGGATCTTCCTTCTTTCTTCCACACTAAGTGTCGACATGCCCAAGAGTCCTGCAGGTAATGTAAATACAGGTATTAGGACACAAACCGCAGCATTAATCAAGGACAACAAAATTTAAAAGTACTCAGCTTTACTTAGATATTCTATCAGCTTAGCCGAATCATCCTCCTTCTTTATAATTTGGGACGACCAGGGATGATTACCCGATTGAACATAGGACCAAATTCGATCCACATCCTCCTGATCCGTCGTAGACAAACTACACCTATCAACTGTAATTTGTTGTGGGGATTCTGGGTCCAATACAGGGGAAAGTATTCAACATTGTTCTCATCAACTAGCAGATAAGGATCGCGAGGGCCAACCTCTAGTCGAAAGAAATTGTCCTTGAATGACTTATAGCTACTTTTGTACACCTTCATGAAGGGCCGACGAGTGTGTTTTCCTAAAGACACCCAACGGGGGGGGGGGGGGGATTCTTAACCGAGGAGCGAACAAAATGAAGCAACTTCTCAGTGGTCATCGAAATGCTAAGGCACTCACGCATAATTTCAAAGGCCAAATGTAGGCCCAACCATTTGGATGAAGCTGAGTAGGGTCCACATTCAGTAGTCGAAGCACTGTACGGTAATAAGGGGAAAAGGAACTCTAACACCTAAATGCTAAAACAACGTAGTATACATGTAGGTGAAGGGTCTTTCTCCGGCTTCAGGGCAATCACATACCGCTTCCTCTGGTTCAACTGGCTTTGCCACGACAGCACCCTCGTCTACCGGATGGCAAAGGAGCTTCTGAATCGTTTCCAAGGATTACTCGGTTATCAGTACGAAATGTGAGACCAACACATCTAAGTCAATGCTATCCCTGTCCCCTCCAGAATTCTCACCTGAGTGATCACTATGTTCTTCGATGTTTTCTCCAGCCATATATGTGGAGAGCAAGGTTGACTCTGTTGAATCAGAGGGTTCATCATCAGAGGCAAACATGGTGTTTATATCGTGTACACTCTGCCTGATGGACTCTAAACGGCAGAGCGAACATCGCCCATCAACACAGAAAGAATTACTACACCTAACATTGGAAGTAACCTCTCCTTCACTCTCACTACTAATACTTATTATAGAAACCATATGTATCAATTTTGCAGGAACAGTTGCGCAGGATGTTAAAGAGATAAATGGAGAAGCAAGGAAACAATAAGCATACAATAGTCACTTAACAGATATAAGGGAGAGAAAAAGGCGTACCTGAGAATGCGGCGTGACTAAAGGTGCAGGAGGCTGAAGAGTTAGTGTGTTTTTCGCAAGTAGGAGAATGGTGCAGAAGGTTGATCGTTAGGAAAAGAAAGAAAGAAAGAAAGAAAAGGGAGCGAAAGGGAGGAAATAAGGCAACACTTCAATTTTGAAATACACCCGTTCAATTAACGGTTCAGATCATCTCAATCAACGATCAAAAGTTGTTCAAAATTGATCAACGGTTGTAATGCAAGGCGCTTCGCCTTCGGTGTTTAGGATGGGGCCACGTGTTCGCCATCCAGCGTGGCAGGTGAAAATACACAAATTCCAAGTATTGATATCATTAACTGTCCATCAAGGGTCACATCAATTGGCACGTGTCAACATATTGATGATACGTCGTGATTAATTCTTATATAGAGTTCACGTCGGGCCGGTAACATTTTGTCTATTTTACCGCAGTATGCAATAAAAACAACAGCATAAAAAGAGGAATCATAAAACGAATATCTTTATTCAAAATATAAATTGTTTTATTATTCACACACTTCGGCTAATATACATTATTCATTGGATACATAATACATGGTCGGCTTCAAGCCTGACCTTTTTGGAATTATAAATTGACAGCTTGCAGGTTTCTTTCAAAGCACTTCCACTCTGCAGAGGCCCCGCCGCGTCAAGCGCCGACAAAGAATCTTGGTCGCAAGGTGAGGAAACCCTCCAAGGAAGGAACCATTCCATCATCCTGTAGATCCACCTGAAGAAGGAGATCCAATGGAAGAAGAAGCGGCAGTGAAACGTTGTCTCCAATGCTGGAAACCTCTCCAAGGCCACTTGCGCGACACATTGGGAGACAACGGAAAATTTGGAAGTGGCCTGAGAGGAGTCCCTGAGGGAAAGTTCCCCTACATTGGAGAACAATCAACCACCTGTTTGTAGCGACTCCAATCTACAGACACAACAACTTTTTGAGCCCTCCACACAATCTCAGTTAAAGCACCGCGGCACCAACTGCAACAACAAACGTCCACAGGTGTCGAAAGTCCGCAACTCCTGCCTTGAGCCCCCCAACAATCTTAAAATGCCAAAGTCCTTTAAGATTGTGTGCGAGAGCTCAAGGGAGTGTAACGCCGGCTCTCATGGCTGGCGTGCGCTACCTCGAAAGAACTTCTACCTCATGTAGAGTTTTTGCTTCGTGGGAATCGAACCTCGTACCTCTTGTACATTTCCAACGCGCATTCCCACTACCAATTGAGCTACTAGCTCAATTGGTAGTGGAATGCGTTGAAATGTACAAGAGGCACGAGGTTCGATTCCCACTGAAGGCAAAAACTCTACATGAGGTAGAGAAGTTCTTTGAGGTAGCGCGACTGCCATGAGAGTGGGCCCGGCCACAATAAAAAGCGCGCTTTATTGTAACGACACTGGGTCCACCACCCAGCGCTATTACTCAAAGAACTTCTCTGCCCAGTAGTAGAATTTTTGCCTTAGTGGGAATCGAACCTCGTACCACTTGTACATTTCCTCGCATTTCACTACCAATTGAGCTAGTAGCTCAATTGGTAGTGGGAATGCGAGGAAAATGTACAAGAGGTCTGAGGTTCGATTCCCACTAAGGCAAAAATTCTACTGGGTAGAGAAGTTCTTTGAGTAATAGCTACTGGGTGGTGGACCACAGCAGCATACAGGAGTGACGACGACAAAACAAACAACTCATGAAGGCCTATGCAACAAAGCAAAAACAATAATCTGAAAAATGAAGAAAGAATATTTCAAAGCAAGAAGTGAAAGCAAAACACCCTTTCCCCCTTTATATAGGCCGGGGAGGGAGTAAGTTACGATAGTAGCATTAATGGAAGACACGGAAACGTTAGAAGTCAAATGCAACTCCCAAGAAGATCAAGTCATAACTGACAGTCAAAGTCAAAATGTCACATTGACTACAACGCCCATTCACCGGCCAAAACACACATGAAACCGAGCTGATAAATGTGCATGCTTCTGAACGATTACACACTCTGTATTCATTGCTCGAGGGACTGTGTTCACGACCCGGCCGAGCATTGCTTCGTCGCCGCGAGCTCAAGACAAGGCTTGAAGGACTGGGCACAAACTCACCGAGGAATGACTTTAGCACTCGGCCAGGTCTTCTAATGTCGGCTCTACTAGAATACTCGGTTCGCCTGCCAACCGATTCTATTTAGTGTAACTGACTCATTATTATGTAACAGATACTATTATTATGTAACAGCTACCAATTATTAGTCATTAATGATTATATCACTATATAATGTGCCCAAAGAGACTAATATAAGAGTTGTTTTTGATTATCTCTATTCCCAAAAATAGTTAGGAATAATTACACAGAGGAATTAGATTTATTTATAGGAGCTCGTGTAGTACATGCCTAGTTTTATTTTGTTTTTTATCCAGTGAGTCACCAGCTGCTCGCGTGAGATTCTCTTGCATTGTTGCAGTGTAAGGGAATATATTCTTTTTCCCTAGGTATTGCATACAGTACTAGTACTATATACTAGCAGACTAGCAGTAGCTGTGAGTCTTGCCTTTCTCAATCAAAGCATGCGTCTTTGAATTGCAGCCAGAGAATATATTCCTATGCCATACTTACATAGTTACAGACTCAGTGTCCTCAACAGCTAAAAAGCTGTGAACTAATAATGAATGAAGCTGTGCCTATGAAAAAGGCCTAACCTGTCGATTTACGCATCTTCCGTGAAGCCACAGTGAAGCAATAACAGATAATATTATGTTATTATTCATGTCCGTCTTTTGCTTTTGATGCTGCACTACAGTAGATACTTACTATATACAGTCCAATTTTAAAATATTCATTCTTTTATTTAATTTCTATCCTTAATCATGGTTTATTGTTTAATTGTTCTTTTAATTTAATTCATTTATTTAAAAAAAAGATGTGAATTAATCAATCAAAATACACGATAAATTAAAAAGATATACTGATATTAAACAGATATACTAATATATATTGATATACTCATCTAATCATCATCATATAAATAAATAAAAACAACATTAGAATTTTTTTGTGACCAAAACATTAGATTTTAAAAACCATTTGATTTTAAAATAAATAAATGAACTACAAAAGGATATATGAGAGTAATAATTCAAGGAAAACACGATGCATAATGCAAAACAAAGGAATGTAATACAAATTATTCCCTCAATAAAATAATATCTTGAATACCTTCAATTTAATGTAACAACCCTCAGATAACTCTGTCCGCATCTGAAGGTATTGCTCTTCTCCTTGATTTGTCCAACCATGAGATCCTCATCCAGTAAGTGTTGTATGATATTTGTGAAAGCCACACTAAACGAAAGGAAAATTATGATAATAAGAAAATTTTACTCAGTTACTACACGACAACAAATAGAAAGCCAAGGAGGATAAGCAGTAAAGATATTACTACATTTATCTGTTCAATATTACTACCTTTATCTATTCAATACTTGTACAATTCTCTCCCTCCACTATAGAAAGATTTTACTAAGTTTACAAATCCCTCTCAATTGGTTCTCCATGTGATATATATTTTAAAAACACCCTTCCTTATCCCTTCTCAACCCCCCTTCCCACGTTCTCATCCCTTCTTACGGTTTATTTGTAACTTGTGATAAATAAGGGTAACTTAGTAATGTCATATTGTCTTTTCACGGGTAAAATGGGAAGTAAAATATGACACCAAAATATCAGATTTTTTTGGAATCCCCTTTATATATTGTTATAGATTACAAGTATTAGATTAAATGATAACAGATGATATGTTAGATTAGTTGGAAAATTACATTTAATCTAACAGATTACAAGTATTAGATAAATGATAACAGATGATAATGTTAGTTTGGAATCCTCTAATGTTAATGTTCACTTCTTCGTGTTACGCTACGAATTTGAAAATGTCGAGAGAAAATTCAAAATGTTTTGCTCGGCTCGCAGGTCGACCTTGTGTTGGCGAAATTGAAACGGTTCCAAGGTTGCCCCTGAGTCGGAAATGCTGGTGTTTCGGCCTCGGATCTTTGGAAGTTGACACGTGTCAAGCTGTCATATTGATGTGATGTTTGATGGGACCGAGACATCCTGTCATAATGACGGCCTAGTCTTCAATGTCTGTTCATTAATTACCTTGGAAGAGGTGTGACAGTTCGCCTTTCGGGCTCAAGGTTTTTATAAATAGGGTGGAGTTCTTCCCTTCAGTTACCTTGAATCTTCTAAGGGATGTTTTCTCCCGACCTCGCATTCAAGCGATTTGACGCTGACAAGTTTGCAACCATATTTACTCTCTGATCATCCGAGTTTGAAGTTTTTGCCGTTGGTTCATTAGCTCGACAACCTTTATATTTGTCTCGGCGAGTGGTTCTTTGTTGTGTTCTTCCGAGGCTACTCCAGATTCTACGAACTCGGCTTTCACTGAGGTTAGCCTTTTACCTTCTGTATTTATTTTATTTTATTTTCTTCTTGAGTTGTTACGAGTCGCTGCACCCTACCTCGAGGAGCAAGATAGTCAGAGTTAAACCGACCTTGCAGAAGCCGAGTTTCTTTTCTTTGTTCACTTCTCGACCTCATCTCCCCGCTCCCAAAGGTAAACATGGTGAAGACTAGAGATACTGCAAGGGTTCACTACGATCCCATAGGGAAGTAGTCTTAGTGAGGTCTGCGGATGGGGACCCAATCTCGGCTGATGACAACGGGTCTTCGTCTACACGATTAGTGTGGTTTCCTAATGCTACAAGATCTTCTGCCACCCCTTTTGTTGAGTGCTCGGATCGCCGAGCCGAACCTGTGGTCCATGGTGCCCTAGAACAAGAGAGGGGAGAGGTGCTGGAAGAGAAGGATCTCTGTAACGCCCTAAAATAATTTAATTATTTATTTAATTAAGTTATTGAGGGATTACTATATTTGAATTAATGAAATAATTAAATTGGAGTGTCCTTTTGATTTCAGGAGGTGAATCAAATAATCTAGGGGGTGCAACTAGGGCCCAAGTCAATTAATTGACCCAAGCCCATTCCTAATACCCTAAACCCTATGATGGAGCGTTCCAATCCCTTGCATTCAGAAGAAAAAGAAAACTGAAAACGTGAAGTGTGTGTGGTGCGACGGCAAGCAAGGAGAAGAAGGATTCTTCTCAAGCGTTCAATTGGTAAGGGTTTTCAATCCTTCTTCCTTCCTTTCCTTTCTTGTTACGTTTGGTCCCTTTTCAATCCTCTCATTCCTTCCATCGTTGTTTACCTCACCCCATAAGGGCGTTCGGTCTTGCGAAGGGAAAGAAGAGGAGGAGCCGCTGCGTTTGGTGCTTGGTGTTGGGTTCGAATTTGCAGGCTTTTTCCAGGTAAGGGGAGTTTCCTTTTATAGCCAATAGTCTCTAAAACATGGGACCATAGGATTGAGTATTGGGATAGGGAGGGATTGAATTGGTGCGTTTTCTGAATATATAGGAAATTTGAGTCTTTGTCGTATAAAATATGTGTGTTCTTTGTTATCTTGTCTTACGGATATATATATATATGTCTTTATTGCTGCTATAGTATAAATTATATAGGTTCTTCACAGATTGTTTACGAACCCATATATATCTTTGTTCTTTGTGTTAGATAACATATATAGTCTTTGGTTCAGCTGCATTTTATGAGCCATATGATTCTTTGTTGGTGTTCTATAAAATCCTCGTGTTCTTTGTCTTCTTTGTTTTACCAACCATACATGCTGCTGTCCCTGTTTCATAAAATGTATAAGTTGCTGTCAAGGTTTATAAAATATATATGTGTTGCTGTTTTGCGTTTACCACTATATATGTTGCTGTCTGAGTTTTAAAAATACATACATGTTGCTGGTTGGTGCCTTAAAAAATGTAGATAGGTTGTTGTTGGGGTTTAAGGAAGAAAATACATAGACAGACTGAGGGGGGGCGCCAAAATCCCCTAAAATGGCGCCCTGTGTGTGTGCATTGTGTGTGTGTTTGTGTGTTTTGCGTGCAGATCGAAGGGGCGCCAATTTCCCCTGAAAATGGCGCCTGGTGAGTGAGATGGTGCGTGTCTGTGTTGTTGTGCAGGCAGACTGGGAGGGGGCGCCAAATTCCCTGAAAATGGCGCCTGTGTTCTGTTTTGGAGTGTGTCAGAGTGCGTTTGTGCAGGTGGGCAGAGAGGGGCGCCAAATTCCCCCTGAAAATGGCGCTGGTCTTTGTTTTGGTGTGAGATTGTGTGTCTTTGGTGTAGGTAGGCGAGGAGGCGCGCAAATTCCCCCGAAAATGGCGCCCGTGTGTGTGAATTCCAGTGTGTGATGTGTAGGTGTAGTGCGAGCGGAGGGGGCGCCAAATTCCCCGAAAATGGCGCCACAGGTGTGAATCTTTGTGTGTCTTTGTGTGCGTGTAGTGTGCGAGGGGCGCCAGATTTCCGGAAATGGCGCTGGGTATGTGATATTTTCTGCGTGTTCTTTGGCCGTGCGGTGAATAGTGTATGGGCGCCAATTGGCTGCCCTGTGCTTGTTTTGGCGCTAGGAGTGCAAGGGTGCCTAGGTGAGTGTTAAATTAATCCTAGGTGCTAAAATAAATATTATGGTGCTAAATTAATCCCTAGGTCTTTGAAATAAATATTATGGTGTTAAATTAGTCCCTAGGTGCCAAAAATAATTACTATGATGTTAAATTGGTCCTTTTGGTGTGGCATTTAGCTTTTGTGGTGGTTTTAATGGTGATGAAATTAACGGTGAGTTCATTTTGGGTGTTTGAGGGTGTATGACCCCTATTGGTGATTGGGTGCAAATAAAACTATTGGCGAATATTCTATGTGCTATTCTCGTTGTATTTTTGGTGTGGTGTTGCATAGTCATGCGTCGCATAGGCATGTGCATTATTTTTGAATAGGCCTCGGCCTCATAAAATATTTTTGGTGAATGCCTTCGGGCTTTTTGGTGATTGGTGAATGCCTTGGGCCTTTTTGGTGATGGATCCACATGGATATGCCCTTGGCGTTGGTCGCATTCTCATGCACTTGCATATGTCCTGGTGTTTGTTTGGGTGTGTATGACCATTGATGAAATTGCTTGAATTCTTACGGTGTTTGTGTGCTAATGCTTATCTGATTGTGTTGCATGTTTTATTTACTATTTTCTATGAAATGAAACTCACCCTTTCTGCTTGGAATGTTGCTCCTATGTGGCAACGCTGCAGGTGACAGTGACTGAAGGTGACGTGAGCACCTTCCGCTAGTAATTGTCGAGTCGGCTCTGATACGTAGCACCGGGGAGGGATAGCTAGATTTTGTCGTTTATGTTATGTTATGTTATGCTTTAATTTCCTTGGATAACTGTATTACTGTATTTCGGTTGTTATTTCCGCTGCTACGATTTCTATCTCTCGTACGGATTTATGGTGCTATGTATCACCTTTTGGAGTTATTTTAATTATTATTTGGAGTTTAATGTGGTTGTTTGAATGTGGCACCCTCTAGTGGTCGCACTAAAGGTTTTAAATGAGACTCGATTTTTTGAATTATTTAAAATAATAGACTAAATAGAAGGGGGTGTTACAATTGGTATCGAGAGCGATTCGGTCTGTCTCACGGTAGTTGAGTCGTCAAGTTATGTAGCACTTAAGTTTTATTCATCGATTCAATTCATTTTTACATTTGCGAAGTACTAGAATGGCAGGCGGAACGACGCCATTTGCACTTGCCGCCGCGACCGCAGCTATGGCCGGGTCGTGGGTGATCTGCGTGGTGTTGTGGACCACGAACGCGCAGTTTGGCTACCTTCCGGCGGGAGAACCCTCCTACTTTTCGGCGGGTACAACCACGATGGTGCCCTTGAGTGGTCGGGAGAGTTGGAGCGAATTTTCCGCGTGATGGATCAGATCGATGCTCGAAAGTTCGTTATGGCACGCACGTCTTTGAAGAAAGAGGCGATGGACCGTGGATGACATTATTAGCGAGAGGTTGATGGTCGACAATGAAGAGATCACACGGCCGTGTTCGAGAGAGAGTTCGGAGGAAGTACTACCGGAGGATGTCCGTGGAAAGAAAGAAGTTGAGTTTTCGAGGCTCGAGCAGGGTAATATGTCCGTGTTGAATATGCCGCCAAATTTACCGAAGTTGTCCAAGTTCTATCCGCACTATGATGGGCGGATCTTTGAGTTCTCAAAATGCATCAAGTTTGAGAACGGGTTACGTGGCCGACATAAAGAAATTCATAGGGTATCAACAGATTCGCGTGTTCTCCGTGTTGGTTAATAGTGCGCAGGATTTTTGAGGAGGACAATGAATGCTCACTCCCGAGTTATGAAAGAAAAACACAAGAACTCTCGGCCGGAGTAAGCCGTATGAGGTACCCTTTGGTAAGGGCAAGGGAAGTTTGTTGGTGGGCCTAAGCGAAGTGGGGGAGATACTACTGCCAGGTATTACTTGCTACACGTGTGGGAAAAGCAGTCATAAGAGTCCAGATCGCCTTGATCAAGGATGAGAAGAGGTGTTATCGGTGTGGGAAAGTGGGGCACATATCTTCCAACCGTGATAAGAAGGATGTCGTATGTTACAACTGCGGGAGACAGGCATATTAGTACTAAGTGTTCCAAGCCAAAGAAGGAGCGGGCGAGTGGGAAAGTGTTTGCTCGCAGTTCGAGACCGCTAACGAGATTAGAGGTACGTGTTTCATTAGCGGTACTCAATTGCTTGCTATAGTTGATATTGGTGCCACACATTCGTTTGTTTCTCGCTGCATGTGCCGATAAGTTGAACCTAGAATTATCTCGTCATGAAGAGGAGATGGTCATCGACACTCCGGCTAAGGGTTCGGTGACTACCTCTCTCGTGTGTTAAGTGTCCTCTATTGGTTTTCGATAGAGAGTTTCTTGTGGATTTAATTTGCTTGCCACTAGGAGGGCTCGATATCATATTAGGTATGGGTGGTTAGTGAACAACCATGTCCACATCAAGCTGTTTTAATAAATGCGTGGATTTACGCCCCCCGGTCGAAGGAGAATGCGCTTTGTTACTTTCTTTGGCGATTGCATAAGATAATGAGGACGAAGTTAAGTTGTTTGCCTTGATGGCGTCATTTGTCTCTCGAGAGCGGACTAAGATTGACGAGTTGCGATGAGTGCGGGACTTTTCAAGTATTTCTGATGAAATCCCACGATGTGCCACCAGGAGAGGAGGTGGAATTTGGTATTGACTTGGTGCACGGCACTAGACCCGTGTCTATGGCACCGTATATAGGATGTCTGCAGCAGAGAGTTGTCGGAATTGAAGAAGCGGCTTGAAGATTTGCTAGGGAAGAAATTCATAAGACCGGAGTGTATCTCCGTGGGGAGCCCGGTGTTCTTTGGTAAAGAAGAAAGGCGGGAGTATGAGGCTTTGCATAGACTATCGGCGGTTGAACAAGGTCACAATCAAGAATAAGTATCCACTCCCAAGGATCGATGATCCGATGGATCAATTGGTGGGTGCTCGTGTATTGATGAAGATAGATTTGAGGTCGGGATATCACCGGATAAAGGTTAAGGATGAAGATATTAGAAGGCGGCGTTTAGGACTCGGTATGGGCACTACGAGTATTCGGTGATGCCGTTTGGAGTTACGAATGCTCGGGGTGTTCATGGAGTACATGAACCGCATTTTCATGAGTATCCGGATCGTTTCAGTAGTGGTCTTTATCGGCGACATTACGATTTATTCCAAGTCCAGGAAGAGCATGTCGAGCATTTGAGGTCGGTATTGGAGATCCTGAGGATAGGAAGTTGTATGCTAAGCTATCTAAATGTGATTTTTGGCTGAAGAAAGTAAGTTTCCTTGGGCATATCATTTCTGAGGATGGTATAGCAGTAGATCCATCCAAAGTTGATGCGGTAATGCAGTGGGAGGCTCCTAAGTCGGTTACTGAGATTAGAAGCTTTCTGGGGCTAGCCGGTTACTATAGACGGTTCATTGAAGGGTTCTCGAAGTTGGCACTTCCGCTAACTCAGCTGACTTGTAAAGGGAAGGCATTCGTTTGGGATTCTCGCTGTGAGGAAAGTTTCAATGAATTGAAGAGGAGGTTGACCACTTCGCCTGTGTTGACGTTACCAAAATCAGGAGAGCCTTTCGTAGTGTATTGTGACGCTTCTAAGATGGGACTAGGAGGTGTCCTTATGCAAAATGGTAAGGTGGTGGCCTACGCATCTAGGCAATTGAGAGTCCATGAGAAGAATTACCCCACTCATGATTTGGAACTAGCGGCAATTGTGTTTGCATTGAAGATTTGGCGACATTACCTGTACGGTTCGAGGTTTGAGGTGTTTAGTGATCATAAGGGGTTGCAATATCTATTTGATCAGAAGGAGTTGAACATGAGGCAAAGGAGATGGTTAGAGTTGTTGAAGGATTACGATTTCACTTAAATTATCATCGGGTAAAGCTAATGTGGTGGCGGATGCCTTGAGTCGGAAGGCCTTGCGTGTCGGCAATGATGGTTAAGGAGCTCGAATTAGTGGAGCGGTTTAGGGATATGAGTCGATTTGTGAGTCGACGCCTAAGAGCGTCGATTGGATATCTGTGAAGATCCATAATGAATTCTTGGATGTTATTAGAAGAAGCTCAAGCGGGATATTGTGGTGGAGATCGCAGTAGGGATTGATAATTCGATGATAAAGACTATGAGATCGCGCGCAAGGTGTATTGAGGTACCGTGGGAGGATTTGTATACACGATAATGAAGAGATTAAAAGGCAATTCTCGAAGAGGCCATAGGAGTAAGTTGAGTATCCACCGGGAGCTACGAAGATGTATCAAGACTTAAAGAAGTTGTTTTGGTGGCCCGTATGAAGCGTGATGTGGCTCGGTTTGTGTATGCTCGCTTAACCCGTCGAGGAAGTCAAAAGTGGAGCATCAGAAGCCTGCGGGGTTGATGCAGCCGTTGGAGATCCCGGAATGGAAGTGGGATGACATTTCCATGGATTTTGTAACGGGGTTGCCAAGCACCGCAAGAGGATTTGACGCTATTTGGGTAATTGTGGATAGACTGACGAAGTCTGCTCACTTCTTGCCTATTAATATTACCTATCCGGTTCCGAAGTTGGCAGAAATTTATGTGAAGACGATTGTGAAGCTGCACGGTGTTCCCATGAGCATTGTGTCTGATAGAGATCCCAGATTCACTTCTGAATTTTGGAAGAGTTTACAAGAGGCCCTGGGTTCTAAATTGAGGTTGAGTTCGGCGTACCACCCGCAGACAGATGGACAGACAGAGAGAACCAATCAGTCGCTCGAAGATTTGCTGAGGGCGTGTGTTCTTGAGCAAGGAGGTTCGTGGGATTCTCATCTACCTTTGGTCGAGTTTACTTACAACAACAGTCATCATTCGAGTATTGGGATGGCAGATTCGAGGCATTGTATGGTAGGAGGTGCAGGACTCCTCTGTGTTGGTATGAGTCAGGAGAGAGTGTGGTACTTGGTCCTGAAATAGTCCGTGAAACTACAGAGAAGGTTAAAATGATCCGTGAGAAGATGAAAGCCTCGCAGAGTAGACAGAAGAGTTATCACGATAAGAGGAGGAAGGAGTTGGAATTTCAAGCTGGTGACCACGTATTCTTGAGAGTCACTCCCACGACTGGTGTCGGGCGTGCTCTGAAGTCTAAGAAGTTGACTCCTCGTTTTATCGGTCCGTATCAGATACTGGAGAGAGTAGGGAAGGTTGCTTACAGAGTAGCCTTGCCACCCAATCTTTCAAATTTACATGACGTATTTCATGTATCCCAACTGCGGAAGTATGTTCCCGACCCATCCCATGTGGTTCAGATGGACGATGTGGAGGTGAGAGAGAACCTCACTGTAGAGACTATGCCGGTTAGAATTGAAGACCGTGAGGTAAAAGTGTTAAGAGGCAAAGAGATCAATTTAGTGAAAGTGGTTTGGTTGGGAGCCGTGGGCGAAAGCATGACGTGGGAATTGGAAAGTAAGATGAAGGAAGCGTATCCGGAACTGTTTGACTCAGGTAATTTCGAGGACGAAATTCTTTAAGTGGGGGAGAATTGTAACGCCCTAAAATAATTTAATTATTTATTTAATTAAGTTATTGAGGGATTACTATATTTGAATTAATGAAATAATTAAATTGGAGTGTCCTTTTGATTTCAGGAGGTGAATCAAATAATCTAGGGGGTGCAACTAGGGCCCAAGTCAATTAATTGACCCAAGCCCATTCCTAATACCCTAAACCCTATGATGGAGCGTTCCAATCCCTTGCATTCAGAAGAAAAAGAAAACTGAAAACGTGAAGTGTGTGTGGTGCGACGGCAAGCAAGGAGAAGAAGGATTCTTCTCAAGCGTTCAATTGGTAAGGGTTTTCAATCCTTCTTCCTTCCTTTCCTTTCTTGTTACGTTTGGTCCTTTTCAATCCTCTCATTCCTTCCATCGTTGTTTACCTCACCCCATAAGGGCGTTGGTCCTGCGAAGGGAAAGAGAGGAGGCTGCTGCGTTTGGTGCTTGGTGTTGGGTCGAATTTGCGGGCTTTTTCGGGTAAGGGAGTTTCCTTTTATAGCCAATAGTCTCTAAAACATGGGACCATAGGATTGAGTATTGGGATAGGGAGGATTGAATTGGTGCGTTTCGAATATATAGAAATTTGGGTGCCGTCGTATAAAATATGTGTGTTCTTTGTTATCTTGTCTTACGGATATATATATATGTGCTGTTGCTATAGTATAAATTATATAGGTTCTTTGTTACTTGTTTTGAACCCATATATATATCTTTATTCTTTGTGTTAGATAACATATATAGTCTTTGGTTGTCATTGCATTTTTATGAGCCATATGATTCTTTGTTGGTGTTCTATAAAATCCACGTGTTCTTTGTCTTCTTTGTTTTACCAACCATACATGCTGCTGTCCCTGTTTCATAAAATGTATAAGTTGCTGTCAAGGTTTATAAAATATATATGTGTTGCTGTTTTGCGTTTACCACTATATATGTTGCTGTCTGAGTTTTAAAAATACATACATGTTGCTGGTTGGTGCCTTAAAAAATGTAGATAGGTTGTTGTTGGGGTTTAAGGAAGAAAATACATAGACAGACTGAGGGGGGGCGCCAAAATCCCCTAAAATGGCGCCCTGTGTGTGTGCATTGTGTGTGTGTTTGTGTGTTTTGCAGGCAGACTGAAGGGGGGCGCCAATTTCCCCTGAAAATGGCGCCTGGTGAGTGAGATGGTGCGTGTCTGTGTTGTTGTGCAGGCAGACTGGGAGGGGGCGCCAAATTCCCTGAAAATGGCGCCTGTGTTCTGTTTTGGAGTGTGTCAGAGTGCGTTTGTGCAGGTGGGCAGAGAGGGGCGCCAAATTCCCCCTGAAAATGGCGCCTGGGTGCTGTTTTGGTGTGAGATTGTGTGTGCTGGTGTAGGTAGGCAGGGAGGGGCGCCAAATTCCCCTGAAAATGGCGCCCTGTGTGTGAATTCTGGTGTGTGATGTGTAGGTGTAGTGCAGGCAGGAGGGGGGGCGCCAAATTCCCCTGAAAATGGCGCCACAGGTGTGAATCTTTGTGTGTCTTTGTGTGCGTGTAGTGCGAGCGAGGGCGCGATTTCCTGGAAATGGCGCCTGGGTATGTGATATTTCTGCGTGTTGCTGGCTGTGCAGGTGAATAGTGTATGGGGCGCCAATTGGCTGCCCCGTGTGCTTGTTTTGGCGCCTAGGAGTGCAAGGGTGCCTAGGTGAGTGTTAAATTAATCCCTAGGTGCTAAAATAAATATTATGGTGCTAAATTAATCCCTAGGTGCTGAAATAAATATTATGGTGTTAAATTAGTCCCTAGGTGCCAAAAATAATTACTATGATGTTAAATTGGTCCTTTTTGGTGTGGCATTTAGCTTTTGTGGTGGTTTTAATGGTGATGAAATTGCTTGGTGAGTTCATTTTGGGTGTTTGAGGTGTATGACCCCTATTGGTGATTGGGTGCAAATAAAACTATTGGCGAATATTCTATGTGCTATTCTCGTTGTATTTTTGGTGTGGTGTTGCATAGTCATGCGTCGCATAGGCATGTGCATTATTTTCGGTGAATAGGCCTCGGCCTCATAAAATATTTTTGGTGAATGCCTTCGGGCTTTTTGGTGATTGGTGAATGCCTTCGGGCCTTTTTGGTGATGGATCCACATGCATATGCCCTTGGCGTTGGGCTGCATTCTCATGCACTTGCATATGTCCTGGTGTTTGTTTGGGTGTGTATGACCATTGATGAAATTGCTTGAATTCTTACGGTGTTTGTGTGCTAATGCTTATCTGATTGTGTTGCATGTTTTATTTACTATTTTCTATGAAATGAAACTCACCCTTTCTGCTTGGAATGTTGCTCCTATGTGGCAACGCTGCAGGTGACAGTGACTGAAGGTGACGTGAGCACCTTCCGCTAGTAATTGTCGAGTCGGGCTCGACACGTAGCACCGGGAGGATAGCTAGATTTTTGTCGTTTATGTTATGTTATGTTATGCTTTAATTTCCTTGGATAATCAGTATTCTTGTATTTAGGTTGTTATTTCATTTTGCTACGATTTCTATCTCTCGTACGGATTTATGGTGCTATGTATCACCTTTTGGAGTTATTTTAATTATTATTTGGAGTTTAATGTGGTTGTTTGAATGTGGCACCCTCTAGTGGTCGCACTAAAGGTTTTTCGTAGACTCTGATTTTTCGAATTATTTAAAATAATAGACTAAATAGAAGGGGGTGTTACAATCTCTATAAGTGTGTTTCCAAGGACGTCTGCGGGGTCAAGTCTGTGAATGCGCTTCGCGCAGATTTATCCGACTTCGAGAAGTATGTTGGTGGCTCAGGTCTGGAATTGGAGCTGGAGGGAGTCCCGACTTCGAGATTGTTTGTCAAGCCCCTTCGGAGTTGAAATTCTTCATCTACTCTTCTATGATGGACACGATGACAATCCAAATTCCCTTCAGCCCCTTCCAGATGTGGGTGCTTAGGTATCTGAGGCTCGCCCCATCCCAACTTAAACCAGATTCATGGGGTTTTCTTAAGAACTTCGAGATTGTGATGACAGCTTTTGGCCGGACCTATGGCCATAGAGTCTTCTTCACACTTTTTGAGATCTTTCACCAGCCTGAGATCATATTTGGCGGGGAGTGGCAAGGTCACGTAGGAATCCAATTTAACCGGAAGCACATCTTGTTCGATCCTTTGACCGACCCGGTGAAGAACAACTTCAAGTACCAGTTCTTCTACATGAAGGCCGTGAACGATGCTGTGAAGAGAGTAGTTTCTAAGTTTGGCGAAGATAGTGGGTTCTTACACCATAAGTTTCCATTTTCATGGACTGAGAATCATTTCAAGCACCAAGGTTCCGAGTATGCTTGTCAAGAGAGGAAGCTTGTTGGGGAGGATGCCCGGACTCTGAGGATACTTAAGAAGTGGGTGAGCAAGTTTACCACCCGACTCGGCAATATTGACTGCCGAGCTCTGTAACACCCCCCTTCTATTTAATACTAATTCAATTAATAAAATCAGAGTTTTTCAAAATATTTCCACGCACCTCAAAGAGAGTGCTACATTTAATAAAAACATTATCAAACATATTTAAAATTCAAACGCATCAAGTGCGTGAAATACATATCATAGTCACGTGGGTTAAAACCCTTAAAACCTGTTTAGAGTTTACAATAATCCAGAAATGGTTTTCTCAGCACAGCGGAAACAAAACAAGTTTAAACATAATCAGCACATGATCCAATCAGTTCAAAATACATAGTATAAAATACTACACTACGATTCCCCGCCCGGTGTCACTAATCAGAGCTGACTCGAAGACTCAAGAAGGCATGACACCTTCACACAGAATTACCTGTTTGTCGCCACGAGAGCAGGCAACATAAAATGCTAGGGTGAGTCTCTTTACATAAATAATAACAAGTAAGATAAGCCCTATATTAGGAAAACATCTAGCAATAACAGTTCACAGGAATCATGATAATTGCCATTCAATTAAAAAAAAATCCATAAACAGCAAGATTGAGTCATTTAAACATAAACAAGATTCCTATGATTGTATGAGTATATGCATGTGTGCAATATGCATGTGGATCCATAACTCACCTCAATAGCCCCGTCGGGCATCACCGCTTTTGGCCGAAGCCACCACCACTTTTGGCCGAAGCCACCACCGCTTTTGGCCGAAGCCACCACCACTTTTGGCCGAAGCCACATTATTTATTAACTCACCGCTTTTATATGCACATGAAATATGTGACTCCATGACAATGCATTCACAACGTCACAATTCATCACATCAATTATTCAACTCACCGCTTCGGCCGAAGCCCACATCAATCAATAACTCACCACTTTGGCCGAAGCCCACATCAATCAATAACTCACCACTTTGGCCGAAGCCCACATCAATTATTAAACCGACACCCACAAGGACTAAACAGTCACCTAAGGTACTAAACAGTCACATAAGGACCAAAACAACATTTTTGAAGGACCAATAGTGCATAGGGACCAAGATAGTATTTTTAAGAACTAAAAAGTTCAGAGGGGACCAAAACAGTATTTTTGACAATTTGGGCAACATTGGCAACAAGTGCCGGATTCCTACAGCAGTACTCCTACTTCGGCGATTTATTTAAAATAGCAAACGACATCGAAAAATTACAAAAGACCACTCATTGGAAAGCCCTCTGAGTGTAGTTTCTACCTATGATTTTAGTTTCTCAAAATCAGTGTCCAGTTGGTACAGTTTTTCAAAACACTACGCTGAGGTGCCCAAATCGGACAAAATGTTTTACCCAACTTGCAACCAAATTTTCTTTCTCATTTCTTAATGAAATTCAGTGAAATCAGTGCCTATTTCGTAGAGAATTAAGTCTATTTTCCAATGAAATAAGAATCGTTCAAAACGGAGTTCAATTGAGCACACAAAACCTGCAAAAACTGAACCTACTCCCAGTTTGACTCCAGAAAATTGACCTAACTTTAGAGACTCATAACTGGAGCTACACAACTCCGAATTTAACGAAACCAGTGCCAAAACGACCGCCCTTAAGTCTATTTTCAAAAACAATTAGCCACATAATTTTTGGATCAACCAAACAGTACCAGTTTGAGAAAACCGAAACAGTGTCCAGAAAACACACAAAAACCATAAACAAGTAAGACTCATCATCAACCCCAATAAATTCAACAACACTTAAACACCATTCAATCCAACAAATACATGAGCATCAATTTAATTTCCACAACACTTAGGCATTTAACCAACATCATTAAATAAACATATTATCATATTTCATCACATTGAAGCATTTTATCGAACACATAGCATACACATTTCACAACACACTTATTCCCAACATCAAGTATCATGGTAGCATCAAATTAATCATCAAATACAACAACAACATATGATTAACACAAAACTCACACAAACAAACCATCCTAGTGCTATTCCAAACATAACACATATCTTACAAACTATTATAGATGCAAATGAGAGTCCCCTAACCTTTAATGAGCTAGGACTTCAAGCCAACACCAAAAATCAACCAAGTGAAGTAACCCTCCTCCCTTTCCTAGCTGGAAACCGTGGACTCCCCCCCAAGCCAAAAACTCAAGAAAAAGCTCCCTCCTTTTTCCTTCCTCCTTGCGTCAGCCTCCTCCTCTCTTCTCCCTCAATTTTCTTCTTTGTTTCTTTCTTTGTTTGGTTCAAAATGGCACTACCCTAAGGACCCCCTTAGGTTAAAGACTAGGAATTGGGCTTATCAATGGGTTTGGGCCTTATTTACACCACTCCAATCAATTTAATTCACCTCCCGAAATAAAAATAAATCCTAACTTAATTATTCCACTTAATTAAATTAGACCCCTCATTTATTTACTACACCTCACTCTTTAACTAAATTAATTACCTTATTATTATTTAGATACAGCCAACTAAAATATTACTTAATTAAATTAGTCATAATCACTTAATTAAGCAAATTAAATAATCACCTAATTAAATTAGTTAAATACTCACCTAATTAATTTTTTTGGGGTGTTACAACTCTCCCCCACTTAGAATATTTTCGTCCTCGAAAATCTAACTATCATGAACATGTAAACTTAAACACTCACCATAACAAACAATAGATTTCTAGTAAGGCACCCTAAATGAAACTCGTACCTCTAAATACTACCATCACTCCTCCATAGGCTCCGAACCCTCCAAGACAAACACTCTCCCGCTATACCTCTCCTCCTTTGGCTTTGGATACTTGGTACTAATATGCCCCAATTCCTCACAGTTGTAGCAGACCACATGCTACTTCTCACACTTAGCAGCTACATGACCTTCCTTTCCACACTCGAAACACTTGTTGACCATGCAATCCTCGCGATAGCGTCTCCCCACTTGGCTTTTGCCCGAACTCTCCTCTCCCTTCACTATCTTGTATGAACGATTGCTATCCTCCTCGAAAATCTACGCTAACTCATGAAATCAACATCCACTCTTCTCATCTCCTCTAACCGTTCTCACCGATGTTCTATCGTATCGTAATGAGATCAAACACTCTTCCCTACTCCCTTACTCTCGGTAGGTATTCTAACTCGTAGGTTATCACGATCCTACCGGACTACCCAACCCAAGAGACAACCACAATTATGGCCAGGGGCCCAACCACCCTAACAACCGTAATTAACACTATAATACCAATCTCAACAATTTATCATATATCCAACATCATTCACATCAACAATTAACACGATCATAACAACAAAATTCAAGTTCAATCTATTCCACAATTTACCATTTTATTCAACGTTCAAATTAGTCCACTTAACTCGGTTGCAGAAAAATTCTGTAACTTTGCGCCTACTTTGGCGAATTAATTAAAATAGTAATGCGACCTCGGATTTCGACAAATAAATACTTGTTGGAAAGCCCCATGGGTCTATTTCTTATCCCTAAGTTCAGTTTTCGAAGGAAAGTGTTCAATAGGTACAGTTTTCAAAAATACACATACTAGTTTCAAAAGATGCAGTTTTTGTCCTTCAAATTCAAGCAGTTCTATAATGACCAAAACTCGATCAAATTGCATGAAACTTGTGCATAAAGTGAGGCAAATTCTGTCAAGTTTTCAAAGAAATTGGATTCGTTCGAAAATGAGCACTTTTGAAAACGCAGTAACCAAAACACTGACCCTATGTCCAGATTGTCTCCAGAATTTTAACCTAACTTGTTTCACCTATAACTCGAGTTCTACAACTCCAAATGCAACCAAATCAGTGGAAAATTAACAAGCATTCAATCAAGTTTTCGAAATGACAAACCACATAATTTTTCAATTAGTAAAACGTTCTCAGTCCACTGAAATACTGAACCCATGTCGAACATCTCAAAGCGATTGAATTCAACGACACAAACAATCATCATAATTCAGCCACCATTACTAATAATTCTACATCGAGTTTTATAAAAATAGCATTTTCAGAAAGTTCGCAAAAAGTATGCATAGCTTTACCGGTCCCCATGAATCTCAACCTAAGGCATTGATTCTGACATCATTCCTACTCCTAAGTTGTATAACAATCATGCTTTTATTCTAAGCACAAAACCTTAAGCAAGTTAAACTCATCATGATCAATTTCCAAAACCAATTATAATCATCACATACTTTTTCATTTCATCAAACGCCAAACAAGCATAATCAATCATGCAACTAATTTAAACACACAATTCCGAAAAGATTAAACATATAGGCATATTCTTCGAATTTCTCTATTCTTAGGGATTGGCTACATGCAATTTTACAACTCCTCTAGAAAATAACATGGAACATAATATCTTACCAATTTGAATCGAGTTCATATCACAAAAGAAGCATAATTCAACACATGCATTATGATACGATTGATTCGATACAAGACTCGCTATTTGCTTAAACAAATGAAATTAAACACTCTTGTCAACATTTAGCAAAGAAGACCAATCAAGTAAGACAAGTGCACGAAAATCTAGTTGCACGGTTTTTCATCATTAAATTTAAAATCCACGTAAACAATCTTCAAGAAGGAACAATTAATGCTAGCGTTAGCAACGACAATGCCAAAGTTAAATCATAATCGAGCAAAATTTTCGCAATTGGAATTCATAGTTAGAAGGTACTCAAAATCGTATATGTTTGTTTTCTAAAACTTTGAGTCATTATTGGACTCACCTTCACATATCATAAAAATTCTACTTTTTCTAACCATGCAATTAGTGTAAAACTTCCTCATTCTCAAACAACGCCTAACCACAACCTAATTGGTGCAAAGCCGAAATCATGTCTCGTTTTGGAAATAAAATCTTAGAATAACTTGGAAACAAAATTCAACACTAATTTGACATCCCATTCATTCCCAATACTACAAAGTTTTTCCAAGTACCATTTGCAAAATCATAGGATTCACAGTTTCGTCAAAAAGAAATTATACGCAAACCCCCAACCTTACTATCACTCGAGCATGCAACCACATAAACACTACTATCAGTTCAAAATTTACTTTCCGACATAAACTCCAATGGTAAGAAAAATTAATCATTTAATTGTGACAAATCACATCATGCTCACTAAACAAGTCCAATTGAAACACGGAAAGCGTCAAAACTTCAAATTATGCAATCTTAGTTGAGTTAATGAAAATATAGCCTTACACAACGGTTCATTTTAGCATACTCACTTCGAGACAATTAAGCACAAATCAACTTAAATTCATTTACATCACAGGAACAATCAATTCATAATGGAGGCATCAATCAAGTGCAACAATATTCAACAAGCAATCATTCAAATATTGTCCAGTGTATACTTACCACGGTTAGGTCATATAAAAATTACTTTCTTTATTCTAACAAGCTAATCAAACAATCAACCAAATTAAACTTAGTGCATGCATCCTAATTTAATAATAACCATGAGTTATTGTCGCCTCTTTCAGTGGTGATGAGTGATTGGGGTGATCAATCCCTCCTACTCATGCAACCAACTAATCAAGGTCACAAAAACTACTTCCCTTTCAATTTATAACTACCACATTAAAAGACTTTTAACGCCGTCTGGAGTGCGAAGGCGTCATCACGACTTTCACTCCATTGACGTCGTTAGAACTCTTTTAATCACACATATCCGAATAATACAGACAGCAGTCAAAGCTACAACCACCAATTACACAGTTCGATCACATATACTTCAATATTTTAACATAACTTTCAATCATAATCCAACAAATAAGTCACAAGGCACATCAATTAATGAACAAACCAACAAAATTAACACTAATAAACAACAACATAATTATGATTTAGAACGAGTACCAAGACTCGAGGGTTAACAGACTCGACAACTTGGTCGGACGGACCAAACTGCTTTGATACCACTAATGTAACACCCCCCTTCTATTTAATACTAATTCAATTAATAAAATCAGAGTTTTTCAAAATATTTCCACGCACCTCAAAGAGAGTGCTACATTTAATAAAAACATTATCAAACATATTTAAAATTCAAACGCATCAAGTGCGTGAAATACATATCATAGTCACGTGGGTTAAAACCCTTAAAACCTGTTTAGAGTTTACAATAATCCAGAAATGGTTTTCTCAGCACAGCGGAAATAAAACAAGTTTAAACATAATCAGCACATGATCCAATCAGTTCAAAATACATAGTATAAAATACTACACTACGATTCCCCGCCCGGTGTCACTAATCAGAGCTGACTCGAAGAATCAAGAAGGCATGGCACCTTCACACAGAATTACCTGTTTGTCGCCACGAGAGCAGGCAACATAAAATGCTAGGGTGAGTCTCTTTACATAAATAATAACAAGTAAGATAAGCCCTATATTAGGAAAACATCTAGCAATAACAGTTCACAGGAATCATGATAATTGCCATTCAATTAAAAAAAAATCCATAAACAGCAAGATTGAGTCATTTAAACATAAACAAGATTCCTATGATTGTATGAGTATATGCATGTGTGCAATATGCATGTGGATCCATAACTCACCTCAATAGCCCCGTCGGGCATCACCGCTTTTGGCCGAAGCCACCACCACTTTTGGCCGAAGCCACCACCGCTTTTGGCCGAAGCCATCACCACTTTTGGCCGAAGCCACATTATTTATTAACTCACCGCTTTTATATGCACATGAAATATGTGACTCCATGACAATGCATTCACAACGTCACAATTCATCACATCAATTATTCAACTCACCGCTTCGGCCGAAGCCCACATCAATCAATAACTCACCACTTTGGCCGAAGCCCACATCAATCAATAACTCACCACTTTGGCCGAAGCCCACATCAATTATTAAACCGACACCCACAAGGACTAAACAGTCACCTAAGGTACTAAACAGTCACATAAGGACCAAAACAACATTTTTGAAGGACCAATAGTGCATAGGGACCAAGATAGTATTTTTAAGGACTAAAAGTTCGAGAGGGGACCAAAGCGATATTTTTGACAATTTGGGCAACATTGGCAACAAGTGCTGGATTCCTACAGCAGTACTCCTACTTCGGCGATTTATTTAAAATAGCAAACGACATCGAAAAATTACAAAAGACCACTCATTGGAAAGCCCTCTGAGTGTAGTTTCTACCTATGATTTTAGTTTCTCAAAATCAGTGTCCAGTTGGTACAGTTTTTCAAAACACTACGCTGAGGTGCCCAAATCGGACAGAACGTTTTACCCAACTTGCAACCAAATTTTCTTTCTCATTTCTTAATGAAATTCAGTGAAATCAGTGCCTATTTCGTAGAGAATTAAGTCTATTTTCCAATGAAATAAGAATCGTTCAAAACGGAGTTCAATTGAGCACACAAAACCTGCAAAAACTGAACCTACTCCCAGTTTGACTCCAGAAAATTGACCTAACTTTAGAGACTCATAACTGGAGCTACACAACTCCGAATTTAACGAAACTAGTGCCAAAACGACCGGCCTTAAGTCTATTTTCAAAAACAATTAGCCACATAATTTTTGGATCAACCAAACAGTACCAGTTTGAGAAAACCGAAACAGTGTCCAGAAAACACACAAAAACCATAAACAAGTAAGACTCATCATCAACCCCCAATAAATTCAACAACACTTAAACACCATTCAATCCAACAAATACATGAGCATCAATTTAATTTCCACAACACTTAGGCATTTAACCAACATCATTAAATAAACATATTATCATATTTCATCACATTGAAGCATTTTATCGAACACATAGCATACACATTTCACAACACACTTATTCCCAACATCAAGTATCATGGTAGCATCAAATTAATCATCAAATACAACAACAACATATGATTAACACAAAACTCACACAAACAAACCATCCTAGTGCTATTCCAAACATAACACATATCTTACAAACTATTATAGATGCAAATGAGAGTCCCCTAACCTTTAATGAGCTAGGACTTCAAGCCAACACCAAAAATCAACCAAGTGAAGTAACCCTCCTCCCTTTCCTAGCTGGAAACCGTGGACTCCCCCCCAAGCCAAAAACTCAAGAAAAAGCTCCCTCCTTTTTCCTTCCTCCTTGCGTCAGCCTCCTCCTCTCTTCTCCCTCAATTTTCTTCTTTGTTTCTTTCTTTGTTTGGTTCAAAATGGCACTACCCTAAGGACCCCCTTAGGTTAAAGACTAGGAATTGGGCTTATCAATGGGTTTGGGCCTTATTTACACCACTCCAATCAATTTAATTCACCTCCCGAAATAAAAATAAATCCTAACTTAATTATTCCACTTAATTAAATTAGACCCCTCATTTATTTACTACACTTCACTCTTTAACTAAATTAATTACCTTATTATTATTTAGATACAGCCAACTAAAATATTACTTAATTAAATTAGTCATAATCACTTAATTAAGCAAATTAAATAATCACCTAATTAAATTAGTTAAATACTCACCTAATTAATTTTTTTGGGGTGTTACAAGCTCTGGTGGAGGAGGACGACCTGCAGATTATTCCTCGTCCTCCTGCAAATGTTGCCAGTTCGAACTCGGCTCCTACCCTTTCTTCATCTGGCGCAGGAGTTGTTGATGTTGGGACCACCCCTTCTCGTCAACAAACAGAAAAAGGGAGGGATCTAATCCCAAGAGTATGAGCCAAACCAAGGGTTCTTCCTGACGTCCCTCAACAACCTTTCCCCTACGCCTAAGAAACTCAAAGGGGTCAAGGGTAAGGAGACTATTGCCGGCCTCATTGAGGAGGACTTCGATTCTTGCATTAATGTCGGCAAGCTGGGGCAAGATCTATTCATCAAGTGGAATGGTGACACTGCTAAAAGGGAGAGAGGTAATGACCTTGAAGCTCAAAACTTATGGCTTGATGGGGAATTATTGAATAAATAATAATACGTTCGTGACGTGCTTCTTGTAGAGACTCGAGAGGATCAAGATTGGCTCAAAGAAGAAAGGGACACCCTGCTGTCCATAGTGAACAGATTGACCTTGGCGGAGCATGAGATCGAAAAGTTGTGGAAGTATCTTGCAGGCGTCAAGTCTGTCAAGAAGGCTGTTGAGAAGAAGATCCAAGCTGTTGAGCAAGTCCCCGAGCTGGAGCGGAAGATCACCGAGCTCAGGATAGAAAACCTAGAGCTCGAGAACCGACTCTCTGAGGTCTCAGGCCATAAGAAGGTTCTTGAGGGTAGGCTGAAGTTTGTTGAGGAAGCTCTGGATCGAGAGACCTCTTTCAGTCAAGATCCTGCCAATCAGAGCCTGCAGATGGCTATGATGTGATTTACACCCCTTCCCTTTGAACTTGTAATAATTTTTTGATCTTTTGGGGGTTGTGGTCTCGGCTAGGTCCGAGGCCACCTTTATGTATTTCAAACTTAAGGCATCGTCTGTGTCCGTTTTTAACTTTTAATTATTATATATCGCTTTGATAATTCAGTTATCTGACATCGGCAAATTGCCCTTTTTAATTTGTTTGCAATTTTCACGTTCTTTTTAGAATACGTCGAATTGTAAATCAGTACCGGTCTCGTCCAATTTGACGTCGTGAGTGGTCTACTCCCTTCTTTGATCAAGTTCACCAAGAGCGCGGCTCGGATTAGACTCGAATCAAGAGGCTCGATGGTCTCGTTAGACATGAACTCACAGATGAGGGGTTCTCTTCTTTGATCTAGTTGGTGTGAGAAATACGTGATAGTGCAAGTGTACACTGTCAACAAGTAATAAAGAGTAAGTGAGATCGTTCCCACGAGGAATTATGCTTAATTTTGAGAGTTTAATTTGGGTAACAAATTAGTGAAAAAGTAAATGACACACAAGTTTTTGAGTAACATAAGCATGTAGTAAAAAGTAAAGGGTAATGAGAATCGGTGATGAGAAAAGGTGAGATGCATTCACTTGGTAGCTTCATTAAAATGCAATTAAGGGTACGTTCAATGCTGCAGCATTAGGTGTTGCAGCAATAAGACATATTTTCTCAAATACTTCACACTAGGTTTTCCTTGCAAGAGTTTATCTCTAGATCCTAAAGAAGTACCTCCTAATTTTGCTTGAGCAAGACGGTATTCACCTTATGGGTTTTGCCCTCCTATCTCTAGGGTTTAAGCCAGAAACATTAATATCTCTATTAATGAACACTACCCATATTACCTTGTGAGATTAATGTACAAACCATCTCTGAATTTATAAATGCTATTTAGAATAGACGGTCAATCCTACTCTAAAATGGAAATATTATAACACACAAGGTAAAATGCACAACATTAAACATACTTCATTAACCACATAATAAATCTAGCTACATCAGATCCAGCATCTCAACTATGAGTATTTAGCTCATATTGAGCTTACAAAACACGGTAAATAACTCAAACAAAAGAGTAGATGTCATATTACAAATCTCAAGGTAAGAAATGATACTACTAAAGGAAAACAGTAGCAGAGCTCCAAAGATGACAATGGAGGGGTGATCTAGCTCGTCCAAGTAGAATCCACCGAGAGAAATGTAATTCGGTGATCTTTGCAACAATAGTCTTAACAATGAAAATATTTGGTAATTGTTCCGATTTCGGCTAGAGGCCCCGTTGAATATTGGGCCTGGCCCAATATTTCTCAGAAGCTCGGCCCATTTGAGCAACCGCCGCAAGAATACGCGTTCTTTGCGCTACATTTGAAGGACCGACGGTCCAGATTCACCGGCAGATCTCGACACAAGACCGGCGCGCCTCGTCTATAAATAGAGCACCCGACCTCTAATTCCAGGCACGCTCTCATTCTTGCACATTCCACCTATTCCTTTACTGACTTAGGCATCGGAGTTCTGCAGGTACACCCCCACCCGACTTGGGAAGGATTGCGACTCGGACCTACCGAGAAGGATTTCTATCCGAAGAAAGGCGGTGGCGAGTCCCGGGAAGCGGAACCCTACAATCTCCTCGGGACGAGGTAACTTCTCGATTCAGGACCAAACATTGGTGACCACGATTGGAGAATCTTGTGGCGTATTCTCACTCGAACCGCTTCCCGCGACAGCACTAAGCATGAAACTAGCCGGAGAGTACTCCTTATCATCCGGTATGTCGAGACGCCTTTGTGAAGCGCAAATGGCGCGAGATTACACAGTAGCCTCCCTTCCACGAGGAATTCTCCCAAGAGGAGGCCACTCTTTTCTCCAGAAGAAGATTATCTACTCTAGGAGAACCTAATGAATACATTCCCTTGATCATCTCAAAGATCAAACTCAGGGGTGGTAATAGAAGCGAGTTTTAGTCGACCAAGGGAGCACGACCAGATATTATGTTTCAAGATCTCCTCCCGCCTTTGGTCTCTCACCCCAGGGTCTAATTTCCTATCCGGGGGGAGCACAATCGATATTATGTTTCAAGATCTCTCCCGCTTTGGTCTCTCACCCAGGGTCTAATTCCCTATCGGGCCCCGACCTCACCGTCCTTGGCGAAAGGATTGCCAAACCTCCGGGATACTTCAAAACATTCGTAGTGATAAAGACTACTTTCGTAGTGATACCCATGATCTCCCCATAAAGACTCGCCCGAGCAATAAAGACTACTTTCGTAGTGATACCCATGATCTCTCCATACCATTGCATCGTCGGAAGGCCAACGCTGGCAAAGCCGGGGGCCGTGGCTTTAGTGATCCATCTTAAACTGAAATTCCATTCTCTCGACGGGGACGTGGTGACTATACCAGCCGATCTGAGGGCTGCCAAATAGTGCCATATGCTCACTTTCCTCGGAGTTCGGTCCAGGCCACTCGAACTACCGGATCCCACGCACACGACCCTCCAGGTGAACCTCTCCGAGGTAGACGCGCGTTATGACCCAGATAGTCCCGCAAACGAAATCAGACGACGAATTGGCCAGAGAGCTCAAGAAGAAGAACAAGCGCCCCAAACCGCAGGGCGCATTCCTTGAAATCCCTCTTGGCAGCGACCCAAACAAAACAGTCAAAATAGGGGCCGACCTCACTCCCGAGGTGAAGGATGCCTTCCTCCAGCGCAATGCCGATTTGTTTGCCTGGTCCGCCTCGGAAATGCCTGCCATCCCTCTTGAAGTAGCTTGTCACCACTTGGCTGTTAACCCAAACGCAAAATATGTAGCTCAGCGCCGACGGGTCCAAAGCGAAGAAAAAGCGGAAGCGGTGTCTAAGGCAGTCAATGATCTAATTTCGGCTGGGTTTGTCAAAGAAGTTAAATATACTACTTGGCTTTCCAACGTCGTGCTGGTAAAGAAGGCCAACGGAAAATGGAGAATGTGCGTCAACTACACAAACCTCAACAAAGCTTGCCCGAAGGACGCCTTCCCAGTCCCGAGCATTGATAGATTGGTTGATAACGCCTCGGGTTTCCGGCTACTTTCCTTCCTGGACGCCTACTCCGGCTACAACTAGATAGCGATGAATCAGGCCGACCAGGAAAAAACAGCTTTCATGACCGACCGGGGTAACTACTATTACAGAGTAATGCCCTTCGGCCTCAAAAATGTCGGCTTCACCTACCAGCGCATGATGAATAAAGTATTTCAGATCCAGATCAAACACGTTGTGGAAGTATACCTGGACGACATGATCGTTAAGGGAGTATAATTCCAGTTGTAACACCTCCTTATCTAATCAATTCGATCTACTAAATTAAAATCAGAGTTTCAAAATTCCACTCAAAGGAGGGCTACATTTGATGATTTAAAAAGGAAAACAGAAATTCAATTAAGTTCAACCAGTTGCACAACATTATACTAAGCATGTAATCATGCGCATCACATCGGCAAAAGGGTCTAAGCCCATAACATAAGGCACCTCGGCCAGTAAGACATCAAGTCATAATACATAGTAAAAAGTTACAACAAAATGTGATAGTTTAGTTCAAAAGACTATCTAGCAGAAAATACACAAGATCGGCATAAAAAGCACTAAAATCTACTCGGCCCCAACCCGGTGTTTACGACGTGAGGCGAACACAACCGAGCTTGAGCTAGGCAACAACCATCACTCATGTGTGCACCGCAAGTTGCCGACATGAGAAGCAACATAAAAGCAGCTAGGGTGAGTCTCTTAACACAAGTAATATAATGTGAAGAAGCTTAAGGTTAGAGATAGCACTAAAGCACCTCGGTTCAGCTAATACAACACTCACCGATAGTTCAAATAACCACAACAATTATCAATCAATTCAAAAACACATTAAATTATGAAATGTATGCATGTATGCAACCCAACCACAGGGCATTATGCAATGAGGTACCTCCACCGTCGTTATTTAGCCTATCGGCTCTAAAAGTGTTATTACTCGTCGTTATTTGATATGGAGACCGAAGTCCTACCACATCGAGGCCGAAACCTCCTCCGTCGTTATATGCACATGAACATGTGACTTCATGACAAATGCAATCACACACCAATCAATCATAACGCATGTGAATGCTTACACCGTCGTTACTCCGTCGTTCTACTCCGTCGTTCTACTCCGTCGCTCACACTGACGTCCACACCATCTAGACATCATCACAGTGCTAAGGTCGACCCTACTACACCGATAGAATCACCCTAGGACCTACAACCGACCTCTCAATCACCTCGGCACTCCATGGTGGACTAATTGTCACACCGAGGACCGCAACGACACTTAGGGACCAAAATGTCACCTAAGGACCAAAATGGACTCTATCGCTCCCTTACTTATGCACATTTGGTGCTAAAATAGCACTCACAGTGGCGTCCCACAATGTGCTAGGCAACATTGGCGCCTAACATCACCTCGGCACACTATGTGTGTACCTCGGCTAACTACTCCAACTCGGCATTCTACATCACCTCGGCATCTAGCTCAGCTTTGGCCCCTCGGCATGTTACACGCAAACCCTCAATTCGGTAGCACGCTCACAGTTACGCACTCCCTTAGGCTAGAACCTCTCACTCGTGTGGATTCACTCCTCGTACAATCTCGTCTAGTCACTTCCACTTAGGCATTTTGGCGTTTCACCTCGGTGACGCTACCTCGGCTTGAAGACCTCGGTTCACTACCTCTACACCTCGGTTCACTCCCTCTACACCTCGGTAACCTTAAGGCGAAACACCTACACTTCGGTTTATGCGTCCCTACCCCTCGCTAATGGTGTTTAGACACATACTCTCCCTCAAACTCACCAACAGACTCTCAACACTAAGACACTCTAGGCGTTGACTTCCTCAACTCTCGGTTTCTCTCATCTTTTGAAGTGAAGGGTACCGGTTTACTCTGTTTCTTTACTTAAACCCAACATGCAACCCATTTCCAGCTCACCACACTCATGCACACTCGGATACTCACTCCACTGACTCCGATCCTCTCCCTAACTCTACATGCAAACTCATTTGCTTCACACTACATCGATTCACACTCTAATGCCTCACCATGCAATGCTCTCTTCGTACCACACAGAACAGAGAGAGTGTTACACTCCTCTCTCTTTCCCAACCGATCCACCATCGTACTTCACCACAAATCACAGCAAAGAGCAAAACATAGCAAAACATGTTATGAACAACACATAAAACACACATGCAAGGTGATCAGAATCACTCACACCAAAATACTACCAAACACAAAACATTACAAGGATTAAAAGAGCCCCCTAACCTGATTATAACCGTAGACACACCCTCTTCACTAGCACTTCTAGGAATCCTTCAAGATTCAGCTCACTCTTCCCTTCGGTTCTCTTCCTTCTCCCTTCGGTTCTCTTCCTTCTCTCTAAGTCTCACTTCTCTCTACTTTCTTAATTTGGTAACTTGAGTATTTTTGGAAACAATGTAATGGTCTCCTACGAAGGCACCATTTAACATGTCCTAAGGGACTTAAATGAGGCCTTGGCCTTATTAGGCCGTGGGCTTCTTCTACCCACACCCTTTCCTACCCTTTCCTAACTTAGACATTTTCCTAAAATGCAACACATGCTTAACCTTCACTTAATGAATTACTTGACTTAAAAGTAAAATGTTGCAAACCCTTAATAACTCAACTAAGTTAATTAATTGAATTATTTTGGGGTGTTACAACCCTCCCCTACTTAGGAGATTACGTCCTCGGAATCTTACCTCAATCAAACAGCTCGGAATAGGCTTCCTTCATCTTGCTCTCTAGCTCCCAAGTAGTATGCTCACCAGCAGCTCCTACCCAAACCACCTTCACCAACTTGATTTCTTTTCCCCTAAGGGTCTTTACTTCTCGGTCTTCAATTCTGATCGGCATTGTCTCCACAGTGAGGTCGTCTCTCACTTGCACATCATCCATTTGAATGACATGGGACGGGTCAGGAACATACTTCCTCAGTTGAGATACATGGAACACATCGTGCAAATTTGACAGATTGGGTGGCAATGCAATTCGGTACGCCACCTTCCCAACTCTCTCCAAGATTTGATAGGGTCCAATGAAACGAGGTGACAGTTTCTTGGACCTCAGAGCTCGTCCAACTCCAGTCACAGGGGTGACTCTAAGGAATACATGGTCGCCGGCTTGAAATTCTAAGTCTTTCCTCCTTTTGTCATGGTAACTCTTACATGCGCTTTGTGGCGCCTCATCTTCTCTCTCGATCATCTTAACCATCTCGGTAGTCTCTCTAACCAACTCGGGTCCTAACACAACCCTCTCTCTGTTTCATGCCAACATAGTGGAGTCCACACACCTACGGCCATACAATGCTTCAAATGGTGCCATTCCAATACTTGAATGATGGATGTTGTTGTAAGTGAATTCTATCAATGGTAGATACTGAATCCCACGCACCTCCTTGCTCAAGCACACAAGCTCTCAATAAGTCTTCTAAGGATTGGATAGTCCTCTCGGATTGACCATCATCCCGAGGATGGTATGCCGAGCTCAAACGCAACTTGGAACCCAACGCCTCTTGCAAACTCTTCCAAAATTCGAAGTAAACCTTGGATCTGCATGCGATACAATACTCAAAGGGATTCCATGAAGCTTCACAATGACATTGATATAAATTTACGCTAACCTCGACCTTTGGGTATGTGATGTTAATAGGAATAAAGTGTGATGACTTTGTGCGCCTATCAACAATCACCCAAATGGTGTCAAACCCTCTTGTTGTCCTCGCAACCCGGTTACAAAGTCCATGGAAATCTTTGTCCCACTTCCATTCGGGAATATGCAGCGGTTGCATCAACCCCGCCGCTTACGGTGCTCCACCTTTGACTTACGGCAAGTCAAACAAGCATAAACGAAGCGAGCTACATCCTTCTTCATTCCTTGCCACCAGAATAATTTCTTCAAGTCTTGATACATCTTCGTAGCTCCTGGATGGATACTCAACCGACTTCTGTGACACTCCTCCAAAATGTTGCAAACCCTTAATAACTCAACTAAGTTAATTAATTGAATTATTTTGGGGTGTTACACCAGTGGTCTCCGGAATGCGAGAACGCACTTTTCTAGCTCAAGAGAATCCTCTCCGAGCCTCCAATACTTTGAGACCCGAAGAAGGGGAGAACCTCTATGTAACACCCCCTTTTTCTAATTGGTAAATTAAAAACAAAAATCAGAGTTTCAGAAACATTTTTCGCTTCACCCACAAGGGATGCTACATTTACGCCAATAAAACATCACGAGTCGATAGCAAAATTCACCAAATAAAATAGCATGATACATAGCATGTCATAAATGGGACGAACCCTCAAAAACACCTGTTTAGTCTACATGACAGTAACTCTATCACCACGCAGCAGAATAAGATAAAGTTTCAAGATAATAATCATGACATCACAAAATAAAATTTAGCGATCAAATAATAAAGACAACTAATAAGACTAGTGTTCGTCCCCCCTGAGTGCTACGTATCAGAGCGACGACACCGACTCGACTGGTGAAGGTAGACAAGCCTTCACACGCGGTCACCTGCACGTTACCAACATAGGGGTAACATTCAAACAAAAGGGGTGAGATATCTAACAATATAATAGCATGTATGATAGACAATAAGCTAGAGTTACAACAGCTATATCTACCACTTTACAACAACATAAATATACAACTATCAAGGAACATCACCAATGACATGAGTAAATGAATGAGATGCAACCCACACCAACGGGTATATGCATGCGGTACCGTTCATCACCATAAAATAGCCAACTAGGGCATCATCACCTATATCATCACCAAGTTTAATGAGCATCATCATCATCACCTATAGCTCTATGGCCGAAGCCTTCAATCACCAAAATAATGCTTATGAGATGTATGCGACACCATGAACAATGCACCAGAGACAATCAACAACCATGACCATCTAAATTGACACAACAACACCAACATCAACAACTGGTCATAGACCCATCACCCATCACCTTAGTCAATAAAATAGACACATCACCTGTTATCGCATTACCACTAACACCGAAAGCACCAATAAGTTTACAAACAACATAAATATACAACAATATCACGGGTGCAGGGTTTCCTACAACAGTGCACCTACTTAGGCGAATTAATTAAAATAGCAAACAACATCGAAAAGTTACAAAAGACCACTCGTTGGAAAGCTGCGGATGTGTAGTTTCTGAATATATCTTTAGAGTTTCAAAACAGTGAGCCAATTAGTACAGTTTTTAGAAACAATCTGAATGGTTCCCAGACTGGACAGATTCTGTCCTTCCACTTCAAATCACTCTAAACTGACTTAAACTTGACCAAATGGAACAAAACAAAACTTTAGCCCTAACAAAGCAATTTGAGTATAGTTTCTAATGGGACAAGAATCGTTCCAAACAGAGTTCAATTGAGGACACACGACCAAACACCGAACCTATACCCGGTTTAATTCGAGAAATTTGACGACTTGGGACACTCATAACTCGAGCTACACTACTCCAAATTTAACCAAATCGGTGCCAAAGTGACCAAAATTAAGTTTATTTTCTAACGAAATAAGTCCCATAATTTTTGGACAAGCAGAAAGTTCGATTTTAAAAACACAGAACCTAGGTCGAGAATGCTTCGAGAATATTACCTAACTTGTGGAGCCTATATCTAGAGCTACACACCTCCAAATGTGATCAAACCGGTGCCAAATAAACAAGCATTCCTTCTAATTTACAAAATGACAGACCACATAATTTTTCAATTAGTGAAACGTTCTCGATCCAACGAAATATCGAACCTATATCAGAACATCTCAAAATAGTGAATTCAACAACACAAATAACCATCACAATTCAGCCACCAATTCAAACAACATTCATAATTCACCAAATACACACCAAACACAATCAAGGAGGCAACATAGAGCCTATCTCCCACTTAACACCCATCATATACCCCATTATAAAGATAGAACCCAACCCTTACCTTAGAGTTTTGCCGAGTACAAGATTCTTTCCACGAAACTCCAAAGAATCACAGCAACAACAGCTCCCTCTCCTTCTCTCCTTGAGCGCCGCTCCCTCTTCTCTCTTTCGCGATCTCCTTTTTTTTTTCTTTTCTTTTTCTCTCCAAATGTGCATTGGCTCTAACCCTAACACCTATATTATGGGTTCTTGGGTTACAGGCCTCTTTCTACCACTTACTCAATTACTAAACACCACCCATTGATTTAAATGAAGTACCATATTATTATTTTAATATGACTATACCAATACAATACCTGAATAATTTAATTAAATAAATAATTAAATTATTTGGTGCGTTACACTCTACCTTTACCTCGATGTGGCCGAGGAGACGGTCAGTGCAGTCCTGATCAGAGAAACCGGGGACGGGCAACGACCTGTGTACTTTGTGAGGAAGGTATTACAGGGGGCCGAGTCTCGGTACCAAAGGATAGAAAAGGTAGCTCTCGCTTTGGTGATTGTAGCCATAAGGTTAAGACCCTACTTCGTTGCACATCAGGTTGTGGTACAGACCGACCAACCTATTCACCAGCTTCTGCATCGCTCGGACTTGGCAGGCAGGATGATCAAATGGGCCGTCGAACTCTCCGAGTTCGGGATAAAGTACGAAGCTCGAACGTCACTCAAAGCCCAGGTCCTTAATGATTTCATAGTCGAAATGACACCCACACCTCTCCGCTCGGAGATGTTACTCTGGACTCTCCACATGGACGGTTCCTCAAATTTGAAGGGGAGTGGGGCTGGCCTTATCCTGGAAAATTCGGAGGGTCTAATGATAGAGGTTTCTTTGAGTTCCGCTTTCACTACCTCCAATAACCAAGCCGAGTATGAGGCACGCATCATTTGGATTGAAAGCGGCATCATCGACTTGCGCGAAAATCATCGAGTTGAACACCGACTCCCTGTTAGTCGTTTCTCAGGTGAAGGAAGAGTTTGTCGCAAAAGATACGGTTCTGCAGCGCTACCTTGGCCGAGTCCGGGAATTGCTCCGATTCGAAAAAGTAGAGTGAAACATGTTCCAGTCCGAGAAACGCCCGAAAGCGCACGCGTCTGGCCAAGTTGGCAAGCACCAAGCCCTCGGGCGCCCTCGAGCATCATTCGAAAAGCTTGAGCGAAACCAAGCGTAGATCTCTCCCCGTATCCATGCATGCCCGACGTCAGCGGTGTCATTGGCGAGAAAGTTGGATCCAACCGATAAAGGGCTACATTGAATCCGGAGCCGAGCCTTCCGAAAAAGAGCCGCCTCTTTCACAGTAATACACAGTAAACTCTTCTGGCGAGGTTTCTCGTCGCCGTTATTAAGTGTGTAGAGGGCGAAGAGGCCGATTATGTACTCAAAGAGATACACGAAGGAATTTGCGAACAACACCTAGGGGCCCGTGCACTGTCAAAGAATGCCCTCCGCACCAGATACTTTTGGCCGACTATGGTTCAAGATTCTGCCGACCTAGAAGGTGCGACACTTGCCAAAGATATGCCGACGTGCATAATGCTCCCCAACAGAATTGACGTCCTTATCAGCCCCGTGGCCATTCTCCTAGTGGGGGATAGACTTGCTTGGACCATTTCCCGTAACCAGGGGAGGAGTGAAGTTTCTCATCGTCGTCGTCGACTACTTCACTAAGTGGATTGAAGCCGAGCCATTAGCCCAGATAACCGCTAAAAACTGCATCAAATTCGTGAAAAAGAATATCCTAGCCCGACGAACTCCCTTACGTCCTTTGGGCTTATCTAACTACGCCGCATTCGACCACGGGCGAAACTCCCTTACGGTCGAACTCGGGGAATCGACCTGGAGGACCCTCTACCCTCTCACCGAGGAGGAAAACGACAGGGCGATCAGGGAAAAGTTGGATATTGTCCAAGAGGTTAGAGACCGAGCTACTCTTGCCGAAGCCATCGTCAAGGCTTGGGTAGCACGCCCAGGAGCACAATCGGTAGCGTCATCGAGAGAATTCAACGTCGGTGACTTAGTGCTCCGGAGAGCCGACGTGGGGACCAAAAATGCACGAGACGGAAAGTTGGCGCCGTACTGGGAAGGTCTATATCGAGTCATCTCAAAGACCGGCAAAGGCGCCTACCAACTCGAGACACTTTCCAAAGAACAGATTCCGAGAACTTGGAACACAACCAAAGTAAGGATTTACTATAGCTGATTGAGAAAAACTGTGATTGTATCAAATGAATTTGCTGATTCAATAAATCAATTTCTCAATTGAAAAACTACCTTGTCTTCCTTATTTTTAGGACAAAACTACGCCCCTCTCCCCTGACTCTGGCACCGAGTTGGCCACTCGGCAGACGACGGGATGAGGCGAGGCCAACGAAGAACGCCCTCCGCGATCCCGGACTTGTACATACCATCGCGGAGCGCAGACGAGGCCCACAACGACTCAGGTCCTCACCGACCCTAACGTTTCGCGTCGTCGGCCACTCTTGACTCGTCAAAAAACCTTTGAGACGGGTGACTGACAGCGCGAACCAGTGCCCCCTTTGGTTCGCCTTCGCGGGTACACCAGAGGCCGGGGGATGAAGTCCAAGGGCGACTTCGACCCGTGCTCTAACCAGCACAGCCTTCTCACGTACTGAGGAATCCACGTCCGAATGCGCGACCGAAGGAAGAAGCTCCCAGTGGCTTCACCCCTCTCGATTCCGAGCTTAAATGCTCTGTCGAGAGCTTGATTCCAAGCTTAAATGCTCTGTCAAGGGACAATTGACTCTGAGCTTCGATGCTCAGTCAAGATTTACTTGATTCTGAGCTTAAATGCTCTGTCAAGCTTCGATGCTCTGTCAAGCTTTTTCAAGTAATCACCCACGCGGACTCAAGCAGGTATCACTCTGAGCACCGTCAAAAGTGGGACCCGACTTTCAAAGATGAACTCACTCACGGCTTCCAACCTACCGATAGAATAAAGCGAGGCCGATCTCTTCCTCGCTAGTCCCACGACTTGGGGGCCTTTGTTCGACACGGGCTAGAGGCCCCGTTGAATATTGGGCATGGCCCAATATTTCTTAGAAGCTCGGCCTATTTGAGCAACCCGCCGGCAATACGCGTCGCCGCGCTACATTTGAAGGATCGACGGTCCAGATTTACCGGGCAGATCCGACGGTCAGCACCGGGTGCCCTCGTCTATAAATAGAGTACCCGACCTCTAATTCCAGGTACGCTCTCATTCTTGCCCATTCCGCCTATTCCTCTACTGACTTAGGCATCGGAGTGCCTGCAGGTACACCCCCACCCGACGTGGGAAGGATTGCGACTCGGATCTACCGAGAAGGATTTCTCTATCCCGAAGACAATTGACAAGTCTCGGGAAGCGGAACCCTACAAGCTCCTCGGACGAGGTAACTTCTCTGTTCAGAACCAAATAGTAATATAAAGGTGAGCTTGCACGCTACGAAGGAGCTATCTCTAAACTTCCTCCTAATGGCAGAGCATACAAATGAAGAATGGGAAACTTCCTTATATAGTGTCTCCTTGCACCCAACCCTAAAATGATCTCATTAAGGTACACGTCCTAGCTTAAAGGGCATTTAGGGGAAATTCTCATTAGGTCATATCTTTCTGTGCGTCTCCAGCTCTGACACTTGTCCTTTCCGTGTTTTCCGCGTTTCCATGAGCTTTCTCTCTCATCTTGCGCATTTTCACAATTGCGCACCCACCTGTTGCTGCAACACTTAAACAAAATGCAATTAAACGCACAAAGGGCATTAAAATGCCCAATTAAAACCAAATCAGTCCTGCACCATTATTTCTAACCTAAACACTTAATTACAAGATAAATCACACAACAAGCTTACTAATTCACCTAAAATCAAGCTTAAAAATCAAGTAATAACCATCATAAATGATAGTTATCACACCCCCAAACTTGAACCGTTGCTTGTCCTCAAGCAATGACACTTGACACAGGCAAGCACAACTGTTAACAAGCAATCGCAATCAATGAAACAATTCAATTATAAAGCACATGAAGAATCAAGCTGAGCATCAACTTTCAGATTATCACTCAATTGCATACCTTCTGGATAATGTGTTCCCTAACCTACTCCTACTCAATAGTGTGTGTGTGTGTGACACTTAACTCAGTTCAAATCATAGCAAAATTCAAGATTTCACTTGGCTATGATTTAGAGAGGCTTTCTTTTGAGAATGCTAAAGATTTTTCAAAAAGAAGGGCAGACTAACAATTCAAGCTTAGAAAGGGGAGTTGAGCATGATTAAGGGCTTTGATGTAGCAATCCAGAATTTTTAGGCCAGTGTTCTTATTCTAACATTAAATTGACATTACTACAAAGACAACAATTCTTTGCGGCATTACTGACTCGAGCAACGATTACTTTGTACAAACTTTTGACTTTATTTGTCTTTGCATTTCCACTTATTTGAATTTCTTTTTATAGCATTTTTGCTTCTTTTCGCTTTTTTTACTTGATTGATTGGGCAATTCCAGCAAATTACATATATTTACAGACTTTGGTGCTTTGCACCTACATTCTGACTTAAATTCAAACATCCTAAAACTATGTGCACATAACCCAGTATTGCTGCAGTAATGGTTGCTACAACACTGCATTCTTTCATGCTTTGCCTTAATATATCTCATAGAACCCCCAAACTTAGTTTCTTATGTTGTCCTAAGTTTTTGGTAGAAATTTAGCAGTTCCCTAGGTCTACCAACACTAGCCTAGTTTTAGATCATCTCTAATTCACTAAGGTCCTACTTGAGTTTATGTTTAAGTGTAGGAGCAAAAGTAAAATAGATCACTCATCAAATAGGGGCACTATTCACTCAATTCTCACCATATCATCACTAAGTTTTTGCTCAACTCTACTACTAAAAGTTTAAAATTCACTAATTTGATTGCAAGCAAACAGAGTACAAGCCATATGCATAGCTCCCCCCACACACACACTTAGGCGTGAAGTGTCCTCACTGCAAATAAACTAAGGAGGAGAACTATATAACAGCGAAAAAAGAAGCAAACTAACAAACACACAAACTAAACACAACTGCTGAGTGCTAACACGGAAATGGGGCACTCAACAGGTTTATTCAAACAGAAACAAACTAACAATAGAAAGGAAAATAACACTAAAACAGAAAAGAAATGGAGATTAGGGTGCTGGAGTTCCTGGTTTTGTTCTTGGGCTTGATCTTACTGCAGGGCCCTTTCCTTGCTTCTTTCCAGAGGCCTTTGAAGATTGAGCCGCAGAGGATTTTGGAATATCTGAGGTTTCTGTTGCTACAGCAGTGGATTGCTACAACACTGATCCTGTATCTGCAACAACAGGACCAGCATCAGAAACATTTGCCTTCTTGTGGGCAAGCACGAATTCCAAAGCCTCTTTGGCTTTCTTGTCAGCTTCAGCCTTCTTCTGCACAGCAGCTTCCCTTGCTATAGCTTCATTAGCAGGATCAGTAGCCAATCCTTTTATCACAGCAGCAATAACCGAATTATCCTCTTGCTCCTTTTGCAAAGCACTTCCTTCGACATTAAGCTCAGCTTCCTTAGGCACTTTCTCAAGCTTCCTCTTCTTAGCAGCTCTCTTTGTTCTTTGCTTCTTGGGTGAAACCAGCAAATCAAAACTTGCTGCAGCATTATTAGTTGCTGCAGCATCAGATGTAGCAGTATCAGATGGCACATCAGGCGTTGGTGGGTTAACAGGGGTTTTGGCAGGTGTTTGTGGTTGATTTTGTGTCTCTGCACAATAACTCTCTTTGTTTTTTGCTCTAACTTGATGGAGAGGTAATGGAATCTCTTTGCTGCTTCGAGATTGGCAACTTTCGTGATTATTTCATTCTTCAAGGCTTAAAATTTCATCTTTAAATGAACGGTCGATGCTACTGCGCCTAGCTTGCCTAAGGTCGGTCTCCCGATGATGCAATTATCTGGAGATTTACATGACAGGACAAGTAACTGCATTTTTGTTATATGGGAGAGGTTTTAACGACCGTGTGTCACCATGGGCTCGACATATCCCAAGGGACGGATCCTAGCCCCATAAAAACCTAACAAATCAGTAGCTCGATAGGTAGCAAGGTCGGTCTCTGCAATTTCAAGCTTCTGGAGGAGGTCTATGAACATTATGTCTGCCGAGCTCCCCTGATATACAAGCATTCTTTGAAACTCAACATTGGGCATCACAGTCGAAATTATAAGAGGCACGTATTTGTTGGGTCTCCAATCCAATAGATCTTGGTCGGAGAAGGCCAATGGGGTCCTATTGGATGGTGCTGCTGGGTCGGGTTATTGGCGTCGTTTAGGATTTCTTTCCACTTTCTCTTCATGGATCACTTCGTTTCCCCTGCTTTGAGAGAGTTTCCCCCAATGATTACCATAGCCACTGACCAAGATCGCTGTTGTCTAGGCTCGTCCTATTGAGATGAATAGCCGGTCTCTTTCTTGGTAGGCTTGGCTACTTCATTAACCACAACCTTGCCCTTACGAGGTTACCGAGATCGTTTCATGTCTTCATCTTTCTTAATGTATTGAGTGACCTTCCCTTTTTGGATCATCTCCTCAATGTCGTCTGTCAAAGCGTTGTATTGGTCAGTGTCATGGCCATGGCTTCGGTGGTAATGACAATACTTTTTCTTGTTCATGCCTGGTTTTTGTGCTACTGGAGGTGGCCATTTAACGTATCGGAACTCAGTGTTGGCACATTTCGCCAATATTTTTTCTCTGGGAGCATTCAACTCTGTGTGCTCTGTGAATCTGCGACGAGGTTCACGGTGGTCTCCCCCAAACTCTTTCTTGGGGCGATTGTCTTTCTTGTCCCGGTCCTTGTTCGGGACTGAGCTTTGGCCGATCTGGCCTTCTATATCATCTTCTTCGTAGTCAATGTACTTTTGGGCTCGTCGTAAGAACTCTTCCAAGCTGCGAGATCGGTTTAAGCCGATGTTGACTTGAAAGAGACTCCCCTTTCGCAACCCTTGTCTCATAAAGAGTATCTTGATTCTGTCTTCAAGGTTCCAAATGGTAACTGCTAGTTTATTAAAACTTTCAATATAATCTCGCTGAGTCTCAGCTTCTCCCTTGCTCTTGGAACGTCTTCAGATTTCACTTGAGCCTAGAAGCAGTAAACCGATCTAAGAATATGTGGGCGAGTTGATCCCATGATGAGATCGAGGTCAGCTCGAGGTCTCTATAACTATGCCAGTGCGTCCTTGGTCAGGGATAGAGGAAAAATCTTGCATTTGATGTAATAGTTGGCATTCCTGTATTGCAACATTAGGTAAAATGTGTCAACATGTTCATCTGGACCCCCGGAGCCGTCATACAAATTCAGTTGCGGAGGCATTTCAAGGGATCTTAGGATACAACATTCTGCAATTTGACGAACGAATGGACTTCGCCTAGATCGGCTAGAGTGACGTCGAAAAACTAGTTCTTGGTGTCGCCTAGTGCGGGGAGATTTGTGTCTCCTTCTGGGAGGAGACCTTCATCGTCCACAAGATCAGCTTCGGGACGATGACAATCCAATAGAAGAACTCCAGCTGGGGGAAGTTGGTGGAGTCCAAGATCCTCGACCTTGTCCTCCCCGACAAGGTGGAGAGTGATGATAAAGTCGGCGCCGAGGCGGGGAACAATGGCATCTCGAAGCCACAACCTTCTTAGCTAGAGACTTGGCGCGAGCCTGCTTGGATATTGTGATGATGTTACCTCGAACAACTGCAACTTCTTCATCCGTTTGAGTTAGGCATACTTCCTGCTCGGCTATTGACCTGCTTCTACGGTCCAAGATATCCAGTAACTGGTTCACCGCGGTCACTGGAATCAGGATGGCCTCGGCGACCGATGAAAGACGAGGTAATGGTGGTGATCACACTTTCTCCGCACAGAGAGTGAGAACGTGCCCCTCGGGGGTCTGCTCGTCTCGTGGTAGAATCTCGATAATGCTCTGCAGTCTTGTTTGACCTCGGGTCAGCGGCCAACATCGCGGGGCCATGGAAAGGAGATAATGATCTCCCTCAGCGGTCAATATCGCGGTCTGAGAAGAGATAATGATAATGATCTCCCTCTGTGGTCGCCAATGTTTAGTACGTTACTCCGAGTCAGATAGTCCGAGATGAGCTTGAGGTTGGATGCTTCTTGAGGTCAGATGCTTCTTGAGGTCATCCTCTCCGAGGTTGATCAAGTGTTGAAGTCATCTCCCCCGAGGCTGAGACTGGCACGGGGATGGTACATGTAGACACTCTGATGTCAAAGTCAACAATTAGAAGTCAAGAGGAGGTATAAATGAATGAGGCGTACGTGATATTAGGGGGCGCCCCTAGATTTATAGTATTACGGGAAGAGGTGCCCTTAGCCTTGGTTGAATCTGAGTCGCAGGATCAGCTTGGGCCAATCTGAGCTGTTGATCTCAACCTCTCCCGCGCAAGTCAGCACTTGGGCTAGATCTAGTGTTGGCCGCTCTCATGTGGATTGGGTCTGACCCAGTCCGAAACAACACCTAAACACGAGTTGATTTAGTTATCAAGTAAATAAATAAATTAGAATATCATAAATTTTAATAAGAAAATAAATTAGAATATCAAAATGTTCTTATATTTTGGGACGAAGAATGATTACTAATCCTTGGGTTCGGATCCTCTCTAGTTACTGGACAGTTCGAGTACCGTGTGTCTTTCTCTCTCCTACTGGAATTGTCCGGTAAATGGAGAGGATCCATGTCCATATTTTTATTTGTCGTGTCTTTCATCGGGTCGTTACCCAATGGTACTGCAATAAACTCTCCATCAGGCTCGGACCGTTGGATTCTATTCTTTAGTTCTTTGTTGAGTTGATCATCGTGTTCGTCTTTCAAGCTATCTAGATCGTAACGCGCGTCGAGGTCGGCCACATTGACATCGGCCACTTTGGGAGGTTTTCTCTCTGCTTTTTGTTCTGACTTTATGGAGAGGTAATTGCATCTCTTTGGTGCTTCAAGATCTGCAGCTATCGTGATTATTTCATCTTCAAGGCTTAAAATTTCATTTTTTTTGATGAACAGTGGATGCTACTGCGCCCAGCCTTGCCAAGGTCTGCCTTCCGATGATGCAATTATATGGAGATTGGCATGGCAGGACAAGGAACTGTGTTTTTACTGTACGTGAGAGATTTTATGGGTCGTATGTCACCATGAGCTCGACATATCCCAAGGGACGGATCCTGGCCCCTTTAAAACCTGACAAACTAGTACCTCGATAGGGAGCGAGGTCGATCTCCGCAATTTCCAACTTCTAGAGGAGGTCTATGAACATTATGTCAGTCGTACTCCCCTAATCTACAAGAATTCTTTGAACCTCGACGTTGGCCATCACGGTTGAGACTATCAGAGACACGTACTTGTTAGGTCTCCCATCTAATAGATCTTGGTCGGAGAAGGCCAATGGGGGCCTGTTGGATGGTGCCACAAGGGTCAGGTTACTTGCGGCGTTCATAATTTCTTTCCACTTTCTTTTAATGGATCACTTCGTTTCCCCTGCATTGAGGGAGTTTCCCCCAACGATTGCCATAGAACATAACATCATCAACTCACCATTTAGAGTTAGAATCAAGTCGAAAAACATGGTAAACCGAAGTTAAATAGTCCAGCGTCATGTTCACGATCTTCTTTGAAGGATTTAACACCGGATCAACTCTCTAGTTTGACTTAGAGCAAAGACGAAACACTTGCTTGGTGAATAGGCTCCTCCTCTTCAGATGAATTGCTGGTCTCTTGCTTGGTAGGCTTGGCTACTTCATTAACCCCGACCTTGCCTTTATGAGGTGACCAAGATTGTTTGCTGTCTTCATCCTTCTTAATGTATTGAGTGACCTTCCCTTTCCGGATAATCTCCTCGATGTCGACTTTCAAAGCGTTGTAATGGTCGGGTAATGGCCATGGCTTTGGTGGTAACGATAATACTTTTTCTTATTCATGCCCGGTTTTTGTGCTAGCGGAGGTGGCCATTTAATGTCTCGGAACTTGGCGTTGGCAAATTCCGCCAATATCTTTGCCCTGGGAGCATTCAACTCCGCGTGCTCTGTGAATCTGCGACGAGGTTCACGGTTGCCTCCCCTAAACTCTTTCTTGGGGAGATTATCTTTCTTGTCCCGGCCCTTGATCGGGGCTGAGCTCTGGCCGACCTGGCCTTCTATATCATTTTCTTCGTAGTCAATGCACTTTTTGGCTCTTCGTAAGAACTCTTCCAAACTGCAAGGCCGGTTTACGCTGACGTTGACCTGAAAGAGACTCCCCTTATTCAACCCGTGTCTCATAAATAGTACCATGATTATGTCTTCCAGGTTCCGAATGTTAACTGATTGTTTATTGAAACTTTCAATATAATCTCGCAGAGTCTCGGTTTCTCCCTGGCGAATTGCTCTTAGAACGTCTTGGAATTTCGGCTTGAGCCTAGAAGTAGTAAACTGATCTAAGAATATGCGAACGAGCTGATCTCATGATGAGATGGAGGCCGGCTCAAAGTCTCTGAACCATGCTAGTGCGGCCTTAGTCTGGGATAGAGGAAAAATCTTGCATTTGATGTCTTCGCTGGCGTTCCTGCATTGCAACATTAGGTCAAATGTGTCAACTTGTTCGTCCGGATCCACGAAACCATCATACAAGTTCAGTTGCAGAGTAACAACTTCACGAATGAATGGACTTCGCCTGGATCATCAATTTCTTGGTGTCGCCGAGTGCAGGGAGATTTGTGTTTCGTTCTGGGTGGAGACCTCCCCCGTCCAAAAGATCAGCTTCGGGACGATGACGATCCGAGAGAAAAACTTCGACTGGGGGAGGTCGGTGGAGTCCAAGATCCTCGACCTTCTCCTCCACGATGAGTGGAGAGGTAAGATGAATTCAGCGTCGAGGTGGGGAACGATGGCATCTCGAGGCCACAGTTTTCTGAGCTGGAGACTTGGCGCGAGATCGCATTTCTATACCGACGATGTTACCTTGGAAAACTGCAACTTCTTCATCGGTTTGAGTTAGGCGCACTTCTTGCTCCGTTATTTTCCTACCCCTATGGCCTAAGATATACTGTAACCAGTTCACCGCGGTCACCGGAACCGGGATGGCCTCGGTGACCGATGGAGGAGGAGGCAATGGTGAGAATCCAGTGCTGGCAGTTGTCATGTGGATTGGGCCTGACCCAGTCTGAAACAACACCTGAACACAGGTTGATTTAGTTATCGGGTAAATAAATAAATTTCAATATCATAAATTTTAGTAAGAAAATAAAATAAATTTCAATATCATAAATGTTTTATATTTTGGGACAGAGAATGAGTATATCCTTGGCATGAGTGACAGTTACATTTTGGGAATATAAGTAGCCACACTCAGGATCAAGGGAATGCTAACTTTTATGGTAAAAAGATGTGGTAAGACTAAAATACCCTATACTTTTATTGATTGAATCAATGTCACGGTTATTGATATTATAAAGTAAGAGTATTGTTGGAAAGTAATAATAATTGTTGTATTGGGATTCTAAAGTGACAATTAATTTGACACAAAGAAACATTCCAAACAGGACCGTTAATATGAGACGGAGGGAGTACTTAATTCGATATTAATCGTTGTGGAGAATAACACCGAATAAGTATCAACAATGTTATATAGACATATATTTTTAGACAAAAATCGACAAAAACCAACTTACAACACCAATTTACCAAGTTTTTTAGACTATTAGCCAAGTGATCAATTAATCAAGTTTTTTAACAACGCCTCGAAAACTGTGAAAAAGCAGGTTGACTAATAGTCTAAAAAACTTGATTAATTGGGATTGTAAGTTAGTTTATGTCGATTTTTGTCTAAAAACCTATATCCAAATATCATTTTTGAATAAGTATCATTCCGAAGCTGATAAGGCATGTACACGTCACGCATGCATCATATATATATATATATATATATATATATATATATATATATAGGAGTATGTTGCATCAAGCAATTGCTCCCTCACAGTTATTGAAGAGACGAATGCTGCAGAAGAATCTGACGCGATGCTCCAGACGAGCGCCTCTCACAAGTGATTTGTAATCAACTTGTCTTCAGGTAATTTTCACCTTGATTCTTCTTGTTTGATCAGTAGTTTAGCTAACGATAATATTTGTATCGGAAATTAATGATCTAACCTGCAGTGGGATGCACACGGCACACTCATGGTTCTGGGTTTATCTGTAACCATATATTATACTAATATAATAATAATGATATGTATTTAAATTAGATATATTTTTGTTTACATACAAACTTTTGTTAGAAAATTTAGGATGATAAAATTGTTGCTTGAGTGTATCTTCTCTGGGTTGTTACTGATTGCAAATATCCTTTGGTCGCATTATTCTCTTTCACGGAGATGGTATTTGGATTGGAGTAACTCACCATCTTGTTTTTTTAGGAGATAGACAGACAATGTCTCTATTTTTCTATATTTAGCTTGAGATAGCTCATTTGTATCCCCATATATTGTATCTGGTGTGAGTACCTTTTGTGCTCACCAATTATTATTATTCATATATATATAGACAGTATAGTATATCCCGTTTGGTTTTCAAAAAAAGTGTTCGTTGACATTTATTAAAATTATTGACAGGAAGAACAGCTAGCACTATAAAAATCTAATTTCCTGTATCAAGAGAATCTCAACTTAATTTGGAAGCAACCTATGGCTACAGAGAAACCGGATAGATTAGCTCAGACCAGGGCTGATTTTGATAGACTCATCGCTAGCATTCCAGAAAATGTAGTCTATGGAGATTTCAGTGGCACTGCAGCACCAAAAGAATGGAATGATAGTATAATGGAAACTCTTCCTTGCTATTCAATACCTGAATATACAACTCAAGTTATATTTCAGTTAGGGAAAAAGTTAAAGAGCCTTATTGAGTCAAGGGTCACTGATGACAAATTATCATATCAAATTCTTGCATTGGCTGCTAACCTATTTAGTCTCAAGAGGGGAAATCTAGAACGTGCTTTGATAAAATATCTTCCTGAAGAAGGAGAAGATATTACAAGCAAATTTGGATTAACTCTTCCTATAGTGGCATATCATCCAGCTAAACCTGCAAACCCTGATGGTTCAAGTGGTTCTCAGAAGTCTGTGAGAATTGATGATACTGAAAACCTTCGAGGATTAGAGCCTTTGGTCAAGTATTATTCCTTTGTTGCTGCTTATCTTTTAAGATTCATTGTAAAAGGAACTGAAAATGTCAATACCTCTTGGAACTATATGAACAATAGCTTTCGTGGATTTTATGAAAATCTCGAGCCTCAGTTGATTGGAAAACCTACATTAGATTGGTTAAATGAGCTGAAAATGAAATTTGGTTTTGATAAAAGGTTCAGAATACTTGGATTAAGATTGTCACCAATGTTGAAGATGATGCAAATGTTAATAAACAGTTACTAGGGTTAATTCGCTTCTTGGCTGTAACTCCTCTAAGTTTCTCTGGAATGCATGCTTACAAGATATTCCATCAGCTTCTTTCTGCCACAAAACAAAATCCTAAGTGGCTTTTGAATGAAATGCTTAGTCCACAAAATCGGGATGCTCTTCTCTGCATAGAGTGTATCTTGAACAAGTTTGAGAGCACAACGCAACATAGGAAGTCAAAAGCTTTCAAATATGCTAGGATCATTGGTTCTGAGTACTTTCAACCAATTCAGACTAAACGGTGTCCACAACTTGTTTACTTGATGTTGGCTATCTTGGGAAATTATGAAGGATTTGGTAACACTACCTCTGATCCTTGGTTAATTGCTGGTCTGGAGAAGCTCTCAAATGAAGTAAAACTATTAGCTGATTTGACTGCTAAAAATATTGTTAGGAGAATTGCCGTTGAAAGGCAAGTCTGTGATGGTTTTGATTCCAGACATGTTGAACTCTTCTAAGTATGTTTCTCTTTGTTGTTAAATATGAATCTATTGATGTTGGACAATGGAAACTATCTTTTGCAATTATTTATATTTCCTTGTACTAGATCCTCGGTAGATTTTGAAGATTTTGTCAGCGTGAACAATGTTGGATTTTGTTAACCTATTTTTATTATATTTTTATCATTTCTTTATGATATGTGAAAAATCCACACATATAAGCATCAGCTTTTGTTGACTAACCACGAATCTCGACTAGTTAGCCCAATTTTTTGTTTTTCTCAAAACTCATGGTTGCTGCTATTTACTACGTGCATTTATGACAGGGAAGAAAGAATTATGGAATGAAAATGACATATTTCTTAAAACAATGGTTTTGTTGGAGACACATGGAATGGGGTGCCACACTTAATCTATGAACAAGATAAAGTGATAAGCCAAGGTGAGGATCATCACAAGAAACATAATTTCTTCATAAGATCAGATAATGCTCCAATCTATATAATCAATGAGCAAAAACTCTCAATTTCACATAAAGTGATTTTTGACTAAAATTGTCCTTGTTTTTCAATACATATATGGTGCATCTCTATTTGTAGGTAGGAAGACATAAAGAAGAAACCTTTAACATTCTAGAATTTCAGCCAATTAATCTAACAAAACAATGAAATGACAGGGGCGGTTTCAAATACTGAATTGAATAACAATTAAATGATGGATGACACAGTCTTTCTCTCCTCTTCCTTGCTTTGATTGAATTTGTAACTCCTCCTTTTAATTGAATAAATTAAAATTAAAATCAAAACAAATAAAATGCTTGCCCAAAATCCGTCTTCGACATTCAGCCCGTTTTTCACAATAATAGTAGCCAAATATGGCTACAACAATTCTTGTATAAATCTTTCTTATCTTTCCAGCGGATCAAGAAACTCGTCAATCAGACTTTGGGATCTTTAGATATAGTAAAAACAAGACAGACATGTCATTTCCAATCTAAACAAAATTTTCAAGAATGCCCACTTTTCCATCTTGGACTTTTTTTTAGAGCTGTGGTCGCCAATGTTCGATCTTGAACTCGGGAGTATACCTTTGTTCGAAGAGTAGAATGGATTCCGCTTCCCCGGAGCTTGTCTCTAGTTCTCGGAACTGGGACGAAGTCCTTGGTCTTCCGAGCGCGCTTGCGGCCCACGTCGGGTGGGGGTGTACCTGCAAACACTCTGATGCCTAAGTTGGTGAGAGAATAGGCGAGAGTTGCAAGAATGAGAGTGTAGCTGGAATTGAGGGCCATGCACCTCTATTTATAGGCGAAATAGCTCAGTCTTGACCGTTAGATATGAGAGTGTGATCCTGGCCGTCAGCTTTGCCCGTCCGAGCGGGACATGTCACGCCTGGTGCTTTTAGCATACTTGGGCCATGTTTGTGCCAAGACATTGGGCCCGACCCAATGTCCAATGGGGCTTTTAGCCCAGTCCGGAACAGGTATCACGGCATCAGTCCCATAGACAAGTTTGAAGGGTGATTCCCCGATCGATGAACGAGGGGTTGTTCTATACGATCAGAGGGCCCATTGCAGCTCCTCGACCCAGTTTCCTTTTGCCTCGTCCAACCTCCTTTTCAAACCACGTAGAATGATCCTATTGGCTGCTTTCGCTTCCCGGATGTTCGACCGAGGTAAAACGCTGTTTTACCCCTAGGTCGGCCAACATTTCTCTGAATTTCTTATCAGCAAACTGGGTCCCATTGTCGGTTATCAGCTGTTGGGGGACTCCAAATCGGGCTAGCACGTTCCGACCAAAGAACTTGGTTACTTTTGCTGCAGTTATTGTCGCTAAAGGCTCAGCCTCTATCCACTTCGTAAAGTAATCAACTGCCACGATCAAAAATTTGAACTGACCTGGTGCAGATGGGAACGGGCCTAGCAGATCCATCCCCCACCAGGAAAACGACCAAGGGGAGGTGAGACTTTGTAGTTTTGAAGAAGGGGCGACGTGAACGTCAGCATGCACTTGACATTTCTTGCACTTCTGAACCAGTTTTCTTGCGTCTTCGTCCATAGTCGGCCAGTAATAACCGGCTCTAAGAGCCTTCTTTGCTATGGAACGGTCGCCCTGATGGCTAGCGCAAAACCCTTCATGGATATCTCTTAAGACATGGTTGGCTTCGACCGACGACATGCATCTTAGCAATGGGGATGAAAATCCCCTCCCATACAATCTTCCTTCAATCATAGAATATTTGGTCGCTCGCAATCTCAGCAAGTTAGCTTGCTTTGGGTCGCCCGGCTCCTCCCCCGTTACGATATAACGCAGAATGGGGGCGATCCAGTCCTTCTATTGATCGACGGAGAGGACGACCATCAATTGACTTGGTTTAGTTGAGACGCTCGGCCGACTTAGCGTTTCCTGGATCAAAGTTCTATGATTTCCAGGGGCTTTTGTGCTGGCCAACTTCGAAAGGATGTCAGCCCAGACATTCTCAGCTCTCGGCACGTGCTTCACCTCTGCCCGGTCGAATTGCTGGAGGAGTTCTCTCACTCTAGCTAAGTAATTCTTTAGAACGTCGTCCTTCGCATCATACAATTCTTGAATCTGAGAGACGACCAGCAAGGAGTCTGAATGCAGTTCAACACGATCGACGTTGAACTCTTTGGCGAGCTGTAGTCCGGCTATACACGCCTCGTATTCTGCCTGATTGTTCGATGTGTGGAAGGCAAAAGGTAAGGATACTTCTACAGTGAGGCCCTCTGAATTTTCCAAGATTAGGTCGACCCCACTTCCTTTGCTGTTCGAAGAACCATCAACATGCAGTGTCCAGGTCGTCGCCGATTGGTCGCCCGGGACTGGTGTCATTTCCGCAATAAAATCGGCCAGGACCTGGGCCTTTGCGGACGACCTGGACTCAAAATTTATTCCAAATTCGCTAAGTTCTACTGCCCATTTGATCATGCGCCCCACCAGATCCGGTCGATGAAGAATTTGCCTGATAGGCTGGTCGGTCCTTACCACGACCTGATGGGCCACAAAGTAAGGTCTCAATCTACGGGTGGCCACCAGTAGCGCAAGGGCCAACTTTTTGATCTTCTGGTATCTGACTTCAGGTCCTTGCAATACATTTCTAATGAAGTAGACCGGGTTCTGCTTTAAGTCGCCCTCTCTGACTAGGACATCGTTCAATACTTCTTTCAGTTATTGCTAAGTACAGATATAAGGTTTCCACTACAAGAAAAATGAGATTTTTTGGCGGATTTTTCCGCCAAAAAACACCCAAATCCGCCGCAAAAACAGGTATTTTTCGGCGGATTTTTCCGCCGGTAAATGGCTGGTGGCAACGTATTTTCGGCGGAAATTCCGCCGGTAATTTCCGTGGATTTTTTGGGAATTTTTATGGATTTCCGGTACTTTCCGGGGGAATTTTGGACTTTCTGGCGGATTTTTCCGCCAAAATTTTTTTTATTATTATTTTTTTTTAAATCCGCCGAAAATACACTAAAATCCGCAAAAAAAAAATTATTTTATTTTTTTTTTAAAATCCGCCGAAAAATACACTTAAATCCGCCGAAAAATACATTTTTTTTAAAAAAAAAAAATTTAAAACACTTTTTAAAAAAGCTGAAAAAACGTTTTTTAAAATTAAATAAATTTTAAAAAAAATATATAAATAACATATTTAAATTAAAAAACTAAAATTGTGATAAAACCAAATAAAATGTTTTTTAACAATTAATAAATTTAAATTAAAAATATAAATAGCATATTTAAATTAAAAACTCAAATACCAAATAATAAACATCCATAATCAACAATAAAAAAAAAACATTCATAATCAACCAAAGGTCATCATAAGTTAAAACACCATGCCACAACCTTTTTAGGTCATCAATCAAAGGTTGCAAATATATGTCAATACCAGCTGTTGGATTGCTTGGCCGGAATAATAGCATTTAAAAACATGTATGGTTTAGACATACACATTTCAGTGGAAGGTTGTATGGGGTGACAATAAGCGCCAACAAGAATACGGTGATGCCGATGCTTGAATATAGGGTGTGAAACCATCGAGCATAAACCAAGCCGAACATTGCGTGGATCATCGCAAAATCACGGATGAACACGATCAAAATGCTTCCAAGCTTCACCATCGGATGGGTGACGTAATTCACCGTAATTGTTTCTATTTTCATGGTGCCACGTCATTTTACCGGCGGTCTCCATTGATGTAAACATCCTCTGTAGCCTTGGTATAAGCGGCAGATAGAACATTGCTTTCCGTGGAACCGGTTTGCCTCTTTCGTCCCTTTCTCGCCGCACGCAGTAGCGTGGCTCTCCACACAACTTGCATTCCGTCAAATTTCCATCATTTATGCCAAACTCATTATTATAATAGAGCATGCAACCAGACACACAACAATCAATTCAAGGAATCCTAGGACCCCTATACTAAAAAACACCAACCCACAAAACTTTTTCAGGAAGAACTACGTAGCTTTGATTCCTCCATTGCATCTGGAGGTACGTAGGAGCAAGATTCAACCCTTGTCAAGCACTAAAAACCAAAAACTTAAATAAGTCTTTTTCTCTACAAATAAAAGGGTAATAATTAAATAAATCTTAAATTAACTAGACAATGGATGTCGTGGGGTGCTAATACCTTCCCCACACATAACGACTCCCGAACCCTAACAATGCCTCGTCCTAAAACTTAAAGGGATTTTCCGAATTTGCCCTTAAACTAAAATTTGGTGGCGGCTTCCTAAGAACCTTTCGAAGAATCCTTTCCCGGATTTTTCGGTCGCTACAGGGAGGTTTGGGGTTTTAGAGGGAGTGTGGTGTGTTGTAGGAGAAGAAGAGGGAGAGGGGTAGAGGGGGGAATTCAATTGTAAGTGGGGTTAGTTTGGTAAATGTGTAGGGTGAGGAGGTGTGTTTTGAGTGGCAAGGGGTGTGGGAAAAGCAAAAGCCCTCTTTTTTTTGGGTCTTCTTTTGCATAGGACAAACATCCGTTGATGTCGCCTTAAAAGCTCCATTGTGCACCTTCATTCAGCTTACAAAGTCATCAACATTCTATTATTAAACTATCCCTAATCATTCAATATACAAATTCCCTTCCTAATGAAGCATCATGTTAGATATATTATTATAATTTAATTTATATATTTTTAGATAATTGTATATTTTAGATAGTTGTATTTATTCTAATTCTAATTTTGCCATTTGTCTTAATAGACACTGATTAGGTTATGAATCGGTAAATCTTTTGTATTATTATATTACATCTTTCTACTATATATAGATAGGTGTTGTTACAACTCAATAATGCACAATTACCTTTTATTAAATTAACACATCAATTTAACTTTTTCTTTCATTTTTCATTTTTTGTTATTTTATTTCTCGCACCACATGGTCGGAGTTTTTACATAGTTTTTTTTTTGACGCATGAGTTTTTACATAGTTAGACACTAGTTAAAACGCAAAAAGTCCAACCCTTTAAACGTATGAAACAAAAGTTTGTCCACATTACTTCACACACCACTTCACTCAAATAAGGAAAACAAGCTTCTTAAATTGATGCTTTACTCAAAGTTGGTATATCTCTTGGTATCTCATCAGAGTGGACAATCTTGGATAGAATCTATTAGGGCGCCACATTCTTTGAGAAAATGGGCGCCCGTGGTACTATTCATGTCTTTGGAAGGTGTTTTGGTTTAGAGGTGTTGTTCTTGCGGGCGCCAAGTTTCTTTGGGAAATGGCGCCAAAGGTGCGCTGTTTGAGTCTTTGTGAGTGTGTGTTTCGCCTCTGGCGCCAGAATGTGGGTATTTTGGGGCCCGGGGAGTGAAACTTGTATTTCTGAACAAATTTAACCGGGCCAATTTTTGTTTTCCCCTGCCCAAATTCATTTTTAAGTGTTTTGGCTCGAGTAGTTTTCAGTTGCAGTGTCATTTTGAAAATGTCCCGGTGGGGGTGATTTTGTGTGTGTTTTGGGGCCCGGGGAGTGAAACTTGTGTTTCTAGGCACATTTCCTCGTGCCAAATTTTGTATTCACCTGCCCAAATTCATTTTAAAGTGTTTTGGCTCGAGTGGTTTTCTGAGTACAGGTCTTATTTTAAAATTGTCTCGGTGAGGGTGCTTTGGTGTGTGTAAATGGGGTGGTTTAGGTGAAACTTACTTTTCTAGGCATATTTCACCGTGCCATATTTTGTATTTACCTGCCCAAAAACATTTTTAAATATTTTGGCTCGGGTGGTTTTTGGTTTGAAGGTGTTGGGTGTCTTTGGGTCGTGAGGGGGCGCCAAATTGTCTTTGCCCAGGCGCCTACTACTCGTGCTCGTGTTCGAGAGGCGTATGCCGAACTATGTCCGAGTTTGTGTCTCAGGTCCGTGTTGCCCGTGGGGCGCCAGATTGCTAGAAAAGTGGCGCCCAGTGGTCGTGTTGCGCAGGGGCGCCAAAATGCCGAAGTTTCGCGCTAGTCTTTGTGTTGCACCGGGGCGCGAGAATGTGGGGAAAATGGCGCCTAGTCCGCCAAGTGCCTAGGAGTGTCTTTGTTTTGGTCCCTAGGTGACGATTTGGTCCCTAGATGATTGTTTTGGTCCTAAATGGTGGTTTAGGTCCCCGAGTGAGGTTGAGTACTCTAGAGGAGAGTAGTCCTTGGGACTAAATGGTGTTGAGAGTGTATAATGAGGTGATTGAGCATGCCATGGGGGCATGGGCCGGAGGGCCAAGCCAGGAGGGCTATAAAATGAGATTAACACTGAGGTAAGAGTTAATGGGTGTATTGAGCTGTTTGAGATTGTGTTTGTGTTGTACATGGAGTCTCATGCATACATTTGGTCATGCTTGATCGTAGAGTTTATAAAATGAATTGTGAAGCTCGAGGCGTGGGAGGGCCGAGTCATGAGGACTCCATTATTGATGAGAATGCTTGGGAGGCAATATTGAGAACGGAGAGGCAAATGGTACCACATGCATAATTACATTGCATACATTCTCATGAGTGCATTGAAGGTTATTGAGTGTTGATTGGTGTGTTTGAGTATGCGGTGAACTGTGATTGTATATATTGCGTATTATCACTTTTATTATATAGTTCGAGACTCACCCTTTCTGTTGTTGTTTACCACGTGTAGTCACGAGTGAGGGCTTTCTACCTTCACTACTCCCAGAGTCGGTGCGCTCGATCACGTAGCACCTGGGGTTGGGGTTTAGACCATTATTGCTTTGTTTTGCTCATCGTTGAGCTCTCATATATGATTCTCTATGTATACTTGTGATGTAACTCGATTTCCATTGCATGTTATGAGATTGTTTACCACGTGATTATGGTGTTACGTATTTTGATTATGTTTATGAGATGAATTATGCATTGAGTGTTTTAAGAGAGAAGTGTGACGCTCCATTTAGTGAAAAATGATTTATGTTATACTATTAGTGTGCTAATTGACTATGGCTAAATTGTGGTTCGCCACTAAGGTCGTAATTTCTTTCATCGGTGTATTTACAAGGGCATCACCGGAGAGCCTTGCGAAGGTGGCCAATGCTCGTTGCAAGTAGTATCGATTACACCGAGTAATCCCATAGTCAATCGATTGCACTATTTTATAACACACTAAACCAAAAGATGACCGAGAAATGATTTTTATTTACTCGATTTGTGATTAAATTACAGGGTAGAAATGGGGTGTTAAATTAGTGGTATCGAGCAAAAGTTCTGGTCTGTGTCGACCAAGTGTGTCTGTTTGTCATGTTGTGTATGACAGATTAGGAGTCTTGAATTAGTTCGAATGGTTGTTTATCTTTGCGGTGTTAGGTTGATATGGCCGGAAGAGTTGATCTTTGCACTTTGCCGAGGCGTTGCAAGCCATAGCACAAGTTATGGGGGACGCAGCGAGAATCATCGAGACCCGCGATGCCGCAACTTTCGAGAGAGAACCCCTACCTTCAAGGCGGGAGGTACAACCCGGATGGTGCCTTGACTTGGTGAAGGAGATTGAGAGGATCTTGTGGTGATTAGGCGCTGATGACCGATGAGCGAGAAAGTCGCACAGTACTCATACTTTATCCGAAGAGGCGATGGTCGGTGGCTAGAGACCGGTGAGAGGTTAGGTCTTTGCGCAGGAGGAGATCACTTGGCCGTGTGTTCGAAGGGAATTCTTGAGAAAGTATTTCCGGAGGGCGTGAGAGAGGTAAGAAAGAGTGGAATTCCTTGAACCGAGGCGAGGAAGTATGTCATTCATCGAGTATCTTTGCCAAGTTCACGGAGTTGGCCAAGTTCTATCCCCACTATGCCGAGGTCGTGAATTCTCAAAGTGCATTAAGTTTGAGAATGGATCGAGAGCCGATATCAAGCAGTGTGGGATATCAGAAGATTAGAGTATTTCTTTGATCGGGTGAGGATATCAAGCGGTGTGGGAATTCTCAAAGTGCATTAAGTTTGAGAATGGACTGAGGGCAGAATTCTCAAAGTGCATTAAGTTTGCTGCAGGATTTATGAGGAAGACAACAATGCCCGCTCTAGGGTCATGAGAGACCAGGGGGAAATTTCATAACGAGGGGTAAGCCTTATGGAGACGTCTGGCGATGCGGAAAGCAAAGGTATTCGGGTGGTAACAAGTATAATGGTGGAAACAGTCTGCTGAGGGTAGGAGGTACCATGAGGGCAAGAAGCCAAGTGGGGGAGACGCCCCATCTGACATTGTGTGTTTCAAGTGTGACAAGCCAGGTCACAAGAGCTTTATGTGTAAGATGGAAGTGAAGAGATGTTTTAAGTGTGGGAAAAGTGGTCATATGGCATCCGAGTGTGATCGCAAGGAAGCTGTATGTTTCAAGCGTGGTGAAGCTGGTCACATTAGCTTCAAGTGCCCCAAGCCTAAGAAGGAAAGATCCACAGGAGAGTGTTTGCATTGGCGAGTTGAGAGGACCTAATGATATCGTGAGGTACATGTTTCATATCCGTACACCTTTAGTTGCTATTGTTGACACGGGTGCTACGCGACTCTTTTATTGCATCTGTTTGTCTTTGAAAAGTTAAATTTAGTATTGTCTACTATGGAGAGAGGATGGTTATCGACACTCCGGCTAAGCGGTCCGGTGAACTACTTCTGCGATGTGTGCTAGGTGTCCTCCGTCGGTCTTGGCGAGAGAGATTTTCAGTTGATCGATTTGTTTGCCTTTGGGTGGGTTGGATGTTATTTCGGGCATGGGTGGTTAGTAGATAACCATGTTCACATCAAGCTATTCTAATAAGTCTGTTAGTTTTCTTCTTCCCGAAGAGGAAGAGTGCGCTTTCTTTGTCTCACGAGCAATTCGCGCAGGTAATGAAAAGAGGGTGGTCGGTTGTTTGCTTTGATGGCGTCTATGTCGCTGAGAACCAGCCGTGGTTGATGGATTACGGTGGTGTGTGAGTTTCCGGAAGTGTTTCTGATGAGATCCTAGTGTGCCCGAGAGAGGGAAGTTGAGTTGGGATTGAGCTTGTGCACGTACTAGGCACGTGTGTCGATGGCACCGCACTGGGATGTCGGCTTCACGAGTTATGCGAATTGAAGAAGCGGTTAGAGGAGCTTCTCGAGAAGAAATTTGTGAGGGCTAGTGTGTCACCAAGGGAGCTCGGTTTTATTGGTAAAGAAGAAGGATGGGAGTATGCGTGCGTGCGTGGACTATGAGACAATTGAATAAAGTGACTATCAAGAATAAGTATCCTCTCCCGAGGATAGATGATCCGATGGATCGGTGGTGGGTGCTAAGGTGTTTAGCAAAATTGACTTGAGGTCGGGTATCACCAGTTAAGGTGAAGGATGAGGACATCCGAGCGGCGTTGAGCGAGGTATGGGCACTATGAGTACTCTGTAATGCCGTTTGGTGTCACAAATGCACCGTGGGTGTTTATGGAGTACATGAACCGAATCTTCCATAGCTATCTGGATCGGTTTGTGGTCGTTTTCATTGATGATATCTGGTGTACTCAAAATCGAGGAAGAGCATGTAGAGCACTTGAGGTTGGTCTTTGGAGGTCTTGAAAGAGAGGAAGTTGTATGCCAAGTTGTCAAAGTGTGAGTTACGTTTGCATGAGGTGAGCTTCTTGGGTCACATTATTTCTGGTGATGGTATAGCCGTGGATCCAGCCAAGGTTGATGCAGTGTTGCAGTGGGAGAGCCCAAAGTCTGTGACTGAGATCAGGAGCTTCTTGGGGTTGGCTGGTTATTACAGGAGGTTCATTGAAGGGTTCTCTAAGCTAGCCCTTCCATTGACCCGGCCCGACTGTAAGGAAAGGCATTTGTGTGGGATGCAAAGTGTGAAGAGAGCTTCCAAGAGCTGAAGAGGAGGTTGACCACGTCTCCCGTGTTAGTGTTGCCTGTGCCAGAGCAACCTTTTGTTGTGTACTGTGACGCCTCCAAGATGGGTTTGGGAGGTGTGTTGATGCAGGATGGGAAGGTAGTCGCTTATGCGTCTCGGCAGTTGAGGACGCATGAGAAGAACTATCCTACTCATGATTTAGAGTTGGCTGCGATTGTGTTTGTGCTGAAGATTTGGAGGCACTATCTCTATGGTACTAGATTCGAAGTGTTCAGTGATCACAAGAGTCTGAAGTACTTGTTTGACCGAAGGAGTGAATATGAGACGAGGCGTTGGTTAGAAAGTCTTTGAAGGACTATGATTTCGGCTTGAACTATCACCCCAAGCAAAGCTAATGTCGTGGTGATGCTTTGAGTCGGGAAAACTTTGCATATGTCAACTATGATGGTGAGGAGTTGGAGTTGATTGAGCAATTCCGCGACTTGAGTCCAGTTTTGAGGTGACACCTCAGAGTGTCGATTGGGTATCTTGAGGATTGGGAATGATTTCTGGTTAGTATCGAGACGCCCGAAACTAGATGTGAAACTGGTAGACTTCTTTGGTTCTTGGTGAGCAAGCGCAGAGGGGATTACAAAGTTGGATTCCAGTGGTGTTTTGAGATTCGGGGGACGTAATCGTGTTCTAGATGATCTTTGAGTTGAAGAAGATGATACTTGAGGAGAGCCATAGGAGTAAGTTGAGCATTCATCCAGTGCTACTAAGATGTACCATGATCCGAAGAAACTATTTTGGTGGCCTGGTATGAAGAGAGATGTTGCGTAGATTTGTATATGCATGTTTGACTTGCGAAGTCAAAGATTGAGCACGAAGCTTCGGGGTTGATGCAACCTTTGGAGATTCCGGAATGGAAGTGGGACAAACATTTCCATGGATTTTGTGGACCGGATTGCCAAGAAATCTTGTGAGAAGGTGACGACACTATTTGGGTGATTGTGGATAGGTTGACCAAGTCCGCTCACTTTATTCCTATCAACATCACTTTTTCTGTGCCAAAGTTGGCTAGAATATACATTCGGGTGATTGTGAAGCTTCATGGGGTTAGAAGAGTATTGTGTCCGATAGAGACCCCGCGGTTTACATCGAGTTTTGGGGGAGCTTGCAGGAGGCTTTGGGGTCCAAGGCGAGGTTGAGTTGACTTATCATCCTCGATCGATGGTCGAGCAGAGAGAACCATCCAGTCTTTGGAGGATCTTTTGAGAGCTTGTGTGCTAGAGCGAGGAGGTGCGTGGGATACACATCTCCCACCGATTGAGTTCACTTATAATAACAAACTATCACTCGAGCATTGGGATGGCTCCTTTTGAGGCCTTTGTATGGGCGGAGGTGCGAGAACTCCCCTTGTGTTGGCATGAGTCAGGTGAGAGTGTTGTTCTTGGACCAGAGTTGGTTAGGAGACTACGGAGAAGGTGAAAATGATCGGGGAGAAAATGAAAGAGTCCTAGAGCCGGCAGAAAAGTTATCATGATAAGAGGAGAAAGGACTTGGAGTTTCAGTGGTGAGCATGTGTTCTTGAGGGTCACGCCTATGACCGGTGTTGGGCGTGCTCAAGAAGGCAAAGAAGTTGACTCAAGGTTTATTGGACCGTACGGATCGAGAGAGGTTGGAAAGGTTGCTTATAGGGTGGCCTTGCCGCCTAATCTTTCGAACTTGCACGATGTTTTTCACGTGTCACGCCCGGAAGTATATTCGCAACCGCCTCATGTGATTCACATGGATGATGTGGAGAGTGCGTGAGAACTCCACCGTGGAGACTATGCCGGTGAGGATTGATGATAGAGAAGTGAAGGTGTTGAGAGGAAGGACATTGCCTTGGTCAAGGTAGTGTGGTGGGAGCGCTTTGGTGAGAGTATGACTTGGGAGCTGGAAAGCAAGATGCGGGAGTCCTATCCAGAGTTATTTGACTCGGTATGAATTTCGAGGACGAAATCTCCTAAGTGGGGAGAGTTGTAACACCCCAAATAATTTAATTAAGAAATTGATTAAATTGTTTAAGTGTTACACTGTTTTAAATTATAATAGAATATAAAATAGTGTTTATAATTCAGTAATTTATTTTAATTGAAGGGGATGGTGGAAGAAATGGAGAAGGGGTGTAAAAAGGGCCCAAGGTGCGCTTGGCCCAATATACATATAGCCAAAAGTAGAATTTTCTCTCATTTGGGCAAAAGAAAGAAAGTTGCGAAAGGAGAGAAGAGAGAGGAGAGGGAACTCGGCGCAAAAACCCTAAGGAGAAGAGAGGAGAGCTTCGCACAAAGGAGAAAGAGGAGAAGGAAGGAGCTGTTGTTGTGGTTTTTGGTGGTGACTCGGAGAAAGGAACGTTTCTACGGTGAATTTGAGGTAAGGGGAGTCTCACTCTATAATAGAGGAGATAATGCGTTTTATGTAGATCATAGGGTCCTATTTGATGTTATTTGAGGTTGATTGATTATTGAATGAAGGATTGAATCATTGAATTTGATGAATTGTATGATGAAATCGAGTTAGGGCTTAATGTTAGGGTTTTGATATGTTGATTCGTATTTTGAAGTGTTCTTGATGTTTAAATGTGAAATTGAAAGTGTTGGCATGATCATAACGTGTAATTGGATTGTTGTTGATGAATGATTTTGAGGAAAATTAGTTGAAATGGATTTTTGAGACATTAGGCACCGTAGGGCGCCAATTCCCTAGTGAAATGGCGCCTAAGTGCTATGAGTGATGAGTGTGTGTAAGTGTGTCATCGCCGTGGCGCCACATTCTTGAGAAAATGGCGCCACGTGTCTTATTCATGTCTTTGGAAGGTGTTTTGGTTGCGAGTGTTCTGCTCAGGCGCCAAGTTCTTTGGGAAATGGCGCCAGTGCAGTGCATGCTTGAGTCTTTGTGAGTGTGTGTTTCTTTGTATGGGCGCGAGAATGTGGGTATTTTGGGGCCGGGAGTGAAACTTGTATTTACGAACATATTTTACCGTGCCAATTTTTGTATTCACCGCCCAAATTCATTTTTAAGTGTTTTGGCTCGAGTAGTTTTACAGTTTGTTGCAGTGTCATTTTGAAAATGTCGGTGGGGGTGATTTTGTGTGTGTTTTGGGGTCCGGGAGTGAAACTTGTGTTTCGGGCACATTTCCTCGTACAAATTTTGTATTCACCGCCCAAATTCATTTTAAAGTGTTTTGGCTCGAGTGGTTTCTGAGTACAGTCTTATTTTAAAAATGTCTCGGTGAGGTGCTTTGGTGTGTGTAAATGGGGTGGTTTAGGTGAAACTTACTTTTCTAGGCATATTTCACCGTGCCATATTTTGTATTTACTGCCCAAAACATTTTTAAACATTTTGGCTCGGGTGGTTTTGGTTTGAAGGTGTTGGGTGTCTTTGGGTCGCAGAGGGGGCGCCAAATTGTCTTTGCCAGGCGCTACTCGTGCACGTGTTCGAGAGGCGTATGCGAGGCGTATGCGAGTTTGTGTCTAGGTCGTGTTGCCCGGGGCGCCAGTTGCTAGAAAAGTGGCGCCCGATGGGTTTGTGTTGCCACGGGCGCCAAAATCTTGAAGTTCTGGCGCTAGTGTTGCATGTTGCACCGGGCGCCAGAGTGTGGGGAAAATGGCGCCTAGTCTTTGCCAAGTGCCTAGGAGTGTCTTTGTTTTGGTCCCTAGGTGACAGATTTGGTCCCTAGATGATTGTTTTGGTCCTAAATGGTGGTTTAGGTCCACTGAGTGAGGTTGAGTACTCTAGAGAGAGTAGTCCTTGGGACTAAATGGTGTTGAGAGTGTATAATGAGGTGATTGAGCATGCCATGGGGGCATGGGCCGGAGGGCCAAGCCGGAGGGCTATAAAATGAGATTAACACCGAGGTAAGAGTTAATGGGTGTATTGAAAGTTTGTTTGAGATTGTGTTTGTGTTGTACATGGAGTCTCATGCATACATTTGGTCATGGATCAGAGTTTATAAAATGAATTGTGAAGCTCGAGGGCGGCCGGAGGCCGAGTCATGAGGACTCCATTATTGATGAGAATGCCTTGGGAGGGCAATATTGAGAACGCCAGGAGGCAAATGGTACCACATGCATAATTACATTGCATACATTCTCGCGAGTGCATTGAAGGTTATTGAGTGTTGATTGGTGTGTTTGAGTATGCGGTGAACTGTGATTGTATATATTGCGTATTATCACTTTTATTATATAGTTCGAGACTCACCCTTTCGTTGTTGTTTACCACGGTAGTCACGAGTGAGGCTTTACCTTCACTACTCCCCGAGTCGGGCCCGCTCGACACGTAGCACCTAGGGGTTGGGGTTTAGACTGTTATTGCTTTGTTTTGCTCACTATTGAGCTCTCATATATGATTCTCTATGTATACTTGTGATGTAACTCTGATTTCCGCTGCATGTTATGAGATTGTTTACCACGTGATTATGGTGTTACGTATTTTGATTATGTTTATGAGATGAATTGTCATTGAGTGTTTTAAGAGAGAAGTATGACGCTCCATTTAGTGAAAAATGATTTATGTTATACTATTAGTGTGCTAATTGACTATGGCTAAATTGTGGTTCGCCACTAAGGTCAGAATTTCTTTCACTGGTGTATTTACAAGGGCATCACTGAGAGCCTTGCGAAGGTGGCCAATGCCTGTTGCAAGTAGTATCAGTTACCTGAGTAATCCCATAGTCAATCAGTGCACTATTTTATAACACACTAAACCAAAAGATGACCAGAAATGATTTTTTATTTACTCTGATTTGTGATTAAATTACCGGGTAGAAATGGGGTGTTACACCAGCGATATGCATCTAGGTACAGGCAAGCAGCCGTGGGAGCTAGCCACCAAGAAACACTACATAATAGCAAAACAGCTAACTAATTTTTTTATCACACCCTTTGTTTGTTATGTACATGATACATGTTTTTTCTTTGGGTGGGTTTGCATTGTTATTTATCAAGTGTAACATAGATGTGTGAATTATTTCATCAATATTTGCTTAAAAACACTATGCTAATTGGATTTTATCATTGATTACTTTCATTCTTTTATAATTGTTTTGGTGTCTTTTATTCACTAATTCAGTAAATGGGTATAGAGCAAGTTAAAAAAAAAAACACTTTTAATATTGGTTTCTACTTATGTAGTTGTCATCAATCAGCATTGTAAGTTGGACTTTTAACACACCTCTTTTTAGAATTTGAAGTTATACTTCTAACACTTTAATTTCAACCATCTTAGTAATGAGTTTAACACCCGAAAATCCATTTACTAGATTTGGAATAGACTATAAATAGAATTCCACTAGAAAATTTTACAATAAGGTAATTATTTGATGAATATAATTTTAAGGACTACTTAGAAAATAAGGTAAGTCAAAGGGTTAGATAATAAACATTCATGTCAGCGAGTTTAAAAGAGGCTAATCAAAGTATAATTGTGTAAGCGTTAAATTGTCTTAGTAAAATATGGAAACAGTTTCACAACTATTATCCAGATGGCCTAGGTGACCACAAAGGTAGCAAAACACCGAAAGGCGCTCATATTTGAAGCGCACCAATTTAATATTATCCCCCCAACGGGCAGCGGGCAGACCAATGTGTCTAATCAAATGTCATTAATGACTTAACACGAAAATCGAAGCGTCATCATTATGAATCACCCCGAGTTCCTCAACAGTCACCTCGTTACATTAATCCAATAAATGATTCTCTCAAAACACGAAAATGTGTCAATTAGGGTCGGTCCAAACAAAGAAGCTCGACCAGATCAATCTCGGGACATTATTTTCGTCCATTCGCATCAAGTCATGATCACCCCTAAAGCGACCAGACTTGGGGGGCAACTGTTATGGAGTAATTACTAAGGTGTTAAATACACCCCCCCTTTTCAAAACAAACTAGTGGGCCTACTGAGGCTGGGGCCCATTATTCCAGCAAGGTCCAACTATCAATGGCTAAGATCTAATCCCTGAATCGAATGGTTCGGATCTGTCTTCTAAAACACTATTTGACTCTATAAGTATAGTACTTATTGCTCATAATGAGGTACGCATTTATTATCACTTAATACTTGCATTAACTCTCCTCCCTTTATCGACATTAGAATCGAATGGCTTCACCTGTACACTCCACCTCGTCTCGAACTCAACATCTGACTTCAGCATTGTTGATCTCAGATCCGACTCTATCTACTATTTAGGATCGGATAACCCTTAGATACTGTACAAAATAAGTCTTTTACCTTTTGAAAGTCGCCAACGAACTCAAGGCTATTCAGAACAAAAGGTCATATATAGTTGTGCAAGATTGTGTGACCCAAATCAATGATAGTGTGGACCAACTTAGCCAAGCCATTAAGGAACTACGTTGGTTGAACAAATTTAACTCTATCTCAATGATAAAGTGTTGTGGCACATAAGTAACGTTGAGACGTGGGTGAGCACTGCCTTAACAGATGCTAGCAGTTGTGTGCAATCGTTCCCTGGTCATAGGATGAGCAAAAGGGTGGCTATTATTAAGGTTAAGGCCTTGAATGTAGAAGAAGTTACTAGTAATGCATTGGCTTTGTTCCAGTGATATGCATCTAGGTACAGGCAAGCAGCCGTGGGAGCTAGCCACCAAGAAATACTACATAATAGCAAAACAGCTAACTAATTTTTTTATCACACCCTTTGTTTGTTATGTACATGATACATGTTTTTTCTTTGGGTGGGTTTGCATTGTTATTTATCAAGTGTAACATAGATGTGTGAATTATTTCATCAATATTTGCTTAAAAACACTATGCTAATTGGATTTTATCATTGATTACTTTCATTCTTTTATAATTGTTTTGGTGTCTTTTATTCACTAATGCATTAAATGGGTATAGAGCAAGTTAAAAACACACTTTTAATATTGGTTTCTACTTATGTAGTTGTCATCAATCAACATTGTAAGTTGGACTTTTAACACACCTCCTTTTAGAATTTGAAGTTATACTTTTAACACTTTAATTTCAACCATCTTAGTAATGAGTTTAACACCCGAAAATCCATTTACTAGATTTGGAATAGACTATAAATAGAATTCCACTAGAAAATTTTACAATAAGGTAATTATTTGATGAATATAATTTTAAGGACTACTTAGAAAATAAGGTAAGTCAAAGGGTTAGATAATAAACATTCATGTCAGCGAGTTTAAAATAGGCTAATCAAAGTATAATTGTGTAAGCGTTGAATTGTCTTAGTAAAATAAGGGAATATGGAAACAGTTTCACAACTATTATCCAGATGGCCTAGGTGACCACAAAGGTAGCAAAAACAGAAAGGCGCTCATATTTGAAGCGCACCAATTTAATATTATCCTCCAACATTAATCTTTTTCCCCAACGGGCGCAAGGCGGACCAATGTGTCTAATCAATTGTCATTAATGACTTAACACGAAAATCGAAGCGTCATCATTATGAATCACCTCGACTTCCTCAACAGTCACCTCGTTACATTAATCCAATAAATGATTCTCTCAAAAGAAGAAAAGGTGTGAATTAGGGTCGGTCCAAACAAAGAAGCTCGACCAGATCAATCTCGGGACATTATTTTCGTCCATTCGCATCAAGTCATGATCACCCCTAAAGCGACCAGACTTGGGGGGCAACTGTTATGGAGTAATTACTAAGGTGTTAAATACACCCCCTTTTCAAAACAAACTAGTGGGCCTACTGAGGCTGGGGCCCATTATTCCAGCAAGGTCCAACTATCAATGGCTAAGATCTAATCCCTCAATCGAATGGTTCGGATCTGTCTTCTAAAACACTATTTGACTCTATAAGTAAAGTACTTATTGCTCATAATGAGGTACGCATTTATTATCACTTAATACTTGCATTAACTCTCCACTGTCTGACATTAGCATCAGAGTGGCTTCACATGTACACTCCACCTCGTCTCAGAACTCAACATCAGACTTCAGCATTGTTGATCAGCATCAGACTCTATCTACTATTTAGGACCGGATAACCCTTAGATACTGTACAAAATAAGTCTTTTACCTTTTGAAAGTCGCCAACGAACTCAAGGCTATTCAGAACAAAAGGTCATATCTAGTTGTGCAAGATTGTGTGACCCAAATCAATGATTGTGTGGACCAACTTAGCAAAGCCATTAAGGAACTACGTAGGTTGAACAAATTTAACTCTATCATCAATGATAAAGTGTTGTGGCACATAAGTAACGTTGAGACATGGGTGAGCATTGCCTTAACAGATGCTAGCAGTTGTGTGCAATCGTTCCCTGGTCATACGATGAGCAAAAGGGTGGCTATTATTAAGGTTAAGGCCTTGAATGTAGAAGAAGTTACTAGTAATGCATTGGCTTTGTTCAATGATATGCATCTAGGTGCAAAGCAAGCGGTAGTGGGAGCTAGCCACCAAGAAACACTAAATAATAGCAAAGCAGACTAACTAATTTTTTTATCACACCCTTTGTTTGTTATGTACATGATACATGTTTTTTTTCTTTGGGTGGGTTTGCATTGTTATTTATCAAGTGTAACATAGATGTGTGAATTATTTCATCAATATTTGCTTAAAAACACTATGCTAATTGGATTTTATCATTGATTACTTTCATTCTTTTATAATTGTTTTGGTGTCTTTTATTCACTAATGCGATTAAATGGGTATAGAGCAAGTTAAAAAAACACTTTTAATATTGGTTTCTACTTATGTAGTTGTCATCAATCAGCATTGTAAGTTTGACTTTTAACACACCTCCTTTTAGAATTTGAAGTTATACTTTTAACACTTTAATTTCAACCATCTTAGTAATGAGTTTAACACAGAAAATCCATTTACTAGATTTGGAATAGACTATAAATAGAATTCCACTAGAAAATTTTACAATAAGGTAATTATTTGATGAATATAATTTTAAGGACTACTTAGAAAATAAGGTAAGTCAAAGGGTTAGATAATAAACATTCATGTCAGCGAGTTTAAAATAGGCTAATCAAAGTATAATTGTGTAAGCGTTGAATTGTCTTAGTAAAATAAGGGAATATGGAAACAGTTTCACAACTATTATCCGGATGGCACAGGTGACCACAAAGGTAGCAAAAATCGAAAAGCGCTCATATTTGAAGCGCACCAATTTAATATTATCCTCCAACATTAATCTTTTTCCCCAACGAGGCAATGCAGGCGAGACCAATGTGTCTAATCAATTGTCATTAATGACTTAACACGAAAATCAAGCGTCATCATTATGAATCACCTCGAGTTCCTCAACAATCACCTCGTTACATTAATCCAAAAATGATTCTCTCAAAAGAAGAAAAGGTGTGAATTAGGGTCGGTCCAAACAAAGAAGCTCGACGGATCAATCTCGGGACATTATTTTCGTCCATTCGCATCAAGTCATGATCACCCCTAAAGCGACCAGACTTGGGGGGCAACTGTTATGGAGTAATTACTAAGGTGTTAAATACACCCCCTTTTCAAAACAAACTAGTGGGCCTACTGAGGCTGGGGCCCATTATTCCAAAGAAGGTCCAACTATCAATGGCTAAGATCTAATCCCTCAATCGAATGGTTCGGATCTGTCTTCTAAAACACTATTTGACTCTATAAGTAAAGTACTTATTGCTCATAATGAGGTACGCATTTATTATCACTTAATACTTGCATTAACTCTCCACTGTCTGACATTAGCATCAGAGTGGCTTCACATGTACACTCCACCTCGTCTCAGAACTCAACATCAGACTTCAAACATTGTTGATCGAAGATCGACTCTATCTACTATTTAGGACCGGATAACCCTGAGATCTTTGTACAAAATAAGTCTTTTACCTTTTGAAAGTCGCCAACGAACTCAAGGCTATTCAGAACAAAAGGTCATATCTAGTTGTGCAAGATTGTGTGACCCAAATCAATGATTGTGTGGACCAACTTAGCAAAGCCATTAAGGAACTACGTAGGTTGAACAAATTTAACTCTATCATCAATGATAAAGTGTTGTGGCACATAAGTAACGTTGAGACATGGGTGAGCATTGCCTTAACAGATGCTAGCAGTTGTGTGCAATCGTTCCCTGGTCATACGATGAGCAAAAGGGTGGCTATTATTAAGGTTAAGGCCTTGAATGTAGAAGAAGTTACTAGTAATGCATTGGCTTTGTTCAATGATATGCATCTAGGTACGAGCAAGCAGTAGTGGGAGCTAGCCACCAAGAAACACTAAATAATAGCAAAACAGCTAACTAATTTTTTTATCACACCCTTTGTTTGTTATGTACATGATACATGTTTTTTCTTTGGGTGGGTTTGCATTGTTATTTATCAAGTGTAACATAGATGTGTGAATTATTTCATCAATATTTGCTTAAAAACACTATGCTAATTGGATTTTATCATTGATTACTTTCATTCTTTTATAATTGTTTTGGTGTCTTTTATTCACTAATGCGATAAATGGGTATAGAGCAAGTTAAAAAAACACTTTTAATATTGGTTTCTACTTATGTAGTTGTCATCAATCAACATTGTAAGTTTGACTTTTAACACACCTCCTTTTAGAATTTGAAGTTATACTTTTAACACTTTAATTTCAACCATCTTAGTAATGAGTTTAACACTAGAAAATCCATTTACTAGATTTGGAATAGACTATAAATAGAATTCCACTAGAAAATTTTACAATAAGGTAATTATTTGATGAATATAATTTTAAGGACTACTTAGAAAATAAGGTAAGTCAAAGGGTTAGATAATAAACATTCATGTCGTGAGTTTAAAATAGGCTAATCAAAGTATAATTGTGTAAGCGTTGAATTGTCTTAGTAAAATAAGGGAATATGGAAACAGATTTCACAACTATTATCCGGATGGCACAGGTGACCACAAAGGTAGCAAAACACCGAAAGGCGCTCATATTTGAAGCGCACCAATTTAATATTATCCTCCAACATTAATCTTTTTCCCCAACGGCAAATGTAGGCGGACCAATGTGTCTAATCAATTGTCATTAATGACTTAACACGAAAATCAAGCGTCATCATTATGAATCACCTCGAGTTCCTCAACAGTCACCTCGTTACATTAATCCAAAAAATGATTCTCTCAAAAGAAGAAAAGGTGTGAATTAGGGTCGGTCCAAACAAAGAAGCTCGACCAGATCAATCTCGGGACATTATTTTCGTCCATTCGCATCAAGTCATGATCACCCCTAAAGCGACCAGACTTGGGGGGCAACTGTTATGGAGTAATTACTAAGGTGTTAAATACCCCCTTTTCAAAACAAACTAGTGGGCCTCACCGAGGTGGGGCCCATTATTCCAGCAAGGTCCAACTATCAATGGCTAAGATCTAATCCCTCAATCGAATGGTTCGGATCTGTCTTCTAAAACACTATTTGACTCTATAAGTAAAGTACTTATTGCTCATAATGAGGTACGCATTTATTATCACTTAATACTTGCATTAACTCTCCACTGTCTGACATTAGCATCAGAGTGGCTTCACATGTACACTCCACCTCGTCTCAGAACTCAACATCAGACTTCAGCATTGTTGATCAGCATCAGACTCTATCTACTATTTAGGACCGGATAACCCTTAGATACTGTACAAAATAAGTCTTTTACCTTTTGAAAGTCGCCAACGAACTCAAGGCTATTCAGAACAAAAGGTCATATCTAGTTGTGCAAGATTGTGTGACCCAAATCAATGATTGTGTGGACCAACTTAGCAAAGCCATTAAGGAACTACGTAGGTTGAACAAATTTAACTCTATCATCAATGATAAAGTGTTGTGGCACATAAGTAACGTTGAGACATGGGTGAGCATTGCCTTAACAGATGCTAGCAGTTGTGTGCAATCGTTCCCTGGTCATACAATGAGCAAAAGGGTGGCTATTATTAAGGTTAAGGCCTTGAATGTAGAAGAAGTTACTAGTAATGCATTGGCTTTGTTCCAAATGATATGCATCTAGGTAGTGCAGCAAGCAAAGCGCCGTGGGAGCTAGCCACCAAGAAACACTAAATAATAGCAAAACTTGACTAACTAATTTTTTATCACACCCTTTGTTTGTTATGTACATGATACATGTTTTTTCTTTGGGTGGGTTTGCATTGTTATTTATCAAGTGTAACATAGATGTGTGAATTATTTCATCAATATTTGCTTAAAAACACTATGCTAATTGGATTTTATCATTGATTACTTTCATTCTTTTATAATTGTTTTGGTGTCTTTTATTCACTAATGCAGTAAATGGGTATAGAGCAAGTTAAAAAAAACACTTTTAATATTGGTTTCTACTTATGTAGTTGTCATCAATCAGCATTGTAAGTTTGACTTTTAACACACCTCCTTTTAGAATTTGAAGTTATACTTTTAACACTTTAATTTCAACCATCTTAGTAATGAGTTTAACACCCGAAAATCCATTTACTAGATTTGGAATAGACTATAAATAGAATTCCACTAGAAAATTTTACAATAAGGTAATTATTTGATGAATATAATTTTAAGGACTACTTAGAAAATAAGGTAAGTCAAAGGGTTAGATAATAAACATTCATGTCAGCGAGTTTAAAATAGGCTAATCAAAGTATAATTGTGTAAGCGTTGAATTGTCTTAGTAAAATAAGGGAATATGGAAACAGTTTCACAACTATTATCCAGATGGCCTAGGTGACCACAAAGGTAGCAAAACACCGAAAGGCGCTCATATTTGAAGCGCACCAATTTAATATTATCCCCTCCAACATTAATCTTTTTCCCAACGGCAGGCGTGGCGCACCAATGTGTCTAATCAATTGTCATTAATGACTTAACACGAAAATCGAAGCGTCATCATTATGAATCACCTCGAGTTCCTCAACAGTCACCTCGTTACATTAATCCAAAAAATGATTCTCTCAAAAGAAGAAAAGGTGTGAATTAGGGTCGGTCCAAACAAAGAAGCTCGACCAGATCAATCTCGGGACATTATTTTCGTCCATTCGCATCAAGTCATGATCACCCCTAAAGCGACCGGACTTGGGGGCAAGCTGTTATGGAGTAATTACTAAGGTGTTAAATACACCCCCTTTTCAAAACAAACTAGTGGGCCTACCGAGGTGGGGCCCATTATTCCAAAGAAGGTCCAACTATCAATGGCTAAGATCTAATCCTCAATCGAATGGTTCGGATCGTCTTCTAAAACACTATTTGACTCTATAAGTAAAGTACTTATTGCTCATAATGAGGTACGCATTTATTATCACTTAATACTTGCATTAACTCTCCGCATCGACATTAGCATCGAGTGGCTTCACATGTACACTCCACCTCGTCTCGTAACTCAACATCGGACTTCAAAGATTGTTGATCGAAGATCGGACTCTATCTACTATTTAGGACCGGATAACCCTTAGATATCTTGTACAAAATAAGTCTTTTACCTTTTGAAAGTCGCCAACGAACTCAAGGCTATTGAGAACAAAAGGTCATATCTAGTTGTGCAAGATTGTGTGACCCAAATCAATGTTTGTGTGGACCAACTTAGCAAAGCCATTAAGGAACTACGTAGGTTGAACAAATTTAACTCTATCATCAATGATAAAGTGTTGTGGCACATAAGTAACGTTGAGACGTGGGTGAGCATTGCCTTAACAGATGCTAGCAGTTGTGTGCAATCGTTCCCTGGTCATACGATGAGCAAAATGGTGGCTATTATTAAGGTTAAGGCCTTGAATGTAGAAGAAGTTACTAGTAATGCATTGGCTTTGTTCCAGCGATATGCATCTAGGTACAGGCAAGCAGCCGTGGGAGCTAGCCACCAAGAAACACTAAATAATAGCAAAACAAACTAACTAATTTTTTATCACACCCTTTGTTTGTTATGTACATGATACATGTTTTTTCTTTGGGTGGGTTTGCATTGTTATTTATCAAGTGTAACATAGATGTGTGAATTATTTCATCAATATTTGCTTAAAAACACTATGCTAATTGGATTTTATCATTGATTACTTTCATTCTTTTATAATTGTTTTGGTGTCTTTTATTCACTAATGCAGTAAATGGGTATAGAGCAAGTTAAAAAAAACACTTTTAATATTGGTTTCTACTTATGTAGTTGTCATCAATCAGCATTGTAAGTTGGACTTTTAACACACCTCCTTTTAGAATTTGAAGTTATACTTTTAACACTTTAATTTCAACCATCTTAGTAATGAGTTTAACACCCGAAAATCCATTTACTAGATTTGGAATAGACTATAAATAGAATTCCACTAGAAAATTTTACAATAAGGTAATTATTTGATGAATATAATTTTAAGGACTAGTTAGAAAATAAGGTAAGTCAAAGGGTTAGATAATAAACATTCATGTCAGCGAGTTTAAAATAGGCTAATCAAAGTATAATTGTGTAAGCGTTAAATTGTCTTAGTAAAATAAGGGAATATGGAAACAGTTTCACAACTATTATCCAGATGGCCTAGGTGACCACAAAGGTAGCAAAACACCGAAAGGCGCTCATATTTGAAGCGCACCAATTTAATATTATCCCCTCCAACATTAATCTTTTTCCCCCAACGGGCAGCGGGCAGACCAATGTGTCTAATCAATTGTCATTAATGACTTAACACGAAAATCGAAGCGTCATCATTATGAATCACCTCGAGTTCCTCAACAGTCACCTCGTTACATTAATCCAATAAATGATTCTCTCAAAAGACGAAAAGGTGTGAATTAGGGTCGGTCCAAACAAAGAAGCTCGACTAGATCAATCTCGGGACATTATTTTCGTCCATTCGCATAAAGTCATGATCACCCCTAAAGCGACCAAACTTGGGGGGCAACTGTTATGGAGTAATTACTCAGGTGTTAAATACACCCCCCCCTTTTCAAAACAAACTAGTGGGCCTACTGAGGCTGGGGCCCATTATTCCAGCAAGGTCCAACTATCAATGGCTAAGATCTAATCCCTCAATCGAATGGTTCGGATATGTCTTCTAAAACACTATTTGACTCTATAAGTATAGTACTTATTGCTCATAATGAGGTACACATTTATTATCACTTAATACTTGCATTAACTCTCCACTGTCTGACATTAGCATCAGAGTGGCTTCACATGTACACTCCACCTCGTCTCAGAACTCAACATCAGACTTCAGCATTGTTGATCAGCATCAGACTCTATCTACTATTTAGGATCGGATAACCCTTAGATACTGTACAAAATAAGTCTTTTACCTTTTGAAAGTCGCCAACGAACTCAAGGCTATTCAGAACAAAAGGTCATATCTAGTTGTGCAAGATTGTGTGACCCAAATCAATGATTGTGTGGACCAACTTAGCCAAGCCATTAAGGAACTACGTAGGTTGAACAAATTTAAATCTATCATCAATGATAAAGTGTTGTGGCACATAAGTAACGTTGAGACGTGGGTGAGCATTGCCTTAACAGATGCTAGCAGTTGTGTGCAATCGTTCCCTGGTCATACGATGAGCAAAAGGGTGGCTATTATTAAGGTTAAGGCCTTGAATGTAGAAGAAGTTACTAGTAATGCATAGGCTTTGTTCAGCGATATGCATGCATCTAGGTACGAGCAAGCGGCCGTGGGAGCTAGCCACCAAGAAACACTAAATAATAGCAAAGCAGTTAACTAATTTTTTTATCACACCCTTTGTTTGTTATGTACATGATACATGTTTTTCTTTTGGCTGGGTTTGCATTGTTATTTATCAAGTGTAACATAGATGTGTGAATTATTTCATCAATATTTGCTTAAAAACACTATGCTAATTGGATTTTATCATTGATTACTTTCATTCTTTTATAATTGTTTTGGTGTCTTTTATTCACTAATGCAAGTAAATGGGTATAGAGCAAGTTAAAAAAACACTTTTAATATTGGTTTCTACTTATGTAGTTGTCATCAATCAGCATTGTAAGTTGGACTTTTAACACACCTCCTTTTAGAATTTGAAGTTATACTTTTAACACTTTAATTTCAACCATCTTAGTAATGAGTTTAACACCCGAAAATCCATTTACTAGATTTGGAATAGACTATAAATAGAATTCCACTAGAAAATTTTACAATAAGGTAATTATTTGATGAATATAATTTTAAGGACTAGTTAGAAAATAAGGTAAGTCAAAGGGTTAGATAATAAACATTCATGTCGTGAGTTTAAAATAGGCTAATCAAAGTATAATTGTGTAAGCGTTAAATTGTCTTAGTAAAATAAGGGAATATGGAAACAGTTTCACAACTATTATCCAGATGGCCTAGGTGACCACAAAGGTAGCAAAACACCGAAAGGCGCTCATATTTGAAGCGCACCAATTTAATATTATCCCCTCCAACATTAATCTTTTTCCCCCAACGGGCGGCAAGGCGAGACCAATGTGTCTAATCAATTGTCATTAATGACTTAACACGAAAATCGAAGCGTCATCATTATGAATCACCTCGAGTTCCTCAACAGTCACCTCGTTACATTAATCCAATAAATGATTCTCTCAAAAGACGAAAAGGTGTGAATTAGGGTCGGTCCAAACAAAGAAGCTCGACTAGATCAATCTCGGGACATTATTTTCGTCCATTCGCATAAAGTCATGATCACCCCTAAAGCGACCAAACTTGGGGGGCAACTGTTATGGAGTAATTACTCAGGTGTTAAATACACCCCCCCCTTTTCAAAACAAACTAGTGGGCCTACTGAGGCTGGGGCCCATTATTCCAGCAAGGTCCAACTATCAATGGCTAAGATCTAATCCCTCAATCGAATGGTTCGGATATGTCTTCTAAAACACTATTTGACTCTATAAGTATAGTACTTATTGCTCATAATGAGGTACACATTTATTATCACTTAATACTTGCATTAACTCTCCAATCGTCATCGACATTAGCATCGTGAGTGGCTTCACATGTACACTCCACTCGTCTCGTAACTCAACATCGGACTTGACATTGTTGATCGAAGATCGGACTCTATCTACTATTTAGGATCGGATAACCCTTAGATACTGTACAAAATAAGTCTTTTACCTTTTGAAAGTCGCCAACGAACTCAAGGCTATTCAGAACAAAAGGTCATATCTAGTTGTGCAAGATTGTGTGACCCAAATCAATGATTGTGTGGACCAACTTAGCCAAGCCATTAAGGAACTACGTAGGTTGAACAAATTTAACTCTATCATCAATGATAAAGTGTTGCGGCACATAAGTAACGTTGAGACGTGGGTGAGCATTGCCTTAACAGATGCTAGCAGTTGTGTGCAATCGTTCCCTGGTCATACGATGAGCAAAAGGGTGGCTATTATTAAGGTTAAGGCCTTGAATGTAGAAGAAGTTACTAGTAATGCATTGGCTTTGTTCCAGCGATATGCATCTAGGTACAGGCAAGCAGCCGTGGGAGCTAGCCACCAAGAAACACTAAATAATAGCAAAACAACTAACTAATTTTTTTATCACACCCTTTGTTTGTTATGTACATGATACATGTTTTTTCTTTGGGTGGGTTTGCATTGTTATTTATCAAGTGTAACATAGATGTGTGAATTATTTCATCAATATTTGCTTAAAAACACTATGCTAATTGGATTTTATCATTGATTACTTTCATTCTTTTATAATTGTTTTGGTGTCTTTTATTCACTAATGCAGTAAATGGGTATAGAGCAAGTTAAAAAAAACACTTTTATTATTGGTTTCTACTGATGTAGTTGTCATCAATCAGCATTGTAAGTTGGACTTTTAACACACCTCCTTTTAGAATTTGAAGTTATACTTTTAACACTTTAATTTCAACCATCTTAGTAATGAGTTTAACACTAGAAAATCCATTTACTAGATTTGGAATAGACTATAAATAGAATTCCACTAGAAAATTTTACAATAAGGTAATTATTTGATGAATATAATTTTAAGGACTACTTAGAAAATAAGGTAAGTCAAAGGGTTAGATAATAAACATTCATGTCAGCGAGTTTAAAATAGGCTAATCAAAGTATAATTGTGTAAGCGTTAAATTGTCTTAGTAAAATAAGGGAATATGGAAACAAGTTTCACAACTATTATCCGGATGGCCTAGGTGACCACAAAGGTAGCAAAACAGAAAGGCGCTCATATTTGAAGCGCACCAATTTAATATTATCCCCTCCAACATTAATCTTTTTCCCCCAACGGGCAGCGGGCACACCAATGTGTCTAATCAATTGTCATTAATGACTTAACACGAAAATCGAAGCGTCATCATTATGAATCACCTCGAGTTCCCCAACAGTCACCTCGTTACATTAATCCAATAAATGATTCTCTCAAAAGACGAAAAGGTGTGAATTAGGGTCGGTCCAAACAAAGAAGCTCGACTAGATCAATCTCGGGACATTATTTTCGTCCATTCGCATCAAGTCATGATCACCCCTAAAGCGACCAAACTTGGGGGGCAACTGTTATGGAGTAATTACTAAGGTGTTAAATACACCCGCCCCCCCTTTTCAAAACAAACTAGTGGGCCTACTGAGGCTGGGGCCCATTATTCCAGCAAGGTCCAACTATCAATGGCTAAGATCTAATCCCTCAATCGAATGGTTCGGATCTGTCTTCTAAAACACTATTTGACTCTATAAGTATAGTACTTATTGCTCATAATGAGGTACGCATTTATTATCACTTAATACTTGCATTAACTCTCCTTCATCGACATTAGCATCAGAGTGGCTTCACATGTACACTCCACCTCGTCTCAGAACTCAACATCAGACTTCAGCATTGTTGATCAGCATCAGACTCTATCTACTATTTAGGATCGGATAACCTTTAGATACTGTACAAAATATATCTTTTACCTTTTGAAAGTCGCCAACGAATTCAAGGCTATTCAGAACAAAAGGTCATATCTAGTTGTGCAAGATTGTGTGACCCAAATCAATGATTGTGTGGACCAACTTAGCCAAGCCATTAAGGAACTACGTAGGTTGAACAAATTTAACTCTATCATCAATGATAAAGTGTTGTGGCACATAAGTAACGTTGAGACGTGGGTGAGCATTGCCTTAACAGATGCTAGCAGTTGTGTGCAATCGTTCCCTGGTCATACAATGAGCAAAAGGGTGGCTATTATTAAGGTTAAGGTCTTGAATGTAGAAGAAGATACTAGTAATGCATTGGCTTTGTTCCAGCGATATGCATCTAGGTACAGGCAAGCAGCCGTGGGAGCTAGCCACCAAGAAACACTAAATAATAGCAAAACAGCTAACTAATTTTTTTATCACACCCTTTGTTTGTTATGTACATGATACATGTTTTTTCTTTGGGTGGGATTGCATTGTTATTTATCAAGTGTAACATAGATGTGTGAATTATTTCATCAATATTTGCTTAAAAACACTATGCTAATTGGATTTTATCATTTATTACTTTCATTCTTTTATAATTTTTTTGGTGTCTTTTATTCACTAATTCAGTAAATGGGTATAGAGCAAGTTAAAAAAAACACTTTTAATATTGGTTTCTACTTATGTAGTTGTCATCAATCAGCATTGTAAGTTGGACTTTTAACACACCTCCTTTTAGAATTTGAAGTTATACTTTTAACACTTTAATTTCAACCATCTTAGTAATGAGTTTAACACCCGAAAATCCATTTACTAGATTTGGAATAGACTATAAATAGAATTCCACTAGAAAATTTTACAATAAGGTAATTATTTGATGAATATAATTTTAAGGACTACTTAGAAAATAAGGTAAGTCAAAGGGTTAGATAATAAACATTCATGTCAGCGAGTTTAAAATAGGCTAATCAAAGTATAATTGTGTAAGCGTTAAATTGTCTTAGTAAAATAAGGGAATATGGAAACAGTTTCACAACTATTATCCAGATGGCCTAGGTGACCACAAAGGTAGCAAAACACCGAAAGGCTCTCATATTTGAAGCGCACCAATTTAATATTATCCCCTCCAACATTAATCTTTTTCCCCCAACGGCAATGCAAGAGACCAATGTGTCTAATCAATTGTCATTAATTACTTAACACGAAAATCAAAGCGTCATCATTATGAATCACATCGACTTCCTCAACAGTCACCTCGTTACATTAATCCAATAAATGATTCTCTCAAAAGACGAAAAGGTGTGAATTAGGGTCGGTCCAAACAAAGAAGCTCGACCAGATCAATCGCGGGACATTATTTTCGTCCATTCGCATCAAGTCATGATCACCCCTAAAGCGACCAGACTTGGGGGGCAACTGTTATGCAGTAATTACTAAGGTGTTAAATACACCCCCCCCCTTTTCAAAACAAACTAGTGGCCTACCGAGGTGGGGCCCATTATTCGAAAGAAGGTCACACTATCAATGGCTAAGATCTAATCCCTCAATCGAATGGTTCGGATCTGTCTTCTAAAACACTATTTGACTCTATAAGTATAGTACTTATTGCTCATAATGAGGTACACATTTATTATCACTTAATACTTGCATTAACTCTCCACTGTCTGACATTAGCATCAGAGTGGCTTCACATGTACACTCCACCTCGTCTCGTAACTCAACATCGGACTTGACATTGTTGATCAAAGATCGGACTCTATCTACTATTTAGGATCGGATAACCCTTAGATCTTTGTACAAAATAAGTCTTTTACCTTTTGAAAGTCGCCAACGAACTCAAGGCTATTCGAACAAAAGGGTCATATCTAGTTGTGCAAGATTGTGTGACCCAAATCAATGATTGTGTGGACCAACTTAGCCAAGCCATTAAGGAACTACGTAGGTTGAACAAATTTAACTCTATCATCAATGATAAAGTGTTGTGGCACATAAGTAATGTTGAGACGTGGGTGAGCATTGCCTTAACAGATGCTAGCAGTTGTGTGCAATCGTTCCCTGGTCATACGATGAGCAAAAGGGTGGCTATTATTAAGGTTAAGGCCTTGAATGTAGAAGAAGTTACTAGTAATGCATTGGCTTTGTTTCAGCGATATGCATCTAGGTACAGGCAAGCAGCCGTGGGAGCTAGCCACCAAGAAACACTAAATAATAGCAAAACAACTAACTAATTTTTTTATCACACCCTTTGTTTGTTATGTACATGATACATGTTTTTTCTTTGGGTGGGTTTGCATTGTTATTTATCAAGTGTAACATAGATGTGTGAATTATTTCATCAATATTTGCTTAAAAACACTATGCTAATTGGATTTTATCATTGATTACTTTCATTCTTTTATAATTGTTTTGGTGTCTTTTATTCACTAATGCAGTAAATGGGTATAGAGCAAGTTAAAAAAAACACTTTTAATATTGGTTTCTACTTATGTAGTTGTCATCAATCAGCATTGTAAGTTGGACTTTTAACACACCTCCTTTTAGAATTTGAAGTTATACTTTTAACACTTTAATTTCAACCATCTTAGTAATGAGTTTAACACCCGAAAATCCATTTACTAGATTTGGAATAGACTATAAATAGAATTCCACTAGAAAATTTTACAATAAGGTAATTATTTGATGAATATAATTTTAAGGACTACTTAGAAAATAAGGTAAGTCAAAGGGTTAGATAATAAACATTCATGTCAGCGAGTTTAAAATAGGCTAATCAAAGTATAATTGTGTAAGCGTTAAATTGTCTTAGTAAAATAAGGGAATATGGAAACAGATTTCACAACTATTATCCGGATGGCCTAGGTGACACAAAAGGTAGCAAAACACCGAAAGGTGCTCATATTTGAAGCGCACCAATTTAATATTATCCTCCAACATTAATCTTTTTCCCCCAACGGCGGTGGGCACACCAATGTGTCTAATCAATTGTCATTAATGACTTAACACGAAAATCAAGCGTCATCATTATGAATCACCTCGAGTTCCCCAACGATCACCTCGTTACATTAATCCAATAAATGATTCTCTCAAAAGACAAAAAGGTGTGAATTAGGGTCGGTCCAAACAAAGAAGCTCGACTGGATCAATCTCGGGACATTATTTTCGTCCATTCGCATCAAGTCATGATCACCCCTAAAGCGACCGGACTTGGGGGCAATCTGTTATGGAGTAATTACTAAGGTGTTAAATACACCCCCTTTTCAAAACAAACTAGTGGGCCTCTCGAGGTGGGGCCCATTATTCCAAAGAAGGTCCAACTATCAATGGCTAAGATCTAATCCTCAATCGAATGGTTCGGATCTGTCTTCTAAAACACTATTTGACTCTATAAGTATAGTACTTATTGCTCATAATGAGGTACGCATTTATTATCACTTAATACTTGCATTAACTCTCCGTGTCGACATTAGCATCGAGTGGCTTCACATGTACACTCCACCTCGTCTCGAACTCAACATCGGACTTGACATTGTTGATCAAAGATCGGACTCTATCTACTATTTAGGACCGGATAACCCTTAGATATCTTGTACAAAATAAGTCTTTTACCTTTTGAAAGTCGCCAACGAACTCAAGGCTATTCGAACAAAAGGTCATATCTAGTTGTGCAAGATTGTGTGACCCAAATCAATGATTGTGTGGACCAACTTAGCCAAGCCATTAAGGAACTACGTAGGTTGAACAAATTTAACTCTATCATCAATGATAAAGTGTTGTGGCACATAAGTAACGTTGAGACGTGGGTGAGCATTGCCTTAACAGATGCTAGCAGTTGTGTGCAATCGTTCCCTGGTCATACGATGAGCAAAAGGGTGGCTATTATTAAGGTTAAGGCCTTGAATGTAGAAGAAGTTACTAGTAATGCATTGGCTTTGTTCCAATGATATGCATCTAGTACAGAGCAAGCAAAAGTGGGAGCTAGCCACCAAGAAACACTAAATAATAGCAAAACAACTAACTAATTTTTTTATCACACCCTTTGTTTGTTATGTACATGATACATGTTTTTTCTTTGGGTGGGTTTGCATTGTTATTTATCAAGTGTAACATAGATGTGTGAATTATTTCATCAATATTTGCTTAAAAACACTATGCTAATTGGATTTTATCATTGATTACTTTCATTCTTTTATAATTGTTTTGGTGTCTTTTATTCACTAATGCGAGAAATGTGTATAGAGCAAGTTAAAAAAACACTTTTAATATTGGTTTCTACTTACGTAGTTGTCATCAATCAACATTGTAAGTTGGACTTTTAACACACCTCCTTTTAGAATTTGAAGTTATACTTTTAACACTTTAATTTCAACCATCTTAGTAATGAGTTTAACAATTAGAAAATCCATTTACTAGATTTGGAATAGACTATAAATAGAATTCCACTAGAAAATTTTACAATAAGGTAATTATTTGATGAATATAATTTTAAGGACTACTTAGAAAATAAGGTAAGTCAAAGGGTTAGATAATAAACATTCATGTCGTGAGTTTAAAATAGGCTAATCAAAGTATAATTGTGTAAGCGTTAAATTGTCTTAGTAAAATAAGGGAATATGGAAACAGTTTCACAACTATTATCCGGATGGCCTAGGTGACCACAAAGGTAGCAAAACAGAAAGGCGCTCATATTTGAAGCGCACCAATTTAATATTATCCTCCAACATTAATCTTTTTCCCCAACGGGCGTAGGCGAGACCAATGTGTCTAATCAATTGTCATTAATGACTTAACACGAAAATCGAAGCGTCATCATTATGAATCACCTCGAGTTCCTCAACGATCCACCTCGTTACATTAATCCAATAAATGATTCTCTCAAAAGGCGAAAAGGTGTGAATTAGGGTCGGTCCAAACAAAGAAGCTCGACGAGATCAATCTCTGGACATTATTTTCGTCCATTCGCATCAAGTCATGATCACCCCTAAAGCGACCGGACTTGGGGGCAAGCTGTTATGGAGTAATTACTAAGGTGTTAAATACACCCCCTTTTCAAAACAAACTAGTGGGCCCTCCGAGGCTGGGGCCCATTATTCCGGAAGGTCCAACTATCAATGGCTAAGATCTAATCCTCAATCGAATGGTTAGGATCCGTCTTCTAAAACACTATTTGACTCTATAAGTATAGTACTTATTGCTCATAATGAAGTGCGCATTTATTATCACTTAATACTTGCATTAACTCTCCACTTTCGACATTAGCATCGAGTGGCTTCACATGTACACTCCACCTCGTCTCGTAACTCAACATCGGACTTGACATTGTTGATCAAAGATCGACTCTATCTACTATTTAGGACCGGATAACCCTTAGATCTTGTACAAAATAAGTCTTTTACCTTTTGAAAGTCGCCAACGAACTCAAGGCTATTCGAACAAAAGGTCATATCTAGTTGTGCAAGATTGTGTGACCCAAATCAATGATTGTGTGGACCAACTTAGCCAAGCCATTAAGGAACTACGTAGGTTGAACAAATTTAACTCTATCATCAATGATAAAGTGTTGTGGCACATAAGTAACGTTGAGGCGTGGGTGAGCATTGCCTTAACAGATGCTAGCGGTTGTGTGCAATCGTTCCTCGGTCATACGATGAGCAAAAGGGTGGCTATTATTAAGGTTAAGGCCTTGAATGTAGAAGAAGTTACTAGTAATGCATTGGCTTTGTTCCAAAGCGATATGCATCTAGGTAGTGCGCAAGCAACCGTAGTGGGAGCTAGCCACCAAGAAACGATAAATAATAGCAAAACAACTAACTAATTTTTTTATCACACCCTTTGTTTGTTATGTACATGATACATGTTTTTCTTTGGGTGGGTTTGCATTGTTATTTATCAAGTGTAACATAGATGTGTGAATTATTTCATCAATATTTGCTTAAAAACACTATGCTAATTGGATTTTATCATTGATTACTTTCATTCTTTTATAATTGTTTTGGTGTCTTTTATTCACTAATGCAAGAAATGTGTATAGAGCAAGTTAAAAAAACACTTTTAATATTGGTTTCTACTTATGTAGTTGTCATCAATCAGCATTGTAAGTTGGACTTTTAACACACCTCCTTTTAGAATTTGAAGTTATACTTTTAACACTTTAATTTCAACCATCTTAGTAATGAGTTTAACACAGAAAATCCATTTACTAGATTTGGAATAGACTATAAATAGAATTCCACTAGAAAATTTTACAATAAGGTAATTATTTGATGAATATAATTTTAAGGACTACTTAGAAAATAAGGTAAGTCAAAGGGTTAGATAATAAACATTCATGTCAGCGAGTTTAAAATAGGCTAATCAAAGTATAATTGTGTAAGCGTTAAATTGTCTTAGTAAAATAAGGGAATATGGAAACAGTTTCACAACTATTATCCAGATGGCCTAGGTGACCACAAAGGTAGCAAAACACCGAAAGGCGCTCATATTTGAAGCGCACCAATTTAATATTATCCCCTCCAACATTAATCTTTTTCCCCAACGGGCGTAGGCGAGACCAATGTGTCTAATCAATTGTCATTAATGACTTAACACGAAAATCGAAGCATCATCATTATGAATCACCTCGAGTTCCTCAACAGTCACCTCGTTACATTAATCCAATAAATGATTCTCTCAAAAGACGAAAAGGTGTGAATTAGGGTCGGTCCAAACAAAGAAGCTCGACGGATCAATCTCGGGACATTATTTTCGTCCATTCGCATCAAGTCATGATCACCCCTAAAGCGACCGGACTTGGGGGCAAGCTGTTATGGAGTAATTACTAAGGTGTTAAATACACCCCCCTTTTCAAAACAAACTAGTGGGCCTACTGAGGCTGGGGCCCATTATTCCAGCAAGGTCCAACTATCAATGGCTACGATCTAATCCCTCAATCGAATGGTTCGAATCTGTCTTCTAAAACACTATTTGACTCTATAAGTATACTACTTATTGCTCATAATGAGGTACGCATTTATTATCACTTAATACTTGCATTAACTCTCCACCAGCATCGACATTAGCATCGAGTGGCTTCACATGCACACTCCACCTCGTCTCGTAACTCAACATCGGACTTGGCATTGTTGATGATCAAAGATCGACTCTATCTACTATTTAGGACCGGATAACCCTTAGATACTGTACAAAATAAGTCTTTTACCTTTTGAAAGTCGCCAACGAACTCAAGGCTATTCAGAACAAAAGGTCATATCTAGTTGTGCAAGATTGTGTGACCCAAATCAATGATTGTGTGGACCAACTTAGCCAAGCCATTAAGGAACTACGTAGGTTGAACAAATTTAACTCTATCATCAATGATAAAGTGTTGTGGCACATAAGTAACGTTGAGACGTGGGTGAGCATTGCCTTAACAGATGCTAGCAGTTGTGTGCAATCGTTCCCTGGTCATACGATGAGCAAAAGGGTGGATATTATTAAGGTTAAGGCCTTGAATGTAGAAGAAGTTACTAGTAATGCATTGGCTTTGTTCCATATGATATGCATCTAGAGTGCGAAAGCGGTAGTGGGAGCTAGCCACCAAGAAACAAAGATAAATAATAGCAAAACAAACTAACTAATTTTTTTATCACACCCTTTGTTTGTTATGTACATGATACATGTTTTTTCTTTGGGTGGGTTTGCATTGTTATTTATCAAGTGTAACATAGATGTGTGAATTATTTCATCAATATTTGCTTAAAAACACTATGCTAATTGGATTTTATCATTGATTACTTTCATTCTTTTATAATTGTTTTGGTGTCTTTTATTCACTAATGCAAGAAATGTGTATAGAGCAAGTTAAAAAAACACTTTTAATATTGGTTTCTACTTATGTAGTTGTCATCAATCAGCATTGTAAGTTGGACTTTTAACACACCTCCTTTTAGAATTTGAAGTTATACTTTTAACACTTTAATTTCAACCATCTTAGTAATGAGTTTAACACTAGAAAATCCATTTACTAGATTTGGAATAGACTATAAATAGAATTCCACTAGAAAATTTTACAATAAGGTAATTATTTGATGAATATAATTTTAAGGACTACTTAGAAAATAAGGTAAGTCAAAGGGTTAGATAATAAACATTCATGTCAGCGAGTTTAAAATAGGCTAATCAAAGTATAATTGTGTAAGCGTTAAATTGTCTTAGTAAAATAAGGGAATATGGAAACAGTTTCACAACTATTATCCAGATGGCCTAGGTGACCACAAAGGTAGCAAAACACCGAAAGGCGCTCATATTTGAAGCGCACCAATTTAATATTATCCCCTCCAACATTAATCTTTTTCCCCCAACGGGCAGCGGGCAGACCAATGTGTCTAATCAATTGTCATTAATGACTTAACACGAAAATCGAAGCATCATCATTATGAATCACCTCGAGTTCCTCAACAGTCACCTCGTTACATTAATCCAATAAATGATTCTCTCAAAAGACGAAAAGGTGTGAATTAGGGTCGGTCCAAACAAAGAAGCTCGACCAGATCAATCTCGGGACATTATTTTCGTCCATTCGCATCAAGTCATGATCACCCCTAAAGCGACCAGACTTGGGGGGCAACTGTTATGGAGTAATTACTAAGGTGTTAAATACACCCCCCTTTTCAAAACAAACTAGTGGGCCTACTGAGGCTGGGGCCCATTATTCCAGCAAGGTCCAACTATCAATGGCTACGATCTAATCCCTCAATCGAATGGTTCGAATCTGTCTTCTAAAACACTATTTGACTCTATAAGTATACTACTTATTGCTCATAATGAGGTACGCATTTATTATCACTTAATACTTGCATTAACTCTCCACTGTCTGACATTAGCATCAGAGTGGCTTCACATGCACACTCCACCTCGTCTCAGAACTCAACATCGGACTTGACATTGTTGATCAAAGATCGGACTCTATCTACTATTTAGGACCGGATAACCCTTAGATATCAGCACAAAATAAGTCTTTTACCTTTTGAAAGTCGCCAACGAACTCAAGGCTATTCGAACAAAAGGTCATATCTAGTTGTGCAAGATTGTGTGACCCAAATCAATGATTGTGTGGACCAACTTAGCCAAGCCATTAAGGAACTACGTAGGTTGAACAAATTTAACTCTATCATCAATGATAAAGTGTTGTGGCACAAAAGTAACGCGTTGAGGCGTGGGTGAGCATTGCCTTAACAGATGCTAGCGATTTGTGTACAATCGTTCCTGGTCATACGATGAGCAAAAGGGTGGCTATTATTAAGGTTAAGGCCTTGAATGTAGAAGAAGTTACTAGTAATGCATTGGCTTTGTTCCAGCGATATGCATCTAGGTACAGCAAGCGGTAGTGGGAGCTAGCCACCAAGAAACACTAAATAATAGCAAAACACTAACTAATTTTTTTATCACACCCTTTGTTTGTTATGTACATGATACATGTTTTTCTTTGGGTGGGTTTGCATTGTTATTTATCAAGTGTAACATAGATGTGTGAATTATTTCATCAATATTTGCTTAAAAACACTATGCTAATTGGATTTTATCATTGATTACTTTCATTCTTTTATAATTGTTTTGGTGTCTTTTATTCACTAATGCAAGAAATGTGTATAGAGCAAGTTAAAAAACACTTTTAATATTGGTTTCTACTTATGTAGTTGTCATCAATCAAACATTGTAAGTTGGACTTTTAACACACCTCCTTTTAGAATTTGAAGTTATACTTTTAACACTTTAATTTCAACCATCTTAGTAATGAGTTTAACACCCGAAAATCCATTTACTAGATTTGGAATAGACTATAAATAGAATTCCACTAGAAAATTTTACAATAAGGTAATTATTTGATGAATATAATTTTAAGGACTACTTAGAAAATAAGGTAAGTCAAAGGGTTAGATAATAAACATTCATGTCAGCGAGTTTAAAATAGGCTAATCAAAGTATAATTGTGTAAGCGTTAAATTGTCTTAGTAAAATAAGTGAATATGGAAACAGTTTCACAACTATTATCCAGATGGCGTAGGTGACCACAAAGGTAGCAAAACACCGAAAGGCGCTCATATTTGAAGCGCACCAATTTAATATTATCCCCTCCAACATTAATCTTTTTCCCCCAACGGGCAGCGGGCACACCGACGTGTCTAATCAATTGTCATTAATGACTTAACACGAAAATCGAAGCGTCATCATTATGAATCACCTCGAGTTCCTCAACAGTCACCTCGTTACATTAATCCAATAAATGATTCTCTCAAAAGACGAAAAGGTGTGAATTAGGGTCGGTCCAAACAAAGAAGCTCGACTAGATCAATCTCGGGACATTATTTTCGTCCATTCGCATCAAGTCATGATCACACCTAAAGCGACCAGACTTGGGGGGCAACTGTTATGGAGTAATTACTAAGGTGTTAAATACACCCCCCCCTTTTCAAAACAAACTAGTGGGCCTACTGAGGCTGGGGCCCATTATTCCAGCAAGGTCCAACTATCAATGGCTAAGATCTAATCCCTCAATCGAATGGTTCAGATCTGTCTTCTAAAACACTATTTGACTCTATAAGTATAGTACTTATTGCTCATAATGAGGTACGCATTTATTATCACTTAATACTTGCATTCAGTGGCGGATCTTGACCATAAAATTGGAGGGGGCCAAAACAGTAACAAATATATAAACCAAAATTAATTGTGTTTCATAATAGTTTGCTTGGTTTAGTGGTCAAAGTTATCTTTGTCAATTTTAATGTCTTGAGTTCAAATATTGCTTAATGCAATTTTTATACTAATTTTTGAGAAAAATATACAAATAACTACTAAAAAGAGGTGTGGCCATCACAAGAATTGAACTGGGGACCCTAAATACACCAATAAAGCTCTTATCCGCTTGGCTACTAATACTTTTGTTGCTTAGTGTTCATTTGGTTCTATATATTCTAACTTTGAGTATAAAATATATCCGTGTATATATTAACTTAATGGGAGCCGGTGGGTACCGTGGCTCCCCCCGGCTCCTATAAAGATCCGCCACTGCTTGCATTAACTCTCCACTGTCTGACATTAGCATCAGAGTGGCTTCACATGTACACTCCACCTCGTCTCAGAACTCAACATCAGACTTCAGCATTGTTGATCAGCATCAGACTCTATCTACTATTTAGGATCGGATAACCCTTAGATGCTGTACAAAATATATCTTTTACCTTTTGAAAGTCGCCAACGAATTCAAGGCTATTCAGAACAAAAGGTCATATCTAGTTGTGCAAGATTGTGTGACCCAAATCAATGATTGTGTGGACCAACTTAGCCAAGCCATTAAGGAACTACGTAGGTTGAACAAATTTAACTCTATCATCATTGATAAAGTGTTGTGGCACATAAGTAACGTTGAGACGTGGGTGAGCATTGCCTTAACAGATGCTAGCAGTTGTGTGCAATCGTTCCCTGGTTATACGATGAGCAAAAGGGTGGCTATTATTAAGGTTAAGGTCTTGAATGTAGAAGAAGTTACTAGTAATGCATTGGCTTTGTTCCAAATGATATGCATCTAGGTACAGAGCAAGCGGTAGTGGGAGCTAGCCACCAAGAAACACTAAATAATAGCAAAACAAACTAACTAATTTTTTTATCACACCCTTTGTTTGTTATGTACATGATACATGTTTTTTCTTTGGGTGGGTTTGCATTGTTATTTATCAAGTGTAACATAGATGTGTGAATTATTTCATCAATATTTGCTTAAAAACACTATGCTAATTGGATTTTATCATTGATTACTTTCATTCTTTTATAATTGTTTTGGTGTCTTTTATTCACTAATGCAGTAAATGAGTATAGAGCAAGTTAAAAAAAACACTTTTAATATTGGTATCTACTTATGTAGTTGTCATCAATCAGCATTGTAAGTTGGACTTTTAACACACCTCCTTTTAGAATTTGAAGTTATACTTTTAACACTTTAATTTCAACGACTTAGTAATGAGTTTAACATAGAAAATCCATTTACTAGATTTGGAATAGACTATAAATAGAATTCCACTAGAAAATTTTACAATAAGGTAATTATTTGATGAATAGAATTTTAAGGACTACTTAGAAAATAAGGTAAGTCAAAGGGTTAGATAATAAACATTCATGTCAGCGAGTTTAAAATAGGCTAATCAAAGTATAATTGTGTAAGCGTTAAATTGTCTTAGTAAAATAAGGGAATATGGAAACAGTTTCACAACTATTATCCAGATGGCCTAGGTGACCACAAAGGAAGCAAAACACCGAAAGACGCTCATATTTGAAGCGCACCAATTTAATATTATCCCCTCCAACATTAATCTTTTTCCCCCAACGGGCAGCGGGCACACCAATGTGTCTAATCAATTGTCATTAATGACTTAACACGAAAATCGAAGCGTCATCATTATGAATCACCTCGAGTTCCCCAACAGTCACCTCGTTACATTAATCCAATAAATGATTCTCTCAAAAGACAAAAAGGTGTGAATTAGGGTCGGTCCAAACAAAGAAGCTCGACCAGATCATTCTCGGGACATTATTTTCGTCCATTCGCATCAAGTCATGATCACCCCTAAAGCGACCAGACTTGGGGGGCAACTGTTATGGAGTAATTACTAAGGTGTTAAATACACCCCCTTTTCAAAACAAACTAGTGGGCCTACTGAGGCTGGGGCCCATTATTCCAGCAAGGTCCAACTATCAATGGCTAAGATCTAATCCCTCAATCGAATGGTTCGGATCTGTCTTCTAAAACACTATTTGAATCTATAAGTATAGTACTTATTGCTCATAATGAGGTACGCATTTATTATCACTTAATACTTGCATTAACTCTCCACTGTCTGACATTAGCATCAGAGTGGCTTCACATGTACACTCCACCTCGTCTCAGAACTCAACATCAGACTTCAGCATTGTTGATCAGCATCAGACTCTATCTACTATTTAGGATCGGATAACCCTTAGATGCTGTACAAAATATATCTTTTACCTTTTGAAAGTCGCCAACGAATTCAAGGCTATTCAGAACAAAATGTCATATCTAGTTGTGCAAGATTGTGTGACCCAAATCAATGATTGTGTGGACCAACTTAGCCAAGCCATTAAGGAACTACGTAGGTTGAACAAATTTAACTCTATCATCAATGATAAAGTGTTGTGGCACATAAGTAACGTTGAGACGTGGGTGAGCATTGCCTTAACAGATGCTAGCAGTTGTGTGCAATCGTTCCCTGGTCATACGATGAGCAAAAGGGTGGCTATTATTAAGGTTAAGGTCTTGAATGTAGAAGAAGTTACTAGTAATGCATTGGCTTTGTTCCAGCGATATGCATCTAGGTACAGGCAAGTAGCCGTGGGAGCTAGCCACCAAGAAACACTAAATAATAGCAAAACAGCTAACTAATTTTTTTATCACACCCTTTGTTTGTTATGTACATGATACATGTTTTTTCTTTGGGTGGGTTTGCATTGTTATTTATCAAGTGTAACATAGATGTGTGAATTATTTCATCAATATTTGCTTAAAAACACTATGCTAATTGGATTTTATCATTGATTACTTTCATTCTTTTATAATTGTTTTGGTGTCTTTTATTCACTAATGCAGTAAATGGGTATAGAGCAAGTTAAAAAAAACACTTTTAATATTGGTTTCTACTTATGTAGTTGTCATCAATCAGCATTGTAAGTTGGACTTTTAACACACCTCCTTTTAGAATTTGAAGTTATACTTTTAACACTTTAATTTCAACCATCTTAGTAATGAGTTTAACACCCGAAAATCCATTTACTAGATTTGGAATAGACTATAAATAGAATTCCACTAGAAAATTTTACAATAAGGTAATTATTTGATGAATATAATTTTAAGGACTACTTAGAAAATAAGGTAAGTCAAAGGGTTAGATAATAAACATTCATGTCAGCGAGTTTAAAATAGGCTAATCAAAGTATAATTGTGTAAGCGTTAAATTGTCTTAGTAAAATAAGGGAATATGGAAACAGTTTCACAACTATTATCCAGATGGCCTAGGTGACCACAAAGGTAGCAAAACACCGAAAGACGCTCATATTTGAAGCGCACCAATTTAATATTATCCCCTCCAACATTAATCTTTTTCCCCCAACGGGCAGCGGGCACACCAATGTGTCTAATCAATTGTCATTAATGACTTAACACGAAAATCGAAGCGTCATCATTATGAATCACCTCGAGTTCCCCAACAGTCACCTCGTTACATTAATCCAATAAATGATTCTCTCAAAAGACAAAAAGGTTTGAATTAGGGTCGGTCCAAACAAAGAAGCTCGACCAGATCAATCTCGGGACATTATTTTCGTCCATTCGCATCAAGTCATGATCACCCCTAAAGCGACCAGACTTGGGGGGCAACTGTTATGGAGTAATTACTAAGGTGTTAAATACACCCCCCCCCTTTTCAAAACAAACTAGTGGGCCTACTGAGGCTGGGGCCCATTATTCCAGCAAGGTCCAACTATCAATGGCTAAGATCTAATCCTCAATCGAATGGTTCGGATCTGTCTTCTAAAACACTATTTGACTCTATAAGTATAGTACTTATTGCTCATAATGAGGTGCGCATTTATTATCACTTAATACTTGCATTAACTCTCTCCACCGCATCGACATTAGCATCGAGTGGCTTCACATGTACACTCCACCTCGTCTCGTAACTCAACATCGGACTTGACATTGTTGATCAAAGATCGACTCTATCTACTATTTAGGACCAGGATAACCCTTAGATCTTTGTACAAAATAAGTCTTTTACCTTTTGAAAGTCGCCAACGAACTCAAGGCTATTCAGAACAAAAGGTCATATCTAGTTGTGCAAGATTGTGTGACCCAAATCAATGATTGTGTGGACCAACTTAGCCAAGCCATTAAGGAACTACGTAGGTTGAACAAATTTAACTCTATCATCAATGATAAAGTGTTGTGGCACAAAAGTAACGTTGAGACGTGGGTGAGCATTGCCTTAACAGATGCTAGCGGTTGTGTACAATCGTTCCCTGGTCATACGATGAGCAAAAAGGGTGGCTATTATTAAGGTTAAGGCCTTGAATGTAGAAGAAGTTACTAGTAATGCATTGGCTTTGTTCCAATGATATGCATCTAGGTACGTGCAAGCAACCGTGGAGCTAGCCACCAAGAAACACTAAATAATAGCAAAACAGCTAACTAATTTTTTTATCACACCCTTTGTTTGTTATGTACATGATACATGTTTTTTCTTTGGGTGGGTTTGCATTGTTATTTATCAAGTGTAACATAGATGTGTGAATTATTTCATCAATATTTGCTTAAAAACACTATGCTAATTGGATTTTATCATTGATTACTTTCATTCTTTTATAATTGTTTTGGTGTCTTTTATTCACTAATGCAGTAAATGTGTATAGAGCAAGTTAAAAAAAACACTTTTAATATTGGTTTCTACTTATGTAGTTGTCATCAATCAGCATTGTAAGTTGGACTTTTAACACACCTCCTTTTAGAATTTGAAGTTATACTTTTAACACTTTAATTTCAACCATCTTAGTAATGAGTTTAACACCCGAAAATCCATTTACTAGATTTGGAATAGACTATAAATAGAATTCCACTAGAAAATTTTACAATAAGGTAATTATTTGATGAATATAATTTTAAGGACTACTTAGAAAATAAGGTAAGTCAAAGGGTTAGATAATAAACATTCATGTCAGCGAGTTTAAAATAGGCTAATCAAAGTATAATTGTGTAAGCGTTAAATTGTCTTAGTAAAATAAGGGAATATGGAAATAGTTTCACAACTATTATCCAGATGGCCTAGGTGACCACAAAGGTAGCAAAACACCGAAAGGCGCTCATATTTGAAGCGCACCAATTTAATATTATCCCTACAACATTAATCTTTTTCCCCAACGGGCAATGGGCGAACCAATGTGTCTAATCAATTGTCATTAATGACTTAACACGAAAATCGAAGCGTCATCATTATGAATCACCTCGAGTTCCTCAACAGTAACCTCGTTACATTAATCCAATAAATGATTCTCTCAAAAGACGAAAAGGTGTGAATTAGGGTCGGTCCAAACAAAGAAGCTCGACTAGATCAATCTCGGGACATTATTTTCGTCCATTCGCATCAAGTCATGATCACCCCTAAAGCGACCAGACTTGGGGGGCAACTGTTATGGAGTAATTATTAAGGTGTTAAATACACCGCGCCCCCTTTTCAAAACAAACTAGTGGGCCTCATCGAGGTGGGGCCCATTATTCCAGCAAGGTCCAACTATCAATGGCTAAGATCTAATCCCTCAATCGAATGGTTCGGATCTGTCTTCTAAAACACTATTTGACTCTATAAGTATAGTACTTATTGCTCATAATGAGGTACGCATTTATTATCACTTAATACTTGCATTAACTCTCCTTTATCGACATTAGCATCGAGTGGCTTCACATGTACACTCCACCTCGTCTCGAGAACTCAACATCGGACTTCAAAGATTGTTGATCAAAGATCGGACTCTATCTACAATTTAGGATCGGATAACCCTTAGATGTTTGTACAAAATATATCTTTTACCTTTTGAAAGTCGCCAACGAATTCAAGGCTATTCAGAACAAAAGGTCATATCTAGTTGTGCAAGATTGTGTGACACAAATCAATGATTGTGTGGACCAACTTAGCCAAGCCATTAAGGAACTCACGTAGGTTGAACAAATTTAACTCTATCATCAATGATAAAGTGTTGTGGCACATAAGTAACGTTGAGGCGTGGGTGAGCATTGCCTTAACGGATGCTAGCGGTTGTGTGCAATCGTTCCACTGGTCATACGATGAGCAAAAAGGGTGGCTATTATTAAGGTTAAGGTCTTGAATGTAGAAGAAGTTACTAGTAATGCATTGGCTTTGTTCCAAATGATATGCATCTAGGTACGTGCAAGCGGCAAGTGGGAGCTAGCCACCAAGAAACACTAAATAATAGCAAAAAGCACTAACTAATTTTTTTATCACACCCTTTGTTTGTTATGTACATGATACATGTTTTTTCTTTGGGTGGGTTTGCATTGTTATTTATCAAGTGTAACATAGATGTGTGAATTATTTCATCAATATTTGCTTAAAAACACTATGCTAATTGGATTTTATCATTGATTACTTTCATTCTTTTATAATTGTTTTGGTGTCTTTTATTCACTAATGCAGTAAATGGGTATAGAGCAAGTTAAAAAAAACACTTTTAATATTGGTTTCTACTTATGTAGTTGTCATCAATCAACATTGTAAGTTGGACTTTTAACACACCTCCTTTTAGAATTTGAAGTTATACTTTTAACACTTTAATTTCAACCATCTTAGTAATGAGTTTAACACCCGAAAATCCATTTACTAGATTTGGAATAGACTATAAATAGAATTCCACTAGAAAATTTTACAATAAGGTAATTATTTGATGAATATAATTTTAAGGACTACTTAGAAAATAAGGTAAGTCAAAGGGTTAGATAATAAACATTCATGTCAGCGAGTTTAAAATAGGCTAATCAAAGTATAATTGTGTAAGCGTTGAATTGTCTTAGTAAAATAAGGGAATATGGAAACAGTTTCACAACTATTATCCAGATGGCCTAGGTGACCACAAAGGTAGCAAAACACCGAAAGACGCTCATATTTGAAGCGCACCAATTTAATATTATCCTCCAACATTAATCTTTTTCCCCGGCCAGGCGGTGGGCACACCAATGTGTCTAATCAATTGTCATTAATGACTTAACACGAAAATCGAAGCGTCATCATTATGAATCACCTCGAGTTCCCCAACAGTCACCTCGTTACATTAATCCAATAAATGATTCTCTCAAAAGACAAAAAGGTTTGAATTAGGGTCGGTCCAAACAAAGAAGCTCGACGGATCAATCTCGGGACATTATTTTCGTCCATTCGCATCAAGTCATGATCACCCCTAAAGCGACCGGACTTGGGGGCAATCGTTATGGAGTAATTACTAAGGTGTTAAATACACCCCCTTTTCAAAACAAACTAGTGGGCCCCTCACGAGGTGGGGCCCATTATTCCAAAGAAGGTCCAACTATCAATGGCTAAGATCTAATCCCTCAATCGAATGGTTCGGATCTGTCTTCTAAAACACTATTTGACTCTATAAGTATAGTACTTATTGCTCATAATGAGGTACGCATTTATTATCACTTAATACTTGCATTAACTCTCCACTGTCTGACATTAGCATCAGAGTGGCTTCACATGTACACTCCACCTCGTCTCAGAACTCAACATCAGACTTCAGCATTGTTGATCAGCATCAGACTCTATCTACTATTTAGGACCGGATAACCCTTAGATACTGTACAAAATAAGTCTTTTACCTTTTGAAAGTCGCCAACGAACTCAAGGCTATTCAGAACAAAAGGTCATATCTAGTTGTGCAAGATTGTGTGACCCAAATCAATGATTGTGTGGACCAACTTAGCCAAGCCATTAAGGAACTACGTAGGTTGAACAAATTTAACTCTATCATCAATGATAAAGTGTTGTGGCACAAAAGTAACGTTGAGACGTGGGTGAGCATTGCCTTAACAGATGCTAGCAGTTGTGTACAATCGTTCCCTGGTCATACGATGAGCAAAAGGGTGGCTATTATTAAGGTTAAGGCCTTGAATGTAGAAGAAGTTACTAGTAATGCATTGGCTTTGTTCCAGCGATATGCATCTAGGTACAGGCAAGCAGCCGTGGGAGCTAGCCACCAAGAAACACTAAATAATAGCAAAACAGCTAACTAATTTTTTTATCACACCCTTTGTTTGTTATGTACATGATACATGTTTTTTCTTTGGGTGGGTTTGCATTGTTATTTATCAAGTGTAACATAGATGTGTGAATTATTTCATCAATATTTGCTTAAAAACACTATGCTAATTGGATTTTATCATTGATTACTTTCATTCTTTTATAATTGTTTTGGTGTCTTTTATTCACTAATGCAGTAAATGTGTATAGAGCAAGTTAAAAAAAACACTTTTAATATTGGTTTCTACTTATGTAGTTGTCATCAATCAGCATTGTAAGTTGGACTTTTAACACACCTCCTTTTAGAATTTGAAGTTATACTTTTAACACTTTAATTTCAACCATCTTAGTAATGAGTTTAACACCCGAAAATCCATTTACTAGATTTGGAATAGACTATAAATAGAATTCCACTAGAAAATTTTACAATAAGGTAATTATTTGATGAATATAATTTTAAGGACTACTTAGAAAATAAGGTAAGTCAAAGGGTTAGATAATAAACATTCATGTCAGCGAGTTTAAAATAGGCTAATCAAAGTATAATTGTGTAAGCGTTAAATTGTCTTAGTAAAATAAGGGAATATGGAAACAGTTTCACAACTATTATCCAGATGGCCTAGGTGACCACAAAGGTAGCAAAACACCGAAAGGCGCTCATATTTGAAGCGCACCAATTTAATATTATCCCCTACAACATTAATCTTTTTCCCCCAACGGGCAGCGGGCAGACCAATGTGTCTAATCAATTGTCATTAATGACTTAACACGAAAATCGAAGCGTCATCATTATGAATCACCTCGAGTTCCTCAACAGTAACCTCGTTACATTAATCCAATAAATGATTCTCTCAAAAGACGAAAAGGTGTGAATTAGGGTCGGTCCAAACAAAGAAGCTCGACTAGATCAATCTCGGGACATTATTTTCGTCCATTCGCATCAAGTCATGATCACCCCTAAAGCGACCAGACTTGGGGGGCAACTGTTATGGAGTAATTATTAAGGTGTTAAATACACCCCCCCCTTTTCAAAACAAACTAGTGGGCCTCTCTCGAGGTGGGGCCCATTATTCCAGCAAGGTCCAACTATCAATGGCTAAGATCTAATCCCTCAATCGAATGGTTCGGATCTGTCTTCTAAAACACTATTTGACTCTATAAGTATAGTACTTATTGCTCATAATGAGGTACGCATTTATTATCACTTAATACTTGCATTAACTCTCCACTGTCTGACATTAGCATCAGAGTGGCTTCACATGTACACTCCACCTTGTCTCAGAACTCAACATCAGACTTCAGCATTGTTGATCAGCATCAGACTCTATCTACTATTTAGGACCGGATAACCCTTAGATACTGTACAAAATAAGTCTTTTACCTTTTGAAAGTCGCCAACGAACTCAAGGCTATTCAGAACAAAAGGTCATATCTAATTGTGCAAGATTGTGTGACCCAAATCAATGATAGTGTGGACCAACTTAGCCAAGCCATTAAGGAACTACGTAGGTTGAACAAATTTAACTCTCTCATCAATGATAAAGTGTTGTGGCACATAAGTAACGTTGAGACGTGGGTGAGCATTGCCTTAACAGATGCTAGCAGTTGTGTGCAATCGTTCCCTGGTCATACGATGAGCAAAAGGGTGGCTATTATTAAGGTTAAGGCCTTGAATGTAGAAGAAGTTACTAGTAATGCATTGGCTTTGTTCCAGCGATATGCATCTAGAGTAGGTGCAGCAGCGGTAGTGGGAGCTAGCCACCAAGAAACACTAAATAATAGCAAAAAGCGCTAACTAATTTTTTTATCACACCCTTTGTTTGTTATGTACATGATACATGTTTTTTCTTTGGGTGGGTTTGCATTGTTATTTATCAAGTGTAACATAGATGTGTGAATTATTTCATCAATATTTGCTTAAAAACACTATGCTAATTGGATTTTATCATTGATTACTTTCATTCTTTTATAATTGTTTTGGTGTCTTTTATTCACTAATGCAGTAAATGGGTATAGAGCAAGTTAAAAAAACACTTTTAATATTGGTTTCTACTTATGTAGTTGTCATCAATCAGCATTGTAAGTTGGACTTTTAACACACCTCCTTTTAGAATTTGAAGTTATACTTTTAACACTTTAATTTCAACCATCTTATTAATGAGTTTAACACCCGAAAATCCATTTACTAGATTTGGAATAGACTATAAATAGAATTCCACTAGAAAATTTTACAATAAGGTAATTATTTGATGAATATAATTTTAAGGACTACTTAGAAAATAAGGTAAGTCAAAGGGTTAGATAATAAACATTCATGTCAGCGAGTTTAAAATAGGCTAATCAAAGTATAATTGTGTAAGCGTTAAATTGTCTTAGTAAAATAAGGGAATATGGAAACAGTTTCACAACTATTATCCAGATGGCCTAGGTGACCACAAAGGTAGCAAAACACCGAAAGGCGCTCATATTTGAAGCGCACCAATTTAATATTATCCCCTCCAACATTAATCTTTTTCCCCAACGAGGCGTAGGCGAGACCAATGTGTCTAATCAATTGTCATTAATGACTTAACACGAAAATCAAGCGTCATCATTATGAATCACCTCGAGTTCCTAAACAATCACCTCGTTACATTAATCCAATAAATGATTCTCTCAAAAGAGGCGAAAAGGTGTGAATTGGCGTCGGTCCAAACAAAGAAGCTCGACGGATCAATCTCGGGACATTATTTTCGTCCATTCGCATCAAGTCATGATCACCCCTAAAGCGACCAAACTTGGGGGGCAACTGTTATGGAGTAATTACTAAGGTGTTAAATACACCCCCTTTTCAAAAAAACTAGTGGGCCTCTCGAGGTGGGGCCCATTATTCCAAAGCAAGGTCCAACTATCAATGGCTAAGATCTAATCCACGAATCGAATGGTTCGGACCGTCTTCTAAAACACTATTTGACTCTATAAGTATAGTACTTATTGCTCATAATGAGGTACGCATTTATTATCACTTAATACTTGCATTAACTCTCCACTGTCTGACATTAGCATCAGAGTGGCTTCACATGTACACTCCACCTCGTCTCAGAACTCAACATCAGACTTCAGCATTGTTGATTAGCATCAGACTCTATCTACTATTTAGGATCGCATAACCCTTAGATACTGTACAAAATAAGTCTTTTACCTTTTGAAAGTCGCCAACGAACTCAAGGCTATTCAGAACAAAAGGTCATATCTAGTTGTGCAAGATTTTGTGACCCAAATCAATGATAGTGTGGACCAACTTAGCCAAGCCATTAAGGAACTACGTAGGTTGAACAAATTTAACTCTATCATCAATGATAAAGTGTTGTGGCACATAAGTAACGTTGAGACGTGGGTGAGCACTGTCATCAATCAGCGTTGTAAGTTGGACTTTTAACACACCTCCTTTTAGAATTTGAAGTTATACTTTTAACACTTTAACTTCAACCATCTTAGTAATGAGTTTAACACCCGAAAATCCATTTACTAGATTTGGAATAGACTATAAATAGAATTCCACTAGAAAATTTTACAATAAGGTAATTATTTGATGAATATAATTTTAAGGACTACTTAGAAAATAAGGTAAGTCAAAGGGTTAGATAATAAACATTCATGTCAGCGAGTTTAAAATAGGCTAATCAAAGTATAATTGTGTAAGCGTTAAATTGTCTTATCATCTTAGGCGCCATTTTCTTGGGCATTTGGCGCCCCTCTCCTTCCACTCAACAACCCAACAATTTCAAACATATTTTTACTCAACAATTCAATTCTCAATTTAATAACACTCATCTAGGTAATTAATTCAACAACATTTAATTCACACATCCTCATAATTCTTCACATTGGAGCATTCAAACAAACACATGGTATGCATATTTCACAACACCTATATTCCAAACATCAAACATCATATTGTCACCATTTTAAACACCAAATTCAACAACCACATATAATTAACAGAAAATTCACACAAACAAACAACCTAGTGCTATTCCACACACAATACATATCATACAAATTATTATAGATATAAATGAGAATCCCCTAACCTTCAATGAGCTAGAATTCCAAGCTAACACCAAAAATCAACCAAATGGAGCACTCCACTTCTCCTTTTCAGCACAACCGAACTCTCTCCTCCCTTGGGTGAAAATGGAAAATCAAAATGGACAAGAATGAGCCTATAGAACTCATGGAAATGGGATGGGGAAAGGAAATGAGGAAGATTGAGGCCAAAAACTCACTTACCAAACAAAACCCAAGAGAAGCCTTCTCCTTTCTTCCCCCTCTCCTAGCGTCGGCCTCCCCCTCCTCTTCTCCCTATTCTTTTCGTTGCCTTTCTTTCAATTTGGGGAAAATGAGACCCTTTCCTTAGGGTTTTAGGGGTTTAGGGAATTGGGCTTGGGTCACTAGTTGACTTGGGCCCTTTATTAGCACCACCCTAGATACTCCAACACATCATCCCAATTTAACTAAAATACTTCTCATTTATTTACTACACCTCTCTTTAAATTAATTATTTACCCTTAATTTATTTTAATATAGCCAACTAAAATACTACTTAATTAAATTAGTCAAATACTCATTTAATTAAATTAATAAATTAACCACCTAAGCAAATAAATTGAATAATTCCCCAATTTAATATTCGGGGTGTTACAACTCTCCCCCACTTAGAATATTTTCGTCCTCGAAAATCTAACTATCATGGACATTTAAACTTAAACTCACCACAACAAACAATCATTGAATTCTATCATGTCACCCTAAATAAAACTCGTACCCCTAAAAGTAACCCTCACTCCTCGTAGGCTCCGAACACTTAGTACTAATGTGCTCCACTTCACCACAGTTGTAGCAGACCACACCCTTCTTCTCACACTTAGCAGCTATATGAGCTTCCTTACCACACTCGAAACACTTGTTGACCATGCAATCTGGACTCTTATGCCCCGGCTTACCCCACTTGTGACACACAATCCCCGCAGTAACGTCTCCCCCACTTGGCTTCTTGCCCGAACCCTCCTCTCCTTCACTATCTTGTAGGAACGATTGCTATCCTCCTCGACAATCTACGCTAAACTCATGAAATCAACATGCACTCTTCTTATCTCCTCTAACCGTTATCATCCAAGTCCTATCGTACACACAACAGATCAAACATTCTTCCCTAAACTCTTACTCCCCAATTAGGTATTCTAACCTGTAGGTTGTCAAAGTCCTACCCGACTACCCAACACAAGGGACAACAACAATCATGGCCAGAGGTCCAACAACCTAACAACCGTAATTAACACAACAATACCAGTCTCAACAATTATCATATATCCAATATTATTCACACCAACAATTAACACGATCATAATAACAAAATTCAAGTTCAACCTATGAAGTTAATTACTCTTGTCAACACTTAGTAAAGAAAACAATTTAAGGCATGGAAGTACACCAAATATCCCATTACACAGTTTTCATCACTAAATTTATAATCCGCGTAAAATAATCTTTCAAGAAGTGACAAGTAACAATAGTAATAGCAACAACAAGACTACAGTTAAGTCATAAATCGAACAAATTTTTCCCAATTGTATTTCACAATTAGAAGGTGCTCAAAATTGCATATATTTGTTTCTAAAACTCAACGATTAAGATTGGACTCACATTCACATAACATAAGGACTCTAACTCACCTAATAATGCAATTAGTGTAATACCCAATAACTCATCAAACAACACCTAATCACCGCCTAATTGGTGCAAAGCCGAAATCATGTCTCGGTTTGGAAATAAAATCTTAGAATGACTTGGAACAAAATTCAACACTAATTTGACATCCCATTCATTCCCAATACTACAAAGTTTTCCCAAGTACCGTTTTTGCAAAATCATAGGATTCACAGTTTTGTCAAAAGGAAATTATACGCAAACCCCCAACCTTACTATCGCTCGAGCATGCAACCTCGTAAACACTACCTATTAGTTCAAAATTTATTTTCCGACATAAACTCCAATGGTAAGGAAAATTAATCATTTAATTGTGACAAATCACATCATGCTCATTAAACAAGTCCAATTGAAACACGGAAGGTGTCGAACTTCAAATTATGCAATCTTAGTTGAGTTAATGAAAATATAGCCTTACACAACGGTTCACTTTAGCATACTCACTTCGAGACAATTAAGCACAAATCAAACTTACATTCATTTACATCACAGGAACAATCAATTCATAATGGAGGCATCAACCAAGTGCAACAATATTCAACAAGCAATCATTCAAATATCGTCCAGTGTATACTTACCACAGTTAGGTCATATAAAAATTACTTTCTATATTCTAACAAGCTACTCAAAGAATCAACCAAATTAAACTTAGTGCATGCATCCTAATTTAATAACAACCATGAGTTATTGTCGCCTCTTTCAGTGGTGATGAGTGATTGGGGTGATCAATCCCTCCTACTCATGCAACCAACCAATCAAGGTCACAAAACTACTTCCCTTTCAATTTATAACTACCACATTAAAAGATTTCTAACGCAGTCCGGAGTGCGAAGGCGTCGTCACGACTTTCACTCCTTTGACGTCGTTAGAACTCTTTTAATCACACATACTGAAAGTGATATGCTGACAATGATCCACGAACAGACAAAATCAATGCTGCAATCACCAGTTACACAGTCCAGTCACATATACATTAATAATGCAGTATAACTTTCAATTGTAATCCAACAAATAAGTCACAAGGCACGTCAATGAATGAACAAACCAACAAGGTTAACAGCAATAATCAGCAACATAATTATGTTTTAGAGCAGTACCAAGACTCGAGGGGGTTGTGATTCGATAACTTGGCGGACGGACGAGCGCGCTCGATACCACTAATGTAACACCCCCTTCTATTATTTATTATTTTACTAAATAGAAATTAGAGTTTTCAAAAACTTTTCCGCGCACCTCAAAGAGAGTGCTACATTTCATCAACATCACAAATATAATAATAATAAAACTCAAACGCATCTAGTGCGTGGATATATATAACATATCCAAATGGGGTAAACCCTCAAACCTATTTAAAGTTTACAACAATAATCCAGAAATAGTTTTCACAGCACAGCGGAAATAAAACAAGTTTAGTAGATTCAGTACATGATCCAAAAACAGTCTAGTGCTTAAAAGAAATGATAATACTATAAACCCTCGTCCCCGGTGTTACTAATCAGAGCTTGACACAATAACCCAGGAAGGCATAGGCACCTTCCCTCAGAATCACCTGCATGTCGCCACGAGAGCAGGCAACATCAAAATGCTAGGGTGAGTCTCTTTACATAAATAATAACAAGTAAGATAAGCATTATATTAGGAAAGCATCTAGTAACATCAATCCACAACAATTAAGTCATTTACCATTCAATTATAATACCAAGAAGCAACCACAACAAATTGACTAAGCATCATCAAGGATTCTAAGATGGTATGAGTAAATGCATGTATGCAATATGCATGTGGATCCATAACCACCTCAATAACCCCGTCGGGCAACCACCGCTTTTGGCCGAAGCCATACCACCACTTTTTGGCCGAAGCCATACCACCGCTTTTATATGCATATGATTTATGTGACACCATGACAATGCATCACAACATAATAAATACATCACATCAATTATTACCCACCACTTTGGCCGAAGCCCACATCAATTATTAACCCACCTCTTTGGCCGAAGCCCACATCACCTCTTTATCATCTCCTCACCACCACACCTCATTTATTAAATTAAATTCCACCTAAGGACCAAACCACCTCATAAGGACCTCTTCCACACCTAAGGACCAATTTGAGACATCAAAGATTAATTCAGTGCTTAGGGAATTATTGGACACATTAGGATTAATTTGACACTAAGGGACTATTTTGTCATGCCAAGGATTAATTTAATGCTTAGGGACTATTTTGTCACACCAAGGATTAAATTAATTCTTAGGGACTAAAACATCACTTAGACACTTTTGGCACATCTAGGCGCCATGGGCGACCAATATGGCGCCAGCAGCACACACACGGCCTAGACACTACACAACCACACCCCAGCGCCAAATTCCCGTGGGGTGGCGCCCCACACCCCAGACACACCACGTTGACTCTGGCGCCACATTCCCCAGCAAGTGGCGCCCTTGACCTGACACTTGCCCACGCACGCATCTCAGCACCCACACCTAAGCACCAGGCGCCAAATTCACAGAGAATTGGTGCCTCCCGCATGCACACACGCCTGACACACACACACTAGACACAGCGCCACATTCCTAGTGAATTGGCGCCCGACTGCCTCTGCCCAACACACAGACACTGGCGCCAATTTGCCTAGCAAATGGCGCCCCTTCCCAAAGAAACAAGCCCAACCGAACCAAAGCCTCATCTTAGGCGCCATTTTCTTGGGCATTTGGCGCCCCTCTCCTTCCACTCACCAACCCAACAATTTCAAACATATTTTTACTCAACAATTCAATTCTCAATTTAATAACACTCATCTAGGTAATTAATTCAACAACATTTAATTCACACATCCTCATAATTCTTCACATTGGAGCATTCAAACAAACACATGGTATGCATATTTCACAACACCTATATTCCAAACATCAAGCATCATATTGTCACCATTTTAAACACCAAATTCAACAACCACATATAATTAACAGAAAATTCACACAAACAAACAACCTAGTGCTATTCCACACACAATACATATCATACAAATTATTATAGATATAAATGAGAATCCCCTAACCTTCAATGAGCTAGAATTCCAAGCTAACACCAAAAATCAACCAAATGGAGCACTCCACTTCTCCTTTTCAGCACAACCGAACTCTCTCCTCCCTTGGGTGAAAACGGAAAATCAAAATGGACAAGAATGAGCCTATAGAACTCATGGAAATGGGATGGGGAAAGGAAATGAGGAAGATTGAGGCCAAAAACTCACTTACCAAACAAAACCCAAGAAGAGAAGCCTTCTCCTTTCTTCCCTATCCTAGCGTCGGCCTCCTCCTCTTCTCCCTATTCTTTTTCGTTGCCTTTCTTTCAATTTGGGGGAAATGAGACCCTTTCCTTAGGGTTTTAGGGGTTTAGGGAATTGGGCTTGGGTCACTAGTTGACTTGGGCCCTTTATTAGCACCACCCTAGATACTCCAACACATCATCCCAATTTAACTAAAATACTTCTCATTTATTTACTACACCTCTCTTTAAATTAATTATTTACCCTTAATTTATTTTAATATAGCCAACTAAAATACTACTTAATTAAATTAGTCAAATACTCATTTAATTAAATTAATAAATTAACCACCTAAGCAAATAAATTGAATAATTCCCCAATTTAATATTTGGGGTGTTACAATTAGGTCTGTTCATATCGCGACACAGCCGTCTAAATCGCGACGCGACCTGTCTGTAAAAAAGTGGCCGAAGTCACTCGACCTTGATGCGACGCGATGAAGAGAAGTTCGCGATGCGATGCGAACTGAAAAAACACAGCAGCTGGGGTTTTCAAGATTGCGTTTTTACTGTTCCTCCTTCTTGCTCTGCGGCTCAAAAATCCTGATGGTGATCTTCTCTACTATTCGCGTGTCCTTGTGGTGGATTTCCATCACATTAAGTTCGATTTTTACATCATTCATCATCTCCAGGTATTTCTAATCTTCTTATTAATGGATTAAACTGAACTTTTGGGTATAAAGAAGTCAAAGTGGGAACGAATTTTGTTGATATGGAGAAGGGAGAAACTGATAAATCTTCTTCATCATTCTAGTTGAAGTTGATGCTTGATGTTGGTAAATTGAAAGGGTGAAGTTAAATTTTAAAATTTGTTGTGTGTGGTGAACAATTACCTTGTGTTGTAGGTGAAGTGTTTGATGAAAGTACCTAGTGAAGTTCTTGTTGATTGAATGTTGTTTAGGATAGGGGATTCTTGTGATGTAATGCTAAACTTGTGAAATCGAGGATTGATGTTGAATTTGGGGCTGATTTATTGTTGATTTTACCCTATGAAGCTAGTCATTCAATACATGATTTCCTCAATGATTGTTATCACGAAAGTGTAGATTTTAAGTCATTATTATGATTAGATGCTTGTACATGGTTGTTTCTAATTAGGGACTAACATGTGGAATTTTATACTCTATTTGGGAAACACAAATAGTTCATCTTTGTTAGAGCCCTTTTAGGTAGAATTGTAATAATTTGGGGATTGTTTCAAAATTTAAATACGTGAGGTTTATCTTTTATCCCCAGTTTGTGTCAATTTTGCCATCACATGCTTTTGTTGGTCTAAGAAAGAATGATGTCATTTCATTTGTGAATTGCTCTGTCTCTGAAACTCATTCGTGAATTTGTTGAGTGGAACCTATACCAATGTGTTCCCTGAGAACTAATAAAAGTTTGCAGGAATTCTTTACAGGTGTGCCAATGGGAAAGACAACCAAGGTCGGTCCTTCAAAGTAGAAGCGGGGAGAGCCATGAGTGGTAGAGCCTTCTTTTGATGACAACAAGTTCAAATCAGTTGAACATGAAAAGTGTGGTACCAGAACGTGGTGAAAAAAAAAATCAATCCGAAGCGGGCTTTTGATCTCAGCACTAGAGAACTCCCTATCATAAGCTCCACGCTCCAGTAATTGGGCTGGCTCACTTTCAACTCCTTGATCAAGGAGGCTAACCAAAGCATGGTCGAGAGTTCTACGCCGATGCATACTGACTGATGATGATTGTAGTTGCTTAGCTCTAATACGTTTTGCATCTTACCATGTGATCACTTTTGCATGCATTATTCTGTAGATAAAGGTATTGCCATTTGTTTAAGTTAAAGGTTGAGGAAAGTCTGGATTATATGTTGGCAAGCTTCTGATAGTTCAATCTCTTAAAATCCCAGCTGTGAGGTTTGACCCTAAACACTTGTGATTCATTGACTATATGGGCATTCCTTGCATGCATTATTCTGTAGAACTTGAACTTGTGCTTAATTGTCTTACTTTTGATTTATACACACAATGAGACAGTTTTTCTTGGAAACTCAGAGCCTTTCAAACCACCTCTTAATTATTTATCCTTTGCTAGCCCCTTTGAGCCTAATCGTTTTTTTTATTTTTTGTTTTGTTCTGATATAGACCGCACCAGGCAAACTAAATTCATAGTTTGCTCTCTTGACTTGGAGTTAGGTAGACAGTGTATGCAAGTGTGGGAAATATCTAAGTTTGGGGTTGCTCATGTAATAGCAACAAATTAAGTTTGGGGTGGTATATACAAGAGAAAGGAAAAATGCAAACAATGAAAAAAAATCATATATACACAAACAAAAAAAACAAGGAAAAAGAAATACACAAAAAGAAAGAAAAAATCCTTCTCTTGTGAAATATTGTTGGGGGAAAATTGTGAGTGGTGAGATTGCTTAAAGTGTGAGACCAACGAGAATTGTGTCTAACTCCAAGTCTTGAACCTACTTACCCAAATAATATCCACCCTTACCTAAGCCCCATTACAACCCTTAAAGTCCTCGAATAGTGTGTGTGCTGATCATTTTGTGTGGACTTTTCTAGAACTTGATCAAGCCTATGAAACGATGATGCATGTATTGTGAATTGAGTGTTTACCTTATACACTTCTGAGAAGAGAGACAAATTGGTGAGATGTGTGAAAAGAGCGAACTTGAGAATGCTTGCCTCTATATGATCTTGTGTTTTCCAATTCAATTTGTCTTGCTAATCAATGGACATTATGCTTAATGATGGTTTTTGATGTGTTGAAGTGTCTAATGGTATGTGTTGAATGATTACTTGTTGTTCAGTTTAAAGCCAGAATGCTAGTCTTTGTTTGTGTTTTGGTCAATTATCACGGGGAAATAACATAGATTTCAATTGATGTCATTATGATTGCATTGTAAGCTATATCATCTTCTCTAGTGCTTATTGTAAAAGAAAACCTTCAATTTGATGTTGGGTCAACTAGCGAACCAGACAACTTGCCTAGTGACGCAATAGAGAAAAGAAGAGAAAAATGTGTGCAGTTTCGCGTCGCGACCAGATGCCACCGCGTCGCGACCCAGGCTAAAAATCCTGTCATCGCATCGCGACTGAATCGCATCGCGTCGCGATGGTCTGCAGATTTGACAGCAATTTAAGTGAAAAATCAGATTTTTTGGGGCATTCGGCTGGGATGCGAAAATAGGGTTTTGGAGCTGTGGTGTGGTGAAATATATGCAAGTATACATAGTCACACAAGTAATAAGAGATAAGAAAGGTAGAACCCACAGGGATTATGTATTGTAAAGCTTTGTATATTCAGAGTGTACACTTAGTGTGCTACACTATGCACTAATTTTTGGTTTGGAGTTTTCAAGGTAAGTAAAAAAACAATATAAACAGTAAAGAGTGTAAGGAATCAGTTAGATAAAGTAGTTGAGATGTTTTCACCAAGTATTTTACTTCTAAGTGTTATAGTGGAGTGTGTGTCTGTCAGCACTTTCTTCAGAGTTTCATTACAAGCTTCCTATGTCTAGACATGGTAAATAGGTTCACCCCACTGTATCACCCTAGGAACTATGTTATCCTATGTCTAGGACTTAACATGGTTTTAACAATCAAATCTTTATTAAAACTAGTTCAACAAAGAAGTTGTTATAAACTCATTATATAATAGAGAAAATCTGCAAAGAGCATAATCAAATGAGTAATATAGCAAAAGAACTTAAAAGGAGAGAGATTACTCGAATAGAAGATCTTTTGCATGAGTTTCCCAAGTTGAAGTACAATATGAGTTCCTTACACAAGTTTCCTTCAAGTAGAAGTGAAGGGAGTGATTGTCAAGCACCTCCTTACCTTCCTTCTCTTCAGAAACGTAAAGAAAAACTAAAACTAAACTAAACTAAACTAAAACTAACTGATCCTTTCAGAAACAAATGAAGAAATACAAATGAAGGATGAATGATTGTTTGTAGGTGAAGATATGGCCTCTATTTATAGGCTTGAAAGATTTCCTCCCTTGAGGGGTTTCCTTAGGCGCGTAAGATCAACTGAGGGGACCAACCTTGGATAAAATCAGACAACCAATGAAGCAAATAGCTCAGTTGTGGTCGCTTGCATGTATAACATAAGGTGAGGTCCATTGAAGAAGTGCCACATGTCTCTTTAGATAAGTGAGCCTTGCAACTTGATTTTTATGTTTATCGCCGACTTCTGCAAGTGGCTCTGCTCCAGGTGACTAGGCATGACGTCACAATTCAAGTGTGGAAGCATTAAAATGGTCCTTGGATGTTTTGGTGCAAACTGCTGGATTTTGCAGGTGTATGCAGTGTTTCCACTCCTAGTGTTGGCAGTGTTTCCACTCCTGGTGTTGGCAGTGTTTCCACTCCTGGTGTTGGCAGTGTTTCCACTCCTGCAGTTGCTGCACTGAACAAAAACATCAAACCTAACAAGATATGTGTATTTATGCCTAGTTATTTGTCCTAATCATTTGGATCTCAAAAATGTTGTTTCTTAATAAATAAGCTATTTTTATATATTAATCTACTTGAAAATAAACAATAACCTAAGTAAAAATAGATGAATAACTCTATATAAAATAGAGTTATCAAGCTGCGAAAAAGAGCATTATTTGGAGCTTCTCTACACTTGGGAACAAGGAATTGAAGGATAAAATGTACTCCTCTTTGTGTAACTTCTCTTTTATCGATCTTTCAATACTTTGAGCATGAGTAGCTAATTTTCTTAGGTTAGGAAGAGATGAATCTCTCCAAAACTATCATGTGATTCCATTGTTATGATCAATACAATTTCATTATCCTTTTGAATTTGCCTTTACCTCCGTTCTTAATGCTTTATTATAATTGTTATTGTCATAACGAATTAGGGTTTACTTTCACCATTGGGAGATGGGTTACATTTTCCGGAAATTGGGGTTTAAGGTCATGAGTGTGATGATCATAGGAATATGAAATTATTATCATGAATTCGGTTAATTCTTCGTGTTTAATGCTTTGTTTAGTGGTGACACACTTAAGGAATTAGGGTTTCCCATTAGATAAAAGGGGTTTTGAGGCAAGGGATTGTCCTAAATCTTTAATAACTGAATTGAATCTTTTAATTGGGTGACTAAATTGGAATTGATCAATGGTATAGTGCATGATAGCATAGGGGAGAGGATTCGATTCCTAGCCATTTTTACTTCCGAACTTTATTCACACACATTCGTTTCCGGTGACTATCAATCACCAAATATTAAATCGACTTATAACTAAGAGTTACTTAACTTGCTTAGTGGATAATAACTCTCAATCCCTGTGGATACGACTATTGGTTCTTGCTATTCTATTATTACTTGCAACGATTCGGTACACTTGCCGAAATCTTAACAGCGTGTAAAACACATCTGATCCTTCAATACCGGTCCTTCAACGGACGATTCTAAGAGGGTTGCAACCTCTTCCGTTGCGGCCACTTGAAAACCCTAGATAATCAAGATTTGATTAAAGAAAAACAAAATAGTTGAGTTATTATATGATGATATACTAATGATAATATAGACACAAGCTCGGAGTGGTAATCGTAGCAAACGGATTTAACAAAAGCGAAAAAACAAAGTGTTGATTCGAGTGATGACTTTACCTTTCAAGAGCGAGAGAGTGAGAAGCGGAGAGTGATTCAGATACGTTGGAGAGTGGGGAATGAAGCTCGATGGTTTCAAAGTGTTGATTGAGTTGGAGACCTGATTTAGAGACGTTGTAGAGGGTGGGACGGTGGGAGCTTGTTGATTAGGGTTCCAAAGTTTCAAAGTTTTGATCAAGCTTCATTTCAGAGAGAGTGAGAGTTTCAAAGTTTAATTGATAAAAAAAAGTTTTAGTTTTAAGTGACAAAAAAAACGGACGGTGGGAGGAGGGAAGTGAAAAAAAACAACCGGGATTAGTAAAAGTTTTTGTCAGCGACGAATTACGCATGCCTCACTATTAGCGAGGAACACTTTTTCTCCCAAATTCCGTCTCTAAACGCCTTTTCAATATTTTGTGACGAATCTAGTTACGTAATTTTTAGAGAGGGATATTTTCCATCTCTACATTCGTCACAAACATAAGTTGTATGCGTCCTCCTTGAATTCTTTTTTTTCCTAGCAAAATCCCTCACTAATAGTGAGGGATATTTATCCATCTCTAAAATCCCTCTCTAAAAACAATTTTTTTAGTAGTGCATATACTTCAACTCTTACTACAGCTCAAAGGAAAGAGTTGAAGGAAAATAGACAAAAAAATTCGAATGCGCTATATTACTTGCAACATGCTGTGGGTGACTCTATTTTTCCGAAGATAATGGGAGCTACTAGTGCCAAGGATGCATGGAGTACACTACAGGAAGAGTTTCAAGAAACCGCCAAGGTACGTGCCATCAAACTCCAAAGTCTAAGGCATAAGTTTGAATTATTAAATATGAAGGAGTCTGAGACCGTACAAGACAAGGCCACCTCTATCTATGCTCCATATCTATACACTCCCTGCAACATTGTATGTTGAAATTGTAATGTTAATTAATTGTCTCTATATTGTTAATTAACTTCCTGCACAAAGACACTATATGGTCTTGATGAACTGAAGATGAAGGGGAATAGTTGAGAGAGAGAGAGAGAGATCCGTGATTGAGAGAAGAGAGGGAGGGGGTTGGATATTTTTTTATTTAATTTTGTTTATTAATAAAATTATTTAACAAATTAAAAATGTATTTTTAAAATAAAATGATGATGTGGCATTCCAACATGGTTTGCCACATCATTTAAATGAGCTCCACATCATCGTCACAGTTGACCAATTTTCAAAGGGACCAATAGTTTAGAAATTGTGAAAATAGAGGGACCAAAATCGTCAATAAAAAAGTTTGGGGACTAAAATTGTGGATGAGTAATAATAGGGGGGCCAAAAGTACAATTAAGCCAAAAATATATTATCTTTTTACTCTCAGTGAGGGACTCATCTATTTGGCTATCATGCTCCAATAGTCCACATTCTTGCTTCTGTTTCTTTTTCTTTCGATCATTACTTCTTTGGTTATCATCAAAATGAGTGACCATTTTGAATTGTAGTCTTTGTTGGTAGATTTGTATAATTGTCCACCTATGATTATTATTTTTTTAATTTATCTTGCACTTTGCATTTTAAAATTGAACTAAGTAGTTCATCTTGAATGTTGCATCTTGGCCTGATTAATTTTTTTATTATTGCGCAGTTTGGTTTGTTGAACATTTAAGTATAACATTCGATGCATCTATCTTATAGGTGAAAGATTCATATTAAAAAGGTTATTTCATCTGCTCAAAAGTTTGCCAAAATGGAGGATAACATTCGATGCATCTATCTTATATTATACTAGTGCGGTGACCCGTCCGATGGACGGGGCACACGCTTCAATCATTATGGAAGATGGGGTCAGGAGATGGACATAAAGGCGATACATTTAAAAGTAAATTATAAAGCGTAAAAGGAAACCTGTTTAAAATTTGTTTTGTCTACACCAACGGTATAAGTTTAGATCTAACAAAAAGCTTAATTTGAACACAATAGTCATAAGCAAAAGTAATAGCGTGATAATAGTCATCAGATAAAGTTATATATCCCAAAAAGTAAACACATGAAGCCTTAAGTCATCACAAAAAGTGATAATAATATTCAAAAGTTAGTTATACAACCCAAAAAAGAAAGCAAAAATAGAAGTTAATAAAGAGGTGAGTCCCTAATCTCCACTTCAGAATATCCCCTTTTTTCAATTGTTGTTCTTTCACAAAATCTAACCATACCCTCCCATGCAAATATTTTTCGTCCACTCGTGCACGCACACCATTTTTATCAACTTGGCTGGCATTCCGAATAGAACATCCATAAGTCTTTGCAGTTGTATTATGATGGAGAGTGATGGTTTCCACTGAATCAAGTATATGCTTCCCAATGTTTACAGGGAAACGCTGGTTTGAAATAAATTAAAAAGCAACCTAAAGTGAGTGACATAATAAACGTGTGGATGTAAACAAAAAAAGATAAATTAAAAAACTCACCATCACACCAGAATTCTTGCAGATATAGTTGGAAACTGTTCGCTCTCACTTTAAAGGAGCAATGTCTGGCAACACAACAGTTGTGGGAGGAGAGTGAGGATCATTAGACTTAGACTTCCCGGACATTCTCATTTGGATGCGGTGTCACTGAAGACTGTTTTAAAAATAATGAAGCAAAAATGAACGGAGTTAAAGACAATTTTGAGACAATCAATAAGCAAAATGATGAAAAGCAGATAATATACAGCTCAAATTCTTGAAACTAAGGAAGGAAAAAATTGGATACCTCCGTTTTTCTTGGAGTTTTTTGATGATTGCAGCCCTTTTTTCTTTTGAAAGGATTGGTTCCTTTGCAGTTTTGAAAATAAATGGCCTCCTTGATATGATTTGTCTCCCTTCCAACTTAACAAAAGGCGACTCATCAGAGCTAGATGATGAAGAAGAGGATGAGCTAGATGATGAGGTGTAACACCCCATTTCTACCCGGTAATTTATAATAAAAATCAGAGTATAAAAAAATTATTTCTCATTAAATGGAGTGTTACACTCCTCTCTTAAAAGCACTCAAACAGTCGGTTCAGCTCATAAAAAGGTATCAATACATAACACCATAACAAAAACGTGGGGTAACTCATATCGTACAGCGGAATATAAACTATATCTCAAAATGGTACTCAGCAGTCTCAAAACAATACTCATAAGCTCAACAATGAGCAAAACAAAACAAACTAAAGTTCATAACCCCAAACCCCTAGGTGCTACGTATCAGAGCAGACCGACTCGGGAAGTAGTGAAGGTAGCAAGCCCTCACTCATGACTACCTGTGGTAAACAACAACAGAAAGGGTGAGTCTCGAACTATATAATAAAAGTGATAATAGGCAATATATACAGTCACAGTTCACAGCACAATCAATCATACCAATCATCACTCAATAATATTAATGTGTTCATGAGAATGTATGCAATGTAGTGAAGGTAGCAAGCCCTCCGGCAGTCTCGTTATCAAATTGAGTCCTCATGACTCTGGCCCTCCGGCCTCACAATCAGTTTATAAACGTCGCGACCGCAGCCGAATGTATGCATGAGACACCATGAATACAACACAAACACATTTACAATATCTCAATTCACGCACTAACTCTTACCTCATCATTAATCTCATTTATAGCCCCCATGGCCTGGCCCTCCGGCTCATGCCCCTCATGGCATCCTCAGTCATCTCAAGATACAAACTCAACATAATTAAGTCCCAAGGACTAATCTCATCTAGAGGACTCAACCTCACTCAAGGACCTAAACCACATTTTAGGACCAATACAGTCATCTAGGGACCAAACTGTCACCTAGGGACCAAAACAACACACGCTTAGGCACTTGGCAAAGCACTAGGCGCCATTTTCCCCACATTAGCGCTCGGTGGTGCAAAGACTAGCGCGGCTTCGGCAATTTGGCGCCCCGTGGCAACACATGACCATCTGGCGCCACTTTTCTAGCAATCTGGCGCCCTGGCAGGCGACTGATCCTGACACAAACTCAGACACTGGCGAGACACGATCTCGAACACGGCGCCGCCTAGGCGCCCTGGCAAGACTGATTAGCGCCCACACACGACCCAGAGCACACAACGCATGATATCGAGAAAACCACTCGAGCAAAAATGTTCAAAAAGGTTTTGGGCGAGTAAATACAAAATATGGCGGTGAATTATGCCTAGAACTCTAAGTTTCACCCAAACTACCCCCTAGGCGCACACTTATAGCGCCACAACAATGCCTTCTAGCACATCTCTCAAATAACACATGAAAACAGAAAACCACTCGAGCCAAATTGTTTAAAAATATTTTTGGGCAAGTAAATACAAAATATGGCACAGTAAAATATGCCCAGAAATGTAAGTTTCACTCAACCCACCCCATTTACACACACAAAGCCACCCCCACCGGGACATTTGTAAAATAACACCTGTAACTGAGAAAACCATTCGAGCCAAAACACTTAAAATTGGATTTGGGCAGGTGAATGCAAAAGATGGCACGGGAAATTGTGCCTAGAACGCTAAGTTTCACTCCCCAGGCACCAAAACACCCACATTCTGGCGCCCAGTCACTGACACACCTGCACTCAGACACAATTCCAGCACGCGAACAGTAACCCAGGCGCCATTTTCCCAGCACTATGGCGCCCTAGCAGTGGCATTTCTGCACAAACTCAAAAATCAGCTCATGAACAGTACTCAGGGCGCCTAACTCCTAGCACTTTGGCGCCCCAACCTCAAAAACCCCAATTTTCCCAAATTCTCCCAAATCAAATCACTCCATAATCACTCTAATACTCCTAATTTCTCATTACAACATTCAATTTCATGCTCAATCATCAAACACGCCACAAATCACGAAATCACATGTTATAAACCCTAAATTAAGCCCAAAATCGATTTCAACATGCAATTTACCAATTCAATGGTTTAAAACATCAAACAATCATCAATTAACATAAAACAAGACCTATGATCTACATATAACTCATTATCTCCTCTATTATAGAGTGAGACTCCCTTACCTCGAATTGCTTAGTAGAAATTGATTCTCACCAAGTCACGTACAAGAACCACAAAGAACTATGGAGCTTTCTTCTTCTCCTTTCTCCCTTGCGATCAAGCCCTTTCTCTTCTCCTCTCTTGGTGCGCCGTTCTCTCCTCTCTCTTCTCCCTTTCTTTCGTTTTCTTTCTTTGTTTCTTCCTTTGGTGCGAAATGCACCAACCCTAGGAGCCTAAGTCATTGGGCTTGGGCTCCTGGGCCAAAACAATGACTCTCGGTATTTCTAATACCACTCCCTTCTATTTAAAAAGAAAATACTAAATATAAAACACTATATTATATTTAATATAATTAAAATAGTGCAACACTTGAAATAATTTAATCAATTACTTAATTAAATCATTTAGGGTGTTACATGAGGAATCAAGAACATAGACACCACCAGTGTGAAAGGGTCCAAAAGCTCTAAAATAAGAATTGCAAAATGAGATTGAAGATACATCAAGGTAAGAAAGAAAAATATATGATTCCCATGAATTAAGAATGAGAGAGGAGATAAATACTTTCGTTTTTTAATGTATGCAGTCCTCTGCTCATTTTTTAGAACTGGTTCTCTAGATATGACTTCTTTCTCTTTGTTGGATGATGAAAGTCTAACAAAGCTAGCACAGTAATTCAAAAAGTTAGGATAAATTTCATAGAAAAATCGAAAGAGGAGCAATATTAGAAGGTTGATATAAGAAAGCAATTAATTGAATTGATAAATGAGAAAAATATAACAAATTGAATTTGGTAATTTTGGGTTTATTTACATCAATGAATAACCGAGTTGACTTTAAAAAAAAAGACAGATCTTAAACAAAGATCAATGTAAAATACCTATGAACAACATTCAAATATAAACAAATTTTTACTAACTTAAATCTATTTAATGTCCTTACAAAATCATCTAAACCAATTCAACTTTCATCTTCAAACAGAATGAAACACTTTCAAGATATAAAGTGCAAAATCAAGTAAAAAAATCATTATAATTAAAGTCAGTTTAGTGAGTCTAATACATTTTTTATATGAAATCAAGTAATGAGTGTAATAAACCTCATTGTGAAACTTGACCAACCAATGGTTGAAACAATAGCATCAAAAATGTATATCAATAAGTAAATAGAAAACCACTCAGTCAAAAAATAACAAACAAAAGAAGTCACAAGGAAAATGGAAATAATGAATTGGGGTTGATGATTGGAAGGGAAAAGTACTTGAGAATCAATGTGTAATGAACCATGTGGAACAAAAAATTAAACCTGTAATACAAAGAAAAATCCCTTTGAACTGATGGATACACAATTGGTTTAATTTGCATAAGTTATAAGAGGGCCAAAGAGCAAAGGAAACATGTGGGTGGTGAATTTATCCCGTCACTAACTGATCGTACAAGACCAATAGATGTAGTGCTGATGTAGTCCTTTAGCTCGGTCGTTGATCCTGCTGAGGTCCTTTAGTCTGGTCACGCGCGGGTGGTACCTGCGAAAGCACTCCGAAGCTCAAGTCAGCAGTGAACAATGAATAGGACCACAAGTAATAATGACGTACCTAATTTCTTGGGATTCATGCCATATTTATAGCTACAGTATTGGGCCATTTTGGGCCTATTGGACTGTATTGGGCCTTGAGTCCACTCCAGAACAGTTGCCCCCCAAGCCTGGGTCGCCTGTGGGCGGGCTAAGGCTTGATTCATTGCCCCCGAGTGGCGCCTTGAGCGGTCGAGCTACGGGATGCAAGCGGCTTCAATCTCTTGACGTGTGTGGGCGCTGCCACACTTAAGCCGCGGCCTGTCTCGCTGCCTAGATGTTAAGTCGCTTGGGACCGCGTTCTATACTAGGGTCGCTGCCCCAACGTGGCCGTTCTGACCACTTTCGAAGCTATCCTGTCATAAATGCTGAGGAGGCAGGTGACTTTAATGATGAGATTTCACAATTTTCGAGGCGATGTTTGGCTTCTTCCAGGCGTGCCTTTTCGTTTCACCCAGACTAAGCAATGATGGAAGGTGAAAAGGTGCGCCTTTTTGCTTTTGGGCCTGAAGTGACTGTTGGCCCACTATATAAGGTTGTGGGGTAAGAGGACCTCACACTTTTCATTCACTATTTTCTCTGAAATTGAAATCGCTCTCGCTGGCCCGCTGTCTACCTTGGCTCGCTCGCTCCAAAACCAATCCGCCCGTGTCCCTTGAGTAGGATTCAACACCCGGCCCTTCAGGTAAACACGAACGCCCTTCTTATTTTTATTTATTTTTGAAGTTCCACCTGGTGGAGGGGGTGTCAGGTCTGGGGACGACCAAGTCGCCCCCTCTTATTGCATGCGCTCGAACCTGACCACTTCCCCCTCTACAAGTTTAATCTGGCCCGCACGAAGCAAACTCGTCGCATCTCAGTCAACCCGGCCGTCTCGCTAGCCCATAAAATGGCTCAACCGACCTCCATGCCAGTGCGGTCGTCTTCAACTTCTAAAGATGAATCTTCCCAATCTTCCGACTCAACAGACTAGACATCCTCCGACTCTTCTAACCGATCCACCCAAAACGAAGGGGACGCAAACTCCAGGAGCGCTGCCAAAGGTCCGGCCCCTGTGCTTAACGAGGCTCAAGCTAATGATATTCATGCCGTTGAGGCCCCAGCGCCCGGGATGGATATACAAAGTGCGGCCCAAGACATGGCTTTAGAGCCGATCCAAGATGATCTCGACGAAGCAGCCGAGAAAGACATGTCTTGGGTCTCTTCCACCCTTAGAAATCATAGAAGCAAAGTGCGCCGCCAGACTCCAGAAGAAGCGGTCTTGACTGCCCAATTCTACGTCGACGGTTGGAGAGTCGACGACATGGAGAAGGATGAGAATATCTCTACCTGGACCGACCTGCTCAAATTTACAATGTACCGAGTTTTCTTCGAGCGTATGGGGATCGTCCCTCCTTTTACTCGGTTTCAAAGGTAGGTTTTAAGATACCTCAAGGTTGCACCTTCACAACTGAACCCGAACGCTTGGGCGTTCTTGCAAGGCTATGAGGACATCCTGACCGCGTTGGATCGACCGGTCTCTTTAAAATTGTTTTTTACTCTGATGGAGATGAGTTACCTTTATGAGCCAGGGACGAAGGGAGCTCGTAAAGAAGCCGTCTCCCTTAAGAACCGGTCGTAGTACAAAGCCTTATATGGAATCTTTGCCGACCGGGTGGAAGAATGACTTCTTTTGGGTCGTCCCTTACACAAAGGAGGCAATGAACGGGATAGCTCAAATGGTTAAGGGCAAAAATGCAGGGACGCCCCTTTTGCCGACCCTATGGTCCTAGGACCACTTCCTGAAGAAGCCCGGAGCATATTCTTTCAAGGAAATAGAGCTCAACATTGCGGATCTTGAGACAATCCATAGACTTAGGAGAATTGCTTCTCGCGTCCCTGGAGGTCGCATCAAGATTAATAAAATTGCAGACACCCGAGGCATTCATGTTGTTAAGGCCGCCCTTGGTGGGTGGTCGCAAAAACTTTCAGTCTTTTTTCTTTGTTTGATTCCTTGTATAACCTTTCTAACTCGTATTCTGTTTCATGCAGTTGCTATGGCAGGCGTTCAAGATTTCTACTTTTTTGCTCAATGGGCGGCGGAAGATGAAGACAATTCTCCCCCTCGTGGGTGATAACTCATATTTATATGAGTTATTTATACTCACTCACGAATAAATCATGCAAGTTCTCTAGCAATACAAGGTTTAATTAATTAGTTTTATAATGATTTCTGAGTTTTAAGTGAATAAGAGTTTAAATAGATAAATCTGTGCATTTAGGCACCAAGTGGTGCCCTTGAGAGCGTTTTGATGCTTTTTGTGCTTGTGCAGGAAATTCAGTGCTGAACGTTACCACGTCCCTCACCACGTCTACCAAAGTGCAGCAGAGCAAGGGTGAAAGATCTTAATTTTGGCGCGCTAAGCAATGATAGTCAAAGATATAAAAGTCAGAAGATCATCTATTCCCCATAAGCTGACACGCAGAAACACTGTAGCGTTGAACAGTGTCAGGGAGAAGATAGGAAAGCAGGCTTGGTAGGTGAGTAAGTGACATCAGCACGCGTAAGCAAGGTGGCTATTTAATGAAGGCTCAGCTCTCTCTCAAGGCATCACCAACCACGATCACGATCATCATCTCTTCCATACATCTTCAGAAACACTTCATCTTCATTACCCCACCATCCCCCCATTAAACTCAGAATTAGTTTTGTAAAGAAGATCTGGAAACAGACTTCTGTATTTTACTGGTCTGAACTTAGTTTTATTTTCTTCTTTGTTGTAAAGCTCAGACGTTGTAACGTCTATACAGCGTACATGCTGAAGAGCTACTTAGTTGCATCTTGTGCACTTAGTTTCTTCTCTGTAATGTATGGTATTTGGATTCTAAATCCACTTCATTCTTTAAAGATGCTCAACATGAGCTAAGCACTTTGTAGTTGAGTTGTTGTTTTGCTTATAATGAATTTCTAGTCAAATGTTATAAAGTATTGGCGTGCATGTTTTAAATCGTTGTGTGAAAATATTTCCAAACTTGTTTTGAGGTTGGCCTCTTAAAATAGGTAGATTCATAGGTACAGACATGGTCTATGAAAAGAAATCAAAGATTTATATGAACGAACGATGCACTAAAGACATTTATGCATTTTTTATCTAAGTCTAGACATAGAAAGGATAAATAGTTCATAGAACATTGCTGTGGGTGCTTAAAATACAGGAGTGGGCCTATTTAGAGCCTAGACATAGGACCTCTTATACTTGAAACTCTGACGTTTTGTGCTGAAAAGCATAGCTCTTTTGCAACAGCGTTCAAACGTGGCCACGTCTATACAATATAGCATCTCATGCGTTATAGCGTGTAGGCGTTGTAACGTCGACTAGAAAGGATTTATTTTGCATACAACAACTCGACTCACCTCTCATCCATACTCACAACCAACATTTGTTTACTTGCTTTAATCACATCTTTAGCTTTAAAAGCAACTCTTATTGCCGATTTGTTACTTGATTTTCTTGTGCTTTGATCTTGAACTTTGAAAATCAAACCAATCCTCGTGGGAACGATCTCTTACTTAAATCCACTTTATTACTTGTACGATGTGTATACTTGCACTATAATTGCGAAAAATCATACTATTACACAAACGCAACAGTGGGATGGCCGTTGTGAATGCTGAGGGAGACGCCCCTCAACTGGAGGTTACCACAGAGCGGATGTTGATTGATCCGACGACACGGGAACTTCGTTGTGTAAACGCTCTCCAATCACCCACTTGCACCCGAAAGGACCAACAAAAGAGGGCGCCCAACTGACGGTGACCCTTCTGAAAGGAAGAAGCACAAAAGCAAAAGCAAAAGCCATTCTGGTCGGTCGCCCAAGCTTGACTTGCTTGGCCTGAGGTGATGGCTGAGGCTATGAAGGCCATTGGCCAACTGTTCAGGAAATATCAAGAGGAGAAAGCAGACCGTCTGGCAGGTAGGCGAGTTTTATATAAAATTTCGTACCTTGAAGACGACCTGTCAGACAAATCTTTTAAACTGCAATCTGCTTTATTGAACTTGACAGAGGTGAGGGAGGACAGAGACCGACTACTCATGAAATTGGAAGAGCTTGAACCGAAGGCCCAGCGGACCGCTACCTATGAGCAGAAACTCCAGGAGGCCGAGACTCAGCTGGCGGCCGCTGTGATTGCTCAACTGAGGCCGAGGCGCCCGGGGAAAGCGCCGAAAAAATTCTTTCTTCAAGAAGAGGTCGACCGCCTGAACGGGAAAAAGAAAGAACTCTTCGACCAGGTCACGTCTTTAAAGACCGACATGAGTGTTGTTGGGCAAGAAAAAGACAAGTACAAGGCTCGTCTCAAAGAGGCCGTCACCAAGGCTTTGGGGGCGGCCTAATACCAGTTCAACAATGCAGTCAGTCAGATCAAGCTTTCAAACCCTGAGCTGGTTATTGATGAGGTCGTGATAAATTTTGACCATTGCGTGGTTGACTAGGAGATCGTTCGTCCCCAGAAGGTTGAAAGGGGGAAGGTAGTCCACGAGCGGACCGTCATTTACCGTGCTGGTCCTTCCTCTTAATCATTAACTGTCTTTACTTATTTTGAACAATTTTGTCCGCCTGCGAGCGGTTAACATTCGAGGACGCCCTGGTTATAACCTGGGCGTTCCAACTCTGTAATCAGCACTAAACTATTTGCTTTTAAATGAATGTTTAGTTTTTCTGTCGCTCGTTTTTGCGTGTTTACTTTATCAATTGGGCCATACGATGGCGCTTGTTTAAACTAGTAAGCCGCTACGCTTAGCGGCGTACCTTTTGCCATTCGATGGCGCTAAATTGGGCCATACGATGGCACTCGTTTAAATTAGTAGGCCGCTACGCGCAGTGGCTTACCTTTCATCATTCGATGGCGCTCGATTGGGCCATACGATGGCGCTCGTTAATTTTTCAGGCCGCTACGCTCAGCGGCTTGCTTTGTGTCAACTCGGTGACACAACGGTCGCTCTTCTGCTACTCGCATGATGAGCGACCGGTCATACATTCGTGCATGAAATAAAAGAACACATGTCTTTTTAAGGTCAGGCCTCTGTAAAAAACCCCAATGGGGAAAAAGAGCGCCCGCCTAGCTTCTATTTAATCTTTGGTCGGTCAATACATCTTTGCGTTACACATAGTATTTTCTTAGTTTCTCAGCGTTCCAAGTCCTGGGTATGGTCGCACCGTTTATGGTCTCCAGCTCGTAGGCTCCTTTGCCTGTCTTGTTGATAACGCGATATGGTCCCTCCCAGTTGGAGGCTAACTTCCCTTGACGAGCGTTTTTATTCCCTACGTCCGCCCGCCTAAGAACGAGTTGGCCAATTGAGAATTCCCTTTTCTGGACGCGAGAGTTATACCTTGCAACGACCTTTTGCTTGACCAGTTGTTCCCTGAGAGACGCCTTGGTTCGCAGTTCGCCTACCAGATCGAGCTTTTCCCTGGTCGCTTGCTCGTTTTCTGCGGTTGTTGGTGGATTGGTCGTCCTCCAATTTAGCTCGCTCATTTCAATTGGGATTACTGCATCGGTCCCATAGACCAGCCTGTAAGGTGATTCGCTAGTTGTAGAATGAGGGGTCGTTCGATACGCCCAGAGGACAGACTGTAGTTCTTCAACCCAGTTTCCTTTGGCCTCGTCCAACCTTCTCCTCAACCCTCGCAGAATCACCCTATTGGCCGCTTCAGCTTGGCCGTTGGTCTGTGGATGTTCACCTGAAGTGAACGCTGTTTCACCCCTAGGTCGGCCAACATCTCTCCGAACCTCTTGTCTGCAAATTGAGTCCCATTGTCTGTTATCAATTGCTGGGGGACACCAAAACGGGCTAACACATTTCTACTGAAGAACTTGCTCACTTTGGCCGCAGTTATGGTCGCTAATGGCTCGGCCTCTATCCATTTTGTAAAGTAGTCAACTGCCACGATTAGAAAATTGAACTGACCGGGTGCGGGTGGAAATGGCCCCAAAAGGTCCATTCCCCACCAGGCAAACAACCATGGTGAGACTTTGCAGCTCCGAGGCAGGGGCAATATGAACGTCCGCGTGCACTTGGCACTTGTTGCACTTTATGACCAGCTTCTTAGCGTCCTCTTCCAAGGTTGGCAAGTAAAAATAGGCTCTCAAAGCTCGCTTCGCTATGGAGCGACCTCCTTGATGACTGCCGCATACGCCTTCGTGAATTTCTCTTAAAACGTGGTCTGCCTCGGCGGGCGTCAAACATCTCAACAGTGGAGAAGAAAAACCTCTTCTATAAAGCTTTCCTTCAACGACGGAGTACTTAGTCGCCCGCTGCCTCAAGAGTTTCGCTTCTTACGGTCGTCGCTCTTCGCCGCTGTCGAATATCTTTGCGATATAGTGGCGATCCGGCTTTTTTCTCTGAGTCAATGCAGAGGATGGCTAGTGATTGATCAGTCTTGGACGCCACACTCGGCCGAGCTAGTGTCTCTTGAATTAAACTTCGGTGATTCCCGGGCGCTTTAGTGCTAGCCATCTTCGAAAGGATGTCAGCTCACACGTTTTCCGTTCTTGGCACGTGTTTAACTTTTGCCCGGTCAAACTTACTAAGAAATTCCCTTACCTTAGCCAGGTAATTCTTCAAGACTTCATCTTTTGTGTCATACAGTTCCTGGATTTGGGAGACGACCAGAAGAGAATCAGAGTGTAGTTCTACACGGTCTACATTGAACTCCTTAGCGAGCAACAAACCCCCTATACAGGCCTCATACTCCGCCTGATTGTTTGACGTGTGGAAAGCGAACGTGAGTGACACTTCTACGGCCAGACCTGAGGAATTTTCCAAAATCAAACCGGCCCCACTTCCTTTAGAGTTCGAAGAGCCGTCAACATGTAAAGTCCAAGTGGTGGTAGATCGGTCGTCCGAAATTGGGGTCATCTCAGCTATGAAATCGGCCAATACTTGCGCCTTGGCTGCCGACCTGGGTTCAAAATTGATTCCGAACTCACTTAGTTCTACCGCCCACTTAATCATGTGGCCTGCCAGGTCTGGTCGATGGAGAATCTGTCGTATGGGCTGGTCCGTCCTCACCACTATTTGGTGTGTCACAAAATACGGCCTCAATCTACGAGCGACCAGCAATAGTGCGAGTGTTAACTTCTCAATTCTCTGGTAACGGGCTTCTGGCCCCTGCAAGACTTTGCTAATAAGATACACAGGATTCTGCTTCGTGTCGCTTTCCTTGACTAGGACGGCACTCAAAGCTTCCTCCGTGATCGCTAGATAAAGATATAGCGTTTCTCCTGGGAGTGGCTTGGTCATGACAGGTTGATTGGTCAAGGCTGCCTTTAAGTCGTCCAGCGTTTGCTGGCATTGATCAGTCCATTCAAAATCCACGTCCTTCTTCAGAAGCTTAAACAGAGCGAGCGACTTGCAAGATGACTTAGGTATGAACCTAGATAGGGAGGCGACCATGTCGTTTAGTTGTTGGATCTCTTTCTTTGTAGTTGGCGGCCTCATATCGGAGACCGCCCTGCACTTGTCAGGGTTAGCTTTGATCCCTCTCTCTGTTAAATGAAAACCTAGGAACTTCCCAGCTCGCACCCCAAACGTGCACTTCTCCGGGTTCAGCCTGAGTGAATTCTTTCTTGCTCCCTCAAAAACTTCCTTTAAGTCGTCAATGTGCTGACCGTCCGACTTGCTCTTGATAATCATGTCGTCTAGGTAGACCTCGGCCACCCGACCGATCTGTTTGTCGAATATCTTGCTCATCATGCGCTGGTAAGTCGCCCCAGCGTTCTTCAATCCAAAAGGCATTACCTTGTAACAGAAATTGCCACGGTCGGTCATGAAGGCGGTCTTATGACGATCCGGTGGGTACATGGTGATTTGGTTGTAACCTGAATAGGCGTCCAAGAAAGAAAGTAACTTATAGCCTGAAGCGTCGTCCATCAGTTTGTCAATACTGGGCACAGGAAAAGCGTCCTTAGGGCACGCCCTATTCAGGTCGGTATAATCGACACACATTCGCCACTTCCCATTTTTCTTCTTGACCAGCACGACGTTTGAGAGCCAAGTTGTATACTTAATTTCTTCCACAAAATTTGCTTTAATCAAGTCGTCAACTGCTTGGGACGCTGCCCTAGCCTTTTCTTCATTTTGAACTCTTCTCCTCTGTGCGACTGGCCTGGCTGTCTGATCGACTGAGAGCTGGTGGCATGCAACCTCCATGGGGATTCCGGGCATATCTGACGCTTGCCAGGCAAACAAGTCAGCGTATTCCTTTAAACAAGCGATGAGCCCCTGCTTGACCTTCTCAGGCAGGTCGCTTCCAATTTTGACCGTCTTAGCTGGGTCATCCCCTAGCTGAACATCAATGAATTGCCCGTGGGGTTCTGGTCGTTTCAATCTATTCTTTAGCTCGCGGGCTAAGTCATCATCCCCATCTTCCGGGTCACTATCAGGGTCGTAACGGGCATCCAAATCAGCAAGATTGACTTGGTGTCCTTCCCCCAAACTCTGAGGGTCGGAACTTACGGCCTGTTCATCACAGATGTCCTGATACAGGTAGTGGCTCTTCTTGGCCGCCTCCATATCTGCCGCTAGAGTGGCGACCTGACCATTTTTGTCATAAAACTTCATTTTCAAGTGAACGGTAGACACAACTGCCTCAAGCTTCCCCAAAGTCGGTAGCCCTATAATGCAGTGATAACATGATTTGATAGGCAAAACTAAGAACGTCGTCCTGACCGTTCTGTAAGAAGTGCTTCCATTGGTGTCGTTACCAAAAGTGACCAACAACTCTAGGGTTCCCAACGGGTAAGTGATAGCTCCATTAAAACCAGTCAAAGGAGTTGGGTCGGCTTGAGGAATGATCTCGCTACGGTCGATGCTCAATTTGTCAACTAACTCTTCGAACATGATGTCGGCCGAGCTTCCCTGGTCAATCAGGATTCTTCTTACCTCAGAATTTCCCATCACAGTGGACACGACCAAGGGAACATAACTATTGACTCTCCCATCAAGTAGGTCCTCGTCTCCAAAAGAGATCGGCGGCCTGTTAGAGATCGGTCGTGCTGCCGAAGACGATCCGACCATTAGAATCTCATTCCACTTCCTCTTAGTGGCCTTTTTGGATTCTTTGCGGTCTAGGGGGTTTCCTCCGTGGATAACCATAACAACCTTGCAGCCCCTGGACTGCCTGACATCCTCATCTGAGACGTCCTTTACGCCCGCTGCTTCGATCGCTTGAGTAGCTACAGCCTTCCCCTTCGAATGAACGGCTTGCCCCTCGGGCCTTTCTTCAAGTCTCTCAATACCTTCATCTCTAACGTACTTGGTTAATTTTCCCTTCTGAATGAGATCTTCAATGTCGTCCTTCAGGGCCATACAGTCGTTGGTGTCATGGCCCTTACTCTTGTGATATCTGCAGTACTTCTTCGTGTATCGGCCGCCCTTCTTGAGAACGAGAGGATCATGACGCTTCACCCCAGCAAACTCGTTGTTCTGAAAATCCATGTAGATTTGAGCAATGAGTGTGTTCAACCTGGTACGCTGCTCGTACTTCTTTTGGCGGAAATCCGGTCGACTTTCGCGACGTCCTTCTGGCTCTTTAGTTGGCCTGCTCTGCTCTTCTTTGGGTCGCGCACGGGCCCCCTTTCTTGCTGACAACATCTCTTCATAACCCATGTGGTCGTTGGCCCTCCTCATGAACATACTATGGTCTGTATAATGGTTGAGGGTGAATTCCTCCGCAAACCTATGATCTGGTCGGATTCCACGCTCGAGGTACTTCAATTTGTCCTTGTCAGAGACGTCGCGAATCGTCTCTGCCTCAGTGTTGAAGCGGTCTATAAAATGCCTTAGCGACTCATTCTCGCCTTGAACGACCGTGTCTATATACTCTTCATATCGATATTGACAACGATTGGCCGTATAATTTGCCAGGAAAATTCCAACCAATCCTTCCCAGGAAGAGATTGTATTGGGTTGCAAAGACTCCCACCATTCCAACGCCCGGCCGTCGAGCGATTGAGGGAAAAGCCGGCACTTCATAGTTGGTGTAACGCCCCAAAATAATTTAATTATTCATTTAATTAAGTTATTTAAGGCTTACAACATTTTATTAAGTCAATTAAATGAGAGGTGTTTAAGTATGTGAGGTGGTGCAAATAAGGGCCCATGACCCATTAGTAGGCCCATATCCAATGAAATAAGCTTAGGGTTAGGGTCTCCTTCATTTTAAAGAAAAGAAAAAAAAAAGAGAGGGAGGAGAAGAAGAGGAGGCTGACAGTCAGCAAGGGAGAGGAGGAGGAAGAGTTGTTCTTCATTTTGGCTCTTGGTAAGGGGATTTTGGTCCCATTCTCTCTCATTTTCTTCCTCTTTCCATTTATCTAAGTTTCATGCTCTCATTCCTTCTCAAATTCATTTTACCATTGATTGAGTTTGAAGCTCAATGAGATTGGTGTTGAAATTGGAGTTGAGGCATTGTGCCACTATTTTGTTGTTTAAGTGTGTTGGTGAATTGGTGTTGAAATTGGAGTTGAGGTATTGTGCCATTATGGTGGTATTTATGTGAGTTGGTGGGGTGGTGCCTTGTGTGTGGGTGTGTGGCATGACTAGGGCGCCAAAATTGGCAGCCCATGCGCCTGGTGTTGTGCGCCTATACGGGTGTGTCGCGCAGAGGGGCGCCAAAATTGGCAGCCCATGCGCCTGGTGTTGCGTGTCTAGGTGCGTGGTGTACGGTGTGTGACTGTCTTGCGGAGAGGGGCTCCAAATTGGCGTGCCCCGTGCGCCTGTACATGGGCGTGCTGGATGTGTGGCACGGGCAGGGGCGCCAAGTGTGGCAGCCCCTTGCACCTGTGCGTGCGGTGTGGGTATGTGGCGCGGGAAGGGGCGACAAATTGGCGTGCCCCATGCGCTTGGGTGTCGTGTGTGCTGCGTGAAATGTGGCACAGGCAGGGGCGCCAAATTGGCGTGCCCCGTGCGCCTGTGTGTGTTGCGTGGAGGTGTGGCACGCGCAGGGGCGCCAAATGTGGCAGCCCCGTGCGCCTGTGTGTGCGCCTGTGTGTGCCTTGTGCGCCTTGTGTGCGTGTAGGTGTGTCTAAGTGCCGTTGGCTTTCCGTGTCGGTGACTTTAAATATTTTATTAAAATTGTGTCGGTGTAATTGGGAGGTTAATTGTTAGTCCTAGAACTATAACTTGAGGTGTGATAATTGGTGGTGTGTTTAATGGTGAAATTATTTATTGGTGAGCAGAAGGCTTCAGCCTTATTGGTGGTGTGCCCTCAAGGCTTATTTTGATGATGGGTCTATGACCTCTATTTGGGTGATGGTGAATTAATTAATAGCAATGGTGAGTCTATTAATTTTTGGTGATGATGCTTATTGCTCAATGTGGTGAATATGGTGTGTATGGTGCATTGTTCATGGCGTCACATAGACCATGTGCATTTATTGGTGAGCAGAAGACTTCGGTCTTATTGGTGAGCAGAAGACTTCAGTCTTATTGGTGATGTGCCCTCAAGGCTTATTTTGGTGATGGGATCCACATGCATATGCCCTTGGTGTTGGGTTGCATTTCATGCATTAATCATGCATTCGGTGATATTTCTTAGAGTTTGTTGAATTCAATGATATACGTTAATATGGTTGTGAATTGGTGCTTCTAGTTGTCTTCCCTAGTATAATGCTTATCCTATTTGCTATTATTTATGTAAAGAGACTCACCCCATCGCTTTTATGTTGCTTCTCATGCCTGGCAACAGCGTGCGGTGATAGCGAGTGAAGGTTCTCCTACCTTCTATTTGGGTCCCAGAGTCATGCTCGACACGTAGCATCTGGGGCGTAGTAGTTTATGTTTTACTTGACATTGATGTTATTTTACTGCTCCCCTTTTGTGATGTAAAAGAGTTATTATCATGATTTTTAGATATTCCCATTTGCGAGATATTCATTATGACTGTGATGTACTGAGACAGGTGTATTTGAGGGCTCGTCCCAACTTTATGTGCTATGTATCATTGACATTATCTATGTGAGCATGTATTTGATGTTAGTTCGTTTTGGAAGTAAATGTGACACTCGGTTTCAATTGTGAAAAGTTTTTGAAAACTCTGATTTTATTAATTAAATAGTAGTTATTAGAAGGAGGTGTTACATTAGTGGTATCAGAGCATTATTTCGGTATGTCCGACCAAGTGTCCGGTCGTCATGTCTGTTAGTTCTAATTATGTCTTATGTGTAGTGATTGGATAAGATGGCTGGACGAAATGATGCTGCTCTTGCTGCTGCTCTTCAAGCAATGGCTCAGGTTGTGGGAAATCAGCAGGCTGCTGCTGATGCTGGTGCTCGTAGCTTAGCTACTTTCCAGAGGGAGAACCCTCCTTCTTTCAAGGGGAGGTATGACCCCGATGGGGCTCTTGCATGGTTGAAGGAGATTGAAAGGATTTTCCGTGTTATTGACTGTACGCCTGCGCAGAAGGTTAGGTATGGTACTCACATGTTGGCTGAAGAAGCAGATGACTGGTGGCTTGAGGTTCTACATAGGTTGGAGATTGCTGGTGAAGAAATCACATGGGACGTCTTCAAGAGAGAATTTATGAGGAAGTATTACCCAGAGGATGTTCGTGGAAAGAAGGAGATTGAATTTCTAGAATTGAAGCAAGGAAACAAGTTTGTGGAATTAGCTAAATTCTACCCTCACTACAATGATGCTAATGCTGAATTCTCCAAGTGTATCAAGTTCGAAAATGGTCTGAGGCCTGACATCAAGAAGGCAATTGGTTACCAGAAGATTCGGGTGTTTGCTGATTTGGTTGATAGTTGTAGGATCTTTGAAGAGGATAGTAATGCTGCTTATAAGATTGGGAAAGAGAAGAGGAGTTCTCAGCATCGTGGGAAGCCCTATGATGTTTTTGGTGGTAAAGGCAAGTGGAAAGCTGGTTCAGGCAAGAGGCCGAGTGGGGGAGATGCCCCTGCGAACATTGTGTGCTACAAGTGTGGTATATAACACCCCCCTTCTACATAAACTACTATTTAAATAATTTGGAAAATTAGAGTAGTTGAAAAACTTTTCGGTGCGACCACTCGAGGGTGTCACATTTAAAACCAAACACCTTAACATACTTCAAAACAATTACTTAAAATAAACTCCAGTTTAGAGGATACATAGCACCAAAATAATAGTCGGGAATAACATTACAAAAGTGTGAAAAAATAACAACTTAAATAATAGTTCAAAAGTAAAAGACATAACAAATAAACATCCCCTGCTACGTATCGGAAGCGACTCGACCATACTAGATGAAGGATCTCTAGTCACCTTCATCCATCGTCACTGCGCAGTTGCCGACATACGAGGCAACACGACGCAAAGAGGGTGAGTCTCAATGCATAGATAATAATAAATAAAGCGAGGAACACAGAGAAACAGCACACCAGAGAACAACAAATTTAAATACATTATTAAGACAAGATTACACCAAAGGCGATTACACTAACTACACCACACACCGTAAAACAGTTACACCATTTGCAATCACACCAGAACATGTATGCAATGTATGCAATGCAACCCAAAACTCCACTGGGCATATGCATGTGGATCCATCACCAAAAATTGCCTTGTGGGCATTCACCAAACACCAAAATAATTTAGAGGCCAAGCCTATTCCACCAAAATGCATATGATTTATGCGACGCCATGACTATGCACCGAGAAAAACACCAAATCACAAAAAGAAAGCAATAATATACTCACCAATAGCCTTGTGGGCTCACCAACACCAAAGAAAGGTCATAGACCCCAACTCACCATTATTTAATCACCAATAATACACCACACCACAAATAGTACTTCTTTAGGGACTAAAAGATCACCAATAATTATTTTCACGCCAAATGACTAAAGTCAACACCGGGACTAAACCCACACCTGTGGACTAGTTTGACACCAAAAGAACCATTTTAACACCTAAGGACTAAATTGACACTTCGGGGACCAATCCGACACCTAGGGCTATTTTGAACCCACACCTAGACATGGCGCCAAGTTGCGCCTTGGGCTGCCAAGATTGGCGCCCATCCCGTAGACCCACGCACACTAGCAACACAGCGCACTTGGGCAGCCAAATGGCGCCCCAACAATAACACACACACACTTCACCTCGGCACACACTAAATTCACCTCGGCACACACAAAATACACCTCGGTACACTCTCACACACCTCGGCACCTCACCCCACTCACCTCGGCACCTCATCTCGCCTCACTCACCTCGGTCACCAACCTCATTCACCTCGGCACATCACTCACACAGCTCACGCAAGACTGGCCAAAATTGGCGCACCACACTCAAACACGCAGACACACACCTCGACACACACTCACACACACTCACGCAAGACAAACCACAATTGGCGCACCACACTCAAACACGACACACACACCCGGCTAAGACCTCACCCCATTCACCTCGGCACCTCATCTCGACTCACTCACCTCGGTCACCAACCTCATTCACCTCGGCACATCACTCACACAGCTCACGCGCACAGCCACAATTGGCGCACCACACTCAAACACAGACACACACCTCGGCACCTCACCCCATTCACCTAGGCACCTCACCTCATCCACCTCGGCACCTCACCTCATCTCACTCACCTAGGTCACCTCATCTCATTCACCGCGGCACCTCACCCCATCCACCTCGGCACCTCACCTCACCTCATTCACCTCGGCACCTCACCCCATTCACCTCGGCACCTCACCCCATTCACCTCGGCACCTCACCTCACTCACCTCGGCACCTCACCTCAACCAAACAGCACCACAGGCGCCAAATTCTGCAGAATTGGCGCCCCCCCTCCTCCTATTTCCAGCACAACCCGAACCCCACCTTAAAACACCACACTTCTAAAATTTCTCCTATTCAACCAATCACCCAAACACCTATTAAGCGTCTACTTTCTCCTACTCAAATTATGTTAAATAAACATTTAATCACCCCATTACAATTCACACACACCAAGCCAATCAAGATTCATCAAGAAACATATTCACATGTACCACAACACCATATCATCATGAAAATCAATCATATATTTCACCAATCATTAATATACATTACAAACTAGCCTCCTAATTACTCCTAATCCCTAACTCCTATGTTTCAAGATTTATAAATTATTAAATATGCTAGAGAGCCCCCATACCTTGTTAAAATTGAAGAAGAAGACTAAAGCTCTCAAGGACACCTCTCCAAGACACCAACAATCCACGTTTTTCCTCTCCTCTAAGAGCTCCACGAAACTCCTCTCCTTTCTCCTTGCCCTAGCCGCGCTCCCTCTCTTCTCCTCTTCCCACTTTCTAATTTTTTGATCTTTTGCTTCTAGTGAGGGTTTCTCCTAAGACCCTAAAGCTTTTATTAATTGGGTTTGGGCCACTTAACTCCAATGGGCCCTAAATGCACACCCCCTAATTATTTTCTCACATCCTCCCTATTTTAATTAAATACTCTCTATTTATTTACTACACCCCACTCCTTACTTGAATTAATTTCCTTATATTTATTTTAAATAAGGCCAACTAAATTATCACTTAAATAAATTATCTAATTATTTACTTAATCATTTTTGGGGCGTTACATGGTAAGCCTGGTCATAAGAGTTTTGAATGCCCGGTTGGCAAGTGTTTCAAATGTGGCAAAGAAGGTCATATAGCTGCTAATTGCGAGAAGAAAGATGTTGTGTGCTACAACTGTGGAGAGGTGGGGCATATTAGTACTGCGTGCATTAAGCCAAAGAAGGAGAAAGCTAGTGGGAAGGTGTTTGCTCTTGCGGGGTCCAAGGGGGCTAATGAGATCAGAGGTACATGTTTTATTAAGGGTATTGCTGTGATTGCTATTATTGATACTGGTGCTACCCATTCTTTTATTGCTGCTGTGTGTGCTGAAAAGTTAAATCTTACATTGTCTTCCATGATGAGGGAAATGGTTATCGATACTCCAGCTAAGGGTTCGGTGACTACTTCTCTCGTGTGTGCTAAGTGTCCTTTGTCGGTTTTCGGTAGAGATTTTACTGTTGATTTGATTTGTTTGCCGTTGGATGGGTTAGATGTTATCTTGGGTATGGACTGGTTGGTGAATAACCATGTGCATATCAATTGTTTTTGTAAGTCTGTGAGTTTCTCTTCTCCCGAAGAGGAAGAGTCTAGTTTGTTGTCGGCCGATCAGTTGCATAAGGTAATGAAGGAGGAAGTTCATCTGTTTGCCTTGATGGAATCCTTGTCTGTTGAGTGTCAAGCTAAGATCGATGAGTTGCCAGTAGTGCGTGAATTTTCTGAAGTGTTTCCCGATGAAATTCCTGATGTGCCACCTGAAAGAGAAGTGGAGTTTGCTATTGATCTGGTACCTAATACTAGACCTGTTCCGGAGTGGGCTCAAGGCCCAGTACAGTTTAATAGGCCCAACATGGCCCAACTTGGCGTGCTCCACAAGATATGGCCAGAGCGCCTGTGCCACTATAAAAGCAACACAATTCCTACCCTGTGATACCCTGCCCGTTAGCACACCTCTGACTAGAGCGTCGGAGTGTCTTTGCAGGTACCACCCGAGGTGCTCTGAAGACCGGTCCCCACACCAGCAACAGCGACCGGACGAAGGAGCAACAAACAACACACTTGGTGATCGAGGCACGATCATTTGGCGACCACAGTGGGAGGCCCGAGCGCTATCCTACTTCAACTATGGCTACACGCGGAAGACCGCCCCAGACATCATTACAACCATGCTTGTTGAGCGACCTAAGATGTTGGACGACCTAAAGTGGGCGACCTAAAGAGCATGGACAATCCCAAGACGCCTAAACAAAGCGCAAACGAAGCGGGAGGAATCTCGCCCTTAGTCTGCAGGCCATAACGTTGGCCATGTTGACCCGATTGAAACATACGAATATGCGTTGGAAAGCTGAGAAGCAGAGCTACAGCTTTCATGTTGAAGTCAAAATCCAATTCGGGCGTCTTCTACCCGTTTCTGCTCGCCCAAAGTGGGGCGCCCAAAAGCTGGTCGCCCGTGAGCGACCCAAAAGGTCTGTCCAGTACGGAGACCATAACTTCGTTCACGTTCATCCGATGGGGGCGTGTGAGCATGCGTTGGAAAGCCGAGAAGTAGATCTACAGCTTTCATGTTGAAGTGAAAATCCAATTCTGGCGTCTTCCACCCGTCTCTGCTCGCCCAAAGTGGGGCGTCCAAAAGCTGGTCGCCCGTGAGCGACCCAAAAGGTCTGTCCAGTACGGACACCATAGCTTCGTCCACGTTCATCCGATGGGGGCGTGTGAGCATGCGTTGGAAAGCTGAGAAGCAGTGCTACAGCTTTCATGTTAAACTCCAAGTCATATTCAGATGTTCTACACCCCTTTCGGGTCATCCAAGTAGGGCGCCCGGCCTACAAACGAAGAACGTAGGCCCCGAGCGGTCTACAACGAGCGCCACCGAGTTGGCCCAATCGAGCGCCATCGAAATGACCCAAGGGTCAGAAGGACCCACCAACAAGTGTAGGCCCCGAGCGGTCTACAATCGAGTGCTAGCGAAATGGCCCAAGGGTCAGAAGGACCCACAAACAGAGTAGGCCTCGAGCGGTCTACAATCGAGCGCCATCGAAATGGCCCAAGGGTCAGAAGGACCCACCAACAAGTGTAGGCCCCGAGCGGTCTACAATCGAGCGCCATCGAAATGGCCCAAGGTTCAGAAGGACCCACAAACAGAGTAGGCCCCGAGCGGTCTACAATCGAGTGCCATCGAAATGGCCCGCGGTCGAAGGACCCACAAACAGAGTAGGCCCCGAGCGGTCTACATCGAGTGCCACCGAGTTGGCACAACCATCAGTGTCATCGAATGACCGAGGTCGAGCAATGACCCAATAACGAGCATTGACTGCCGAACACGGCCGGAAGAGACCGACTACAACGACCACATGCACTCAGTGGCAGCGACCACACCTCGGCAGTGGCAACGTCCACACCTCGGCAGTGGCAGCGACCACCCGCCGACTTAGCGTGGTAGCAACCAAACACTTCAAGAGATGGAGACCGATTGCGCAATGCAACCCGGCCGCTTACAACACGACACGCGGGCAGCGATTCAAGCTCGAACTCGACTACGTGGCGACCTAGGCTTGGGGGCAAGCGTTCGGAGTGGGCTCAAGGCCCAGTACAGTTTAATAGGCCCAACACGGCCCAACTTGGCGTGCTCCACAAGATATGGCCAGAGCGCCTGTGCCACTATAAAAGCAACACAATTCCTACCTGCGTGATACCCGCGTGCTAGCACACCCTCGATCAGAGGCGTCGGAGTGTCTTTGCAGGTACCACCCGAGGTGCTCTGAAGACCGGTCCCCACACCAGCAACAGCGACCGGACGAAGGAGCAACAAACAACACACTTGGTGATCGAGGCACGATCAAGACCTGTGTCTATGGCACCTTATAGAATGTCTGCATTTGAGTTGTCTGAACTAAAGAAACAGCTTGAGGATTTGCTTGAAAAGAAGTTTGTAAGGCCAAGCGTGTCGCCATGGGGAGCTCCGGTGTTGTTAGTAAAGAAGAAAGATGATTTGATGATTTGATGGACCAATTGGTGGGAGCTCGTGTGTTTAGTAAGATTGACTTGAGGTCGGGTTACCATCAAATTAAGGTGAAGGACGAAGATATTCCTAAGACGGCGTTTAGGACTCGGTATGGTCACTATGAGTATTCGGTGATGCCATTTGGTGTTACGAATGCTTCGGGGGTATTCATGGAATATATGAATCGTATTTTTCATGAGTATCTAGATCGTTTTGTGGTGGTATTTATTGATGACATCTTGGTTTATTCTAAGTCTGAGGATGAGCATGCCGAGCATTTGAGGTTGGTATTGGAGGTCTTGAGGGATAGGAAGCTGTATGCTAAGCTATCTAAGTGTGAATTCTGGCTGAAAGAAGTGAGTTTTCTTGGCCACGTTATTTCTGGTAAAGGTATTGCGGTGGACCCTTCTAAAGTTGAGGTTGTGTTGAATTGGGAGGCTCCTAAGACAGTCACTGAGATTAGAAGCTTTTTGGGGTTAGCCGGTTATTACAGAAGGTTCATTGAAGGGTTTTCTAAGTTGGCACTTCCACTAACCCAATTGACTTGTAAGGGAAAGGCGTTTGTTTGGGATTCCAGTTGTGAAGAAAGTTTCAATGAATTGAAGAAGAGGTTGACAACGTCTCCTATTTTGACGTTGCCTAAGCCAGGGGAACCTTTTGTAGTGTATTGTGATGCTTCTAAAATGGGGTTAGGAGGTGTTCTTATGCAAGGTGGTAAGGTAGTGGCTTATGCGTCCAGGCAGTTGAGGATTCATGAGAAGAACTACCCTACGCACGATTTGGAGCTTGCGGCGGTTGTGTTTGCATTGAAGATTTGGAGACATTATCTTTATGGTTCTAAGTTTGAAGTGTTTAGTGATCATAAAGGTTTGCAATATGTGTTTGATCAGAAAGAGTTGAACATGAGGCAAAGGAGATGGCTAGAATTGTTGAAAGATTGTGACTTCAGTTTGAATTATCATCCGGGGAAGGCTAATGTTGTAGCCGATGCTTTGAGTCGGAAGTCTTTGCATGTGTCAGCAATGATGGTGAAAGAGCTTGAATTGATGGAGCAGTTCCGAGACATGAGTTTGGTCTGTGAAGTGACACCTCAGAGTGTGAGATTAGGGTTGTTGAAGATCCATAATGAATTTTTGGATGTCATTCGAGAAGCTCAGAAGCGAGATATTAAGTTAGTTGAATTGGCGGTTGGGATTGATCACTCCGAAAGTAAAGACTATGAGTTAGATGCGCAAGATGTGTTGAGATACCGTGGAAGGATTTGTATTCCTAGTGATGAGGAGATTAAGAGGATGATTCTGGAGAGGGTCACAAAAGTAAGTTGAGTATTCACCCGGGAGCTACAAAGATGTATCAGGACTTGAAGAAGTTGTTTTGGTGGCCAGGTATGAAGCGTGATGTAGCCCAGTTTGTGTATGCTTGTTTGACTTGTCAGAAGTCGAAGGTTGAGCATCAGAAGCCTGCAGGGTTGATGCAACCGTTGGAGATTTCGGAATGGAAGTGGGATAGCATTTCTATGGATTTTGTGACAAGTTTGCCTAGTACCGTGAGAGGGTTTGATGCAATTTGGGTGATTGTTGATAGATTGACGAAGTCTGCTCACTTTTTGCCAATTAGTATCACTTATCCAGTTTCGAAGTTGGCAGAGATCTATGTCAAGACGATTGTGATGTTGCATGGTGTTCCTCTGAGTATTGTATCTGATAGGGATCCTAGATTCACTTCTGAGTTTTGGAAGAGTTTGCAAGAGGCTTTGGGTTCTAAGTTGAGGTTGAGTTCGACGTACCACCCGCAGACAGATGGGCAGACGGAGAGGACTATTCAGTCACTAGAGGATTTGCTGAGGGCTTGTGTTCTTGAGCAAGGAGGTTCGTGGGATTCACATCTTCCATTAATAGAGTTTACCTATAATAACAGTTTTCATTCGAGTATTGGAATGGCTCCTTTTGAAGCATTGTATGGTAGGAGGTGTAGGACCCCTCTGTGTTGGTATGAGTCGGGGGAAAGTGTAGTGCTTGGACCGGAGATTGTTCGTGAGACCACTGAGAAGGTGAAATTAATCCGTGAGAAGATGAAGGCTTCGCAGAGTAGGCAAAAGAGTTATCATGATAAGAGAAGGAAGGATTTGGAGTTTCAAGCTGGTGATCATGTGTTCCTGAGAGTCACTCCTGTGACCGGTGTTGGTCGTGCTTTGAAATCTAAGAAGTTAACCCCTCGTTTTATTGGCCTGTATCAGATTTTGGAGAGAGTTGGGAAAGTTGCTTATCGGGTGGCTCTGCCACCTAATCTTTCGAACTTGCATGATGTGTTTCATGTGTCTCAGTTGCGGAAGTATATCCCTGATCCATCTTATGTGATTCAAATGGACGATGTGGAGGTGAGGGAGAACCTCACCGTGGAGACAATGCCGGTTAGAATTGAAGATCGTGAGGTGAAAGTGTTAAGAGGTAAAGAGATTAATTTGGTGAAAGTGGTTTGGTTGGGAGCCGTTGGCGAAAGCATGACTTGGGAGTTGGAGAGTAAGATGCGGGAAGCATACCCAGAGTTGTTTGATTCAGGTAATTTCGAGGACGAAATATTCTAAGTGGGGGAGAGTTGTAACGCCCCAAAATAATTTAATTAAGTTATTTAAGGCTTACAACATTTTATTAAGTCAAATAATTAATTTAGAGTTTTATTTTATTCAGGAGGTGTTTAAGTATGTGAGGTGGTGCAAATAAGGGCCCATGACCCATTAGTAGGCCCATATCCAATGAAATAAGCTTAGGGTTAGTGTCTCCTTCATTTTAAATAAAAGAAAAAAAAGAATAGAGGGAGGAGAAGAAGAGGAGGCCGACGGTCAGCAAGGGAGAGGAGGAGGAAGAGTTGTTCTTCATATTGTCTCTTGGTAAGGGGATTTTGGTCCCATTCTCTCTCATTTTTCTTCCTCTTTCCATTTATCTAAGTTTCATGCTCTCATTCCTTCTCAAATTTGTTTTACCATTGAAGGAGTTTGAAGCTCAAGGTTGTTTGAGTGGGCATTTGGTGGGTATTGGAGTTGTGGAAGGAAAGTGCTTGTGTTTCTTCAATTTCTAAGGTTAGGGGGCTCTCTTTTCATTCATAATAGGTTGTATGATGAGTATTCCATGTGGGTTAGGTTTTAGGATAGTTAATCGATTGATTTATGTGTTATTGTTTTGGTTGGTGTTGTGTTGAACTCAATTTGATGAACCCATGTTATTTGTTGTTAAGATGAACTTGATATGAACTATGTGGTTGTGGTTTTTGATGTATTGTTTCAATGAGATTGGTGTTGAAATTGGAGTTGAGGCATTGTGCCACTATTTTGTTGTTTAAGTGTGTTGGTGAATTGGTGTTGAAATTGGAGTTGAGGTATTGTGCCATTATGGTGGTATTTATGTGAGTTGGTGGGGTGATGCCTTGTGTGTGGGTGTGTGGCATGACTAGGGCGCCAAAATTGGCAGCCCATGCGCCTGGTGTTGCGTGCCTAGGTGTGTGGTGTACGGTGTGTGAGTGTGTTGCGGAGAGGGGCGCCAAATTGGCGTGACCCGTGCGCCTGTACGTGGGCGTGCTGGATGTGTGGCACGGGCAGGGGCGCCAAGTGTGGCAGCCCCTTGCGCCTGTGCGTGCGGTGTGGGTATGTGGCGCGGGCAGGGGCGCCAAATTGGTGTGCCCCATGCGCCTGGGTGTGGTGCGTGAAATGTGGCGTAGGCAGGGGCGCCAAATTGGCGTGCATCGTGCGCCTGTGTGTGCTGCGTGGAGGTGTGGCGCGGGCAGGGGCGCCAAATGTTGAAGCCCCGTGTGCCTGTGTGTGCGCCTGTGTGTGCCTTGTGCGCCTTGTGTGCGTGTAGGTGTGTCTAAGTGTCGTTGGCCTATTTTGACTTTCCGTGTCGATGACTTTAAATATTCTATTAAAATTGTGTCGCTGTAATTGGGAGGTTAATTGTTAGTCCTAGAACTATAACTTGAGGTGTGATAATTGGTGGTGTGCTTAATGGTGAAATTATTTATTGGTGAGCAGAAGGCTTCGGCCTTATTGTTGGTGTGCCCTCAAGGCTTATTTTGATGATGGGTCTATGACCTCTATTTGGGTGATGGTGAATTAATTAATAGCAATGGTGAGTCTATTAATTTTTGGTGATGATGCTTATTGCTCAATGTAGTGAATATGGTGGGTGTGTATGGTGCATTGTTCATGGCGTCACATAGACCATGTGCATTTATTGGTGAGCAGAAGACTTCGGTCTTTTTGGTGATGTGCCCTCAAGGCTTATTTTGGTGATGGGATCCACATGCATATGCCCTTGGTGTTGGGTTGCATTTCATGCATTAATCATGCATTCGGTGATATTTCTTGGAGTTTGTGGAATTCAATGATATACGTTAATATGGTTGTGAATTGGTGCTTCTAGTTGCCTTCCCTAGTATAATGCTTATCCTATTTGCTATTATTTATGTAAAGAGACTCACCCTACTGCTTTTATGTTGCTTCTAATGTCGGCAACGTGCAGGTGATAGCGAGTGAAGGTTCTCCTACCTTCTATTTGGGTCTGTAGAGTCATGCTCTGATACGTAGCACCGGGGGCGTAGTAGTTTATGTTTTACTTGACATTGATGTTATTTTACTCGTTCCCTTTTGTGATGTAAAAGAGTTATTATCATGATTTTGAGATATTCCGCTGCGAGATATTCATTATGACTGTGATGTACTGAGACAGGTGTATTTGAGGGCTCGTCCCAACTTTATGTGCTATGTATCATTGACATTATCTATGTGAGCATGTATTTGATGTTAGTTCGTTTTGGAAGTAAATGTGACACTCGCTTTCAATTGTGAAAAGTTTTTGAAAACTCTGATTTTATTAATTAAATAGTAGTTATTAGAAGGGGGTGTTACAGTTGGGCCCAGTTCTCTGTAACTACAGTAATTGTTGAAATACCTGACGTGTTTATCTGGGTCCCCGCGACCATCGAACTTATTAAAATTTGGCGGCTTTCTCAGATCTCTGGGGATGCGATAACGCCTAATTTCCCTCGAGAATGGTCCATGACCGGCCGCTAAATCTCCTGACCCAAAAGGTTGCAAGGCATGGTGCGCTTCATTGGCTGGCACTCTGTAGAGTCCTCCACCAACCAGTTGACCAAATAACGGAGGGACCTGAGATGACTGCCCTCTATGTCGCTCGGGCTCATACCTTTTTGACCGATGGGAGATGTCCCTGATCTCCCCATTACGGTAGTTGTCCAGCTCGTCGTATGAGTTCCACGACCATCTTCTTGACCTGCGAGAACCGAAGGACTCGCACGAGGAATACGTTGTGGGTGAGCGGTCCGATTCTGGGTTATAACTGGAGTCTGCATAATCTTGATCGTGTGTGTGTTGAAGTATGTATATGTCGAGAGAGAGGTGAGTGTCGAAGTATGTAATTGTCGAGAGATGTGTGTGTGTCGAAGTATGTAATTGTCGAGAGATGTGTGTGTGTCCAAGTATGTAATTGTCGAGAGATGTGTGTGTGTCGAAGTATGTATATGTCGAGAGAGAGGTGAGTGTCGAAGTATGTAAGTGTCGAGAGAGAGGTGTGTGTCGACATATACATGATTCGAAGGAGCGTAAGTAGGAGTATAAGGGTGTAGTTGTGTGGTTAGGTGTGAAATGACCGAGGTGTTAGAGTGCCGAGATGAAACATAAGCTTAGGGGTGAGAGGTGCCTAAGTGTAGAGTGACGAGGTGATGCGGTTAAGAGTGGGATACCCAAGTATGGGGCTACCGAGGTGAGTATTGGTGAGGTGGCAAGATGAGATAGCGTTATGGCGTTAGTATAGCGTGCTTAAGTGCAGGTGCCGAGGTACCCTGTGAGCCTGCCGAGGTGATTATTTTGACGTGAGCAACAAGCGTAGTTCTTTGTCGCCAAAGCGCCACTTTGTGGGTGACATTTAGTGTCAACTTTGTTTAAGGAGTCGAGTTGGTGTAGTCCAGTTTAGTCCCTAAGTGACGTTAGTCCTAGGCGGCGTGAGGTCCTTTTTAGTGACTGAGTTGTAGTGATGGAGTGATTCACTACCTAAGGAGTGAAGGTGCCCTGTGAGTTGGTCGATAGCCTTAGAGCTATTGAGGTTGTCCAAGAGAAATAGGCAACGTGTGGTGACGGTGTAATGCCGGTGAATTTAGCGACGGACATAGGCTTTGGCCTCGCCATTGTAGACTTCGGTCTCAATGACATTAGAGATGGTGTGTATTTCACCGAAGAGATGGTTGATTTTGAGTGATGCATTGTTCATAGAGTCTCATGAATCATATGCATCAGCGACGGATATAGACTTCGGTCTCGATATGATAGACTTCGGTCTGATTATCACTAGCGACGGACATACCTTAATGGTTTAAAAAGAGATGGATCCTCATGCATTATACCCTGGAGTTGGGTTGCATTATACCCTGGAGTTGGGTTGCATTTCATTCCATGCATAACTCATGTGAATTATGATGTAGTTGCTGTTATGAGCTGAGTTGTTTATGAGTTGAGTTGATGAGCTGAGTTGTTTATGTGCTGAATTGTATTTGAGTTGTTTGGACTTGTTAAGTTGTATCTGTTACATGAGCCGAGGTGTTTTAGTGCATTCTTAGCATTATATTTATCATAAACCTCTATTACATGTGTTTAGAGACTCACCCTACTGCTTTTGTGTTGCTTCTCATGTCGGCAACCTGCAGGTGATATCTAGCGAAGGTTCTTCCTTCTTCTGTTGAGTTGTGGCGTCTGCTCTGGTAGTGTGACACTGGGGGCCGAGTAGGATAGTAGTTGTTGTTGTTTTGTTTTCAGCTGTTGAATTGTAACATATTGATTTTTAAATAAAACGTGTTTTATTTCCGCTGTGTATAAACTTGATAGTTTGGTTTGTTTTCTTAAAGTGAAATGTAATGCTCCCTTGAGAGTGAGGTTCTTGAAAACTCTGATTTTAATTAATTAATTAGTAGAATATAAGGGGGTGTTACATTAGTGGTATCAGAGCAGTTCGGTCTGTCCGGCCAAGTTGTCCAGTCGTAGAGTTTCAGAGTCCCTTGTCGATCTTTGACAGAGACTTTGTTGTAGAATTTGTTTGGTTATTTGCAACTGTGGATGGTCTCATTGAGAATATAAGGGGGTGTTGTAGAATTTGTTTGGTCCCTAGTTCATTTCATTCATAATAGTAGCAAAGATACATGTTGGTACATCAAATAAAGTATGAGAAGAGGCTGAAGACAAGGCTACCCCCGCTAAGGTATGAGCCTACTTGTTAGTCGCTCTCTTAGAGAACTCCACATGAGAGTATACAGAAAAGAAATTAAATGACTCCCTACAAGAGTGTAAAATACGACCATAATCAGAAGTAATGATAGGGGTCTTATTGAAATCATCAACAACTACTTTTGCATTCATTTCAAAGATGACATTCCGATAACGAAGCTCACACACCCAATCAATCGCCAACAATAGCCCCAACGCCTCTCCTTTGTAGACATCAATCAAAGAAGCAAACGAATGGAGTTTTGTTGCTATAAAGGTGCCCCTCTCATCCTGAAGACACATGCCAAAACCAACCTTATTTCCGTTGGCATCGAAGGCTGCATCAACATTGCACTTGACGAAGTTTGGAGAAGGTTTCTTGTAACACCCATTTCTACCCGATAAAATAAATTTAAAATACAAAATCAGAGTTTTCAAAATTTCCAGCAAACCAATGGATGCCTACACTTTCAACTTGAAACAAAGGACAAACGTAAAGAAATCGCCTGTAACAATCAGATACATAACACCTTAAACCGGATGAACCAATAAACAATCGGCTTGGTCAAAACAAGACAAGTCAACTTTCATTACTACGCAGCGGAATTCAAAAACAAAACATTTTGTCCAACTTAAAACAACTCAGAAATAGTCAAAATCCTTGACGGCAACAACTTTAGAGTTCAACAATAAAACGACAAAGTAAATAAGAAAAACATTCGTTACAAGTATTCATCCGAGATTACATGCACGTTACCAACATGGGGGTAACATTCAAACAGAATGGGTGAGATATCTAGCCATATAATAGGACACATGAAAAACAATATGTTAGAATCAACGCCTACAATTTCACCACTTCACAACAATCCAACAACTTCAGTCATCACGAATCATCAACATAACCACGTAAAATTTTGCAATGCGGAATGCGACTCAATACTATGCACATGCATGTGGTACCATCCAGCCCGTAAATAGAGGCTTCACGACTAAACATTTCCCGTAAATAGGGGCATCAACGACTTTTGGAGACACACTCTTGGGCCACCGTCCCTACCGTGCAGATGCTATGCATGCGACACTATGATGCAAGCACAGACAATCAATAATAATAATCATATTTCAACACAATAACGACTAGAATCTCAACTTTGGCTACCGGCCTACGACATAAAATCCATGCCCGTAAATAGACGCAATCCGACAAACGACAAACGACAAAAGGACCCACATTGGTCACCAACAACATAGTAACAACGGAATTCAACGTTTGGCCATAGGCCTACCACAAAACAACAACAACAACGGAATTCAACTTCAACTTAACCAACATAATAATCAATTTTATTCAACGTTCAAGCTAATTTACATAAACTCGGGTGCAGAATTTTTGTAACTATGCGCCCACTTTGGCGAATTATTTAAAATAGCAAACCACATCGGATTTCGACAAATAAATACTTGTTGGAAAGCCCTATGGGTCTATTTTTTATTCCTAAGTTCAGTTTTTGAAGAAGAATGTTCAATAAGTACAGTTTTCATAAGCACGCAGACTAGTTTCAAAAGAGGACAGTTTCTGTCCTTCAAATTCAAGCAGTTCTAAAATGACCAAAACTCAACCAAATTGCATGAAACTTGTGCATAAACTGGGGAAAATTTTGTCTAGTTTTCAAAGAAATTGGATTCGTTCAAAAAGGAGTTCTTTTGAAAATGCTGTAACCAAAACACTGACCCTATGTCCATATTTTTTCTAGAATCTTACCCTAACTTGTGGAATTCTTAACTCGAGCTACACAACTCTAAATTCAACCAAACCAATGCCCAACTGACCGGTATTAATTCTATTTTTCAAACATTAAGTCTCGTGATTTTGGGATTACCCAAACGTAATCAGTTTAATTAAAACCGAACCTGAACCCAGAACAGTTCCAGAATTTTTACCCAACTTGTGTCACCTATCACTTGAGCAATACAACTCCAAACTCAACTAAAACAGTGCCAAATTAACAAGCATTAAGTCTAATTTCTAAAACAATAAACCACATAATTTTTGGACAAGTATATCATTCACAAACATCGATTTACTGAACCTACACATACTCCTACTTAAAATTCCAAATCGCTATCTACAAAACATAGTGAGATTCAAGAAATTCTAATCGATCCCTTACCTTAGGTTTGCCGATTACGAGATTCTCTTGATCGTGGCCCCAACGAAAAAATTGCACAGCAACACTCCTCCCTTCCTCTCCTAGTCGCCGCGCCCTCTCCTTCTTTCTCTTCTCTCAATTCCTTATTTTTTTGTTCCTTCCATTATGAAACCCTAACTTGCGCTATATATATACATATGTAACAGCCCAGGTCCACCGCAGCGGCCACCCCAACGCTATTACCTCAAGATCTTTTCTACCCCCTTGTAGAATTTTTGCCTTCCGTGGGAATCGAACCTTGTACCTGAGGCATAAGTACAAGTTAAACACACTATTCATTTTAGAAAAACAGAACGACGACTTGAAACACTGTCAAACAGCACACTATTTATTTTAAAACACAATTGTGACTTTGATTTCTTTGAAAACATCAACTCCAATTATCAACTCTACGAACCGTTACCAATTCAATTCTATTCAATTCAATTTAATCATCTCTTTATATTTTAGAAAATACACTCTTTTCCTTTAGAAAATACCAAATTAAACCACAAATACAAAATTCATCCACAATTTATCAACAATCTCACAATTCATTAAATTCTCTTAACACTTCACAATTTATCCAATTCATCTCGATTCTTCACAATTCATAAAGTTCATCCATAAATCATTCAATTCTTCAACCACTCATTAGACAACAAACATTAACGAATCATCAACAACAAACATCAATAAATCCTCGACAACAAGTATCACAACTCATCTTAAATTCACAACAACACCAAAAATTCAACAAAATAATTAAACATAATAACTAATACCTCCTAGGTGTCATAGGACTACCCTCCCATATACTGACCATTATATAAACCCTTATAATGCGAGACTCCCCTTACCTCGAATACGTAAGCTCCGTAGAAGACGTATGAGAGCACCGACGAGTAACTACAGCAACCGACGAGTAACTACAGCTTGTTGATAGATAAATACAATGTATTTCTAAGACAATAACAAGCAAGCACACACTCAAGATAGTATTTCCCAATTCTGAACTTGTAGTAGCTTTGAGTGTGGAAGAGAAGGTTGGATTTCTTTAGAGAAGCTTGACTTGTAAAAGTTCCAATTCACTCTCATGGTTTGCATTTGAGTAGAACATCACTCTATATAGACTTTCAATCTGAAATATGGCTGTTGGAAAGAAGAAAAGAGCCGTTGGAAGTTGTTGTAGATTTGTAGGTAGCAATGATGAATTTTGAGCTTTAGGTAGTAGCCTTTCAACCTTCTGAAGCAACATTTTTGCTTTGTCTTGTGCTAACATCTTTTCATGTCAGCACTTTACTTCCTTTTTCATCATTTCTATCACTTCAATCCCTGTTCATGTACTACATACAATTTTACATACTTTAATTTTAAAGCTTCTGAAGCTTCTAAAGCATGAACAAACATGCTTTTAAGATACAACAAATAATCAAGGATTTCTTCTTTACATAAGATAATTTTTCTGAATCTTTAATTCCTTGAATACTTATTTGATGTATTTCAGATTAAGATTTCGGTTATGAACATGTTTCCCAGAAACAGAAGCTTGAAATCTTCAATCCTCTTTTAACCTTCTTGAACAACCAACCTTCTGAGCAATATTTCATATTCAGTCAACCTTCTATTGACTTCAATCAAACTTTCTGTTGACTATTGGTCAACCTTGTGTTGACTTTTAGTCAACCTACGCTTGACTTTCGATCAATATACGAAGAAAGTTACTTTTTCTTTTAAGCTTCTTTAATCAACCTTACGATTGAAGTAACCTTACGAACTCAACCTTCTTTAAGGTAACCTACGTCAGAGGTAACCTTCTTTTGGCACATTTGAACTTTGAAAAACACTTGGTTTATTTGTAATGCCAAGATCTTTGCTATGATTCTTATTTCCTGTTCTTTTAAACACTTGATTGAAAACTTGTTAAATCATAATAGGTGTTTAGAAAACATAACTCATTCCTTTAAGTTTGTATCATCAAAACATGGAAAGAGATTTTCATTTCTACAATCTCCCCCTTTTTGGTGATGACAAACTTGAGAGTATGTTTTAAGTTTTCTGTTTCTCAGGAATAGACATTTTAATACACGATGAATCGCATTTAACACATTCATAGCAAAAGGATAATTATCATGTATAAGTGCAGCAATAACAAGTGCAGCAAACAGCAAGCATACATAGTTTTGATAATTATCAATTACAAACCATAACATAGCACAACATAAAATTGTCCAAAAGATAATTAATTGTTAACAGAAACCCCAAAATATATCACATAAACTAAGTAGCTAAATAATCTCCATTCTCCCCCCTTTGTCAACAGCAAAAAGGAGGGAAGAAAAAGAAATTAGACTACTACTTGGTAGGAGAAGAATCATCTGAGGAATTTGAGGATGAAGCAGGTTGAGGAATGTCCTGGAAGGGTTGAGGAGGAGGGAATTCAGGAACTGCAACACCAGGAACCATAGTAGCCACTATGTTCTGCATCACCCATTGCTGGTAGGCATAGTTTCTCTGTGCTTCAAGCCTATTCTCTTGCTGAAGTATTCCAATGCTCACCAGAAGCTTGTTGTTCTGTACCCTCATCTTCTTCATTTGCTTCTCATGGTGTGCCCTCATCTTCTTCATAGCAGCCAAAACCTCCTTCTTGTCAGCATAGTTGAAGGAATCATCCTTATCAACTGATGGTTTACTGCTTAGTGGTGCTTTGTCAGAGGAGGAGAGTGGTGCATTCATTGTTTGACCAAAGGAGCCAAGAGATCCGAAATGTGTGGGCAAATCCGAAGGTAGTTTTGAAGGACCTGAGCCTTCAGGCATTTTTGGTACAAAAGAGTCATAGATGGGGGAAAACATGAATCTGTGAATGTTTTCAGAAGCAAGAGTATTACCAGGTGAAGTTTTAGGATTCTCACGCCATTGAGAAAATAAATTTGCCATTTGTTCAATAGATCCTTGAATGTCCTGATGTAGAGGTGCAGGTGTAGATTCAGCAATTGGATCAATAGAGGGAGCAGGAGTGTGAAGCAACTCTGTGAGGGCAATAGAAGCCATGATCTCAGGACTAGTAGCTTGATTCTTATGATGTTCTGGTGTAGCCTGGTCTTCAATATCCCCAACTATCTCATGAACAACTTGAGTGATAGGAGATAGTGGTCTTGTTGGTTCATTTCTATCTTCCCCATTCTTTTGAGATTGATTTTCATTTAGCTCCCCCTGAGCTAGACCCTCGGTTGTACCTTCTGGAGTTTTATGTTCCTCATGAGAGGAAGTATATGGCAATAGAATAACTCCTTGAGAGAATGGGCAATATATAGCTCTATCAGAAGGTTGGGATTCCATAACAGAAGGAATAGTTTCAGAAGCTTGATTCTCAGGTTTCTCAAGGTTGTGAAATATTGGAATGCCTAAGTCTGTGCTAAGGTTCTTATCAGAAGCTTCTATTTCCATTTGTTCAGGTTGGTCTCTTTCAGTTGGAATGTCATTCAAGTTTAAGGAAGTTTCAAAAATTTCTCTCCAATCTTGAGAAGGTTCTGTTTCAACTAAATTCTCAAATGTGATATTTGGTGGGGATAAATTTATGGGCTCAGTTCTGATAATTGTTTCTGGTTCTAGTTGCTCCCCCTGAGGAGTTGACAGAGGTGTATCTTCAGCAGGACTTGGTTCTAGGATTGGTTCTAGTTTCTTGCTAAATGGTTTCAGTCCCATCTGTTTTGCACTCTTAGACCAGAAGGTTGTTTTCTCTTGAATAGATTCTTCTCTAGACATAGAGATTTTCTTAAATCTAAATAACTTGGTCAAGAACATGCCATAAGGTAAGGATGAAATTTTCCTAATGGTTTTGCACATATCTATCATGTAGTGAAAAATAATGTATGGGAGGTTAATCTTATTCCTAGTGATCATGTGATAGACTAAGAGTAAGTCAACAGGTTTTACCTGTTCAAAACTTCCTGCTCTAGGAATTAGGGAGTGGACCATCATATTGTGCATGATACGGGCTTCATCCTTTAATGCTGATGATTTGAGCTTCTCTTCAGAATTCTTCATCAGAAGCTTCAGTACTTCCTCTTGTGTTATTTCAGTTTGGTCATACCAATCTTTCCCATACAGACACACTTCATTCATAGGAATTTTCAGGGCATTAGCTATTATGGTTGGAGTTACCACAATGGCGGTTCCTTTGACTTGAGTAGTAAAAGAGGATTTTGCTTTACTCACATTCATATATCCATAGAATTCTTTTATAAGGTTGGGATAAATGATTTCCCCTTGGGACAGAATGTTTTGCCAACCTTGATACTCAATGTGGTCTTGTATATTCCATCCAGAAGCTTTCAGTTCCTCCAACAGATAAATTCTTCCAATGAGAACATTCCTCTTACCCCATTTTTCTTTGTCAAAAACTTGTATAGGCAAGGCTTGTTCTTCAACTTCAGAAGGTTGATCAAGTTTTTGTTCTTCATCAACCTTTTCCTTTCCTTTACTTCCTCCAAACTTGATCTTGAATTTTGGCCTTTTGGAAGAGGATTGTGGTTGAAGAGAGGATTTCCTTTTCAGTTCTAGTTTTGATTCTGCCATCATTTCAGACAGAGTAGAATCATCATCATCAAGGGTGATTGGTTGACTCTTCCTTGTGCCAGGACCATGTGTTTCTTTTAGAGAATTTGTTTTGATTCTGGTAGATCTTCGAGATGGAGTGGGTGATGATTTGGAAGATTTTTGTTCTGATGGAGCATCAATCTGGGTAGGAGGAGGTTTAGAAGCACTCAATAATGCAGGTGGAAGGTCATGCGTTGTGGGAGTGCTGGCTTTCTTCACACATGGAATTTTTGTTCTCACCATTTTTAGAGAGAAGAAGGAATTTTTACGAAGAAGGAATGAAGAGAAGAAAAGAATTGGTTTGAGAGAGAATGAGTTCAGTCGATTAGGCGTGCGTGGAAGAGAGAGAGATACTAGCCGTTGTGACTTGATGTATGCAGTTATGACATGACATAACTGTCATAGAAGACAATTTCTAGTTACTTTAGTAACCGTCCCCAATGTTGACTTTAATTTATCCTTCTCAAATTCAACCTTCTGAATTTGATTCTTTCCAAGCGAACCTTCTAAAGACATTAGAAGGTTGGGGTTTTTGACATATTTTTCTCCTAAGGACATTTTAAAATGTGCAAAGCCTTTTTAATAAAATTGAAACTTTCTTCTAACAAAGGCTTGGTAAATATATCAGCTAATTGATGCTTGGTGTCAATAAAGATAAGTTCCACATCCTTCTTTTGAACATGATCTCTGATAAAATGATGTTTAATATCAATGTGTTTAGACCTAGAGTGTTGGATGGGATTTTTTGATAAATTGATAGAACTAGTATTGTCACAATAAATGGGAGTGCATGTGTACCTTATAGAGTAGTCCTCCAATTGATTCTTGATCCATAGAATTTGTGAACAACAACCAGCAGCAGATACATATTTTGTTTCAGTAGTTGATAATGCAATTGAATTTTGTTTTCTACAAGACCAGGAGATTAAGGATTCCCCCAAAATTTGACATGATCCACTAGTACTTTTTCTGTCAATTCTATCACCAGCATAGTCAGTGTAACACCCCCTTATTCTAAACAACTCGGTCTACTAAGTTAAAATCAGAGTTTCAAAATTCCACTCAAAGGAGTGCTACATTTGGTGATTAAAAATGAAAACGGAATTTAATTAAGTTCAAAACAGTTCACAGCATCATACAAAGCATGCCATCATACGCATCACCACGGCAAAGGGTCTCAGCCCATCATATAAGGCACCTCGGCCATTAAACATTAGGTCATATTACATAGTAATAGTTACACAAATAATGATAGTTTTTAGTTCAAAGACTATCTAGCAAAATATACACAAGTCCAGCATATACAGCACGAAATAGACTACTCGGCCCCCGGTGTTACACGACCGGTCTGAACCACGATCGACTTGAGCTAGGCACAACCATCACTCATGAGTACCTGCAAGTTGCCACGAGAGCAGGCAACAATAGCAGCTAGGGTGAGTCTCTTAACACAAGTAATATAAGGTGAGGAAAACATTAAAGTTAGAAATGGTACTAAAAACTCCTCGGCTCAGCTACCACAACACTCACCGATAGCTCAAAACAACCACAACAATTATCAATCAGCTCAACACATTAAATCATGTAATGTAATGCATGTATGCAACCCAACCACAGGGCATTTATGCAATGAGGTACCTCCACCGTCGTTATTTAGCCCGTCGGCATCTCCGTCGTTAACTCCGTCGTTATTTGATATGGAGACCGAAGTCCTACCATATCCGAGGCCGAGACCTCCTCCGTCGTAATATGCACATGAATATGTGACTCCATGACAATTACAATCACACACAATTCAATTATAGCATATGTGAAAGTCTACACCGTCGTTCACCGTCGTTACTCCGTCGTTATACTCCGTCGCTCACATGACGTCCACACCATCTAGACATCATTACCGTGCTAAGGTCGACCCTACAACACCGGTAGAATCACCCTAGAACCTACAACCGACCCCTCAGTCACATCGGCACTTCCTTGTGGACTAAATGTCACACCGAGGACCCCAACTACCCTTAGGGACCCAAAATGTCACCTAAGGACCAAAATGGACTTAATCGCTCCAAGCATTTATGCACATTGGTGCTAAATGGCACTCACAGTGGAGTCCCCAATGTGTTAAACAACATTGGCGCCTAAACATCACCTCGGCACACTATGTGTGTACCTCGGCTAAACACACTCAACCCTCAACTCGGTAACATGCTCACAGCCAAGCACCACCTTACGCCAAAATCACCTAAGTCCTGGGAATTCACTCCTCAGTGTTCCCTGGTTCAGCTCACCTACACTTAGGCACTTGAGCGTTTCACCTTGGTGACGCTTCCTCGGCCTAAAGACCTTGGTTCACTATTTCTACACCTCGATAACCTAAAGGCGAAACACCTATACTTCGGTTTATGCGTCCCTACCCCCTCGGTTATGGTATTTAGACACATACTCACCCTCAAAACTCACCAATGCGGACCCTCAACACTAAGACACTCTAGGCGTTGACTTCCTCAACTTCGGTTTCTCTCACTCTAGCGGAAGAACACTTCGGTTTTACGCGTGTAATAAAGGCGCTTAACTCCCATTTCACCCCTTTACTCTGTTTCTTCACCTAGACTCAACATGCAAGCTCATTTTCAGCTCACCATACTCATGCACATTCGGATACTCACTCTATTGCACCGATCCTCTCACTAACTCTACATGCAAGCTCATTCTCAGCTCACTACACTGATCCACACTCTCAGACCTCACCATGCAGTGCTCTCTCTCTTCATATCACTCAGAACAGAGAGAGTATTACACTCCTCTCTCTTTCCAAGATGATCCACCGTCGTATATTTACCACAAATCATAGCAAGAGCAAAACACAGTGCAAACATGTCATGATCAGCACACAAAACACACATGCAAGGCGATTTCAGAAACCACTCACACCAAAATACAATCAATCACAAAACATTACAAGTATTAGAAGACCCCCTAACCTTAATGACTTGAGAAGAATGAGAATCCTTCACTCTTCAAGTAACTACAGCAACAAATCTCCTCTCCTCTTGAACTCTCCACACTCGTTTTCTCCTTCTTCTCTCCTCAGTCTCACTTCCCTCTCTACTTCTCAATTTAGCAACTTAACTGATTTTTTTGGAAGAATAGAATGTCTCCTTCGAAGACACATTCTATTTAACATGTCCTTAAGGAACTAAAGTGGGCCTTGGCCTTATCTAGGCCGTGGGCTTCCACTACTCACACCTCTCTCCTAACTTAGTCATTTTACTAAACGGTAACACATGCTTAATACTCACTTAACAAATTACTTTACTTAAAAAATTTAACATGTTGCAAACCCTTAATAACTCAACTAAGCTAATTAATTGAATTATTTGGGGTGTTACAACTCTCCCCTACTTAGGAGATTACGTCCCCGTAATCTTACCTCAATCAAACAGCTCGGAATAGGCTTCCTTCATCTTGCTCTCTAGCTCCCAAGTAGCATGCTCACCACGACTCCTACCCAAACCACCTTCACTAACTTGATTTCCTTTCCCTAAGAGTCTTTACTTCTCGGTCTTCAATCACGATTGGCATTGTCTCCACAAGTGAGGTCGTCTCTAACTTGCACATCATCCATTTGAATGACATTGGACGGGTCAGGAACATATTTCCTCAGCTGAGATACATGGAACACATCGTGCAAATTTGACAAATTAGGTGGCAATGCAATTCGGTATGCCACCTTCCCAACTCTCTCCAAGATTTGATAGGGTCCAATGAAACGAGGTCACAGCTTCTTGGACCTTAGAGCTCGTCCGACTCCAGTCACAGGGGTGACTCTTAGGAATACATGGTCACCGGCCTGAAATTCTAAATCCTTCCTTCTCTTGTCATGGTAACTCTCTTACATGCGCTTTATGGCGCCCTCATCTCTCTCTCGATCCTCTTAACCTTCTCGGTAGTCTCTAACCAACTCGGGTCCCAAACACAACCCTCTCCCCTGTTTCATGCCAACATAGTGGAGTCCTACACCTACGGCCATACAATGCTTCAAATGGTGCCATTCCAATACTTGAATGATGACTGTTGTTGTAAGTGAATTCTATCAATGGTAGATACGAATCCCACGCACCTCCTTGCTTAAGCACACAAGCTCTCAATAAGTCTTCTAAGGATTGGATAGTCCTCTCGGATTGACCATCGATCCCGAGGATGGTATGCCGAGCTCAAGCGCAACTTGGAACCCAACGCCTCTTGCAAACTCTTCCAAAATTCGAAGTAAACCTTGGATCTGCATGCGATACAATACTCAAAGGGATTCCATGAAGCTTCACTATGACATTGATATAAATTTACGCTAACCTCGGCCTTTGGGTATGTGATGTTAATAGGAATAAAGTGTGATGACTTTGTCGACCTATCAACAATCACCCAAATGGTGTCAAACCCTCTTGTTGTCCTCGGCAACCCGGTTATAAAGTCCATGGAAATGTTGTCCCACTTCCACTCGAGAATATGCAGCGGTTGCATCAACCCCGCCGGCCACGGTGCTCCACCTTTGACTTACGGCAAGTCAAACAAGCATAAACGAAGCGAGCTACATCCTTCTTCATTCCTTGCCACGAATAATTTCTTCAAGTCTTGGTACATCTTCGTAGCTCACGGATGGATACTCAACCGACTTACGTGACACTCTTCCGAATAGCCTTCTTGATCTCTTCATCATCGGTACACATATCCGTCCTCGAACCTCAACAAACCTTGTGCATCCAACTCAAAATCTTTATTATCATTTCGGCCAACACTTACAAACACATCAACCAACTTCACATCAACCTTACGTGCTTCCCTTAAACTAACCATGAACTCATTGGTGATCTTCAAGATCCCCAACTTAACACCGAGGTGTTACTTCATATACTAGGCTCAAATCTCTAAACTGTTCAATCGGTTCTAGCTCCTTTACCATCATTGATGACACATGCAGAGATTTCCTACTCGGTGCGATCGGCTACAACATTGGCCTTCCACGGGTGATAGTTCGGATGAAGTCATAGTCCTTCAATAACTCCAACCATCTCCTCGCCTCATATTGGTTCCTTACGATCAAACAAGTCACTGCAAACTCTTGTGATCACTAAACACCTCGAACCTTGATCCATAAAGGTAATGCCTCCATATCTTCAATGCAAACACTACGGCGACTAGCTCTAAATCATGAGTGGGGTAATTCTTCTCATGAGTCTTCAATTGCCTTGAAGCATACGCCACTACTTTACCTTCTTGCATCAAAGACACACCCAAACCTAACTTAGATGCATCACAATAAATCACAAAAGGATCCTCGGATTAGGCAGCGTCAAGATTGGCGGCGTTGTCAATCTCCTCTTCAACTCTTGAAACTCTCTTCACATCGGCCATCCCATACGAAAGCCCTATCTTTACATGTTGGTGGGTTAATGGCAACGCCAATTTGGAGAAATCCTCAATGAATCTTACGTAGTAGCCGGCTAGCCCAAGAAGCTCGTCAACGGTGGGTCGACTTGGGTGCCTCCCACTTCAACACGGCTTCAATCTTTGAAGGGTCCACCGCAATCCCCTTTGCCGGAAATCACATGGCCTAGGAAACTCACTTCCTCAACCAAAACTCACACTTGGATAGCTTCGCATATAACTTCTTCTCCTTCAGAACCTCCAGCACTATCCTTAAGTGCTCGGCATGGTCTTCTGCCGACTTGGAGTAGACCAAAATATCGTCTATGAACGCTACCACAAACCGATCTAAGTACTCATGGAAGATACGATTCATATACTCCATGAATACTCCGGAGCGTTAGTGACACCGAATGGCATTACTAAGTACTCGTAGTGTCCATACAGGAGTTCTAAAAGCCGTCTTAGGTACGTCTTCGTCCTTCACTTTGATTTGATGGTAGCCTGACCTCAAATCAATCTTTGAAAATACTTGAGCACCCACTAATTGATCCATCAAATCGTCAATTCTTGGCAGTGGATACTTGTTCTTAATTGTAACCTTATTCAAGCTATCGCGTAGTCCACGCACAACCTCATGCTTCCATCTTTCTTCTTCACGAGCAACACAGTGTGCTCCCCACGGCGACACGCGCTTGGTCTCACGAATTTCCTTTCTAGCAATTCTTCCAAGCTGTTTCTTGGCTCGGACGACTCGGATGCAGACATCCTATAAGGTGCCATAGACACTCTGGTCTTGTTCGAGAATCAATTCTATAGTGAACTCAATCTCTCTCGGTGGCACGTCGGGTATTTCTTCCGGAAACACCTCAAGAAACTCTACATCCATCGGCACATCTTCAATCTTGACTTGATTCTCTACCGTCAATGGCGCCCATAGAGCAAACAGAGTAACCCTTCTCCCAACAACTTGCGCACTTGCCTGGCTAGCAGAAGTAGGGCGATTCCTTCACCTCGGGTAGGGGAAAACTAACCGATCTCTCGGTATAAGAATGGATATGAACATGGTTGTCTACTAACCAGTCCATACCAAGGATAACGTCCATTCCTTCTAGTGGTAAACAAATTAAATTAACAGAGAAGTCCCTGCCGAATACAGTCAGTGGGCACTTCGAACATACCAGAGAGGTAGTCACTGATCCCATGGCCGGAGTGTCAATGACCATCTCCCTTCCCAAAGAAGACAACACTAAATTCAGTCTATTAGCACACATGGCAGAAATGAAAGAATGAGTTGCACCAGTATCTATAATCGCAACTAGAGGAACACCGTTGATATAACACGTACCTTTGATTTCGTTCACCACCTCGGACCCAGCTAGTGCAAACACTTTCCCCACGCCTTTCTCTTGCTTTGGCTTAGGACACTTGGGACTGATATGCCCCATCTCTCCACAATTGAAACAGACTATCCCTTTTCTCCCACACTCAGCAGATAGGTGGCCCTCCTTGCCACATCTATAACACCTCTTCACCTCAGCCTTGCACTCCTTCGCCTTGTGCCCAGGCAATCCACACTTGTAACAAGTCAGAATAGCAGGAGCGTCTCCCCTACTAGGCTTTCCTCTCCCTGCAGAGTTCCCTTTTCCTCTACCACACGGAATGGTCATAAGGCTTCCAGCGGTTACGAGGTTGGAAGGTCTTCTTATCCTTCCCATTTCGGCTAGTAGCCATACTATCTTCTTCATAAATTCTGCGGCGATCCACCAACTCGAGAATACACCCTTATCCTTTGATACCCAATGGCACGCTTGATCTCGGGCTTCAAACCGTTCTCAAACTTGATACACTTGGAGAACTCGGCGAGTAGCTCGAGTGTAATGGGGATAGAACTTCGCCGATTCGGAAAACTTGGCAAAGCATACTCCACACACGGTCATGTTACCTTGTTTGAGCTCTAAGAATTCCATCTCCTTCTTTCCTTTCACGTCTTGGGGTAGTACTTCCTCATAAACTCCCCTTGAAAATATCCCGTATGATCCCTTCCTGTGACTTCCAACCTTTGAAGAGATTCAAGCCACGATCGTCGGCTTCCTCAGCGAGCATGTGAGTCCCAAACCTCACCTTTTGCTCATCGGTGCAATCCATTACTCTGAAAATTCGCTCTATCTCTTTCAACCATACTAGAGCCCCATCAGGATCATACCTCCCCTTGAAGGTAGGAGGATTCTCCCTCTGGAAAGTAGCAAGTCTACGAGCTCCAGCATCCTCGGCATTCTGCTGGGGTCGATTCCCCAGGGTATTTGCCATCGCCTCCAACGCAGCAGCTATAGCAGCATCATTTCTTCCAGCTCTTCCAGCCATTCTACTTCACTGGTCACATAAATCAAGAACTGATTTAGAACGAGCCTAAGACTCGAGGCTTAAGACACTTAGACTCAATACTTGGTCGGACAAGACCGAACTTATGCTCTGATACCAACAATGTAACACCCCCTTATTCTAAACAACTTGGTCTACTAAGTTAAAATCAGAGTTTCAAAATTCCACTCAAAGGAGTGCTACATTTGGTGATTAAAAATGAAAACGGAATTTAATTAAGTTCAAAACAGTTCACAGCATCATACAAAGCATGCCATCATACACATCACCACGGGAAAGGGTCTCAGCCCATCATATAAGGCACCTCGGCCATTAAACATTAGGTCATATTACATAGTAATAGTTACACAAATAATGATAGTTTTTAGTTCAAAGACTATCTAGCAAAATATACACAAGTCCAGCATATACAGCACGACATAGACTACTCGGCCCCAACCAGTGTTACACGACCAGAGCACACACGACTGACTTGAGCTAGGCACAACCATCACTCATGAGTACCTGCAAGTTGCCACGAGAGCAGGCAACAATAGCAGCTAGGGTGAGTCTCTTAACACAAGTAATATAAGGTGAGGAAAACATTAAAGTTAGAAATGGTACTAAAAACTCCTCGGCTCAGCTACCACAACACTCACCGATAGCTCAAAACAACCACAACAATTATCAATCAGCTCAACACATTAAATCATGTAATGTAATGCATGTATGCAACCCAACCACAGGGCATTTATGCAATGAGGTACCTCCACCGTCGTTATTTAGCCCGTCGGCATCTCCGTCGTTAACTCCGTCATTATTTGATATGGAGACCGAAGTCCTACCATATCCGAGGCCGAGACCTCCTCCGTCGTAATATGCACATGAATATGTGACTCCATGACAATTATAATCACACACAATTCAATTATAGCATATGTGAAAGTCTACAGTGCGTTCACCAAGTCGTTACTCGTCGTTATACTCCGTCGCTCACATGGCGTCCACACCATCTAGACATCATTACCAGGTGCTAAGGTCGACCCTACAACACAGGTAGAATCACCACAGAACCTACAACCGACCCCCTCGGTCACATCGGCACTTCCTTGTGGACTAAATGTCACAGGGAGGACCCCAACTACGCTCAGGGACCCAAAATGTCACCTAAGGACCAAAATGGACTTAATCGCTCCAAGCATTTATGCACATTGGTGCTAAATGGCACTCACAGTGGAGTCCCCAATGTGTTAAACAACATTGGCGCCTAAACATCACCTCGGCACACTATGTGTGTACCTCGGCTAAACACACTCAACCCTCAACTCGGTAACATGCTCACAGCCAAGCACCACCTTACGCCAAAATCACCTAAGTCCTGGGAATTCACTCCTCAGTGTTCCCTGGTTCAGCTCACCTACACTTAGGCACTTGAGCGTTTCACCTTGGTGACGCTTCCTCGGCCTAAAGACCTTGGTTCACTATTTCTACACCTCGGTAACCTAAAGGCGAAACACCTATACTTCGGTTTATGCATCCCTACCCTTCGGTTATGGTATTTAGACACATACTCACCCTCAAAACTCACCAACAGACCCTCAACACTAAGACACTCTAGACGTTGACTTCCCTCAACTCGGTTTCTCTCACTCTAGCGGAAGAACACTTCGGTTTTACGCGCGTAATAAAGGCGCTTAACTCCCATTTCACCCCTTTACTCTGTTTCTTCACCTAGACTCAACATGCAAGCTCATTTTCAGCTCACCATACTCATGCACATTCGGATACTCACTCTATTGCACCGATCCTCTCACTAACTCAACATGCAAGCTCATTCTCAGCTCACTACACTGATCCACACTCTCAGACCTCACCATGCAGTGCTCTCTCTCTTCATATCACTCAGAACAGAGAGAGTATTACACTCCTCTCTCTTTCCAAGATGATCCACCGTCGTATATTTACCACAAATCATAGCAAGAGCAAAACACAGTGCAAACATGTCATGATCAGCACACAAAACACACATGCAAGGCGATTTCAGAAACCACTCACACCAAAATACAATCAATCACAAAACATTACAAGTATTAGAAGACCCCCTAACCTTAATGACTTGAGAAGAATGAGAATCCTTCACTCTTCAAGTAACTACAGCAACAAATCTCCTCTCCTCTTGAACTCTCCACACTCGTTTTCTCCTTCTTCTCTCCTCGGTCTCACTTCCCTCTCTACTTCTCAATTTAGCAACTTAACTGATTTTTTTTGGAAGAATAGAATGTCTCCTTCGAAGACACATTCTATTTAACATGTCCTTAAGGAACTAAAGTGGGCCTTGGCCTTATCTAGGCCGTGGGCTTCCACTACACACACCTCTCTCCTAACTTAGTCATTTTACTAAACGGTAACACATGCTTAATACTCACTTAACAAATTACTTTACTTAAAAAAATTTAACATGTTGCAAACCCTTAATAACTCAACTAAGCTAATTAATTGAATTATTTGGGGTGTTACAACTCTCCCCTACTTAGGAGATTACGTCCCCGTAATCTTACCTCAATCAAACAGCTCGGAATAGGCTTCCTTCATCTTGCTCTCTAGCTCCCAAGTAGCATGCTCACCAGCAGCTCCTACCCAAACCACCTTCACTAACTTGATTTCCTTTCCCCTAAGAGTCTTTACTTCTCGGTCTTCAATCCTGATTGGCATTGTCTCCACAGTGAGGTCGTCTCTAACTTGCACATCATCCATTTGAATGACATGGGACGGGTCAGGAACATATTTCCTCAGCTGAGATACATGGAACACATCGTGCAAATTTGACAAATTAGGTGGCAATGCAATTCGGTATGCCACCTTCCCAACTCTCTCCAAGATTTGATAGGGTCCAATGAAACGAGGTCACAGCTTCTTGGACCTTAGAGCTCGTCCGACTCCAGTCACAGGGGTGACTCTTAGGAATACATGGTCACCGGCCTGAAATTCTAAATCCTTCCTTCTCTTGTCATGGTAACTCTTACATGCGCTTTGTGGCGCCTCATCTTTCTCTCTGATCCTCTTAACCTTCTCGGTAGTCTCTCTAACCAACTCGGGTCCCAACACAACCCTCTCCCCTGTTTCATGCCAACATAGTGGAGTCCTACACCTACGGCCATACAATGCTTCAAATGGTGCCATTCCAATACTTGAATGATGACTGTTGTTGTAAGTGAATTCTATCAATGGTAGATACGAATCCCACGCACCTCCTTGCTTAAGCACACAAGCTCTCAATAAGTCTTCTAAGGACTGGATAGTCCTCTCGGATTGACCATCAGTCTGAGGATGGTATGCCGAGCTCAAACGCAACTTGGAACCCAACGCCTCTTGCAAACTCTTCCAAAATTCCGAAGCAAATGCAAGTAAGATTCTAATAGCTTCTAACCTTGCTACAGGAGCAAAGGTTTCATCATAGTCAATACCTTCCTGTTGGTTATACCCTTGAGCAACAAGTCTTGCCTTGTTTCTCACCACCTTACCATTTTCATCTAGCTTGTTTACAACACCCATTTGGTTCCTATAATAGATGATTTTTGGAGGTATCACTAAGTTCCATACCTCATTCTTTTCAAATTGAGAGAGTTCTTCAGTCATTGCTTCTATCCATGATTGATCTTGTATGGCCTCATTGATTGACTTAGGTTCTATTTCAGAGATTAAGGCCATTCCAGCAGCATTGTCTCTAAATGAAGTGCTACCAATAATTTGATCTTGTGGATGATGTACCACCATTCTCCAACTTCTTGGTAATTGAGAAGGTTCATCAGAAGCTTGAGTAGCTCCATTTGATTGTTGAGAAGGTTGAACAGAAGCTTCTGGTTCATCCTTCTCCAACCTGTTTTCATGTTCTGTACCTTCTTCTTTGTTCTGATTGGTCTCATCAACATCAATTACTTCAATAGAACTGTTAGTTTCATTAAATACAATATGCATGCTTTCTTCTACAGTTTGAGTCCTAAGGTTATATACTTTATAAGCCTTTGAAGATGTTGAATATCCCAGAAAAATTCCTTTGTCAGATTTAGAATCAAATTTTCCTAGATTGTCTTTGTTATTTAAAATGAAACAAGTGCAACCAAATACACGAAAGTATGCAATGATTGGTTTTCTATTTTTCCAAATTTCATAGGGGGTTTTCTCAACAATTTTTCTAATGGAAACTCTATTCAAAATATAGCAGGCTGTGTTTACTGACTTACGCGCCAAAAATATTTTTCAATTTTTGAATCTTCTAAAAGTGTTCTTGCCATTTCTTGCAAAGTTCTATTTTTCCTTTCTACAACTCCATTCTGTTGTGGAGTTCTAGGACATGAGAAATTGTGAGTAATTCCATTTTCATCAAAAAAGTTTTGAAAAGAGAAGTTTTCAAATTCTCCCCCATGATCACTTCTTACAGAAATAACATTTGTTCCTTTTTCATTTTGAACTTTCTTTAGAAACACTTTGAATGCTTCAAAAGCTTCATCTTTGTTTTTCAAGAATAGCACCCATGTGAATCTAGAGAAATCATCTACAATTACAAAACCATATCTTTTTCCATTAAGGCTAGCAGTTTTAGTAGGACCAAATAAGTCTATGTGAAGCAGTTCTAAAGACCTTTGGGATGTGATCATGTTTTTAGGTTTGAAACTTGATTTGACATGTTTACTATGAACACATGCTTCACACACTCTATCTTTTTCAAAATTGATTTTTGGTAGTCCTCTGACTAGTTCCTTTTTGGAAAGCTTTGAAATGGTTTGCATGCTTATGTGGCCAGTTCTTCTATGCCAAATCCATTTGTCATTTTCATAAGACATAAGACAATTTTCTTGTGATAGTTCATCAAGACATAGGCTATATTTCTAGATGCAGTAAACAAGACCTTACCAGAGGAGATTTCTTTAATAAAGCATTTATCAGATTTAAAAGAAACTTTATGACCACTATCACATAGTTGACTAATACTTAACAAGTTATGCTTTAAACCTTCTACATATTGAACATTCTTAATTTCAGGGGATTTAGAATTACCTATAGTACCTATACCTTTGATGCAAGCT